>PVIW01000044.1:0-585858 GCA_004026585.1 Noctilio leporinus | reverse complement strand
CCCAGCTCCTCAGACCCATCACCCTTGTGGCTGTGCCCCTAAGAGCCTCACTCACACACACACATACACACACACACACACATACACCCAGGACTGCACAAATGACCGGGGTTGTCGGACCAACTCTCCACCTTAGGGCGCCCCAGAGCCAGGAAAACAGAAGCAGGCTTGCGGGGAGGCTGGCTGCCCCTCACCCAGGGTTACTGGAGGGAAGCGGGGTGTAGGTTGTGCCCCCCACTCCCCACTCCTGCTTCTCCCAACTCGCTGGAGGTCTGCCCCTAGGCGGGCAGCAAGGAGGGCCCCTGGGTCAGCTGTCGGGTGGGATGGAATGGGCTCCAGCGATGGAAACCGGCTCTGCAGGGCTGAGAGGTGCGGTGGTGGGGCAGGGCGGAGTGCGGGGTCGGAGAGGAGGGGTCCCAGGAAGCGGGCGGGGGCGCTGTGCTGCCCTGGTCACCGCCACGGGACCAGGGGTCCCTCCATGCAGGGGCTGGGTGCGAGGCGGCAGGCACCACCCTCCGCCCTGGGCCGGGCTCATGGTCAGCGCACAGGTGTGGCCTTTGCTGCGCCCGCTGCTGGCCCGCGCTGGCCCCTGCCCCGCCTCACCGCCCGCCCCGCCTCTCTCTGCAGGCCAGGAGCTTGCTGCACCAGTTCCGCCTCTTACCCCAGATCCCCTGCAGCCTGCATGACCTGTGTAAGCGGTGCGGGACCGGCATGTGGGACAGCGGTCCCATACCCGCGGTGGAGTGCTCGGGCCACCACCCGGGCTCCGAGAGCTGTCCCTATGGGGGCACAGTGGAGCTGCCCTCACCCAGGCCCCGCAGGGAAGGCCGGAAGGGCCCACGGACACCGCTGGAAGGCTTGGGGTTCCGCAGATAGGCCGGGCCCCTTGTGCTGGACGGTTGAGGGGACCTCGGCGGGGGCCACCAGCGTGTGGGAGGGGTTGGGGTGGACGTGGATGGCACAAGGGATGGTCAAATGTAAGGGGAAAATGCCTTCGGGTGACATGGAGGGAAAATTTTCATATTGACCACGGAAGCAAAGTCTGGAAGTGAAAGAAGGAGGTCCCGCCAGCCTCCCAGAGAAAAGCCAGCTCCCCAGACACGGTGGGACCGCACAACCCCCCCTCTGGAGGAGGAGGCAGGCTCTGCACGGTGCCTTCCTCCGTGCGCCCCGACAAGGCCCAGGGTGGCCCCCAGCTCTGTTCGCCAATGCAGAGCATTGACGGGTGGTGGGGAAGGTGGGCACAGGACAAGATGGTCCAGTTCATCCACCAGCGCCCCGGGGAAGCAGAGCAGGTGGGGGTCCCCTCCAGGCCCAGGGACATCTTTGCCAGCTGGGTGCCCCTCTCCACCAGGACTCGTTCTCTGAGCGAGCCAGTTGCATCTCACAGGGTCTCCAGCCGCGGTGGCAGCCCCGAGGAGAAAGCACTCACCCCCGAAAGAAAATTGGATAGAGATGTGATCAGGGTGTGTGTGTGTGAAGAGCTGGTGCCATCCACACTGCCTGTTCAGACATTTTCCACCCTGGTTTGCGAAGGAAACCACCTGCCCTGGAGTCTGGGCCCAGAGCTCCTGGGGACGCACTGACTGGCTCCCTCTCCAAGCTGAGGACATTCCACAGGAGGTTCTTGGATGTTGGGGTCACCAAATGCAGCAAGGGGGTGGGGCAGGGGGGGCTGGATAAGTGAAGGATGTGGGGGGGGGGTAACACCCATGCAAGACCCTCTGGAGAGAATCAGTGTCCGGGGAAGTGGCAGTCAGTACGTTACAGACTGACCAGGACAAAGGCACTTGAAGGTAGCTGGGGGGTCAGAAGCCAGAATGAGAACAGGACAGTAGCCAGCACTTGGGAACCCCTGCTCCAGGGCAGGAGTCGGGTCCCCCCCTCCATGGGCCTCAGAAGTGGGCAGACCAGGGCAGGCAGAGCCCCCTGCCCCTCAGCCCTCTGCACAGAAAGCCACTTCTTTGCCTGGTGGGAGCGAGGGCACCTGAATCCTCTGTCCCACTCCTGGGGAGAAGACCCCGGGAAGTTCTGGGAGTCAGGGGGCCAAGGCCCCAGCCAAGCGCGTTTCGATGGGAAGGAGGAAGCCAGCAGCCTCCTCACACTCTCCCTGCAGCCCGAGACCCGTCCTCCCCAGGGCTCTTCCGAGCTCCTGGTCACTCGTGGAGACCTTCCTGGAGCCCCGGCCATACCCAGATCTTGGGGCGCTGACCATGATGGTCCAGCGGCAGAGGTCCCCGCCGGGTGGGGGTGGACTTCTGGGAGAAGAGGACTGCTTGTCTGCGTTGTGGAATTGGCTCAGGTAAACCAGGCCCTACACAGACCTTGTCTAGGGTCCAGGCCCCTGAACAGGTGCATCCGTCCCCATTGCCCCAGGGGTGCTGCATAACAGCCCCAAACACGGTGGCCTCACACTCCAAGCTGTTGTCTCCTAGGGGTGTCTGGGGGGCCGACGGGCAGTTCGGGTCTGGGCTGGGCTTGCTCCCATGTCTGGGGCCAGCCTGCTGTCACGCCCCCAAGGGGCCCACCGGGGAAAGGTGGGACCTGGCCCTGCTCCCACATCACTCCCGCAGGCCAAGGCAACAGACCGTCCGCCCCTGCAGTGAGAGGGGCCACGGGGTGACCCAGCAAGGCTGGCGGTCTGCGGAGGGCTGAGGACGGGGCAGTCTGTACAGCCGCTGGCCCGCAGGCGACCTGGGTCCAAGTGCTTGGGAGCTCACCGTCCGCAGTGGGGACATGACGTCCCCCGGAGAGGCCGCGGCTGCGCAAGGCGGGGAGAGCCCCCCAACTGCGGACTGCAGCAGCGGAGAGTTGCAACACCTGTGCCTTTGGGCTGCGGGGTGGGAAGAGTCCTAGCGCAAAGCATTTGTCCTGAATCCCCCCCAGCTTTCCCAGCCCCCCAAGACCCTGTACCAAGCGCCACCCCTCCCCTCGGTGCTCCCGCCTCGCACCGTGTGGCCGTGTGGCTGGCCGGGGCCCCACGTGGCCGCCTCTCGGGGCAGCGAGGCGTGCGGAGCCCTGGCTGCGTGGGCTGGGCACGGCCCGCGCCAGGTCCCTGCGTCTGGATGCAATTAGTGGAAACCAGCCACAGGCCCGCCGCAGCTGTTGCCCCGACCGCCGCCGCGGCGGAGGCATTAGAGTGATAATTCAGTCATTAGACTGCCAGCCTCCGCCACGGCCAACGCGCAAGCGGCAGATCAGCGCTCGCCCCAGTCCCCCGCGATGCCGCTTATTTCGCCCATTTTTTACAGTGACACTTCATGCTATTGGGTGTACGTGCGTGTGCATACCTAAGTCTCCCCACACGAGCCGCACTGCCGGATGTCACCAGGCCTCTGGGGACAGAGGGCACCTTCCACGCGGGCCTGCGGGCCCCCCAGGGACGCTGGGGCGGGGCCCCGGCCGGGGGGTGGACAGAGCTGGGCCCAGCAGGGCGGAGGACGTGCAGGTGGCCGGGCTGGGATCTGGCGGGAGCTCAGGGATGTGGGCTGGAATGGGAAGCCCTCCCTGCGTGTTCTCAGGTTCAAGACCCACGTCCAGCCTGGGACAGTCAGGCAAGTGGGGTGGATGGGTGGGAAGGGAGGGGCCCAGCCGACCCCACCCCTGCAGGAGGAGGGCCAGCAGCCTGGGAGGGGCAGCCGCGTGCCGGGCCCTGTGTCACAGGGTGGAGGTGTTTGAATGCGGGACCTCAGCCATGTGTCCTCAGAGTTTTCCTTGACAGCCCTGCCTGAGGCCCCACGGGGGCAGGATAAACACGCTGGTCCCAAAACATCAGCTTCCCCGGGGTTGGGGCAAGAGGTCGCTCAACTCCAGGCTTTGACAGGTGGATATAGGAAATGGGGTAGACCGTGGAGCATGGTGGGGCAGGACGGGGAGCCCTGGTTCTCCCCTAGTTTCCGGAGGCCCCCTGGGCTCTCTGGCCCGCTCCCAAGTTATTTGGGAGAAATCACGGAGAGGGGGTGGGAACGGGCTCACGGCTGTGCCCTCGGGAGCCTCCGCCCTCCACTCTGGCTCCCCTCCCACGGCAGGGCGGCCAGAGGGCACCAGGGACACCTGGTTTCAGGGTGAAGCCTGGGCCGAAGGTGGCCAAGAGTCATCCTGTGTCTCTATCCAGGCTGCAAGGCGTCCCTTGGAGTGAGAGTTCTAACTCTGCCCAGGGAGAAGCACCCCAATTCAAGCTCCTTGCCCCCCACGTTGTGAAGCTGCTGGACAGCTCCCTATGGGAGGCGAGTGGCCCTGTGTGTCAGGACAGACACTGGCCTGGGGTCAGACACCTGGCTCTGGCGCTGCCTCCAAACCCTCCCACGCCTGGCCTTCCACCCGCTGATCCTGTTTCTTTGCCTGTGGAATGGCTGGTGACGCCCCCCGCAAGCCAGCCTCGGGGACTCGGTGACAGCCATCTCGAGAAGGCTACCCCAGCCCTGGGACCTCGCCTGCCACTCAGGGAAGAGGCCGCTGACCTTGGCCTTCAGTGACTTTGACCAAGAGAGGTGTCGGGCTCAGGACTCTCCCTCCCACAGGGCACCTCTCTCTGTGCCTCTTTTCTGTAAGACTCAGCCTGTGCACCCCCTCCCTGCCATGAGGAGCCACCAACCATGACCCCTACCCAAGGCGCCTCTGCCACATGCGTGTCCGTGGGGCCTCAGCCTGCGGCACTGCCGGGCAGGAACGCGGTGCCTGCCCTCCGGTCTCACCTCTCGGTGTGAAGACGGCCTGAGCTGGGACTCTGGGCCCCTGGACCTCGGCAAGCAGGGCAGGATGGGGGTGCAAATAGCCAGCAGGCGCCGACCAGACACCAGGACTCTGCTGGCCGTGACCCTGTCCATGCTTGTGGCTCTCCTGGACTCCACCGCAAAGGAAATAAAAAGTGCTGACAACACATGTGTGCCCTGGGGCGTCTTGGGGTGACGGTCCAGTGGGTTTGTGGGGTCAGAACATGGGTTCTGGTGCTGAGCAAAGAGGATCCGCGGGAGGGCCAGGCGGTGTCGGGGTGGGAGAAGGGATGGGGCAAGTGGAACTGGTGGGTGGCAGGCTCCTCCCAGGAAGCCGGGCCCTCTGGTCCAGGGGGCCACTGGCGCTGGGCCCGCAGCCAGGGGCCCGGAGGGGAAGCTCTGTGCCCTACCCTGGAGAACCCAAGAGAGGGGGAACCCAAGAGACTGAGGGAGGAGCCTGGATGCTGGGTTTCAGTGTGATCCCTGCCTCAGGGAAAGCTGAGTCTGCGTCTGTCTGCTTCCTTAAAGGGGCAACGAATTTGGCCCTGGGGGTGGGGGGTCAGAGGAAGAAGCCCGTGTATCAGCTCAGGGAGCCTGCGGCAGAGACACACCCCAGGGTGGCTGAAGTGCATCGGGCACCTCAGTCTGGGTCCTGGCCCTGCTGGGGCACCTGATGGACTCCCAGGGCCTCGCGCCCTCCACCTGCAAGGGAAGGAGGGCGCTCCCCTGAAGGCCTCCCCCCTGGGGCCCTCATGAGTGCAGGGTCCGGCTCTCCCTCCACCCACCGCCGTGGCCATGCTGTCCGAGGGCATCATCCCCCTTGTGGGCACAGCATGGGTGGGTGCTGGCTGGGGAGGGGCCAGGGGCAGGATGGGCTGCGGCCCAGGTGGCACATTGGTCACCCGTGTGGCTGGTGGCTCCACCTATGGAAACTTTTGTCCGTCCTATTGCGGCGGGAAGACTGCTCCCCCAAGATACCTGGGTGCTGAGCCCCAGCTGCAACCCAGGGTCTGCAGTTCCAGCGACAACCAGGTGAGCACGGAGGCGAAGCCCGGCGCTCCAGGGTGACGGCCTGCTGTCAGCTCCCTTAGTGCAGCTGCCATGGGCAGTGTGAACACCAGGTGAACAGGGGCCTCTGGACGCAGCCCTGCAGGAGGAGAGCCCCCTCTGACCCACCTCGGCCACGGACGGGTCCCGCCCACGCCAGGGCCTTCCCAACCCGGAGCAGCTGGTTCCCCGGGCGGGCGAGGCCGGAGTCAGGATGTTTGTCTTGCTTCGGTTCTCTGTAAACAACCGCATGCCGTGGGCCATCCGCAGAGGCAGACCCAGGGTGGGGCCGGAAAGGGCCTGCCCTTCGCCATCCCGCTGTCCTGAGGGCCTGGGAACAGCTCGTCTGCCCAGTGTGAAGGGCCGTCTGCGCCGCTCCGTCTGGAGCTGCACCCAGGACAGTCTTGAGGCCTTGCCCACCTCGCGGGTGCGTGCAGCTATTCAGCAGGCACGCCGGAGCCAAGTCAGCCAGGCCGGGGCCCGTGCACCATGGCCCACGGCACTGCGGGGGCCCGAGGCCGGAATGTGCCAGTCACCCGGGCTCCTGGGCCAGGGCAACATGCACCCTGCCCGCCCTCCAGTGAGCAAAGCCGCCCCACTGGTCCCCAGCAGAGGCCGCTGGACATCCAGGCCTCCGGGGCCCACAGGGCAAACCTTGAATGCCTATGTCCGCATGGTTTCTGGCCCCACCCTTCACAGTGTGACTCTCACCTCCAGAGCCCAGTGAGCCACAAATGTCTGGTTTTCTTTCCATCCGGTTGAGTCCCACGAGGAGCCATCCACCCAGTTCAGTCCCCGTCATACTGGTGTCTCTTCTCCACCCACCCACCAGGGCGGGAAGCGTCCCAGGGAAAACGTGCAGGAGGTTCTGCTCTGGGCCCACTGTTGCCATGGAGACTCCCTGTCCCCAAACCCAAGGAAGCCTGGGAGATCTGGGTCTCATCTTTGGCTGGGGCACTGGCCCCCCGCACACCTGCAGGTCCATCCCATCTCGTCCCCAGGAGGAAGCACGCACACGCGAGGTCGCACACGCAAACACACACGCGCACACACGGGGAAGGCCCCCAGCCAGCCCACCACCCTCCCTGTTGGCAGAGCGCAGATGAGGCCTGCAGCGGGGTAGCTGCGGGCCCGCCAGCCACGCGGGAAGCAGCGGCAGGGCCGGCAAGGCCTGGGAAAAGCCGGGCTGGGAACTGCAGGGAGAGCTCAGCCATCCCTGAGTTGCCACACCCGGGGGTGACCTCACGGTGGACGGGGACTGGAGCCAGCCTGCTGGGTCTTCTCACCGGCCACTTCCTCCAGGAGATCCGAGGGCCCACACCTGCCCGGCCACTGTCACGCCCTCTGAGGACCTGGGGACGCCGGCTGGGGGCCTCGTGGACCGCACTGAGCATCAGTCAGGACTTGGGAAGTCCTCCTGACCCACCCTCCCCCACCCTCTCTGCAGGTCACGAGAGCAACTCCTCGGGCCGGTACTGCGTCATTCAAAGTGTTTGCAAACACGCCATTCCATCGCCGTGACAGCTCTTCCGTCAGCCATTTGAACAAAAGAGGGCACCTTGTCTTCTGAGTCATTAGGAGAGCGCGACTCTCTAACCTCACGTTGGGATGTTGAAATTAGGGTGCAACAGGGCCCCAGCGGCACCAGCTGGGCGGGGTCAAAACCCCCCCACCCACAGGAGACACGCAGGTCAACGAAGTGGGAAGGCCTCCCCCAGCACCAGACGAAAAGTTTACTGGCCAAGTTCGCTGAGTTCTGGCCGTGCGTCAATGCGACAGAAAAAGACGCTGAGGGTCCCCGTGGCTGCAAGTGGATGAGGAGGGAGCTCAGTGGTCGGCAGGGAGTGGATCTAACAGCAGAACACCAGCCCTTCAGGGTGGGAGGTCAGAGCGGGGGCCCCTCCCTGCGGGTCACCAGCGACGGGGGACCGGCAGGGGGCTCTGAGAGGGACACCCAGCGCTTTGGAAGACAGAAGGGTAATAAATGTTATCAAAGGTTTAGGAGTTTGTGATGAGAGCTGTTCCCAGCGGCCCCGTCAAGGGGCCTGGGCGTCGGGAGAGGCCTGCGTCGCAGACCTGGGCCCCCGCTGCCCGAGGGGCCTGTCCCTCAGCACCCCTCCCTCTGGGCAAGAAACGGGGTGGGGGGATTTCCAGCGGTTTCTCTTAGCTCACTGGGAGCCTGTTTTCAGAACCGGGGTGCGTATCAGTTTTGTTCCATAAAAGGAAACCCAGTAAACTTGAAAACAGCCAGGAGCTTCGATGGCGTGTGCGTGGGTGCCGGACATCAAGCCCTGCCCTCTGTCCCACCGGCACCTGCCCTGCGGGTTACTTGAGGGGAAAAGCACCTGCGACGCGAGACCTCTGAGCAGGTGCCGAGGTGGCAGCGGCCCCTCTCACCTACCCAAGGCGCGGGGTCGGTTCCTCTTCAGGAATGTCTGTCTCTCTCCAAAGCCTTGGCCTCCCTCGGGTTCCTGATAAATTCCCAGGTTCCGTCAAAGGATTTAGTTAGCGTCTTGGTCTCCTGGCTCAGAAGGGCCACGTGACCCCCAGACCAGGAGGATGAGGGAACATGAACGCTTTGGGGTCAGGGTGGCCGGCGAGGGGTGTGGGAGGGTTGGGTGTGCAGGAGGTCGGGTGAAGTGGGGAGCTGGCTTCCCAGGGCTGGGGGCATGAGGCAAAGAACAGGACGGGTGTGCCTTCGGGTGCCCATGGTGGGACAGTGCAGCAGGGCTGGGAGGTGGCCCCCTCGCTTAGAGCCTGCAGCACCCCACCCCACCCCCACTTCTGCACCTCCCCTCCCCCACACAGTGCTACTGATAGGACCATCCCGGCCGAGTGGGGCCCTCACCTTCCCCTTGACCTTGACCCTTCCCCTCCACCGGCTGCAGGCTGGACTGCAGCCCCCA
Organism: Noctilio leporinus; assembly: GCA_004026585.1. Classification (NCBI taxonomy): domain Eukaryota; kingdom Metazoa; phylum Chordata; class Mammalia; order Chiroptera; family Noctilionidae; genus Noctilio; species Noctilio leporinus. Next base: position 577,193 of record PVIW01000044.1, on the reverse strand, counting down.
GGGTGGCCCCTGCTAGGCCCCCACCCTCTTCACGGCTGAAGCTGAACCAGAGACCAGTGGGCCGCTGGGCCCCAGACTCCGGTTAATGATGGCTTTGATTAGGGGCGGGGGTGGGCGGGATCCCCGCCCAGAAGCGTCCCAGGGACGGTTTTAGACCCTGTGGGTTCTGACCCAGCCCTGGAGGGGGCTTTCGAGGTGGAGCTCCAGCCGGGACGAGACCCCACAGGGTGTTTCTTGTTGGCGTGTTTTCAGAAAGCAAGTTCCAAAGGGTTGGAGCCTGCATGTCCTGCCCGGGCTCCAGGTCCCGGGACCCAGGTGGGAGGCAGGCCCCGTGTTGTCCCCACCCTGTCCCAGCCGCCCAGGTGAGTCAGGTACGCAGGCCCCGTGCGGTGTCAGCTGGTGTGTCTGCAAAGCCTGGCCTGCTGGGCGGAGGGAGGCAGGTGGGCCCCCGGCCTCCCAGAGCTGCCCCACCGGTGCCTCTGCAGAAGGAGGCGTGTGTGGGGGGCTGTGTCCTCAAAAACCCTGCCCCTGCTGAGGGCTGGCGCTGCTCAGAGGGTCCTCGCTGCCTTTTCTTCTGCCTTCACCCCGGGGTGAAGCCGGGAGCCTCCCAGGCACAGTGGGCACGGCTTCCTGCCCTTGAGGGGGGGGGGAAGAGCGCCCACAGAGAGGGGCACCGGGGACTGGGGCCCTGGAGGGACTGGGGGCTGGAGGCATCCCGGAGGGGGTCGGGGGGAGTGGAGGGCGCACAGGTGAAAGCGAGGCCGTGGGGGGCAGCCTCTCGGCAGCCCCTTGATCCAATCACATCAGGTGCCCTCCAGATAAATATTAATAACGCGGCGGCAGGGAGTTTGGGAGAATCTAATTAACAGGACACTGCAAGCTGGCAGCTTGGCCAAGCAACCATTCCTGGGAGCGGAGGCGGGGAGGGGACGCCTCCCAGAGCCCCCGAGCTGCGCCCACCGCCCAGCTGCCCCCGCCGGGTACACCCAGGCCCCCCGCCCCTGCCCACCTGTCCCGGCCCCACCACTCCGGGCACTGCCCTGGGAGCCAGGCTGAGCCTGGGGCACCTTGCCGCCAGCCCCAACCCATGGCCTCCACCCCTCAGCTCCCTCAGCCTCTCCGGTCTGTCCGTCTGTCCGTCCGTGTCTGGCTGATGCTCCTCTTTATAAACCCCGAGCATAACCACCAGCCCCCTCTCTCCAGAGACAGAGAAAAAGGGGCCCCAGGCCTGGGAGGAGCCTCCGGGCTCCCCGGGGCCCAGTGGGGCCGGAGAGTCATGCAGACAGCCCGGCCCACCCGGCAGCCCCCCGGGGTGTGCGAGCTCCCCACCCCCCACCCCAGGGCCGGCCGGCTCGGCGGTATCTGTCTGCCCGGCCAGTCCCTGTCACTGGCTCTCAGGCCTCATTTTCTCCTGAAATCAAGATTGATGTGGGTCCCTTGTGTGAGTTAATGGGGTTCTTTGCCTTCCTCGACTTGGCTGGGTCCAGCGGAGCAGGAGGGGCTGAGCCTTGGCGCCGGGACCGGCCCCCCGTTGAGCTCCGCCGGCAGCCCAGACCCCCGCCCCCCGCGCTGGGGCCGCGCCTTTCCCCTCGACAGACAGAGCCACTCGGGGAGGCTGCCCAGCCCTGAGCAGCAGCAGCATCGGCTGCCTCTTCCACGTTGGGGTGAGCAGTCCGTGCTGTGCAGCCCCCACCGGCCCCAGAATGTCTGGAGAACCCCTGGGAGGGTGGGGTGTGGCTGTCGGTCCCCTGGCTGTGCAGAGGGAGGTCTCCCCGGACAGGCAGCCATTCCTGGCTGAGGCTTGAGCCCCCCAGCCATGTCCTGCCTGTGGAATACCCCCCATGATGGGGAACTCACTATCTGTCAGCAGGAACTGCTCTCTGGCCAGGAGCCCCAGGGCCTCTGCAGAGCCCAGGTGGCCAGAGGGCGGGGCTGGGGAGTCCCCCCGGCATGGGGGTGCTCTCTGTCCATCCCAGCACTCGATGCTCCCAGCATCCCCTCTTCACGGAGGAGGCAGCAGAGAGGTTCTGTAAGGGCCCAAGGTCGCCCAGGGGATCGGCAGCAGAGCCAGGACCCAGGCCCAGGTATTTCCAATTCTCACAGTTTCCCTTCGCCAAGGGCCTCAGGCCGTCCTTCCCCCAGGGAGGGGACAGTGCTAGGAGCAGACCCCAGGGAGCACCTTGCGAGTCAGTTTACCCAACTCCGAATGGAGCTGCCCATTCTCTCTGGACGCTCCTCCATGCCCACCCAGGGGTGAGGGGCTAACGTGTGGGCTGGACTTGCTGTGTGACTTGGGTCTGCTGCCTGCCCTCTCTGGGCCTCTGTGATACCCGGCCTCCGGACGGGAGCCCAGTTTCCCAGCAGGGAGAAGCCAAGGACACTGGTACCCAGGCTGGGGATGCCAGGCCCTGCACCCAGACAACAGGCTGACCAGAAACCACACAGATTCTCCTGCTCACCAGGCTGGGGGCCTGCTGGGTAAAGAGGCAGTCCAGTATCTGTCTCATCCCTAGGCTCGGTCCTGGAGCTAGAAGGAGGGCCCATCAGCTTCAGGGATCCTCCAGGCAGAAAGGGCAGCCCCTGAGAAAAGGGGGAGTGAGGACAGGTCTCAGGGGACAGAGATGGGGCCATGGAAGGGCTGCAGCCTAGCCTTGCCTTGGGGCTGCAGTGGGGTGCGGTGGAGGGGGGGAGAGTGAGCCCGGGGCTCTGTCGTAGACCCCCAGGCTAAGTCCCCACATGCCAGACTCAGGAGGTTTCAGGTAAGAAGCAGGGGGGTTGGGGAGCTGCACACACCACAGAGAAGGCACCAGAAACCTGACCAGCCCGTGGTGACACAGGGCCCCAAAGAGCTGATGGTCAGGCAGGGGCTGGGGGTGGTGAGGGAGGGCACAGCCTCTGCGCCTTGGAAGCCAACCCCCACGCCACGCGCTGGCCCCCCTCCCAGCCACCTGGAGCAGAGGCCGCACACCTGCCTTAAAGGGGCCCGGTCCCAGGTGGCAGAGTGAATGCTGATGCTCACCCGTCCCCACTCTGCCTGACCGGACAGCACAGTCTCCCAGGGCTGAAAACTAGGGGTGCCTGGTTTCCCAAGATGTGCGGGGTTGAGGGATGGTGGGAGGAACGGGGTGGGGTCCGGCCCGTTTTAGGTTCCCTGGAGCCTCAGAAAGGATGCCCAGCCCTGCCCTCCTCAGGGGCTGGCACCCCTCTCTGCTCCTTTCCTCCCCCAACCCCGCTGACCCCCAGGTGACAGGGTGCCTGGGGAGGGGTTCCTAGCACCCAGTACCTGGGTGTTCGACGGGGTGCGGAGAGGCGCCCACCCCCTCCTTGGGGCTCTTCACCTTACCCCCGCCCCTCATTCACATTCCAGAAACCACGGAAGGAGACCCTCCTGCCTTCAAGCTCAGAGGGTGGCAGTGCAGACTGGCTGGTGTCCCAAAGTGTCAGCCAGGGTGGCCACGAGGTGTCCCACACCCCTTCTAAGGGACAAGCAAGGCCCAGAAGTTCTCTGCGGTCCCCCACCCACCTCCCCCCTGCCACCAGCCTGGCCTGTCCGCCTCCCACACCTTCCACCTCCCCTGGGCTGCTGCAGCGCCTCCAGGTCAGCACACCTGGTCGGGGACGGGGATGTCAGGCTGCTCCCACCCCCACCCAGCTGGACCCAGCTGTCACCAGATGCCCCTGACAGGAGGGGCTTGTCCCCTCCCCCTCCATGACTCCCACAGCACCGTACGCTTCAGTCCTGGTCCCCAGGAGGAGCAGTGGGGACCCTGGGTCTCCCTGGCTCCACAGCCCATGACAGCTCCCGTGCAGCCAGTCGTTTCTAGGCAACCAGGGGCTCCCCCAAGGTGGCCTGTGGCTCTAGGGCCCCCCATGGCAGGGTGGGGAGAGTTTCTCACCCCAGAGCTGGGTCCTCCACCCGTGCCCACCACACCCTGGACCCCGGGTGGGACCCTCCCCGCAGTGCGTCACCGGCAGGGACGGTGGCCCACAGCCTGGCCCGCAGCCTGGCCCGCAGTGTTTGCAGGACAATAGCTAATAAGCCAGGGCCCCGCCCTGCCGCTCAGCAAATATTGTCGGAATGAAGGCACGTCAGCTCCCACAGGCCGGTGTCAGGGCCCACAGGCCATAAACGCAGCTCCCTGACAAACACCGATGGCCGATGAGATTAGAGCCCAGCGCCCGGCCAGCTCTGCAGGTCCCGCGCAGGGGCCGCGGGTTTCTGCTTCCGGTCAGAGCCGGCCTGTGCCTTCTGGAATCTTCTCTGCCCCAGGGGTCCTCTGGCTCCACCCAGGCCTCTCCCGCGTGTGACCAGGACCTGTGGCTTAGCTCCTCTGACCCTCCCTTTGCTGACGTGTCAAACGTCACAGCCCCTCGAACGCCGGTGTCAGGAGTCCAGTGAAAAGTGAGGAAGGACGTGAAACGCGCCGGGGTCATCGGGACCTGCCCGCAGGACGGGAGCAGGGCCTCTGCTGGCCCTCAGCTCCGTGGCCACACCAGCCCGGGCGCACGGCCCACGGCGGGGCACAGTCGCTGCCGCACGCCCCCCAGCGGGTGTGGGAGGCGCAGGCCAGGGGACCGGGGAAGGCCCACCTCAGCGAGCTCTCGTGTCCTTGGAAAAGAGCCGGAGGAGCTGGGCCAAGGCCTCCATCCTGTGGGAGGGGCTGGGAGACCGGGAGGTAGGTGGTGACACGGCCCCTGGCCGGGAGCCAGCCGAGGGGGAGGGGCACGGGGCCCTGAGCCGAGGCGGCTGGCGAGCTGAGGGGTGATGTCACAGGGCTGGACTGGCAGTGCCATCCTGCCCCTGCAGGGACTCATCAGGAGGTCCTCCAGCTTTGGCTGTGACCCCAGGACCCAGCAGGGCTTGGGCCTGTGGGGGGAGACCCAGGCGCGCTGCAGCAATCAGAGCCCCGAATTCAGAAGAAGGGGCCCTGAGTGCCTGGGCCCCACGGCTGGTCTGCACAGGGAGGGCGTGGTGCCTCCACGAGACAGGGACCTGGCGACCCCGGTTACTCCTCCTGCCAGCCATCTCGGTGGTGCGGGCCACCTTCTTTCTAGGCTCAGAAGCTAGGCGCTGAGAGATGAAGTCACTTGTCCAAAGTCACACAGCCGCTCAGGGGCCACCGGGCTTTCCCCCGCAATCCGGCCCCAGAGCCCCGACTCTGACCCAGTCCCTGCAGCCCCTCCTGGAAAGGATGACAGCTCAGTGTCCCCGGGAAAGATGGGCCCTGGTCAGGCCCCACCGGAGGGCACGGAGCCGCAAGCCCTGGGTGGGGGGTGAGAGTGGGTGAGGTCCCAGGGTGAATGACGCCTGTCACACGGTGCCCGGCACCCCGCAGGCCTTCGGCTGCCAGGCTGTTCAGGAGAACAGGGACTGAACCCTCCGACATTGCCGTGGGGCCAAGAGCCAGACCCCTGCTAGGAGCCATGGAGCAGGACACAGGGACACGCGTGCCTGTGGCCCTGGCGTTGGCTCGGGGAGGGCCTGGGGCCGCCCGCGGGGGCCGCCCCCCAGCCCGGGGCTGGACTCCCTCCCGGCCTTGACCTCGCTGCTCTGCTCTGCAGTCAGTTCAGAAAGTGACGTTTCCAGGCTCACGTCTTATCGCAGGGACACTTCTAACACAATAGCTGATTGTGCTGCCCTCCCGGGCGCTGAGGTGGCGGCCAGATTCCTGGACCCCCACCCCCAACACACACGCACCTTTTGTGGTAGCTGTAGAATTACAAGGATGCCACTGCGATTGGTCTGTTCAGGTGATGGTGTGACCCTGGACTTCAGCAGCTGGAGAGGGTGGGGTGCTGGGAGAAGGGAACAGAGGAGGTGAGGACAGGGGCACCCAGGGGCCAGCAGGGAGATCATCCATGGAGCCGCACCAGCCAGGGCTAGGTTTATCATTTTGGTCTCCTCCGCAGGCCTCGGGGTCATGCAGATTTATCTGAATATAAGGAGTGATGGGCTGTCAGACCGGTGCCCATGGTGGCCACTGGGGGCCATGAGGAAGGACTGAGGGGCCAGGACAGGGGCAGGCCCAGCCCCTGACCAGCGTGGCCCTGTGACTCAGCCCACGGGCTCTCCTGGGCTCAAGATCTGTGAAAAGAGCCCTGGGGAGCCTCACCTGCCGGTGGAGCCCCTGGTTCTGGTTCACCAGCCTGGGCCCCCAGGGCCCCGCCCAGAGCTCTGAGTGTCAGCTGCTACGCTGTCACGTTAGCCTGGGGACTTCCTGCCTCACCCCGGCTCCTGAGAAAACCCCAAGAGGCATTTCTTAGAATGTCTGGCAGTTGCTGCTCAGTTAGGACTTGGCAAGAGTCCTGGCAGCCGGAACTGGGGAGCAGATCCAGTGTGCCTGGCAGCCAGGCAACTGGCAGGGGACACGGGCACCTGACACTGCATGGGGACCTCCTGCCACCCTGCCCCTGCGGCCTCCGTCTGCAAAGTGGCCCCTCCCAGCCTGACGTTTTCATGCCAGCCGGACTGGGTAAATGGCATGTGACACTGTCTGTGCCTAGGACAGGACATGCATGGGTCACCCACTAGTGTCACTGTCCATATTAAAGAGACTAGTATACTTAAAGACACGGTCTTTGCTGTCTTGGGGGTGTTTCACTGGCTTCATCCTACCTGGTGTTCACCATATGATGGGGCAGAGAGAGGGAGGCACGTGCCAGGCCTGGTCAAATTCCTGGCAAGGTCTGCATCTGGCCGGGGTCCCGGGCCTTCCCTCTGCCCTGGGACCCCTTCTCACCCTGGGACATAGGCTCCCTGAGGCCCCAGGACATAGTGGGGCCCTCTGAGGAGAGACCTGGCAGGGCATCTCCCCTGGAACGGGGCCTCTGAGGGTTGGGGGCCTGCTGGGCACTGCCCTGGCCTTGGCCTTGGGGCAGGAGAGGGGCCACCATTGGGAAGCGCGCACCGGAGGGAACGAGCAGCTGCCCGCACCTGGGCGCTGCCGCCCGTAGAGGACACGAGTCCGGCTTGCTCTCCCGTCAACCAGGCAGGACTAGGACTCGGCGCTGACTCACTCCCGGGGTCCGGTCCAGGGAAGAACGCCCCGGGAGGTAGAGTCGTCCTGACAGTGTGTCATTGTCCAGTGCAAGAAACCCTGGAGGGGCTCTGGTGAGCAGGACGTGGGGAGGGTGTCTGCCAGATGACCTTTGACACCTTGAGGGAAGGCCAGAGGCTCCAAGAGCTCAGCCAGATGAGGGGGCGAGGGCAGGGGACCCCCCAGGGCCTATGAGAAGCAGGTGTGGGTGCTGTCTGGCGGGCAGGCAGGGACCACTCTGTCTTCCGAGCCTGTGGGCTTGCCCACCCTGGAGATGTCACGTCCTGAGCCACCTTTGCAGGAGGGAGAGTCGGGTGGCTGGGCCGCCCAGCTGAGCGGGCCTGAGCGCCACACCGGAGCTGCGCCTGTGTTTGCATCTGTGAAATGGGCCCGTGAACGAGTCATAAAGGGGCTGTTGCGGAGCCTGCCGTGTGGGGCGCTGAGCGCAGGGTTGGCCCCCCGAGGCTTTGGGGACCTGGGGCTGCTGCAGTCTCGGGCATCAGCTGTCAGGCCGGGGTGGGACTCGGACCACGTGGGCTGTGGGAGAGCAGAGCCTGGGTGGGCAGGCCTGGCTCATTCGAATAACCCCAGGCAGGCCCCGTAGCGGGAACCTGGGCCTGCTTCCTCCTACTTCCCCTACGCTGGGCCTCAGTTTCCCCACTTGGAACCCAGACCGCACAGTGTTGGAGGGCCTTGGGGCAACGGGGGGTGGTGCAGGGCGGAGAATTCTGCATGCGGGCAGTGGGGACCAGGACTCGGACATGAGTGGGGACCAGGACTCGGACACGGAGACAGCAGGGAGCTGCCCAGGCCACAGCAGCAGCGGGTTGGAGGGCCTGCCTCCTGTGGCTTGTCTCCTTGCGGCCAAGCGTTTGAACCAGTGGCTGGACGCCGCCCGTGCCGGCTCCCGGGCAGGCCATCCATCAGCCCCGCGCTGGCTGTCCCGAGCCCGGGAGTGGCCGTAAATGCGCCCGGCCCCCCGTGCAAGCGGCTCAGGTTTTATGTTGTAAGAACACGGTGGGGCACCTCAAACCCACCGCTAATGACAGGCATGAAGCAATAAATGCGATGAGGCTGGCGGGAGGGGGTGGGCGGCGGGGGGCGGGGGGGCCCTGGTCCCTGTCTCCCCTGGCGGTGGCGGCAGGAGCTCTCCCAGAATTGATTAGTCTTGGACGTGCTGACCTTTCCGTTCTTGAAAAATTGCTTTTGAGCAGCTGAGGCAATAAAAGTAAATTGATTCAGAGAGAATGAGGACGAAATTTGCGTTAGGTGGGAGAAGCGGATAAACGTGACATCTGCATCCTGTCCCCCACCCCTGGGCTGCAGGTGGCCTGGCCCCAGCGGCCGGGCAGCAGGTGCAGAGGGGCAGGCGGTGGGCAGCACACCCTCTCGGGTGCCACCGAATACTCCAGCAGAGAAAAGAAACTGAGAGTGACAAGGGAGGGACAGACACAGAAAATGGAGGGGACGAGTTGGGGGTGGGGGAGGGAGCAAACAGAAAACCATGAGGAGAAGTGGGGGGTCTGGCTGGACAGGAGGGAGGCAGGGGGCCGCCTGGGGGTGCCCAGGAGAGCCCGGCGCTGGTCAGCCCCCCACTGACCACCACCTGGGCTCGCCCTCTCATTTCCTGTCCCCGGAGCCTTTACTCTGCCCCCATTCTAGAGACTGAGGAAACTGAGGCCCAAGGAGACCAAACCACCTGTTCAAGGTCACCCAGCTGGGAGGTGGCCCGGCCCAAGGGAGCCCCTCTGAGGCCAGGCAGGGGCTCCAGCAGGTGGGCCGCTCCAGCAAAGAGGGGTTACGTGGGCCAGAGAAGCCCTGCTAGCTGGAGGTGGGGAGGAGTCGCCCCCCAAGATCTATAGAGGGTGGGGGGTGGTGCTGGGCGGCCAGGCGAGGACAGCGCCGGGACTCAGCCACCCTGGAGTCGGTCCCCACCCGTGTGCCCTCTCACCGCCCGGCCCCAGTTCCTCACCGGGGAGCTTGGGGCCCTGCCAGCAGTGAGGGTCTGGGGCAGTGGGAGCCATGGGCCAGGTGCCCACAGTGTTTTGCTAAATGGATGAGCCGCTGGCCTGGGCGGGGAGTTCCATCCTGTTCCATCCGTGCAGCGACCCAAAACCCCACCCCGGCCCGAGCTGAGCACAGCTGCCTCCCAGTCCGAGGACACGGCCCTGGATTTGGGTTTGGGTTTGGATTTGGATGGGGTATGGAATCCTGTGGCTTTTGGGTTGGAGCGTGACTTCAAGTGGTGAGAAAACACCGAACTGGGAGGTGCAGGAAGAGGCTGGTGTCTCGTAAAATGTAGCCCCCGTACGGGGACACCCCAAAGCTGCCTGAGCCTGGTGGGTGGGCCTGGCTGCCCTGGGACCCCTGAGGCTGCCCCGGGCCCCAGCTGGCCCCAGGGGGACCAGCCCGGAGCAGGACTTCACTTGAGACACGCCGTGTCCCACCGCCTGGAACGACCCCACACGCACGACCTCTGGAAACCTCTCAGCACCTGGGAGGCGCCAAGCGTTCGCACCTGCAGCCCCGGGAGCAGCTGCCGGCCTTGTGGCTTCTTTCTGGGGGAGGGAAGGGGCTTTCCAGGGTCCCAGCTCCCAGGGAGGCCGGGTTCCTCAGTGCCGGCGCGTAGCTTCTCAGGCGACCTGGCAGCTCCAGGGAGAGGCCCCGCAGTTCCCCTGCCATCTGCACCCCAGGGAAGGGGCAGCCAGGGGGCTGAGTGGAACCCAGGGACACCCCCTCTTCCTCCCCCCTCTCCTCCCTGCCCTCGGACTCCCCACAGCGCAGCAGGCCTGGGGTGCGTGTGGGTTGCCAGGCGACAGTGCGGCTGCCTGTGATGTGCTCACCACACTGCGGTGCCCCTGGGTGCTGGGGCCTGGGAGGCTGAGGCGGGGGCAGCTCCTGGAATCCTCCCGGCCCTGAGGGTGGCCCCTCACCAATACACAGCCAGTGGGAGACCCCCATCCCTGCGCGTCCCCACCTGGGCGCCAGCCCACCAACACTGAGTGGGTGGGAGGTGGGGCCTCCTGGCTGCTGGCCTGCGGGTCCCCTGAGGATGGAGAGGGGCGTCTTTCCCTGGGGAGGGGTTCCTTCCTTACAGGGAAAGTGAGGCTCAGTGGGGTTCGGTAACTCACCCGAGGTTCAGTAAAACCTCTGGTGTTCAGCAGAGCTGGGGTTCAAGGCTGCTCCTCACACCGACCCTCCCTTCCACAGTCGGGCGGGCGACCCTGGGTGGCCGCAGCTCGCTGGCTGCCCTCTCCCGGCCTGGCCTTAAAAGAGGGGGTGCCTGGGTCGGGGAGGGGCGCAGGCCCGGGTCTGGAGCAGGCTGAGTGGCCTGCAGGAACAAGGCCGTGTGCATGGGGGGGCGGGGGGGCGGGCATGGGGGTCGGGGAGGGCGGAGCAGGCCGAGGTTCTCGGGACTGCGGGCAGGTGCGGCTCAACATCTCCCCTGGGTCTAGGCTGTTTCACTTCCCCTGGGACCTGGGGCAGCCGGGGAGGGAGGGACTGGGGCTCCGGGGACCTCACCCCCAGGAGGGCAAGCCCTCACAACAGGGAAGCCACCCAGCCTCCAGCTGGAGCTGACAGCAGCGTCGCCATTGAGCCCCTTGCCCTCACCCCTGGAAACCGGGTTAGGGGAGCTGCTGGAGGCTCTGGCCAGCAGGGAGAAGCACTTGGGGTGCCCAGGAAGGGCAGGCAGCCCCCAGGCCTGGCCTCGGGCTCCGGGAAGAGGGTGCTGGCAGCCACTGCTTCCCCTGGTGCCCACACCACGCACACACACCTGACCCCCTTGCCGGGGTGCAGGAAGGCAGACACACTTCCCGCCAGTTTGGGCCCCGCAGACGCAGAGGAACGCGGGACACGCCAGGGCGCCTTCGCAGAGGTGACAGTGGTAGTGGTGGGTGACAACAGGTGACGTGAGTGCGTGCACCGTGCACAGGCAGGCACCCAGGGGTGTGCGTGGGCACCCACGCATGGCAGCACCTGGGCAGGTGCCTTTCCGTGGTGGGCACTTCGTCAGGGCAGGGGCCCTGAGCAGCGCCCGCGGAAAGGCGGGCACTCCCTGCCCAGTGGCCGGGGCCGCCCCCACCCTGACCTGCAGGGAGCCGGCACAGAGCCCCGGAGGTCCCGCTTAGAGCCCCTGGAAGCCAGCGCTTTGGGGGAGAGCCCCAGTGGCTTTAGCGGGCCACCGTGGCTCAGCGCATTTTGGAAGCTGCCTTTCCGAATCGAGACACGTGGAAACCCCACGCACCCCCGTTGCTTCACAGCGTCTGTCAGGTTTCGTGCTAGTCTGGGCCTTGACCACACAGTGAATTTCCCTTCCCAGCCGATGGCCCGTCAAGGAGGAGCCTTTCCCGCGGGCACGGCCCTCCAGGAGCACCGGCCAAGACCCGCCCTGGAGCCCCCGCCCCTCTGCCTGCCAGACAAGGGGGCAGCCTGGCCCGCGTGCGTCCAGTCCCCGCCCTGTCCGCTGTGGCTGGCGTGGCTGCACAGTCCCCCGCAGAGAGGGGCTCCCCCAGCCTCGGAATCAACCTGGGGCTGCTCATGAGCCTCAGGCCACGGGGCCAACCGAGACACCCAACAGGGAACCACGACGTACCCACAGAGCAGAGCGCACAGCCCTCCTTAAGAGGGGGTTTCCAAAAATATTAAGGTCCCAAGAGACCTCGGTGTGATCCCTTTTGCAGGAAGCAGGCGAGGCCAACGCGCAGAGACAGAGAGACAGGGTCGTCCGGGCCGGGGGCCGGGGCGGGGGCCGGAGCGACTGCTCCTGGGTGCGGGGTTCCTCAGGAGCGGTGACAAGGCTCTCAGACCCGATCGTGGTGTTGGTTGCACAGCTCTGGAAATGTACCAAAACCACTGAATTTTGTACTCTCAGGGGGAGAATTTATGGCATTAATTACATCTGCATAAAGCTGTTGGAGATTTTCAGTCTCCGGGGGAAATGTTCCCCGTGGTCTTCGCCACTTCGTCTGACTTCATCTTTCTGCAAACAGATGGGCACAGGTGCGTGCAGGGAGGCGGCCGGAAGGAAACGCCGAGCACCCGCCGTGGCTTCGTCGGGTACGGGACACAGAGGAGGCTTTAGACTTGGGGCACAGAGAGCCCGGGGGCAGGACCTGTCTGGAGCCGGGGAGCTGGCGAGGCCCCATGGCCGAGCCCCTCGACCCGCCCCTCCGCCCAAGGGGGCCCTGACTCACCGCGGAGGCAGCCAGGGGTCAGCCCCTCCCCGGGGAGCCAATGCGGCCGGGCCAGCAGTGGGCGAGGCCGGCAGGGCGGGGTTTGGTGGGCAGGCTGGCCGGGAGCCCCGTTCCGGCTGTGATCTGGACTTGGTGCCCTCGGGGCACAGGGGCAGGAGAGGTCAGGGAGGGTCCAGCAGCCTCTACCCGCCGGGCGGGTGGGCAAGCAGACAACCCCCTTCATTCCTGAGCACAGAGGTCACCCCGAGCACAGGCCTGTGGCTGACAGTGTCCAGCATGAGAGCTGCCGGGAAGGGCGTCTCCAGGGGTCCAGCAGGAGGGGCCTGGCCTGCCGGGCACTCTGGGCCCCCGAAAACCTGCAGCCCCCAGTGTGCTGCAAGTGGCCACGTGCCAGGGCCCTGCCGAGAAGCCGTCTCGCTGAACAATGGCGGGCACAGGGCTGAGCAGTGGAGGAGGGACAGCGGCCCCGCGTGCCACCTCCCGGCCAGTGGGAGCCCCACTCAACGTTGTCAGAAAAATTCCCAGCAAGCAGGGCCCCGCCTGAGCCAGAGGCCAGCTGAGGCTGGGTGTGGAGGCCGCCGGGGCCCTGGGGACTTGGTGAGGTCACAGCAGGAGTCCAGCCCGAGAGCGAAAAACAGGGCAATTTGGGACCAGGCGCAGGGCTCAGAGGCAGGCGGGCAGACCAGGCGCTCGGGGACAGGAGGCCAGGTCCGCCTGGCTACTCGGGCGTCCCCAGCCTTCCATCCGGGGGCCAGTGTCCATCCAGACTGGCGCCTGAGTCCTGCTAGCAGGGCGCAAGGTGGGCGGCTGGGTCTGCTCAGGGCCGTGCGGCTGGCTGGGGAGGCCTCCTCAGGCCCCGGCCGGCTCAGGGGGCAGGGATGTGACCACGAACAAGGAGCCACAATTAGCCCTCGCGTCCACCAGGGTGGCGGGCCCCAGGCTCACCCCGGCACAGAAGGCTGCTGGAGGTGGTGCCGGGTGCCGGAAGCCAGGTTCCCACGGCAGCTCTGCCGCTTTTCAGGCTGTGTGACCTCGGGCAAGGGAGCTCACCTCTCTGGGCCTCTCGGTCTCCTTCACTGGGGTTAAAAGCACCGGGTCCCAGGGTCCACGCGGGTCTCGGCGCAGTGAAAACGCACGCAGACCGCTTGGCATGTAGTCCCTGCTGAGCAAGTGACAGCTGTTATTACCCTATTATTAACAGAATTAATGTTAACATCATTGGTCGTGTCGCTGTCCAGTCCTACCATCTCCTCCCTCACCCCACACCTTCACCGGGGCAACTCGGGATATTGGATCTGAACGCAGCCCTCTCGCAGCCACGAGGACGTGGTGGGGCGGAGGCCTGGGCTCCAGATGGCATCAGGGAGCTGGATTGAGGTGGTGGTTTCACAACAGTGAGCGTGTTCACAAGCCCCGTTGGTTGGCAACCTGAACTCCATCTGCAACTTGAGTTTTCCTTTGCCATGTGACTAACACAGTCACAGCTTCTGCGGGTGCAGATGGGACGCCTTTGGGTGGCAGTCCTGTCTATCGAAGGCCATGCAGAACAGAGCGGGAGAAGCCAACGGCCCCCAAGGGTTCGCCCCCGGGGCTGGGAGGGGGACAGGGGAAAAGAATACCAACAGCGCAGAGCTTTCTCAGAAAACACAGGCCTGCAGCAGGCGCTCTGACACCAAAGGCAGACAAACACGTCCCAAGGGAAGACACGCAGTCCACTATCCCTCGTGGTCAGAGGTGCAAAGATTCTAAACAATACTAGCAAACCCAGCCCCATGATACAGTCAAAGGGTCATGCTTCATGCCCTCGTGGGGTCTGTCCCGGGGAGGAAGGCTGGGTTAAGGTGAAAATCAGTCAAGGTGGTTCACCATTTTAACAAACGAAAAAGAAGAACCATGTGACGACCTCAGAAATGGAGGCAGAAGAAACACCCCCAACAAATGGCAGACCACAGGCTGGTCCCCCAGCATCCAGGACGCAGGTGCCACTGCCAGTCAGCAGCAGGAAAAGGTGGAGGAGCGGAGGGGCTCGCCCCTCAGAAAGGGACAATGACAGCAGTCGTTGTCTATGCAGGGAAAATCTAACAGAATCTAAAGTAAAAAACAAAAACAGAACAAAACCTGGTAGAATTGCTAAGCAGGCTTAGCAAGGCGGCAGGATCAACATCAGGATAGAAAATCAGTTGTAGCCCCGGCTGGTGTGGCTCAGTGGACTGACGCCGACCTGCGAGCCAGAGAGTCGCGTGTTCAGTTCCCCGTCGGGGCGCACGTCTGGGTTGGGGGCCAGGTCACCCGTTGGGGGCAAGTGAGAGGCCACCACCTATTAACGTTTCTTCCCTCTTCCTCCCTCCCTTCCCCTCTCTCTAAAAATAAATAAAACCTTTTATAAAAGTCAGTTGCCTTCTATGTGACAGTGATCATCAGAAACTTTAAAGATGTAAAGACCATGTGCAATCACACGGACGATACGAAGCGCGTGAAGAAGAAGTGGACAGAAGGTGGCTAAGGAGGGTGCACTAAAAACGTTACTGCCGGGAGGAACAACGTGAGGGAATGCCGAGAGCCACTCCCAACAGAGCTTGGAAGACTCGCTATGGGGAGGGTATCCATTTCCCCCCAAATTAGATGCAGAGGCGGCGCAACCCCAGCCCAAATTCCAGCAGGCTTCTGTCGGTGGAAAATGAGAGGCTGATTCTGAAACGCATAGACAGTATCAAAGGACCTAGGCGAGCTGAGATGCCCCCAAGAAGCAGCACCAGGTCAGAGGCTAACGTGGCCCAGTTCCCAGGTAGAGCCGGACGCTGCGCACCTGGGCAGAGAGGAGCCCATGGTGGGGGCCCAGCTGGGCAGCTGGTGCTCAGTGGAGGCCCCGCTCGGTCCAGGGCTGCCCGGACAGCCTGCCGCACGTAGACCCTCTGGTATCCCCCTGCCACCCCCACCCCCACACAAGACTTAACCCAAAACAGGCCACTGACCGAAATGTAACACCTCAAACTAGAAAACTGCCTAGAAGATAAAATGAGGAGAAGATGGGTGGCCTCGAGGTAGGCAAAGGTATCTTAGGGGACAATTTCAAAAGCGTGATTCGTAGAAGATAAGACATCCGAGGCACCAAGGTTAAAAGTGTGGTCAGTCGCTGCCTGGAGCCGGGGTGGGGTGGGGCGACGGCTCAAGGACACGTGGTTTCCTTCGGTGGGGTAGGAACACGTTCTCAACGTTCCGAGGGGGCTCCAGTGGCATGGCCACGGCTGGAAATAAACGGCAGACCCCTGAGGTGTACGCGGGAGTGGGTGAACGCTATGGGTTGTGAAGTACATCTCAATAAAACAAGCATCATTTTTAAAAGAAAACCATTAAATCCCTGCTTTTTGAAAGACACTGTTAAGGAAATATACAAACTAGGAGAAAATATTTGGAAATCGTGTATTCGAGGAAGGGCTGTGCGGAGGAGGTAAAAGAACCCTCGAAACACAATAAGAAAACATGCCATACAACATCTATTTTTCTCTGTTTTTTTTTTTTCCCCTCCGCAGTAAAGAATACTGTATCAGTTCATTGTCTTAATTTGAAACTTCCTGTGAGCGAGGTGGGACATTTCATGTCGTCCACCAGAAACAATGTGGTCATTGTACCCATACCCTTAAATAGTGTTGTCATGTTTTATTGGAATTTACGTGGTTTAAATTCAATAGACCATTTAGCTCACTTCTTCTATGAACACATGCTTCTATCTTTTGTCTATTTTTTGTTATGTTTCCTATCACGTTGTATGAACTTTGTGCATATGGAGAAAATCAGACGTGATGCATAGGCACCCCTGCATACCTCACACATGTACACATACAAACACAGGGATCCACTTAGCATCCCATGTATATGCATGCATGGATGGGCACACATGTGTACCAGACACCCACACACATGCATGCACAGGCACAACATGTACACAATGCATCCTACACACATGTGTACACGTCTCCCATGCACACCGTGGGGAGAAGAGCGTGTTCCAGGCATGTTCCAGCAGGAGGTCAGGGCCTGGCCAGGTGAGGGGCGGGGCCACAGGACAGCACAGGGTGGGCAGCTGCGGGGTCCGGCCCGGCACTCGCGGGGCAGAGCTGTTGGGGCTCCTGCACCCCACCCGCAAAGCCCAACAGCAGATTCCCGTGCGGGCAGGGGAGGGGCCGGAGCTCAGCGGCCTTCCCCCCTCCCTTGAAGGAGCCCTGACTGGAGTCCTCTGCCCCATGTCTCTTCGGGGTGTTTTGGGTGAGCCGTTTTTGACGTGTTGAAGGGAAATCGCTTTTTCCCTCCTGCTCACAAGACTCCATCTTAAGACTTTAATTGCAGGAGGCTCTGGGGGTGGCGAGCGCTTGTCTGGCCTGGCAGGTGCGGTGATGTCAGCTGTCGGCAGGTGGGGCCGGGGTGGGGCTCAGCTTCTCTGGCAGACCCCGCTCTGGGGCTGGGCGGAGGGCAGGCCGCCTGGGCACCCTCGGGAGCCGGCAGTCACCTCGTCTTTAACCCCTTCCGTGTTGGGAGGCTCGCCGGCCCATCTGAAAATTTTTACAGAGACCTAAAGGAGAGGGTGATGCCCGCACTCCGGTCCGAGTCGTAAAATGTTGACCCTTCGGATGGGCGGTGAGACACGCGTGTGTTGCAATGCCCACGGCCACCACTAAGAGAAGCGCGCGCCCACACGGGTCCACCGGAACCGCCACCAGCGAGCCGGGAGGGAATTCCAGCGCCCGCGCCAGCCCCAGGAAGGCCAGAGGAAAGGCACAGCCAGGGAGCAGGGGGACCGGTAACGAAAGACGTCAGTCCTCACGTAGGGACCACTCGCCTTCAATGTCGACGGGCTAAACGCCCCCATTGGAAGGGAGATTGGCCGAGCCTGTGTTCTTTGAATGCGCCTGGACCTTGCTGTGCACACGGCACTCACGTCAAGTTCAGCCCTCACACCTCCCTGAAGAGGCTCCGTGAATGGCAGACAAACCCACAGGCAGCTGCTGAACCTCATCGCCTGGCGGCTCAGGGAAACGCCCGGGGAAAGCCCGACGGTGCCGCGCGCCTACCAGCCGGGCTCCAGTAAACAGGGGCCCTGGTGCCAGCTGACGCGAGACCCTGCAGCCCCCCACTCGGCGCGCGGGACCGCGCCACGGCGCACCCCATCCCAGCAGCCGCCCCAGGATTCCGCAGACGCCCCCTCCAGCACGGCTCCCGGCAGGAGAGGCCTAGGGCCACGCGGACCCCAGAGCACCGCCTCCCCGGGGGCCCAAACTGGTGGAAACACCCAGGCGGCCTCCAGCGGGCCGGTGGTTCAATGCTAGTCCACACCACGGCCTGCGGCTCAGCCGCGTAAAGAACAATTAAGAAACTAGAAGAAAGCCCTGGCTGGTGGCGCAGTGGATAAGGTGCCGGCCTGCAAACCCAAAGGTCGTTGGTTCGATTCCCTAGCCAGGGCACAGAACCAGGTTGCAAGCCAGGTCTCCAGCAGCCAGGTCTGTGGCTGGAGGCAGGTGAAAGGCAACCATACATTGGTGTTTCTCTGTTTCTCTCCCTCTCTCCCTTCCTCTCTTTCTGGAAATAATAAGTAAAATCTTTAAAAGAAAGAAAGAAAGAAAAAAAAAAACTGGAAGAAAGTTAAAAAAGCTAAAAGGACTACCAACACTCACCACACCTTCAGTTAATGTTCAGAAAACAATTTGGAGTGAGGAAAGCCAGTGCCGGGTTACCTGGTATGTGATTCCGTGCTCAAAGGCACCCAGGGCGGATCGCTGGCTCTGGTGGGGGTGGGAAGGAGCTGGATGTGGGCCTAGAAGGCAGCCCCCCACCCCTGGGGTGGAGGGCCCCGTGCCGCACCCGTGGGCGCTGCGCACACCCAACCCGGTGAGTCCAAGCACAGCGAGGGGCGGTCAGGCTGGCACGCGGCCCACGCCAGCCTCTCCCCGTGAACTTGTGCTGGGACCACTGAGGGGCTCGGCTCTCTCTGTCGTATTCCTGACAACTGCAAGTGACGCTACAGTATCCCAGCATCCAAATGCCCATTTGAGAAATAAATGAACAAAACAATGTTTGAAACCAAGCAAAGCTGCCCCCTGCAGCGTGGACCTCCTGCTCTGCCCCCACCCGGCCCCGCACCATCCTGTCCCAGGACCCGCAGCCTCGACTCCACCACCCTAGTCCTCTCGGGGCTCCACGTCGTTCAGGCTTAGGGCTTATCCTGGATACCCTGGATTCTTCCAGAAGGCAGAGAAGGGGCCCCAGGGAGCCAGGGAGAGGGAAGCCAGAGCAGGGACCGGCATGAGGCTGCTCCTGGCGCTGCTGTCGCTATGGGCAACCGGTGCCCGGCCCTGGGGGGCATGGAGCACAAAGGGAGGAACCTGTCTGTCACTGGCCCAGGGGGACAGAGGGCTGTCCTGCATTTGCACATGCGTGGGTGCTGAGGGGACTCCCCCACCTTGGACGGAAATGCGGGGAGCCAGCTTTGCATGCCAGGGAAGACCAGGTCTCGGGTTTGGCCCACGTGCCCCTCCCCTGAGCTGCCAGGCACTGGCTCCTTCCCCAAGGGGACAGCACTGTCCTCCACGCCTCAGCTGCCCTGGCCCACTGGTCCAGAGTCACCCCCACACGAGGAGGCCAGAGCCAGCCCTGCAGGGAGGGCTCGGATGCTCTGGCCCAGGGCTCCTGCACCCAGTCACCAGCCTCCTGGCTCTGCTGCCTCCAATGCTGTTCGGCTCAAGCAAGCAGAACCCCAGTGGGTGGACCTGGACCCCGTCCCTCTTTGTGGCTGAGGAACCCTGGGCAATGACTTAGTTCAAGCTTCACCTTCCTCTTCTGCAAAATGGGCTTCGCGGGTCTTGTGGGAGTTAAATGACTGATGCCCGTAAACACCTGCCTGGTACCTGGCGGGCTGTAAGGACAGGAAGCCAAAGAGAAGAATGGCCAGGTATCGAGAATGGTGTGAGTTCATGCCAGTCCCTGCAGGTGTGGACGGACTGTGAGTGTCCCTGCAGGTGTGGACGGACTGTGTGTGTCCCTGCAGGTGTGGACGGACTGTGAGTGTCCCTGCAGGTGTGGACGGACTGTGTGTGTCCCTGCAGGTGTGAGTAGACTCAGTCCCTGCAGGTGTGGACGGACTGTGAGTGTCCCTGCAGGTGTGGACGGACTGTGTGTGTTCCTGCAGGTGTGGACGGACTGTGTGTGTCCCTGCAGGTGTGGACGGACTGTGTGTGTTCCTGCAGGTGTGGACGGACTGTGAGTGTCCCTGCAGGTGTGGATGGACTGTGAGTGTCCCTGCAGGTGTGAGCAGACTCAGTCCCTGCAGGTGTGGACGGACTGTGAGTGTCCCTGCAGGTGTGGATGGACTGTGAGTGTCCCTGCAGGTGTGAGCAGACTCAGTCCCTGCAGGTGACCTGACCCCAGTGTCTGAAGCCACTCAGCACCCAGAAGGTAAGGCTGCCAGACAAAATGCAGGACAGTTCACCTGAACGTCAGAGACACGACAGCTATTTTTTAATATGAGTACATCCCCCATTTGCACGAGACAGTCGTTTATCTGAGATGCAAGTTTAACTGGGTGTTTTCGATGCTTATTTGCAAAGTCTGACCATCTCAACATAACAGGGGCTGGGTGTGAGGCTGTCAAAGCCCATGACGAGAAGGGCCAAGATCAAGAGAAACGTGGGACACAGATCTACGAAGACATGATCATCCTCACTGGTTTCACAGTTGAACATACGTTCACATGGAGAGAGACAGCGGCCCAGTCAAGGACGCCCACGGAGCCGGGGGGCAGCCGGGCAGAACTGCTCTGGGCCACGGTGTGTGGACAGCTCCTATTTCTTCCTTCCCTCTTCAAGTTTTCCTACCACTTTCAGTGACCATGTAGGACTTGCTTAAGGCATGTTTTAAAACTGTCATGCAGGGAAAGGCTCTTTTAAACTGCTGCTCACTACAAGAAGTGAGAAGTCCGAGCACCCCTCCTGCCCAGGTGCATGTTAATACCTGTGGAAATGTAGGTCCGCAGACTGGGGGACGTGATCCTGTCCTTGCTGAGGCGGAGGGGGGCGCGCCAGGACCGAGCCCAGGTGCGGGGGGTCATGCTGGGCTCCCCGCCTCAGCCCCGCCCTCCTCAGGGCTGTGCTTTCGGCGCCTTGCCCTTCACTCGGTCTTGGTCATTTTCAGTTTTCTCCCTCCCTGCCGGCGGTCCTGACGGACAGCTGTCACCCTCGCTCCTCCGCTGTTTTCCAAAGCTCTGCAATCGCCACGGTTCCAGCGACCCGTCAGGCAGGCTCAGAGCGTGAACAGAGCCACCGTCCAGCGGGGAGCTGGGACAATGCTGGGTGTGACCTGGTGGCGTCACACCAGGTGTGTCCTTGCCTCTGCGGACACAGGGCCCCGGGGGCAAGGCAGCTCTCCTCCCTCCAAGCTCCCATCAGGTGGGTGGGCTTGTTGAAAACACTTCTAGGTCTCAGCACGAAAGCGACATTTTTATAGGTACGACCAAATCTCACGGCAATGAAAGGACATGGGCGCAGCTGGTGGAGCCGGCAGTCCTAGGACTTGACAAAGGTCACAGGACGTGGGGTCGGAGGTAGCGGAGGTCGGACGGTGTGTCCGTCAGGGATCAGATGGAGGGAACGGGCGCTGCTCTGGCAGATCGTGCAAATCCTAGGGCTGCAGCTGGGCTCCCGAAACGCCTCCCTGGATGCCCCCACCCTGACCTGCCAGGGTCCCCCACGCTGAGATGCCACAACCACGAGGATGCATCAGGAACCAGCACCTTCGGGACACGTGGAGCCGTCCAAGGGTGAGCAAGCTACCGTCAGCTTCCCACTGCTAGATCCGCAAGGGACAGAGCAGACAGCCCCTGCCCGCCTGTCTGCACCCTCGGAGCCAGGACCGGTCCCCGAATGCCACCCAGCGCGCCTGCCGCCAGATCCCCAGGAATGCGTCTGGCCGGCCAAACCTCGGCGGCGGCAGAGACGCCTGGACAGGCCCCTTGCTGTGCCCCTCTCTGCCCGCAGAAGCTGGCCGCAGGGCACACGAGTGCCGGCAGGCACATCGCGCCCAGGAGGGTCAGAAAGGGGGGCAGGTCTCCGCAGGGACCGTGTCTGTCGCAGGGACTCCAATTCGGCCCAGCTCCCCTGCGGAGCAGCCATTCTCCCCAATGTCTTCAGACTCCGGGGGTGGCCCCTGACTCCCCCAAACACCCAGCAGTGACTGGTCTCCAGCTTTTCTGAAGAGACCACAACAGGGCGAGCGCCTCCCCTCCCGGCACACCGGACACATACTTCCTGCTCCTCCCGTCCCAGGTGGACCCCAGCACCACTCCAGGGCACCCCCAAGCCGGCAGCTTCAGCGTCTAGTCCAGCACCGGCCCCCCACCCTCTCCCAGCACAAGACACACACACGCCTTTGCCCCTCCAGCCGCAGCCCCCGCTCACCTTCTCCGTATCAACAGCCGCCCTGATGTGACCAACCGTCAGGTTTACTGCTTGTGCACGTGGCTCGTATGTGCACATGTGTGCGCGTGTGTGTGTCTGCCTCTGGCGCTCCTCAAGTCCCTGCCTACCAGCTGCTGTGTCACTGCAACTGCTACCTTCAGGTTACCTGCTCCCTTCCCTGGGGCCCTTCTTCTCCCCTGGATCTCCCCCACCCCGCACCCTCCTCCCCCCACGCCTGCTCTTCTCTGGGGCCTCTGGCTCCGCTGCTTTCCTGACCCGAATCGTCTCTGTATGAGGTGCTCTTCCCTGGTTTCCTGCAGGGCGACCGGGTCCAGGGCCCTAGCTGCAGCACAGAGCAGCGTGGGACTTGAGGGCCGCTACCCTCTGACCCGCCCCCTCCGCAGGCCCGGGGAGGTGGCCCCCCACCTGCACGAGACCGTGCACCGCTGCCTCCGCCAGCACAGCTCCCAGCGGCTCCTGGAACCACACCATCAGGGACCCAGCGCTGCCATAACCTGCTCCTGTCTGCCTGTTCTTGTCCCCGCCACCCGCCGCCGCCACACTCAGCTTCCGGAACGCTGTCAGCTGTCAAGCCTCAGTTGCATCACCCACGTGTGGGCTCCGGGCTTGGCCACGAGCAGCGTCTGGCGAGCCCCGTGAAGTCCCTTGGAACTGGGGACTCATCCCCGGAAGCGCATGTGAGCTGGGCTTCTGCAGGCAGAGCTGGGTTTGGGGGTGGCCTGCTGAGGCCTGGAAGCACCCCCAGAGCTGTTGGCAGGGGATGTTCTTGTATTGCTGGAGTCCAGCCCAGCGCTGGGTGAGTGGCCCGGGGCTGCTGGGGACAAAGGGACACGCTCTCACAATGGGGACTGCCCCTCTCACTGCTCTGGGTGCTGGACAGGCGTGGCAGGGCCCACTTCCTCTGAGGGTCTTGGCCCACTACCCAGGCATGTGCCCTGACTGGAGGTTGAACTGGTGGCCCTTTGGTTCGCAGGCAGGCACTCAACCCACTGAGCCACACCAGCCAGGGCCACGTAGCCCACCTCTTTATAGTGACCTAAATGCCTCTCCTGGACAGGCCCTGCACATGGCCCTGGTAAAGGGTTAGCATCGGCAGCCTCTCCTCTGGGGGGAAAATCACACACGTATTACACATTTTACCGGTACAAATTCTACAAAGTATCGTGCAATTTACGAATTATAACAACACACACAATGTCCTTCACTGTCAGCTCCATAGGACCCGCTGATTCACCAAGTGCTCTCACCAATTTTTGTGCCAAACTCCTGGGCTGGCAGCCGGCCTGGGCTCTGGCTGACAAGCTGGCCAGCTGCACCGTGAGTGTCGGGGGGAAGGGAGGGGACATGAAGCACTGTGTCTGCTTCCCTGGCTCCGAACGACGCACACGCGGCTCCTTTGCTGGGTCCGGGGGTTTGATCCAGGATGAGTCTCCCCTGGAGTGGCTGTGCCGTTCCCAATGGGACAGCGGCCGATGTGACACCCTGCGCAGTTCATCTGCGTCCTTCGTGTCCTTTCCCATTGCTCCCCTAGGCCTGGACGGTCCACACACCACCAGGCAGGCTGACAGGCGGTGTGCAGTGCCCGCCAATTGCTGCGGTGTAAACACTCCCGCCGGCTGCCAGCCAGGAGTCACCGAGCGTGGAACTGGGACAGGCGCACCTGGGCCAATATGTCCACCGTGCAGACACAACAGAGGTAAAGCACCCCCGGAACATGGCAGGAATAAACTGGAGTGAAGTCATGAGGACAAAATGAAATTCGAGCATGTGTCTGACTATGTTACTTAATTGTAAATTTAGATCATTTCGTTTTTGACTCTGTCTGGGTCTGAAAAGGTAGCCATCCGCTCTCGCCAGCCAGCCAGCACGAGGCCACTCCAGCCACCTCCGCCAGCAGCTGCCGGTTCCTTGAGCTCTGACACCGTTTCTGGGCAGCGACCACGTGCCAGGCAGCGTTCCAGCTCAGGTCCAGGAAGAGGGTTTACATCCCAGCAGGAGACAGAGACAGGGAACCTCTGCAAACACACAGAGGACACACAGGGCTCTCACTCAGGGGCGGGGCGGGCAGAGCCACGGGGGTCAAGAGCAGCACGTTGAAAAGGTGACATTTGAGTGAAAACTTGAAGGCAAAGGAGGGAACCAGGCACCTCTTAAAGAGAGTTCCAGTCTGTGACCACGGCCCGGGCTGGTATGTCTGAAGGTGAGCAGAGGGTTCGTGTCCCTGAAGCCAGGTGTGCAAGAACAGTGCAAAGCCAGGTGTGCAAGGACAGTGTGAGGATAGGAAGGCGAAAGGTGCTGGGCAGGTTCCACGAGACCTGGGTGGCCTTTGTAGGGCCACCGGGCTGAGAAGGGCTGGTCACCTTCGTGCAGGTGAAGCCCTGGGCCCGGAGTCTTGCAGGTGGCAGGTGGGAAGCTGAGAGAAGCCTGGGTCTCTCTGGCTCTAGGTCGGCAGGCACCCAGCTCGTCCCCGTGTACTAACTGGCTAAGGCTGAGGGTCCCCCAAATCTCAACATTTCTGACCAGGGGCTTGGGGGCAGGCAGGGAGGAGCAGAGACGCTCCGTCAGGGGTCAGGAAGAGGGTGGCCAAGGGTGTCAGCCAGCTGTGCACGCACCAGGCCACACCTCAACATGACCTGGCCTCTGTCCCTCCTAACTTCCCCTCCACGTGAGCCTGGTCATCTCGGCCAGAGCTGGGCTCCTGACCGCAGAAGCCAGCACCAGAGCCCCCTGACACAGAGGGTGGGCTCCTGGGCTCCTAGGGGGCTCTGATGGCAGAATGAGCGGGTCACGGGTCACGGGGTGGGACCCGAGGGGAGGGGGAGGCTCAGGGACCGCCAGCACAGGCTGGGCAGTGCGCTGCTGGGTGGGCAGGGCTGGCTGCACAGGCCTGGGACCTGCAGACCCACAAGGCCCCTTGCTGGGTTCATGCTGTCATCTTGTGATTGTTGACAGTTTTTGAACAAAATGGCCCCATTTTCATTCTGCCCCGCACAGTGGACAAGCAGCCTGGATGGGATGTGTCGGGGGCGGTCTGCCAGGCAGGGGAATTGGATGAGGGGGTCCCTCCTGGGTGGGCCTCTGCAGGGAGGGCAGCAGGGTCCAGGGCAAGGTTGGGAGGAAATGGACCATGGGGCTTCGGCCAGTGGGTCCTCCGGAGGGTCGGGCACTGGGGGGCTTTCTGCCCCGAGAGACCCTGCTCAGCTGGGGTCCCTCCTGCCTGCCGTGGGCTGCAGGATGAGGCGAGGAGGCCTGGGGCTGGCAGTTTGGAAGCTCACAATTACAGCCCGTGGTGAGCTGTTCAATCCGCTATTGACAGGTTCACCTTGGCAACCCGGAGCTGGCTGAGCACCGGTCCCTCCCGGTGTGACTGGTCTTAAAGGCGACCTCCCTCACCTCCGGTCAAGATGCACCACCCCAGGGTGGAGGCAGAGCTGCAGGAGCAGGTGGAGGGGCTCCTCCCACCCAACCCCCTGGTGGCGGGGACCTCTGCCTTTGTGCCCCTGAGGGTCTGCACAATACGCCCTGACCTTCCTGGGGCCGGCCTGGCAGGGAAGACCCTCTGCCTTACCCCTGGTGTTCTGTACAGGTGGACGTATGAAATCCGGGGTGGCGGGTCCAGGCACTCCTCTGGGGGGGCTGAAAGGTCTGAGTTCAGGGGGACACTGCTGGTGGACACAACAAACAGCCAGGCCTCTCACAAGGCGTGATCAGTGCTGCGCAAGCCAGCCCCGCACTGTGCACAGATGCCGGCATGGCCTTGCGGGGACCCAGGGCTGCCACAGAGCCGAGGCGCGTCCTCCGGGGCACAATCTGGTCCCCGCCGGAGCACAGGCCTGCCGTGTGACCTGTGCCAGCAGGCGGGGTGGCTGCCCCTG
Organism: Noctilio leporinus; assembly: GCA_004026585.1. Lineage (NCBI taxonomy): Eukaryota > Metazoa > Chordata > Mammalia > Chiroptera > Noctilionidae > Noctilio > Noctilio leporinus. The sequence goes on along the minus strand of PVIW01000044.1, from coordinate 551,625 downwards.
GGCCAGGCTGCGGAGCAGGTGGGACATGATCAGGGCCCAAGTGGGCCACGGTTCCATTACCGAATACCCGCGGCGCCACCTCTGTGTCCGTCCGTCTGTCTGTCAGCCTGGGCCTGTTTGGAGAAAGACTCCGAGTCGGGCGTCACGTGCTCGGGGATGTATCTTTGCCAGTGGGGACTGGAGCAGCAGGTGAAAAGTCCCACCAGGGGCTGGGTGGGCGTGAGCGGTGCCCGGACAGAGGCAGCTGTTTCCCGGATCCCCCCCAGGACTGGTCTCCCCGAGTCAGCTTCTGGGGCGACGGTGCTTGATTTCTGTGGGGTTTGTTCTCGGTCTCCACACTGGAGAATACATACGTACTACATACATGCACACATGCATAAATGCCGAGTCATCACTACTAGGTTCAAAGAGAGAAGGATCCTTTCTCCATCCGGATCTTCTTCCATGAGGCTCAGCCATTTTTTTTGGAATCAAAGCCAATGCCCTTTTCAAGCAAAGGGGTGGAGGGTGGGAGGCAGGGATCTGTTTCCGACCCTTCCGATCCGAATGAGTCAAAGAATACAAAATCACCCCATTACAAGCATTACTGTCAAATCGCAGGCAATCAGCTCGCTGACAGAGGCCAGATGGACACCCGGGGGGGCACACAGCCAGGGCCGGTTCTGAGCCTCGTGCTTGGAAGGCCTGGTCTCCGGGCACCTTCTCATGCTTTTCATTTCGGGCACACGGGGCAGAGAGCCGCGTTCCCAAGTGAGAAGCAGGGGCCCGAGGACAGCGCTTCGGAGCCAGGGCACATAAGAAGGGGAGGGCTCTGGGCCACAGGTGACCCCCTGCACCCAACCACAGGGGTGCGAGCTGAGAGACCCCAGCCCCCAAGCCTCCGCAGGGGTCCCCTTCCTGCACCTCGCTTTCCTGGGCCCTCTCCTTCATCAAAGAAAGTGTCCAAAATGCCTTCATAACTGCCTTGGTATACAGATGAATAGAGTATTACATGACAGCATTTTCTTCAACCTAAAGGTCTTTTTCTTTTTCCTTTTTGCTGCTTTGAAAATAAACTGGATCTATCTAGGGGAATATTATTTAGCCTCTAAAAAGAAGAAATTCTGCCCGGACCGGTGCAGCTCGGTGGAGGGAGCATTATCCCGCAGACCGAAAGGTCACGGGTTCCATTCCAGGGTGGGGCACACGGCTGGGTTTCGGGCCAGGTCCCCAGTTTGGGGCGCTGGAGAGGCAACCGACGGACGTTTCTCTGGAACATCAAACATTGAAGTTTCTCTCCCTCTCTTTCTCCCTCCCTTCCCCAGTCTCTAAAAGTAAATAAATAAAATCTTTTAAAAAATGTTAAGGAAACTCTGGCAGCTGCCCCAACATGGAGGAACCTTAAAGATACGCCGAGTGAAACAAACCAGACGCCAGAGCACAAGTCCTCTGATCCCACTTCTACAAGGGACTTGGAGATGTCAAATGCATCCTAGCGTGTCTGGGGCTGGGGTGGGGGCGGGGGAGGTTTTGGTCCACGGGGACAGAGGTTCAGTCTGGGGAGATGAGACAGTTCTGCAGATATTGGGGTGACGGCTGCAGAGCCGTGTGACAATGCTTCGTGCCACTGAACCGGACCCTTCAATGGTTACGGCGGCCGTTTTTATGTCCCGTGTATTTCTCCGGTGTTTAAAAACCAAGGTTTTAAAAAAATCAGAACAATCTCACTTAATACAGGAAGCTAATGAACAAAACAAACAAATGAGCAAAATAGAACCAGAGGCATGGAAACATGGAACAGGCCGGCAGTGACCAGAAGGGAGGGGGAGGGGGGGCAAGAGGGACAGAAAGGGAAGCGTTTAGTCAAGGAACTAGTCTGGATGACCCCCGGACGTGGACCACAGGGTGGGGACGGACCCGTGGGAGAGGAGATGGAGAGGATGGAGCAGGGGAGAGCAATGGGGGGAAACGGAACAACTGTAACAGAACGACAATAAATTAATTTTAAAAATAAAAAAATAAACAAAAATCAGAACATGTTCACGGGCCTCTAAGAGGACACAGGCCCTGGCCCTGGGCCAGGCTCTAGGCCCGCCGGCATCCCTGCAGGTGACTCCAGGCCAGGAGGCTGGCCTGTGTGCCCGCTCATGCCTGGTGTCAACCATGCACACGGGTGACCCACTGGCCAAGCCCCTCCCTCCACCAGTGCCTTACCAGCCCCGAAAAATGGGACATTCTGAACCGAATCCCAAGACTTAGTCGGGCCCAGCAGCCTGTTTTTGTCTCAGCCACAGGCTCCAGCAGAGGTGGAGAGCTGGGGTCTCCCCCCTACCTGGGGTCTCTTTTAGGGTGTTAGGCTCCTCCCCAGTCGTCGCCCCAGGGGAAGGTCCCTGCGGGCACTGGAAGAAGTGGCACGTGTCAAGGAGTCAGCCGCTCTGGGTGACTCTAGGTCTGGGGCGGAGAGCTCCTGGCCGTTCCCCGGGCACCCCAGGGGGGTCTGCAAACACCAGCCTCTGCTTCTTACAGGCCCTTCCACGGTAGACCAAGGCCCTTCGCGATGCTCTTGACCTGGGGTTTCCTTTTAAAACCTCAAGTGAAGAGATGCGAGCCGGACTTCTCCCCAGGAGAGGAGGGGCCGGGTGTAAGGGGCAAGCTGGGGACATGGGGGCCCCACCATTGAGGCAATTCAGCCTGAGTGTTTCTAAGGTCCAAAGTCGCTCTGGGGCCGCCTGTTTCTGGTTGGAGAAGCTGCGGCCAGAGGGCGGGGGAGGGGCGGGGTGTGCCAGAGGAGGGACCCGGGGGCCCCCTGCACGCCCCCGCCGCGGCCAGACCCGGACCGCACTTTGCCCGGCGTGCACTCCCGGGGGAGGCGCGGAGGGGCGCCCGCCCTGGCAGGCCCGGGCCGCCGCGGGCCGAGGGGAGCCCTCCCTCTAGGGGAGGACGCAGCCAGTGCAGGCTCCTGGGCGACCCTGCCCGGCCCGGCCCGGTCGCCCGGAGCGAGCAGGTGAAGCCACAGCCAGTGTCCCGGGGCCCAAGGGGATTCGATTCCTCCGGGGTCCTCTGGGACCATCCTAGCAAACGACCCCCCGGAAGAGGCTGGGGAGGGGGGGGCTTCTTGGGCAAACCTGGGGGATTCTTCCGGAGGTGGGGACACCCGCACGTTTCTATCAAGATTCAGGAGGGCGGAGCGCTGGGGATGGATTGGGCCACCGCGTCCGACGACCTGGTCGTCCGGGGTGGGGGGTGGGGGTGGGGTTCGATGGAGACCCGGGCCTGCGCACCGAGGGCGAAGCTGCGCCGCCGCCAGGCTCAGTTCCGGAAGTGCCCGAAGCCGTCGCGACACAGACAATATGGAATTTAGGGGGTGACTGGGGCGTCCCCACCCACCCCGGGCCCCGCAGGGCAGGCTGAGCTGTGCTTTGGCTGGGCCCTGCCGGCCGCCATCCCCCAGTCACCGGATCCCCGGGCACCTCCTTCGTTCGCCCCTCGATCCTGCGGGGACAACCCCCTCCCCAACGTGTCCTGCCCGGCTTGCCGCGCTCCCGCCCCAGGAGATCGATCGGCTGGCTGGCGACGCGCGGCCGCGGCTCGCGGGCCTCCGCCCCCTCCCCCGCGCCGGCTACGCAGGACACGGCCTCCAAGCAGCGTCCTCGCGGTTCCGGGCCGCGGCCGGACTCGGCTCCGGGCCAGCCGGAGAGGCGGAGACGCACCGGGCCCTTCCAATCGCGCCTGCCCCGGCCCTCCGGCTCTGGGGAGGCGGGGGGAGCAGAGCGAGCCTAGCTTCCCCCCGCCGCGGCGCCCCACACCCAACCCCACCCCCCGCTCCGCTCCCCGGCCCAAATGCCCCTCGGGCGCGCGCTTAACCCTTGGAGCGCCGCGACACCCGGGGCGGGGGGTGCGCGTTGGGCTGGGGGAGGGTGGGGGTGGCAGTTGCGCTTCGCCTGACGACCACTTCGGGGTCCGCCGGGCGGTTTTTATTTCATTCTCCGGTTCGCTGCGGCAGCTCTTGGTTGGAAAATGGAAAGAAAGAAATCTGCCCTGTGTGTGGGCTCCGCTGGGTTCAGGGGCGCAACAGGGGGCACCCGAGAGCAAAACGCAGGTCAGGCGTGGAGGAGCGAACCTTGCGGGCAGAGGACGCCCGCAGGGAGGCCGTGGGCAAACGAACCCCACACGAAAACCGCACGGCACACAGACGCCCTTGTGAGCGCGCCGCGGCGGCGGCGGGCTGCGCAACGGCTCCAAAGATCACGTTTGAAATATGGATCCTGGAGGCGCCTCTCCCCCGGCCAGCGGGAGCCCCGCGACGGAGCACCGGGCGGGGGCCGTTGGCTTTCTCCAGGCGGGCCTGGGGAGGCTGCCCTGACGTTGGGAAGGGGCGGGCCGGCTGGCGTGGTGGAAAAGGACTGCGTCGCCCCGCTCCGGTGCCTGCAACCCCGGCGTGCCGCAATGCGGAGGTGCGGCCCTGCGGGCCACGGTGTGGCCCCAAGAATCGCCCAAGACCTGCCAAGGGGCCAAGGCCTCGCGGCGCGCCAGGCTCGCTCCCTCTCGGGAGCGCCCTGCCCCGCCCTCCCACCTGGAGCCCTGAGAACACGCCGGGAGGGACGCAGGGGCGTCAAGGGCTTCCCCACCCAAAAGAAAGCCGGCCCTTCACGGGCCGCGTGACAAAGCAGAAACACGGGGACGCGGAGGGTGGAGGGGAGCCCTTAGGAACAAAGCCATCCCTCCGCGAGGGCTCTGGGGGCGGAGTTTGGGGCTCCCTCCCAACCTCCTGCTCTTCTTCCCCTCCCCCCATACGAGGACAGTCCCACTACGTCAGCTCCCCAAAAGCCAAAGCTAAAAATGCAACAACACAAACGCCAGGCGCTAAACTCAAAGGCAAGTCCCTCTACCAAGAACAAAGGACAGAAATGAGTTCCCGTCAAAGCCTCGGCAGATTTTGTCGCCTTGCCTAGTAAATTCTCCCTTGGCTATTGGAAATCCACCTCCCGGAGCCTCGAGAGCCGCGCCAACGCCGAAGTCAGGGGCTGCGGGGAAGTCGCGGGCGGCTTCCTCCGGACAGAGCCGGGCCCTGGGCTCAGGTCGCCGTGGTGTCTTCCTGCAGGCAGCGTCCACTCCGGAGAGGCGGCCTTTCGGACGTTCCTTTCCCTGGGTGGGCATGGGTCGCACCCCATCGGACCTAGACACTCGGGGACCGCCCTCTAGTCCACGGCCAGGAACAAGTTCCGGGCTCTCCAGGGTCCCCTCTTTGGTCCCTCTCCTTTCGGGGCTCAGCGAGTTAGCGACGCTCCTCTCCTGGGGCCCCTGGGGCCCCTGAGGGCCCCGGTCCGAAATGGCGCCCGGAAGGCATCTTTACCTCCTTCCCTCTGCGGGATGGAGGGGACGCGGCCTGACCCAGGCTGGGAGGGGGCAGTGTCAAGTGTGTGGACTCACCCTTCCCCGGGGTTCCCCGACGGGCTCGGGGATATCCCGGGTCAGAGGCAGGGGCCCCAGCTGAAGGCCCTGGGAATCCTGACTGCGGCTCCTCCGAGGAGCCAAGACGAAGGGGGGCGACAGGGGAGGCCCCAGGGGTGGTTTCCAAGGAGGGGACCGCGCAGCCAGGCAGGGGAGCTTCCGAGGCGCTCCCCACAACCACCCCCGCCCCCAGCCCCGGCATTCTGTCTCGGCTTCCTCCCTGCAGCCCGGCCGCGCTCCCGCGGACCTGAGCTGCCCACGCCGGCTGGCAGGTGACCGGTGGTCTGCGGCAGCGCTGCCCAGGTGAGGGCGGCCTCTGGCCTCGCCCCACACCCGTCCGCCCTCCAAGAGGACAAAATAAACAACTGCGGGAAGGAGCGGGAAGCGAGGCGCCGCTCTCGGGTCGCGCCTGTGTATTTCGGTCGTTTTCCTAGTTGTGGCCACAAGGCCCCGAGCGGGGGCGGCCCGGGACTCCCCGTGGCTTCTGAGGAGCTTTGGGGCGTTGTCTCCCTCAGCCTCCCGGAGCCTGGCGGCTTCTCCCCGGGTCGCACGGGCGGCTCCAGAAAAGACCCGCTGTACTGGCAGGCGGGAGCCGCCCTTCCTCCCGAGCTCTGCGGCAGGCCCAGCCCGGCTCCTGCGCAAACTCGCCGTCGGGGCACCGGGTGCCACCGCGTGGCCCCCGAAGTCTCCAGAGCGGGCCCCGGAGGGGCACCGGCCAAGAGAGCACCGAGGCGACCTGCGGAGTCCGACGCCCCTGGCGGCCGAGGCGGCAGCGGCCGCTCGCCCTCCCCCCGCGCCTCCTGACCCGGTCGCCGCGGAAACAAACCCTGGAAACAGGTTTTCCAGGGGATTTTTTAGCGAGGGTCCGGCGGAGTTTTGGGAAGCGCAGCCCCTCCCCGGGCGGCGGGACTGTCCAGGACATGGTCGCTGCAGCCCTGCGACAGAGCGGCAGCCGCCAGTGGCCTGACTAGGGGAGGCTGACTGTGGCGAGACTGCACTTCCCGCTCCGCCTGGGAGACCCTTCCCCCGCCGCGGGGAGTGGTCGGGCCCACAGGAGGCTTCTTATCGTAGGCGAGAGTGGAAGGGAAAAGCCCAAAACACAGCAGGAAAAGAAAAACATTTCCCCGGTGCACCCTTCCCACAGAGCCACACCCCAGTTCTATAAACCCCGAGACCCAGCCACCCACCCCTGTCCCAGGGACTAAGGGCTGGCCTCCTCCCATCCAACCGGGCAAATCCCCATGCCCCCCCACCCCCACCTTGGGGAATCTTGGGTTTGCGCCTTGAACCGGTCAGAGAGCCATCGCTGCAGACGGTCCCTGTCTGATGCCACCAGATGACCCCCATGCCCAGGACCCTCCAGCCACACTGGTCGCCTGAGGCAGCGCCGCCTACAGCGGCCGGAGCCGGGCGGGGGGAGCGGCGAGGTGGCGGTGAGATGGTGGAAAATCAACGCGTGCGTTCTTAAACCCTAGACCGCGGCCAGTCTTCTCCCGGAACCCTGGGAGAACACGAGCCCAGCCCCTGGTGTGGGGCTTCGCTTCTGCACCTCACTCCTCCCTGTCTGGGGGGAGACCCCGCGCGCGCGTTCCTCCACCCAGCATTCCAGGCCGCGCGTGTTAGGGCGGAGCGGAGACCCGGATGGCTCTTTGCCCGCCCCCCTCGCTGGTTCTGCTCTTTTTCTTTCTCCACGGAAGCTCAGCCAAGGGATTGCGCAAGCTTCCTGCTCCAGGTCCTTCAAGGGCCCGGAGTCGGGGCCGGACATACCCCAGGCCAGGCGCGCCCCTGCCCCTCCCACGCAGGCCGCCTGCCCTGTCCCCACGTCCCCTCACTCCCCGCCCCGACCCCACTGCGCTCGCGGCCCGGGGGCGGCGCCCTCGGGAGGCCGCGTCGGGCGCAGCAGCTCCCCCAGCCAGCCGGCTGGAGCTGTGCGCCGGAACGCGCTGTCTCGCCGCCGGAGGTGCTAAACTTCACACTTCGTGGCTTCCCCAGCCCAGGCGGGAAGGACTCGGCTCGGCTCGGCTGCCTGTCCCGGGCCAGGGGACGCGAATTCGTGACAGATGCTTGGCTCCCGGTCCGCTCCATGCCACTCCCCTTCGCGCGGCCTCATCTGCCCCTTCTCGGCCTCAGCCTGTTCTCAGCGCTCCCACTCCCTCTTTCCCTGCCTTTCCCGGGGACCCCACGAAGTCCCCTCCAGCCCCCAAGCGGACCTGGACGCCCACTGCGCCTCCACTGTCTTCCCCGCCTCCGGTCCTGCTTGGGGGGAGGAGGGTAACGCTGCTGGAAACTAGGCGCCCTGTCCCTGCCGCCAAGGAAAGGGACTACGGTAAACTGGAAGCTGATCAGGGTGGGTGCGACTGGACTCAGAGCCCCTTCTGTAAGGTGCCTGAGCGCCAGGGCCCCCGGCTGGTGGCTCCTTTGTCCCCCTCCTCCTCGGTCCTCCACGCTGCCTCAGCGATCCTTTGCACCCGGTCCGCCCTTCTCTGGGCCCTTTCTCTTCTCTTCTTCACCTTCCTAAACGCTCAAACCCTCGCGGGGTGGAGCACGCAGCGTGCTGGGCCCGAGCTGCCCCTGCCCCAGTTCCGCCCCCTGGCGACGGCCCCCCGTGCGTCTGCTCAGGACGCCGTTACACGCAACTGGAAACAGCGACGGACCCTCGGTGGTCCCCAGCAGGGGTCCCTGGGCGGTGCACACTGAGAGTGAGAGGCGAGGGGCGGGCCACAGAGGCACGCCGGAGGCGAGGGGGACGACGCGGAGACCGCCCGGATCTGTCACTCTGTCCACCCCACTCAGCCCTCGGCCGACACACCTCTCCGGTCGATCCAGCTCCCTCCCTCCAGCCTCCCCGGCCTGGGCCCGAGGATCCCTCCCTCTGCACCTCCCCGCCGCCCTCCTTCTCTCGGCCCCCCTCCCGCGTCCTCCCTCCTCCCGCTGGCGCCCGGGACCCGGGCCTCGGGTAGGCCGGGCTGCGCCAATCCCGGCCTCGGCCCGCCCCCTGACGCCGAGCTGGGCCCGGCGAGGCCCCGCCCGCTGACGTCCGGATTTGCATGAGTTCTTGTGCAGCCGCGGCCCTGGCTCAGTTGTCTGAGCGAGCGCGAGCCGGAGCCGGGGCGGGCGCGGGCAGCGGCGGGTGGCCGGGCTGTGCGGGGCGAGCGGCGGCGGCGGCGGGGCGCGGGCAGCGGGGTCGCCTCGGCCGGGGCGGCGGCGGGGCGGCGGTAGGAGTCGGCAGAGTCTGCAGCCGCGCCGGCCGCCCGCGCCCCGGCGCGCTCCGGCTCGGCCATGGAGCTGCCAGCTGTTGGCGAGCACGTCTTCGCGGTGGAGAGCATCGAGAAGAAGCGGATCCGCAAGGTAGGGCGGCGCGGGGGTGGCAGCGGGGCGGCGCGGGAGCGGCGGCCGAGCAGCCCGCGAGGAGGCGGGGAGGGGGTGGGGAGGCTGCGGGCCGGAGCCCGGGATCCCGCGGAAGCTGATGGAGCGCTGTCTCTTCCCCCCGCAGGGCAGAGTGGAGTATCTGGTGAAATGGAGAGGCTGGTCCCCCAAGTAAGTAGCGCGGAGGGGCGGGGGAGCGGGGTGTCGCGGCGCGGGGCTCCGGGGCTCGGGACCCGCAGGCCGGTGGGGTGGTGGGGGGAGCGGACGGGAGGCGGGGTGAAGGTGGGGTGGAGGGAGGAGGGGGTGGGGAGGCCGGTGGCAGGCACTGGGGAAGCCGAGCCGCCGAGCCGCCGAGCCGCGGAGCCCGAGCCCGGCGCCCTGTGTTGTGCTCCGCTCTCCGGGAAATACCATCACTAATTTATGCGCTGAAAGGAGCCGGAGGAGCTGGAGAGGCGCGGGGCCGGGCCGGGGAGGCCGGCGGAGGGAGGGAGGGCGCAGGCACTGACTGATGTGCAGCAGAAAATGGCTCCTTTTCCCTTTCCCTCCACCGAACGGCTCCATATTGCAAAACCAAAAAAAAAAAAAAAAATTAAAAAGCGACGAAAATGCAATTGTGTGCTCCTTCCCTCCTGGTGGTGCAGGAAGAGGAAGGAAAAAGGCAGAAAATGTTGGGCACTGTCACTGCAGCGCTTTTGGTGGGGAATTTCTTTTTTTAATTTGAAATGCGAAGGCACCGGATGGAGACAGACGCGCAGGCACGCACACACACACTCACACACACAGGCGTATTTTTGTGCTGCCGAGTATTTGGGGGTGCTTGCCCGTGACAGCGGGCTCCGGGGCCGCGAGGGGGTGGCGGGGGGCCGCTCGGCTGGCGGTTATCGGATTAGGGGCCAAGTGGAGCGCCTGAAGTCCCGGCGGGGACTCGGGGCTGGGGAGACAGGAGGAGACGGCGACTTTGCTTTTTGGCTGCTGTGCACGCAGGGTTCCTGGTGAGCAAAGTGGCTTTTGGAACATGTCGCAGTAACATGCTTAAAATTCTTGACAACTGCAAAATAAACTGCTAGTTTCATTTTCCCTCCCCCTCCCCTCCCCGCCCGTGTGTGTTTATTTGGACCTGGGGTGGGGGTGTCAAGCCCGCAGAGGCTGCCCTCCCCTCCCACACCCGCAGCTCAGGAGCGCTGGGGTCGTGCAGACCGTGTGGGGCCTCACGCCGTTGCCCACCGTGCAGGCCGCCACGCTGGCTGGGTTGTTTCACCCGTCTCCCCTCCCTTTTCCCTTGCAAGATATAACACGTGGGAACCCGAGGAGAACATCCTGGACCCCCGGCTGCTGATCGCTTTCCAGAACAGGTGAGCGTCCCGGCAGCCGCCCGCAGCGGGGAGGGGGGGGTGTGGGCCGCGAAGCCGGGAGGGGGCAAGGGCAGGGAGGGACCGTCGGAGCCCCCTCCCTCCGCAGGGCCGAGCGGCAGGGCTGCGGCCTCGGCTTCGCTAACCAACGTCCTTGGCGGTTGCTGCAGCCTGTGGGTGGGGGCGGGGCAGGGCCGGAGCGGGCGAGGCGTGTGTCGGGGGGAACTGCGGGGATGGGTAGTGCGGGTGGCCCCACAGCTGCCCGGAAAACGCCAAGCCGAGCCTGGTCGCCCCGGCCCCCCCACCCCACCCCCGTCCTCATCTTGGAGCCCCACCCCCCGAGCCTAGGTGTTGCTTTCCTGCAGCCACGGGCTGCCTGGCCCCAGCTCCTCGGGGCAGCTCCAAGGGAGCTGGCACTGTGAAACCGCCGGACGTCACGGAACTGCACTTAACCTGTTGGGGGCTGGAGGGAAGTTGACGAGACCTTACGCCCCCACCCTCGTCCCCAGGGAGCTTGGGATAGGGGAGGCAGATGCTGGCTGGCAGTGGGTGTTCTTCGCGCGCGCACCCTGGGCTACTAGGTGGGTGAGCCTGGCCCAAAGGGGGTGGGGTGGGCGCTGCCCAGCTGGTGGAGGGGTGGGACCCGAAAAGGAGCTGCTCTCGCGCACACAGATGCTTGTCACGCTGCAGCTGATGCAGCTGGATTCACCGCCGGTGGCTGGTTCTCTGTTTCGGGAGGACAGGAGGGGGAGGGCTGGAGCGGTGGGGGCCTCGGGGCTGGGCCATCCGCTGCCTGCCACCCCTCCCCTTTATTCTGCATTATTTCCTGTGGTGCATTTGGTGCTAAAACTAAAGTAGACCCTTGGAACGAGCAACTGCGGGGAACTTGCTCTCCTGACGCCGGGTGGGGGCGGGGGCGCGGGGAAGGGACTCTGCCCCGGCTTCACCTGGGAGTTCACCACCCTGTAACCATGTCAGCGGCTGATGCCATGTTGCGTAATGGGTCCCCGGAGAATTAAAGCGCAGGCTGTTGCAATGCCATGCAACTTCGAAGTCGGGCCGGCTGAGGCCCCGGGCTCGGTGGAACTCCTCTGGGCTAGCCCACCAGCCGAGGATGCCTGGGGTCTCAGGAGAGCCGGATTCTGGCCCGGAAATGGGCTGCAACTTTGTCCCAGGCTGGAGAGGCGCCCTCTTCTTCCATGGAGCACTGGGCCGTGCTAGGACAGTCTGCCCCCAGCCTCAGGTCACCCTAGGCCACACCGCGGGTGGAAGGAATCCTGGCAGCCAAACTGACCCCCGCCACCGCCCGTGGGCTTCATTAATTTGGCAACCGGGGGCGGGGCTCGGGGAAGGGGCGGGGCTGGTGCCGCCTCGGCTGCCCGCCCAGCCTCCGCCCGGGCCTCCTGGAAGCCGGTTTACCAGGTGGCTGCGAACCTGGCCGGGGCCCCCTAGGCTGGCCTCCGCCCCCAGCCCCTAATTGGCTCATTTGCCGCTGTGTAAACAAGGGCGCAGCCCCTCCCCCTGTTTAGTGCCTGACCTTTAGGAAAATGAGTCCTCCCTTCCGCTGGCGGCTCTGGTTATCTGAATCTTAATGAGGTCATTAGCATCTCGGGCCTTTGACGGCAAGGACGTGGTCCTCACACACCTCTTTCGCTGGTTCGCATTCCCTGGACCCCAGCGCCCACTCCACTTTGCCTAGGACCCCGGGCTCAAGGATGTGGGTGGCAGTGCCAGTGACCCAGCGGGAGACCCTGCCCAGAGGCAGGGTTGTGGGGGGCGCCAGTTCAAGTGCGGACCCCAGAGCTGGGGAAGCCCTTCTCGGAGGACCCCGTGGGCAGAGGAGAGTCTGCTGGAGTGAGGAGAGGGGCCCTGGGGCTGGACTGAGGCACCCAGCTGGCGCAGGGGCTACTTTTTTGCCTTGAGCTCTGGGGCCTCCTGGGTCTTGCTGGTGCGGCTGCTGGCTGAAGTGGGGACATCACCTCAGGTTGGAGCAGAGCGGGAGGGGCGGCGAGCTCTGGGCTAACAGCGCTGCCGTTGTTCCGCGCCCCCAGGGAACGGCAGGAGCAGCTGATGGGGTATCGGAAGAGAGGGCCGAAGCCCAAACCACTGGTGGTGCAGGTGAGAACACGCTCCGGCCCTGCGCTGTCCCCCAGGAGCCCTTTCCCGGTCGGGTGCCACCTGCGCTTTTCCAGGCCTGGGGGGGGGGGGGAGGGCGTAGCTCCAAGTCCCCTCCACTCCGCCCGACCTCTCACCGGGACTGGAGGCCGGCATTACCCCTCCCCTGCCCTCCCACGCCACCCCTGCCCTTTTCCCCCAGGTCCCCACCTTTGCGCGGCGCTCCAACGTGCTGAGCGGACTCCAAGACTCCTCCGCCGACAACCGCGCCAAGCTGGAGCTGGGCGCCCAGGGTAAGGGCCAGGGGCACCAGTACGAGCTCAACAGCAAGAAGCATCACCAGTACCAGCCGCACGGCAAGGAGCGGGCGGGCAAGCCCCCGCCGCCCGGCAAGAGCGGCAAGTACTACTACCAGCTCAACAGCAAGAAGCACCACCCCTACCAGCCGGACCCCAAGATGTACGACCTGCAGTACCAGGGCGGCCACAAGGAGGCACCCAGCCCCACCTGCCCCGACTTGGGTGCCAAGGCCCACCCACCGGACAAGTGGGCCCATGGCGCGGGGGCCAAGGGTTACCTGGGCGCCGTGAAGCCCCTGGCCGGCGCTGCCGGGGCTCCGGGCAAGGGCTCCGAGAAGGGCCCCCCCAACGGGATGACGCCAGCCCCCAAGGAGGCGGTAACGGGCAACGGGATTGGGGGCAAGATGAAGATCGTCAAAAACAAGAACAAAAACGGGCGCATCGTGATCGTGATGAGCAAATACATGGAGAACGGCATGCAGGCGGTGAAGATCAAGTCCGGCGAGGCAGCGGAGGGCGAGACGCGCTCCCCCAGCCACAAGAAGCGGACCTCCGAGGAGCGCCACCCCCCGGCGGACAGGACTTTCAAAAAGGCGACCGGGGCGGAGGAGAAGAAGGCGGAAGCGCCCTTTAAGAGGAGAGAGGAGGAGGCACCGGCCGCCGGTGACCCGCAGCCGCAGGACGCCAGCTCCCGCAAGCTCTCCCCCACCAAGGAGGCCTTTGGCGAGCAGCCGCTGCAGCTCACCACCAAGCCAGACCTGCTGGCCTGGGAAACTCCGCGGAGCGCGCACCCGCCTTCCCACCATCACCACCACCACCACCACCATCACCACCACCACCACGCGGTGGGCCTCAATCTGGCCCACGCCCGCAAGCGATGCCTCTCCGAGACCCACGGGGAGCGGGAGCCCTGCAAGAAGCGACTGACGGAGCGTAGCATCAGCACCCCCACCTGCCTCGGGGGCAGCCCGGCTGCCGAGCGCCCCGCCGACCAGCCCCCTGCCCCCCTCCAGCAGCCCGAGGTCATCCTGCTGGACTCGGACCTGGACGAGCCCATAGACTTGCGCTGCGTCAAGACGCGCGGTTTGGCCGGGGAGCCGCCAGGCGCCCTTCAAGTGAAGCCCGAAGCTCCTGCGACTGTGGCCGCGGCAGCTGCGCGGGGGTCGGCTGCGGAGAAGCCGCCAGCCGGGGCGCAGGACGAGCCAGAGGAGCCGCTGAGCGAGTTCAAGCCCTTCTTTGGGAATATAATTATCACCGATGTCACTGCGAACTGCCTTACTGTCACTTTCAAGGAGTACGTGACGGTGTAGCTGGAGGGCACCGGAAGGGGAAGCTCCATCCCTGCGGGAGGTTAGCGCCTGGGGCCCGGGGCGCACTCCTCCCCTCGCCCACTGCCAGGAAATCCAGGCCGGCCCTGCGCCAGGACTCCCCAAAGCCTCAGTAACGGGGTCCTTCTGTATCCAGCTATGGGGTCCTGGCTGGGTCGCCTGGCCCGCTGGGAGAACGGGCACCTTCCAGGTGGCCCTGCAGGTCTCAACCTCCCACCTGCCCCCACCCCTCCCTGGTGGACTGACAGGGCAGCCACGCACGGAGGCCGCAGAGTTCTAGTATTATATTTTAACCGTGCTAACTTGTCAAGTGCAGACTTTACTCCCGTTTGTACGTGGTGTTATTATTGAAATGTATTGTTTGAGCTCAAAGGCCTGACCACCCCCTTCGGGCTGAGATATATATATATAAATATATATATATATTTATTTGTAGGTATTTATATATTGAAATATAAAAACCTAGATTTATGGAGTTCCCTCTAGATCATGTTATATTCTATATCAGACAAACTATTTTCTGTTGACCCTTCTTCCGTTCACTCAGTATTTTGGTTGATTTCATTTTCTCCCCTTTCAGGAACTGCAATACCAGTCCCCTTGGTATATATTTTTTGATACTGTACACATGGATGTGTTGTTTCTATGTGCAAAAAGAAAAGAGAAAAAAGTTTGTTAAAAGGCTACAGGAGCTCTCTAGAAACTGCTGCTACTAGAAATGTCTAAACTTATAAGCTTCCGATTATTACCTGCTTGAATGTAAATATTAAATGGAGATGTTGAAGGTGCACTTTCTCGCTGTTGGGCATTAGGGCCGATGGAGCGTGGGAGGCCCGGGACCCCTCCCCAGCCCACTTCCTCCTTAGGTGTCTGGGAGGAAGCGGGTGGCGGCTGCCCTAACCTGAGCAAAGCCTAGTGGCCTGGTTTCAGGGTGCCGCACACTGCGGAGGGACCCTGCTCCCCGGAAGTCAGCAGCCGAGAGGCACTCCAAAGAGGGGAATTCCTGAGGGGGGGTACTGGTGGTGCTCCCGCCCCTGAGGCCCTGGGCACTTGGCGGTCCCGGGACTTACTTGGTGGGGGGACAGGAGCAGGGGGGGGGGGGCGGTGAGGTGAACCAGCTCAGAGAGGCTTGGGGTAGGTCAGCCCCCCACCCGCCAAGGGAGCAGCATCAGCCAGGCACCTGCTGACCTTTGCCCCCCACCCGCTGGGGCACAGCACGCCCAGCCTAGGCGCAGGCCCTGGTGGGGCAGGGGTGTTCCTCTTTAGTAATCCCTGCCCGCCCCGGTCCGGCAGGTTCGGCGGGAGAAGACGCCCCCACCCTCCACCCTCCCTTGCTGGCACCCTGGGCCCCACCCCTCTGAGGAAGCCTCCCAGGCTCGCTCCCCGGAAACCACCAGGCCGGAGGCTTGGCTGGAGGCACGGCCAGCGCTGGGGCAGCGGGGGTGGCTTCCTTGGAGGGGGGTGGGGGGAAGGAGGAGGGGACTTGCAGAACCAGGCCTGCCCACCTCGCTTCCTTACTCAGCGGGGACGTGGGGGACCTCATCTCACCCATGCTGCTTTGGGTGGCAAGGCTGGGGTGACCCGGGGCAGGAAGGGGTTAAGGGGAGAGGGGAGTGGGCGAACTGTGAGGTGCAGCTCCCCGAGCCAGGGAAGCCACCCCCCGGGAAGGCAGGGGCGGAGGCCGGCTTTCTGCAGACGCAGCGGTCTTCCTCCTGAGGTGGCCAAGAAGGGCCAGGCGCCGGGGACAGGTCCCTGCGGGTGCTTGGCAGCGCCCAGCCTCTGCAGCCCCTTGCCCTGGGACCGAGGGGCCCACGCTGGTGCGGAGCGCCAGGGCGGAAGAGGTCAACGTGGGCTCAGCACGGTGTGGGGGTGAGGGAGCAGAGTGTCGGGAGGGCCGGGAGGGAGGGGCGGCCTGAATGCGGACAGTGTGGCCAGTGTTGGCTGCAGGCCACCAGTGACTGGAGTGGGGGAGGGGAGCCCAGCGGGGGAGGGGAGGGAGGGAAGGGAAGTTCTGGAAAAAAAAGCCGTTGCGAGTTTCTAGCCCTGGCTTTTGTAAATCGTCCCTCCCACCACCCCCTTCACCCCAGCCCCCTTAAGTGAGCTAAGTGCCGCCCCTCCCCCTCCGTGTAATGAATGCCCTTTGCCACCCTGGGAGCAGAGGGAGGGGTGATGGAGCTGCCATTGGCAAACTGCCTGCTCAGCACTAGAATCGGGCCTGTCCTTCACTGGCTGGCACACAAAGGCGCATGCCAGGCGGCGACTTCATCTCCCTGTTTTGCTGGAAAAGGGGAACTAAAAATTCGGGAGTGGGAAGGGGAGCCCCTTGTTCAGGTCTGCATAGCTGGTGACGGGGGGGGGGGGGGGGGGGCTTAGCCCGGGGGTGTCCCTCCTGCCCAGTGGGTGGCCTCTGCCAGGCTGAGCCTGGGGCATGGGGGAGGGGCGGGGAGGCAGAGAAGGGGGCTACCACCAGCCAGTCCCCTCGACTGGAGGAAGGATGTGGCTTGCAGGGGGCCTGAGGCCCTGAAAAGTGGGCTTGGTGGGGGCCTTCGGGGTGAGCCTTCAGGAGGGCCTCACCAGGGCCTGGGGTCAGAAGGCCATCGACAGGCAAAGGGAGAAGGTGCAGGTGGAGAGCAGGGATGCCCAACCTGGCGCCCGACCCCAGAGGGGCCAAGGGCACCATTTGCTGAGCTCCTCAAACTGGCCAGACACCAGCGGAGCCTCTGCTTCCGCTCAGAGCCAGGTTCACGTGGGGAGGGTTAGAATCTGAGGTCCTGAGGGCAGAACAGCTTGTCCAGGGCAAGTGGCTGCTGCCCCGTCCGTGCTGATTCCAGAACCAAGCTGCTTGTTCTGCCATCCTGCAGAGGTACCCACGGGGACTCCCTGCCCCCGCCCCTCCCCGCCAGGGCCTCGGGGACATAGACGTGTCCAGGGCTGAGGAATATTCACAGGAGGTCACAGCCCCGGCACAGACCAGAGAAGAGAGGCCCCGAGTGGGGACAGCTTCTGCCCAGCTCAGGGCCTCGCTGTCTCAGTGCCCAGCGCTTCCCTGCCAAGGCTCAGATGCCCTCCCGCCGAGCCCAAATTCAGGATGGAGGAAGCAGGGACCTTAACCTTGTACCCTGGAGACGAAACTTCTGGCTTTTCTCCGAATGAGCCTTTCTAATAGTGGAGCCTTGAGCTCAGGGCACTTGCGGGCATACCACCCCTCCCCAGGCCCTGGGGGCCTGGACTCTCACTCTAGGGTCCCTTATAGTCTGCACTGAACCCCAACTTACACTCACAACAGCCACATTCAGCCCTTGGCTGGTTGCTTGGCTCCATCCTTGGGTCCCATTAGGGTGCTTCTCAGCTACGTTGCCAGGCTGAGCCCGTGCAAATCCAGGGTGCCTAGATCAGTATGGATGTCCGAGGGGTAGCGAACGCCTCATTGTCCAGCGTGAGATGTCCCAAGAAGTACGCAGACGTGCTAACGCTACAAAGGAAAACGTCCAACGCACCGTTGATGTGAATCGGGAGTCACCGGGCATCCTGGATGTCACCTGCAGACCCCGTCTGGGTCCTGACTAGTGAACGAGGTCACTCCTGACCTCCCCACCATCACCTCCCGGAGGTCTCAGCCCAAGTGGAGAGAGAAGACCCCAGCCCTGAGCCGCACAGGTCCTGCGTGGGCCGTTGTCCTCATGACATTGAGTTTGTTGGCGTGGCACTCCCTGGTGGCACATGGCTTAAGGTGGGGCTGGGGAGTGCATGTGACAGGCCCTGGACAAAGGAGGGAGGGAAGACCGGGTAGAAGCGGTCCCTCCATCCCTTGGCCCACCTTGGCCTCCTGAATGGAGGTGCCTCTCTATCCTGCCCTTCCAGACAGCAACTTCTAGAACATTTGAGGAGGGCAGGACAGGTGTGGTTGCAGTGCCCACAGCCATGTCTGCACTTGCACCACCCAGGTTTCTCTTGGGGTTCCGGACCAGCCGCTGCTCCTCGGAGAAGGGAACACTCAGGAGATGTGGGACGGAGGGTGGGGACTCTTGGATACCGGTGTCTGTTTCCTGTGGCTGTGGTTCTGAGCCTGCCCCACCCCCACGCCCTCTTCTGTCCCTGGCATTGACGAGGGGAAGGGCTCATTCTGGGCGGGCACCTCAGGGGCCATCCTAAGGAATTGCCCACATGTCTCCCGGCAGGCGACCCTTCTTACAGACGGCGAAATGAAGCCTTTGATGCCTGTGTCACCTGTCCAAGCTGACACGTTCATCCCCAGGAGAATGGATGGGGTTCCCAGGGGCCTTGTCTGTCTCCAGGAGCCATGCTGTCAGCTCCAGCGCCCTGTGGGTCCTTCAGAGGCCAGCTCAGGTCCCATCCCTTCTCTTGAGGTTGTTCTAGATTATTCCAGCCTTTACCAGGGCCAGTGGTGCCTGAAGTCCTCCCCGCCCCCTCGCCCACCCAACCGATTGTCGATCAACATATGTGCACGTGCTTCTCGGCCCTCCAACGAGATGGAGCCCTGACAAGGGGAACGTCTTGGGTGTTTTATGTGCTCTCAGTGTGTGCATGTTCTCAGATAAATGCCTTAGAATCAGATACCACGCATGCGGGCATGCGTGTGAGGGAGAGAGAGAGGAAAGGGCCTTTATAGCACCGGCAGACTAAGGAGGGGCCCTGTGCGGCCCCCCCAGCTCAGGCCCCTCTCTGTCCGCCAGGGCCACGAGGATGCACACACGCAGCTGCTCTAAGGCCCTGCCACCCCGGTCCCTCACCTGACCCACTTGTGAGAGCTTCAGGAGACTCCAGGTAATTACGTGGTAATTGAATTTAGGGAAACAGACCCTAAGGGTAATCCTGGAGTCAGTTCCAGGCAGACACATGGTTTAATTTCCGTATTTAGCTGGTGGTGCCTGTTTCTTTGCTGCTCACAGCTCAGCCCCTCCTCAGCCTGCGCGTGGAGTTGCCATGGGAGGTGCAGGATGGAAGAGGGTGGGCCTGTGACCCCCCCCACACACACACACACGCACACGCACACGCTGTCGGTGAGGAGTGGAGGACACAGAGCCCCCTGAGTCCCATTTTCGAGCGTGGCCTCCCTGTGAGCTGAGTGCAGAGGGCCAGGCACCCAGCAAGCACGCTCTGAATGCTGCCCGAGTATTTCACTTAACCAGTTACCTGCAGCTCCCAGATGCAGGCGGGACGGAGGCTGCGCCAGGAGCACGTGCGGCGTGTGTGTGAGTGCGTGCGGGCGTGCATGTAGGGCTGGCGTGGCCCACGCTGGCAGCAGGGCCTCCCCTTTGCTGCCCGGGCGAAGGAGCCCTTCCAGCTCACCCTGGAGTTGAGTAACGCCGACACCGGCCTCCGGCTCCTTTCAACCTGCTCCAGGTGTAAAGTTAACCTCCCTGGATTACCCCCCCTTTCCTGTTTCATCTGAGAAATTCTTCACTAATTCCACGGTATCTGGTTTCTCATTGTTTTTCTCCGCTGCAGACAGCCCCGTGGGGTGGGCTCTGAGAAAAGGTGTGCCTGGCGTTCTGGGCCCTCCCAGGTGACTCGTCCCACCCCACCCGCCCCCAGAGCCTCTTCAAAGGGCCCTGCTGGCCGTGGGAGCAACATGAGCCCTCACATCCTGGGGAAATGAGCAAACACCTATCACAAAATCAGAGAATGGTCCTGGGTGGTCACCCCTGCAAAGCAGAAGCGAGAAGAATAGAGACAGTCCTGCTCAGCCCCCCTGTAACGGAACACGGGCATGATGCAAATGGAACCGAATAACGGTGCATCACCCCGTCCTGGGGGGGCGGCACGTTGGTTGGGTTTGAGGACCAGGAGGAGCACTGGCTGGCAGCAGAGGCCTGGGCTGCTCCAGACCCAAGCTGGGGACCATGTCTTTCCTCCTCAGAGGAGGTAGGGCGGGGGCGGGGAGAGAAGAGCCAGGCCAGCGGAATCCCTCCCTCCCGGGAAGAGCGGAAGCAGCGAGCAACCTATGGCCATTTCCGGCTTTGTTTTTCTTGTCTGGACTCTTCCCTGCCAGGGCTGGGGTGGGGGCAACACTGGGCAGGCCCTGCGGGCCCAGGAGGCCAGCCAGCCAAGCCCTGCGCATCTTCCCACCGGCTCCTCTCCTGGCACGGAAAATTATTTATGTTTGCAAATTGCTTTTGACTCACATGAGTTATTCTTCCTGCCTGCCAACAGGTCTGCGGCTGGGAGCGGGAGACGGCGCAGCACACTGAGAAATCTAGGGGCGATGGCCGACCCAGGGCCGAGGTGGCGTTGAGGGCCCTGGGATTTGGTCAGGCTCCCACGGCTGCGCCCTGATGTCTCCTCCCAGGGTGGGGTTTCTCGTCTGCAGAACGGGAGGGGTGGGGGGCTGTCTGGAGCTTCCTGGCTCTGACATCTCCTGGGCCTGTGACCTGTGGCGGGCCCAGCTGAGTGGCGCCAGCCGCCAGCCCCCGCTGCCCGAGGGGGAACACAGTCCCCAGTCCAGCAGGACTGCAGTGTGGCAGAAATGCCTCCTCCCTGATCTGGTGCCACGGTGGCCCTCCATGTCATCTTCTCTAGATGAGGCCGAGAACAAAGGTCTGCAGAGGAACCAGCAGTGAGGAAAGTCCCTGGGGCTGGTCCAAGAGAGAAACACAGGCAGTCACCCCAAATGGCCACCCGACCGCCAGCAGGTCCTCAGCAGACACGGCGGGTGGACAGGTTCACCTGCGTCCTGGGAGGAGCAGATAACCCCATGACCACCGGACCCTGGGCTCCCGGAGGCTGGGGCAGACAGAGGACACAGGGATTCTCCTTCCAGTCCCTCTGTGCTACCGAAGGGGACACTGAGCCCCAGCAGACCAGAGCCAATGTCCAGGTAAATTATGGGCCACTGTCTGCCCACAAGCTGAGCTTGCCCAATTCACCTGCTGTCAAGTCACATCGATTCGTAGGAACAGTGAAAACAACCCCAGCTCGGTGTCAGTGCTGTGGTGACTGGCCCCTGCTCTGCTCAGTGCCATGTTCTGGCCTCTCTCTGGACTGCGGTTTGGGGCCCAAACCAGAGAGAAGACAGGAGGCTCTGGGCTCCTTCCAATCCAGTGACCACCAAGGGGGCACAAAGGCTGTTGTGGGCTCAGCTCCCCGAGGTGGCAAGACACCTGCTCACCTCACAGCCTGTGTTCGCCGTGCGGTGGCTGAAAGGCGGTGTTTCTTCACCCCGGGCCAAACCACAGGGAACCTCTGCCTGGGTCTGGAGGGGAGCCCAGGGTCCGTGCACTCTCTGCAGCGAGAGGACTTATGGGTGGGCGGGGGCCGTTGGGTAGGGGTGGGGGACCTCCCAACAGAAGGTTTCTTTCTCCCAGTCCGGCCCCTGCTCCTGGAAGCAGGAGCTTCTGCCCCGTCCACTGCTGCACCTCAAGCCTCACAGAGCAAATCCGCACTAGTTCCATGAGGCACCGCAGGCCTCGGCCTGCAGAAAGATCAGACGTGTCCCCTTCGCCCCACCAAGGTCAAGGAACCCAGAGAAAGAGGGATGCCCTGGCCCCTCTTAAAGGAGACTCAAGTGACAGGGCACTCAATGCAACTCATGATCTGGGTTTGCCTCTTGGAACAGAAAAACAAAACAACACGAGTTACAAAGAACAATGCTGAGAGCCACAGGGACACAAAGTGCAACCCAGAAACTCGGTGAATGACGCTGTCAGAACTGTGTGCTTGAAATATCGGGGGGCCATTCTGTAATGTATGATTGTCTAACCATTATCCTGCACATCTGGACCTAATACAAAATCATATCAAAAGCAAACTGTAGGCCCTGGCTGGTGGCACAGTGGATAAGGTGCCGGCCTGCGAACCCAAAGGTCGCTGGTTCGAGTCCCAGCCAGGGGCACATACCCAGGTTGCAAGCCAGGTCTCCAGCCAGGTCCATAGCTGGAGGCAGGTGAAAGACAACCCTACATGGATGCTTCTCTCCTTCTCTGCCTCCCTCCCTTCCCCTCTCTCTGAGAACAATAAATAAAATCTTTAAAAAAAAAAACCTGTAACTGGGAAATGCAAATTGAAAAAAGACCCGATTGAGAACAGCCACAAGACTCGCCTAGGGGCCATGGTTGGACTGGGTACAGGCTGAAACACCCTCACCCAGCAGCTGCGCAGCCGTCATGCCCGAGAATGGCCTTGTTCTAGAAAAACCACGCTGCTCCGAAGCACTTGGGTGGCATCGTGGGCACCATCATGGGCACCATCATGGGCACCAGGTCTCCAACTTACTCCTAAATAGTTCGGAGAAAGTACACATGTCCAGGGAGAGAGGGGGAGAGGGAACATCAGCGGCTGGCTGGGCAAGCTGGGGAAGGAATTCACAAAAGTCCGTTTACGATTCTCCAACTTTTCTGCACACTGGCAAACGGTGCTGCTGCACCACGAGGGCAAGAGGCCCTGGGAGCCTCCCCGATGGGGTTGGGGACGGTGCTGGCCGGCACTGGAGCTGCATGGCGTGTCTGGCAGGGACCAGCGGAGCCCCAGCCCGGGGTGAGGCTAAGCCCATGGGGTTGCCTGCCCGCCCCTCACTGTGGACTTGAAGGCCTGCTTTCTCCCCCTTCACCCCATGCCCTCCACATAAGCGACTCGGGGCCCAGAAGGGTGAGCCCACAGCCATCTGAGCCTGGCACCAGCAGGGTCCCATCACCCCCAGCAGAGCCGGCCCCTCACGCCTCCCAGCTGGAGCCAGCCTGACTCCGAGGCCACGAGGCCACGAGGCCACGAGGCCACGTGAGGACAGAGCGCGGCAGGAAGAAGCAGGTGAGGCAGCTAAGGGGCAGACCCAACATGCACACCAGCTCCCCTGCTCCCCACAGCTCTGCGCCCTGGGGCCGCGGCTCCGTGCCCCCGAGTTCCCCAGAGCTGCTTCCTTCTTACCATGGAGGTCCCCCCAAATGCCACCATCTATTCAAGTTTCTTTTTTATTGTTGTTCTATTACAGTTGCCCCAGTGTTTCCCCGTTGCTCTCCCCTGCCTCACCCCACCCCCACCCCACTCCCACAGCCCGTCCCCACCCTGTGGTCCACGTCCATGGGTCACTTACACTTGTTCCTTACATGCTACCTTTGGAGCGAAGCCTTCCCTCACTTACTAGCCTGTGTGTCTTTTTTACAGCAGGCGCCCTTATCTGAAAGTATTGATTTGTTTACCTGTCTGCCTCCGCCCACGCGGAGTGTAAACACCATGAGAGCAGGTCTTTGTCTGGCACATTGATTCCAGAACTTGGCTGGGTCACCAGGACTATTTGTTAAAGCTGGGGAAGGGGCTCAGTGTCACCCCGAGAAACGGAGGTGGTGACTTCTGGCGCAGGGACGCTGGGAAGGCGGCTCAGACACAGGCTCCGAGTGTCCCAGGGGAGCCTCTGCCCAGAGGAGGCAGGAAGAAGCCGGGACGGTGAGGATGACCAGCCCAGGCTGGATGGGTCGCAGCCGGCACCCACCTCCCTAGCCAGACATTCCCTGACTGACCTGGCCGCCTGGCCATTTTGCCGGGGGAAGAGTACAAGGGAAGATGTTTTTGTTTGGGGTTTCTCTTGGAGGGGGAAGACTTGGTTTTGTTCGATACCATGAGTGGCCATGATCCTCGCTGAGTCTCCCGGCCTCTGCCCCCCAAACTGACGTCCCAGGAGCTCTGTGAGCCCAGGCGGCTGACGGGCCAAACGTGGTCCTGGCTCCAAGATACCCTGGGCCCCAGAAACGTTTAGTCACGAGTCTCATGTAGAGATTCTAAAGAGAAGCATCAACGCAAACCCTCAGCCCAGCCTCCTCCCGTGGACCTGGATGCTCGCAACCCGACCGCAGAACATACTAGAAGAGATTCGCACCTTTCACCTTTGGCCCTTGCCTGCCCGGAACAGGCCTGAGTGTGGCCCCTGGCTACGTGGTGAGGGAAAGCCAGCGCGTGAACGCACGGAAAACTCGGACACTTCTGGTTAGTTTAGCTCGTAACTTGGTTTCTTCCCTGGCACATGGGATAGTCCAGAAAGAGCGGGCTGGCCCCCTCTAGGCCTGGCTCCTGTCTCCCTAGAAAGCTGGCATCACGTGTGACCAGCTGCTGTGACACCAAGAAGCTCCCCCGAGATGACCGCAGCGCCCCGGGTGGAGCTGGTCCCTTCTCCAGTCTGATTAGGGCCCACCGGGACCTCTGGAAATCCAGGCCCCCAAGAGCCAGGAAGC
Organism: Noctilio leporinus; assembly: GCA_004026585.1. NCBI lineage: Eukaryota > Metazoa > Chordata > Mammalia > Chiroptera > Noctilionidae > Noctilio > Noctilio leporinus. The sequence continues at coordinate 527,560 of PVIW01000044.1, read as the reverse complement.
AGCTGAGAAGGTGCTGGAGAAGGCTGCTGACTGCCATGTGGCTTCCAGTGACAATGGGGAAAGACCTAAATGGGCAGGGACCCTTGCAGGGGGTGCCACAGAGGCGGACTTAGTTCATCTAATCTTAGCACGTCAGCAGATGAAGCCACACTGCCATTGGGGGAGTGGCCGTGGCCCAGACACAGCAGCCTCCTGGTGCTGCCACCTCAGGGGGCCAGGGGGTCTGTGGCCGGCCAGCCATCCTCTCCGTGCTGGGCAGGTCGCGAGGGGGGTGTGGAGACTGCCATGCTGCATGGGTTGCTAACGAGGAAGAGGCCACCGCGTGACCTGCTGTCCCAAATTCCCATCCTCGAGATACAAGTGGGCAAACGGTCCGATCTATAAATAATGCTTTCAAGAGGAGCCCTTGCTGAAGCGCCTCGCAGACTTGGCACGCGCGCCCCACTTGCCGTGTGCGTGCTCTCTCTTTCGTTCTGTCACTGACCCCAGAACACAGGACTTCCAGCTGCCACAAAAGAGCCCCCATCCCTCCACCGGCCCTGCAGCCATGGCTGCCCAGAAATGAACTCGGGTGGGGAGGCCCCCTATTCACCGGAGCTGGGGCAAGACGCCTCCCGCAGGCTGCCCGAGACGGACGTGCCCAGAAGCCCAGGCCGCAGCCGTGTGTCCGGGCACAGTGCCCACATCCCTGTGCCCCCACCACTCCTGAGTGGTTCCCCTCACCTGCTGAACTGCGCACCTCCGCAGGCGGGGACCGGCCTCTGCCTGGAAGGCCCGGCTAGATGTTCCCGAATGACTGAGCCCTATACAACCTAGCGAGTCCTTGCTGCCTCCTTCTCCCCAGAGAGTAAAAACTGAGGGTAACCTGCTCCCACCTCCCTACCCCAGGCAGCAGCCGGCTAAGGATTGTCCCAGAGACCCCCAGGCAGGAGGTAGGGAGGCATTTTTCTTTCCCCCTCCAGGACTTTCTTTCTCTGATACTTTTCGTCACAAGCTTGAATTAAGGAGCAGCGCCCTGGGCCAGCCCCGCCGCCTGGTCCCCTAAGACCTCACCATGACAATGATCCCCAGTGATGGACGGCTCCCGGGACCCTAAAGTCAGCTCGTGGATGGAGCTGGAAGAACCTCAGAGAGACCCCAGCACAGCCCCCGCATTGCACAGGTGAGCACAGTGACACTGGGGCCCCACACTGCAGCTGCCAAACCGCCCAGGACCGTGAGGGGACCACCCGTCTGCCTGAAGCCCGCAGTTTGGGGTCCCCTCTCAAGAGGGGAGTCAGCTTGGGCAGGTGGGACCTCCTCTGGAAGCCCCTGGGGTTGAACGTGGCTTTGCAGTCATCTCCAGAGCAGGGGCTGCTGGCTACCCCATCTGCCCTACAGACCCCAGGGGGAACCCCCTCCCCACGCCTGAGCTTCTCTGCGGCCCCTTCCCTCCTGCAGTCCTGAGCTGACAGGACGGCTTTTCGCGTGGCCTCACGCCATCGTGGTGGCTTGGTTTCCGTGGCTGCAGCATTCAGGGTCCACCCTCCATCACGGTTCAGGGCTCAACTGCCAGTTCCCAGAACCCTCAAGCAGCCCTGGCTGGTGCAGCTCAGCAGACTGGGCACCGACCTGCGAGCCAAAGGGCCGCCGGTTCGATTCCCAGCCAGAGCTCGTGTCTGGGTTGCGGGCCAGGTCCGCAGCTGGGGGCATGTGAGAGGCAGCCACACATGGATGTTTCCCAACCATCCTCTCTCTCCCTCCCTTCCCTCTCTCTACCAAATGAATAAATGAAACCTTTTTTTTTTTTTTTAAGTCATAAAGAAACCTCAAGCAGGGCCCCGTGTTGGTCAGGTAGCTTGCGCTGGCCTGGCCTGCAGCCCCAGCCCCAGATGACCCCATTACGTGCTCTCAGCAGCACCTGGAACTGACGCTTCCTTCATGGCACTCATCAAGGTCAAGGTTGTCAATGACACCAAGTGTGTGGCCTTTGTAGTACCGTCTCCTCTTACCCAGCTTTAAGCTCCATGAGGCCAGAATTCAGGTCTGTTTTATTCAGGGAATCTTGGTTGGATGAATAGGTGGGCTGGCAGGGCTGAGGGGTGAGTGGCTAGCTGGAGGAGGATGGATGGATGGATGGATACTGAGTGAGTGGACATCTTCCCAGGACGCCGCATGACCAGGAAGGCACCTGAAGCTGAGAGCCATCCCACTGTGTGGCACAGGGAGGCGGACGGGTCAGGGCGGGCACCTCAGCTACCCCTGTGTAGGCCTCCTGCCGAAACTGCCCCAGGAAGCTTCCCTGGTACCCGGCAGCCCCTCAGGTTAATGCTACCGTCAGGCGCCTGGTGGACGACACCACAGTTGACACTTGAATAGTGTGGGGGCAGGGGCTCCCACCCTCCACACACCTGAAAACCCAAGTGTAACTTGTGACTCCCCCAAAACTGAGGCTGTCCCTAGGCGTCTGTGGGGAACTGGCTCCAGGGCCACCCCACAGCAGGGCGCAGATGGACGCACAGTCAGCCGTCTGCCCCCCGCAGACTCCAGGCCACAAAACGAAATCAGGACAGCAGGTAGTTATCGGAAACAATTCCCGTGCAAGCGGACCCTCGAGGTCCAACCCCGCGTCCTCCACAGCTCAGCTGCATAGGTCTCTTCTGCCTGAGTTTGGCCCCTTCTTCCTCCGCCGGCTGCTCCAGGGAAGGTCTCTGGAGTGACCCGGCCACCGGCAAGGAAGCAGCTGGGCCGACTGGAGGGGTCCCATGAGCCTCCAGAAGGAGCACAAGCCGGGGTTGGTAGCTCATCTTACGGGATTCCTGCAGGAAGGAGGTGGATGGGGGCAGAGCGACCTGTAGCTCTTGTAGACACTAGTCTCCTGCCGCCTCCACCCAGGTCCCATGGGGCTCTATGGACGCCCTCCTCAGGCCCGCAGTGCAGGGCCTAGAACAGTGTGGGGAGCAGAGGTGCATTGGAGGAAACTCTTACCGTGGTTACTATGGCAAAGAGAACCGTCACTGTCAACACTAATATGGAATTAGGGGCTCCCCTCCCCACTACTTTCGGGAAATTGGGGCACCTACCAAGTGCCGGGCACTTGTTACGCCCCAGAGTCAGGCAGGGACAGCAAGGCCTGGAGAAACAGCCCCAGCAGAGCTGGGGTCCCACCCAGCTACAGGCCAGGCGGCTGTTCCGTTTGTTCCCCGGCATCTGGAGGGTGGGGTCCCTGGCTGTCATTCAGGTCCTGCTTCTACCAAAGCAGGAACTGGCTCCATGATCTCCCAAGACCTCGTTGGGCCTACGCATCCTCAGCACCCAGCCCTGCCCACCCTGGGGCCCTGCTAACTGTCCATCCTCCTGAACCACCGGAATCCAGCTTTCTGCAACCTCCTCCCTTTTCATCTGGGGTGGGGTGTGGGGGAAGCTGGGCCCCAAGTGTGGGAGCTCTGGGTGGCACAGCCTTGGCGGGGGACTTGCCAGCCAACCCTGCGGCCCCACGACCTCCCGGTCTGTGGAAGGAGACCTGTACTCTCACCCTTGGTGCTGCCTCAACAGCCCCCGAACACTTCCAGAGGGAGACAGCAATACCTAGCATGGGGCGAAGAAAGAGTAGCCAGCAGCTCTCGTCTGGGCGGCCCTCCCTGCAGTCAGCCCCACCCCCACCCACTTTCCTGATCCTTCAACCGGGTCTAGAAGGAACTGGCCAGCTACACTGCGGGGTGGGGAGGGGTGGCGCTCCAGGGGCAGGTGCTTCTGTTCCGACCCCTCCCCAGGTTGCCTGCAGCGGGAGGAGGGGAGCCTCAGGGAGCTGAGAGGGTGGGCTGGTCGGAGAGGGCACCCACCCGAAGCACCAACACTGTCTGTGGGTGCTGACTGCCCTGCCTTCCCCCAAAGAGCCAGACGGAGATGAGGAGGGGGCAGGGCTCCGGAAAGGGGCTCCCCCCGCCACAACTCGGCCCTGCTGACCCTGCAAAGCTGGCTCTGCGACCCCAACCCCGCACCAGGGGTCGCTAGGGCCCCTGACAGACCGGGGGGAGTGGCGCCTTCCACCCGGGTGCCTGTCTGCCCTCCCGAGCCCCCATCGGCCAGGCAATGCTGGCGGCCAGCCATTCCTCCGTCTCGCCCCTGCGGCGGGGCAGGCAACCCCGCATAGCAGCGGAGCCCGCTGCCCACCTGGCGAGGGTGCAGCCCCTGGGCCACCACCGTCGCCAGCCTGAAGCCAGGTCGGTTGGCTCACGACAACCGGGTCGCTCCTGGGCGGGCCATGCCCACTAGGGACTTCTCATCCACAGGAGCCACGGGCTGGATGTGGGGGTGCAGTCCCTTTCGCGGGAGGACCTGGTGAATTGCTCCCGCAACGTTTGAAGCAGGGGCGCTGGGCGGGCTGCGGAGCCGCCTGCCCACCTGCCACCCCGGCCAGGGCTGCTCGGCCCTCTCCCACCGGCGGTCCCCTGGAGGAAACTCCTTCTCTATGGCCTCTGTCCCATAGGGTAACGCCCTGTGACCCATGCAGCCTCCCGCACAGCAGACTCTTGATTCTGGGGCCCAGCCCAGCGTCCCAAGGCAACTGCAAGAGCCCCGGGGCACGCAGGGCGAGGCAGGAGTCGGCTCTGTGCCGGTGGTCGGGTCTTGGCGGCTGACCCTCAAGGGAGAGGAGACGCGTCCCAGGTGGTGGGGCCCTTCCAATTCTGGATGGGAAAAGCCCGGGTGGGTGGGGAGCGCCCCGGCTCGGGCAGCACGGCTCGGTTGGAGTGGCCTGACGCCGCCCTCCCGCCCTCCCTCCCTCTGGGCAAACCCATTCTTCTCGAGGGCAGCTGAGGCCAGGGCCGGGGAGCCAGGCTCACCCCACTCTGGGAGCCGGCCACCCGCCCCCAGGGAGGCTTGGGAAATGCGCGAAGTGGTCAGACTGGTTTCCAGAGCCCAGGGCGCAATCCACGAGGGCTGGCAGGCTGGGGGGTGGGGGGTTGAACCCCGCCAGCCAGCGCTGAAGAGGCCACTCCAGCAAGGCTTTGTTTTAGACCTTCCGAGGCGACCCTGTGGGTGGGGGTGCAGACGACAGCAGCGTCGCTGGGGATACCCAGTTTTCACCGTGAACAGCGCACAGGCAGCTCTCCTGGCCCCTCCCGCCCTGTCCCCGGCTGGCCCGAGGGACTTGGAGGAGCCACTCCAGTCCCTAGTGAGCCCAGCCTTTGATCTTGGTATTTCGAGTCAAGGAAGCGGGGGCGCGAAGAAGAGTCTAGCTCTGCCGCTGACCTTCTGAGTGACCTTGCACCAGTCACCCCACCCCAGCCTCAGTTTCCGAATCTGCCACTGTCCCTTCCTGTCTGACCCTCCTGGGAGTCTAGTGAATGGGGACAGGGGACCCCTTCGGGAGTCCGTGGAAGGGGGACTGCGCCGGAGCTGGTGGCAATGGGCCCCCCCTCAGTTGAGGGGTCCCCGCGGAACCTAACCCGCTGCTGGGGAGCACGGGCACCCGCACCCCACCCCCAGGCGCCGGCGGCCTGGGGATGGGGAAATGGAGACTTTGGGAAGCAAATTTCCTACCAAGGACGTGGCAGTGCTGTGGTCACCCCTGGCACTTGATGGCGTCGGCCGGCAGGCGCCAGGTTCGCCAGGGGTCTGGGGCTGAGGAAGGGGTGCCTCCCCCTACCCCCACACTTCCAAACCCCTAGGTCTGGAAGGTTTCCGAAGGGGCCTGAAGGGAGGAGCTGAGCAAGACGGGAACTGGGGTGACAACAGCAGTGCCACCCTAGGAAATGGAGTGTAGAATTTCCCGTCCGCCGCAGCTGCAGGGCGGCCGGTCTCCACAGCACCCACGCGACGGTCTTCTTTCAGGAAAACGGGGCCGTGAGGTTGGCCCTACGCGGGATGGTGGGGGCTCAGAGACTAGTGACCCCCCCATCAGAAGAAATGAGTGTGCCCAGCCCTCGTCACGGCTGCGCCAGCCGGGGACCCCCCCGTCCCACTTCCCGCAACCGGGGTGGGTTGCAGCGAGGGTCCAGCCCAGCGAGCAGCGTGAAGCGGAGTGGCTGGCGGCTGACCCTCTGCGGCTGGGCGAGTGGCCGTCGCGCGCAGAGTCCCCCATAAGGCTGGGGGCGCAGCAGCCCCCCCGGGAGGGGCGAGACGGGGGCGCCGGCCGCGCGGGTTGCGGGGCCCCGCGGGCGGGGGGCCGGCTTTGTCTGCCGCAGCTCCGCTGGGGAGGCGCCAGCCCGGGTACAAGATGGCGGGGAAAGGGTGGGATCGCGGGCGCTCGCACGCGGGGCGCCCCGCTCTGCCTGCGCGGCAGCGGGGGGAGGGGCCGGGGCGCCGGCGACCCCGCGCGCCCCTCGCCCCGCTCCGGCCGCCGACTACGCCCCCGGCCCACGGCCCCGCGCCTCCCCGGCCCCGCCGCCCCTGTCTGGCGGCCGCAGCCTCCGTCTCACTCGGCGGAGCCCGGGCCGCGGCAGCTGCAGAAAATGGCTGCCAAGACGGCGCCAGGCGCCACGCTGCCACGGGCGGGGGCGGCCGCCGCAGCCCACCCGCAGCCCGCGCCCTCCCCCCGCCCGGGGACTCGCCGCGGGGCGCGGGGACCCTGGAGGGCGCCAGAGCGGAGGCTGCAGGGGTGGGGGGGCGAGCGGGGAGGGGGAGGGGCGGTTACCTGCCGGTGGAGTCGGGGTACGTACGCGCGGGGAGGGGTGGCCGGGGCAGTGCGAGGAGGGTGCGCGCGGTCTGTCCCCCAACCCGCAGGACCGGTGCCCTCGCGGGGTTGTGGCGCCCGGGTGGGAACATACTAATGGGCTGTTGACCTCAGTGACCGTGTGCCCCCCCCCCCAGCACCCATAGGGATATCGTGGTCCTCACCCCACCCCCACCCGGGCGTAGGAGCTGGGCTGGCCAGCCCCGGCGGCCCCAACAGAAAAATAAAAAATAAATGTAAAAGGTACGTGTGTGCCGACTACAAAACGACTCAAGCCCGGAACTTGCCGAGAAGATCCGGGTGGATCCTCCGGCGCCATGAAGCTCGGCGGCGGCGGCGGCGGCGGCGGCGGCGGCGGGGACAGCTCAGCAGGTGCTGCGCGCCCACCCTCCTCCCCGGAGGGAGCAGCTCTCCGACCCCAGCCGCTGCCCAGTCCACAGCCGCCCGCTCCGAGGCGGTGCCCACGGCCACCTTGCTGCTCCATGGCACCTCGGCCCAAGACGTTTGTCTGGGCGCCACAGGGGCTTTGGAGAGGGGCTCCCAGCTGGAGACCCCGCCCGGGACGCGAGCTCGGAACAGGGTCGGAGCGCAGCAGGGCAGGAAATTGCTCCCGAAGCCGCAGGCCAGGGTTGCAGAGGAACAAACGAAAAGAGCCGACAGGGGACCCGTGGGGTGCGGCCGGGCCCCGGAGTCCCGACACCTTGGCGAAGTCCAGCGGGTGCATAGCTCTCTCTCCCCCTAACCCAGAGGGACCCGGGCCCAGAGCGGCCTGGCCGCCGGGAGGGCTGTGTCTGTAAGTTTAGGGCTTTATTTCCCCCCATCTACAAGTCTCCCTCGGGCCCCTGGGGCCAATTGCGTTCTCGACTCCCGCGACCACCAGTGACTGGAAATTTCATATTTAATAAGAGGACAGGGACTAGGAGCCAACAGGTCGGAGGAAGGGGTTCCAGGTTCTAGAGCGGCTTCCACTCGTGGGGTTTAAGAGTTGAGAGGTACACGTAAGGGGACGCGCTCCTGTGCCGGGAGAAGTCGGAGGGCATCGAGGCCCGCGTCCCCTCCAGCCCCGCTAGGCGAAGGTATCCAAGTGCCCAGGCACACAGAAACTTGGGGATGAGGCTTTAATAGAAACGACCCGGGCCAGTGGGCATGGGCAGGGACTGGCGATGCGGGCGCACCGGCATCCACCGATCTTGCAGGGCTCGGAGGAGGCTCCAGGGCAGAGGTCGGTGGGCGCAGACCCAGGGAACCTCCGTGTCCCGAGGGCATTCCCAGTCCCTGCGCAGGAGGGAAACTGCTTTCGGCGAGGCACCACACTGCGGCAGCGAATTCAGCCAAGGTCAGAGAGGAATACGTGCTGGCACCAAAGGCTGCGGCCACAGAGCTTCCTTCCGCAGAAACAGCGAGGAGGAGGAGGAGGAGGACGACGAAGCTAACTCCATCCAGCAAGCAGCGCCCCCTGATCTCGCACCCGCGTTCCCTGGCACCTTCCCCGCTTCCGACACCTTCCCCGGGGGAGGGCCAGATTGGGGAACTGGAGATTTGGAAGGGCGAGGGCGGGGGAAGGATGCCAGAGACGCAGGCGAGGCCACGCGGGTCACCGCACCCCGTTCCCTATCCCCCACCCAAGACTGCCTCGGGTGCGACCCCCACCTGCGCAGGGCTCGAGGCGCAGGCTTCCCAGTAGGGGGCACAGCTCGGCGCCTCTGGGAGGCGGCTGCTCCAGACGGAGCTCAGCCACAGGCAGAGTTCCCCAGGCGCTGGGTACCCATTGTCTTAGCTGTCCCCTCTGGGGCCCCTGGGGACAGGACTGGGCTCCCGAGGGGGTGGCTCTGCCCACCGCGGCGTCACCAGAGCCGGAGCTTGGGCACTGGCGACAGCCTGGGAGGGGTCAGGCGGACACCTGTGCGTGCGTGCTCGTGCGCGTGTGTGCGCGCGCGCCTCTGCGCGTGAGAGAAGGGGCGAGGGGAGCCCCCTGAACCGCAGTGCCTGTGCTGCCCGAGTTTGAGGCTGAGGGGATCCTAATCCCCGGGGAGCAGCGGTGTCTTCTCCCGCCGCGGGTTTGCGTCCCGCGGGTGGGCCCAGCGCTAGGCACCTGGCCTGCACCCCGAAACCACCGCTCCACTGCATGGAAACCCGAGGGTGGCTCTTCCAGCGCCTTCTCCCCACACACAGGGTTTCGCCCCTCAACAATTGGCTGGGTTTTTAAAGTAACCTTTAAATGAGACATCGATTTATCATTATTATGATTGCATTCAGATATCCCGCCCGAAGGGACATCCTGGGAAATGGTAATTCGGTGGTACCTAGGGCCGTTTGCGGTTTAGCACATCCACAGTCCCGAAAGCACATTTCTTCGGCGGCTAATTGCTCCGATTACCTTTAGGGCGGGGGAGGTGAGTGCAGGGTTTGCGGGGAGCGTGGGGGAGACCGGCTGCGGGCAGAGACCCGGGCGTCCAACCCTGGACCTGATACTGCGGCGGCTGCCGCAGCAGTGCACCCCCACCCCCGCCCCCAGCCCCCTCCAGCATCCGGGCCTTCCCGCTCCCGCGCCGCTGTTGGCAGGGTTTGGGGAGGGGGCGCGTGGGGTGGAAGTGGGAGCCTGCGCGGAGGAATCGAGGACCGGCCGACCCGGAGGCACGACCCGGGGGAGGGGGTCGGCCGCGGAAAGGAAACTTGGGGAGACGTTGCAGGCCAAAACGGGGTGGACGAGAAGCGGGGTGCCGCGACCGGAGACGGGGATGCCGGCAGAGAAAGAAAGGGACCGGGCGGGGAGCGGGCGGGGGCGGCTGGCTGCTTTCCACTCGTGAGAGCTGGTTGCCGAGAGACGCGCGGGCCAATGAGCGCGCACCAGCTCAGCCCGGCGCCCGCAGCGTGCCCTTATATGGTGCGGCCGGGCGGCGGGCGCTCGCGCACATCGCCATATAAGGGCAGGAACCTAAATACAGGCTATACCTTGTTCTCGCTCGCGCGGCCGCGGCCCCGGCGATCGATGAGCGCGCCGCCGAGCCGGCTGCGGCGCGCGGGCCCCGGGGGCGGGCGCGGGGAGCGGCGCCGCTCGTGCGGCCCGGCCAGATGTGGCCGGCGCAATGGCAGCTCGGGCCAGCTGGGACGCTCAGGTGTCACCCGCCGCTGCTAGGCTCCCCGGTCTTATCCGCCCCGCTTCCCCCTACTGTTTCCGAGGTGCAAATGCAAATGAACCAGGGCTGAAATCTAATTGCTTTTGTTTAAAAAATAATAATCAGGCGAGTCTGTGTTGTGTGGGAGCAAAGGCCTAGGGTCCCGAGAAGCCGATCCCAACGCCTGCGGGGGGGGGGGCGGGAAGGAAAAACTTGGACGGTGATTTAGAGGCTGGGGTCCTTCCTGTTGTCTCCTGAAGGCCGAACATCCTGCCGCCACCGCGACCACCGCGGAGCCGGGCCTGGCTGAGGTCCCGGGCCAGACCCATAGGGTAGGGCTTCGGGTGGCCCGGGCAGTGAGGAACCGCGGGCTCGGTGCCCCGGCAGGCGTGGGCAGCCTGGAGCGTGGCAGAGGAGAGGCGAGAAGAGTCATTGTCACGTCTTCTGCCATCGCTGGGCAGGTCTGGTCCCTGAAGCCAGCCTGCTTGCTGCCTGCAGGGACGCCAGCCCGGCTGGGACACAGCTACAGGAGGGGCCCTCGAAGAGGAATCAGACCCGGCACGGAGGAGGAGGGGCCACAGGGGTCTCAGAGGGGAGCTGGCGCAGGGTGGAGGCCCCAAGAGATCCCCGGCCAGCTCCTGCCTGTGTCCAACCTCGAAGTCCTACATCCAATGGGCTGTCGCTTGCCTTTTCCGTCCCCACTTTTGGCTGCTCCCCTCGCCCACCCGGAGAGGGGTTTGGCGTCCTGGTGTTGGGGTTCTGGACCCGGTATGGTCCCCAGGCGGGAGCTGGGGCGGGGAGGAGCCCCAGGCTGGGACCTGCTCTGCTGGTGCGGTTCCCCAGCCGGCTGGGTGGCGTGGCCTGGAGTTGGGGTTGAATGTTGCTGGAGACCTGGCATAGCCCGCCCAGCACGCCCCCCCATCTCCGGGGTTGAGGCCTATTCCTCCCACCATTTGCAGGGGCCCGAGAGCCTCCTAGAGACCCCCAGCCCTCCAGCAGGCTGACAGTCCTGGCTGGAGGCCTGTGCACCTGGAGCAGGTGACCCTGAGGCTGGGACAACGGTCTTTCTACACACACTGGACGGGCAGCTTGGGGCCCCTCTCCAGGCAGGTTGCACGGGGCTGCGTGACCTTGCCCCGGCTGCCGCAGCGCCTCAAGATGCCACCGTGAGCCTCCTTCCTCGCAGGCGGCTATTTCCGGGAGCACGGTGCCACCTATAGAAAGTACCTGGAATTAGTCCCAGCTGCTGAGGCGGACGTGCCTCCCAAAGTGCGGTGCTGGGGCTGCAGGGGAGGTAACGCCCTTCACCGTTTCCAGCGGACGCTGGCACTGGAAAGGGGTCCCAGTGCAGCCACAGGGACTCTTCCCCTTGCCTACCTGGCCCCTAGCTAGGTGTTTGGTGGTGCTGACACTGGGGTTAGGGAGACTTGAAGCCAAGACCTGCACCGCTGGGACAGGAACTCCCTGCTCTCCGTGGGAGTCCCCACGCAACCCCTGAGGTCCCCAGCACAGGATTCGGTGTGCTGGCTGCACCGAGCCCCAGGGGCTGGTCCTCCGCGGGTAACAAGTATTTTCTGAAGGTTTGGAATCCCAGCACACCTGCCTGAGTCAACCCAGATGCATGGAATGTGGAGCCTCGGCAGGTCGCTCCAAGGCGGCCTGCTGCAAATGACCCTTTTATAGGGAGACACTGAGGCCAGGAGAAAGGAAAATGGCTTGTCCGGATTGACTCAGCTAGCCAGGGGCAGGGCAAGCGCGGGTCTGGACCTAAGCCTCATTCTCAAGTCACTGCTCCGTGGACCATGCAGGTGCATCTAACCCGCAGCCCACACAGCGGGGTTTGCTGGCCCGGAGCCCTGGAGCAGGCTCTTGGGGACCCAGGACTAGCTGTTCCGGCGCTGAGCACCGCCCGCCATGGCAGCTGGTCAGTCTGCCTGGGCAACCTCAGAGCAGGGGGCAGGAGGCAGGGCAACTATCCTCCGTCGGATTCTGGCCCCAGGCTGCTGGGTTTTGGGGTTTTGGTCTCACCAGAGCCTGGAAAGTCCAAGAACCTGTGACACCCCCCATACAGAGGTGGCTCCCCTCACGCCAAACTGCATGACTGCGCAGCAGCAGCAGGGCTGCCTGGCTCTGTGCTGACCACACAGAGCGACCCAGGCCCCTCCTCTTAGGCCCCTCAATCCCTGGGCCAACCCTGTCCCGCAGCCTAACTTAGTTATGGGGGCATTAACCCCTGAGTCTGTTTCCTGACCTTCGGATGTGGGCAAACCCTCCTTCTCAGCGCTGCGAGCAGGAAGAGGAGGGAAGAGCGTGGGATGAGCCCAGCAGGGGTCTGGGCGTGCAGCAGCCCCTGCGCAGGGGGTGAGAGCTACATCGACCCACACCCACCACTCCTGCAGTCCCTGGCGCCGGCCGTGCCAGGCGGGACACCAGTCTCTGCACACTTGAGCCAGTGGACACACTTGCAAGCCCACCCCATCGGGCTCCCCTGGGCAGTTGGTTGGAGTCAGGTCCAGCCCCCACCCTGCCCCTCCCCTTGCGTGACCCCACCCTCTGCCCTGCCCCACCCAGCTGGGACCCGGGACCCAGCAGGATCTCTCTTTCCCACACCCGCAGTGGCTAAAAGAAGCACCGTGTTACTCCAGGAAACTGCGCCTGGGACCCCTTTCTCCACTGGGGAAAAGGTGTGTGTGTGCGTGTGTGATGCAGCTTGCCTTCCTGGGACCCCACATCCTCTCCTGCGGGTCCATGACGTGCCTGTCAGCAACAAACTGGGAAAGAACCTACTGAGCTGGAAGGTCAGCAGCCGGCGGGCTGTGAGGACCCGGCCGGGCGGGGTACTCCGGGCCTTCCTGCCTGCACTTCCCTGCCCGGTCCTTCTCTTCCCTGTGCTTCCTCCGCCCAGGCACACCTTCCCCCTCACCCCCGGACCCCCATCTCCGAGGTCCCTGCCCGCTCATCCCTCAGCAGAGACAGGTGACACCGTCACCTGCTTCTGAGTGGCCCAGGTGCCTTTAAAGCCCACCTGGACCCTGCGGTGCCCCCTCCCCCCCCAACACACTCACCCTGTCCGTTTCAAATGGGTGCATTGTTCCTCCTGTGCCCCAGCAAAAGGGGACAGAAACTTTCCTCCTGATGGACAGAGGTATTTACTGTCTGAGGTTCCCGTCGTCCCGGGAGGGAAGTTCACCGCCCTGCCGCCCTGCCCTGGGGCCTGTGGTGGGTGACTGTTGAACAGGAGGCCAAAGCTGCCCCCCGCCCCGGCTGCCCCCTGCCCTGGCCCCAAGGCACCCCCTTCCAGCTGGGCCAGCAGCACCTCTTTCCGTGTGGGCTGCTTTTTGTTCTCCACCTCTGGGGCCCAGTGGTGTCCGGCTCTGGGGCAAACGGCGCTATTGCTGGGGCCCCTCCAAACTGAATGGTGACCCCCACCGGGGGACAGGCTGCTGGCTGGCCCCAGAGCTCCCACCCCTTCTCTCGGCGTGGGGTGGCGGCAGTGAGGAGACCGGTTCCTGGACCCACAGCCTGAGGGCTGCCAGACCACCCCAGATGGACAGTGGAAAAGGTTGGCTGGAGACCCTCTCCGCCAGGGACCTGTCCGGGCCCCTCTCTCTCTTCTTCATTCGGGCCCCCTCCCTGCTCTCTCAACGGGAGAAACTGAGGCTGGAACCTGGCACGGTGGCAGGGATTCCAACTCCTCCCGTGCTCATTTTCTAGCTAGGAAAAGACTTTGCTGGGGTATTCCAGGGGTGCGCTTCCCAAGAGTGCCCCACCCCTAGGAAGCCACTAGACACAGGCTAATCGCTCTGGGGTGGACTGCACCCCAGGAAGGTGTCAAGAAGTCTGGATGGAGACTTCGTCCACAGGCAGCAGGAAGGAAACCGGAGGGCAGAGCAAGGAGGTGAAGCCAGCAGCCCTCACCCTGCAGAGACACCCTCTCCCACTCCCCGCACCTGGGCACCCCCTCCCCTCCCAGGAAACAGCCCCGCCCATTCCCCCTCCTGCCCGGCCCTGCCGCCCCGCAGAGCGCTCCACCCAAAGCAAAGCCTCATTCTCCCCAAAGACCTGATTTTAAAAGAAACTTGAGAATGATTTTAAAAGAAGTGACTGGTAGGGTGGCTTCTGGGTGGCAAGCCCAAGCTGCTGCCGCCACCTCCTTGATTCACTGTAAAACTTGCATTTCTCAGAAGACACAGGGAATCTTCGTCCGCAGATGGCTGAGGGGTCCCAGGCCAGCCTCCCACCCTTTTGCTCCCTCTCGGCTTTGCTTACTGAGGACGGCACCTGGGAGGGGACAAATACTGCTGCACACGTCCTCTGGAGCCCAGACTCGTCCCGAAAGTGGCCCTCGGTGACAATTCTGGTCCAAGTTCATTTACTGTATTTATTTGTGGAGTCCTCCCTCCCACTCCTCTTCATATTAAAAAGATCAAAAAGATTCTTAATGTATAAAAGATGTTTCCTCCACATAATGCCCTCACCACCACCCACACACCCGTTCTCTTGCTTTGTATCCAAAGACTGCTGCTGCCGAGGTCTGCGTGGCCGCCGCCCAGGAACGTGCTTCCTCTCCATCTGCCCAAAGGTGGGGTGCGAGCCCTGGAGGGGCCAGACCGGAGGCCGAGAGCACCACTGGGCCAAACACCTCCGTGAGGCGCCGTGGGCCACAGGTGGACCCTTTTCAAGGTCTGCCTCCAACACTCCCAGACACAGCCCCTGCTGCCCCTGTGTCCGGGGCCACCAGACTGCCCAGGATGGGTGGGGTGGTAGACAGGGTGTCTGCGGGGGGGGGGGGATCTCGTGGTAGCTCTGCCCTTCACCCGTTTGGCCAAAAGGTACCTAAGTTCCAAGGCGGAAACTAGAAAAACACAGCAACTCCGCGTGAACATCTCATTCCCGTTACTTTATGCTCCATCTCTACCTGGTCCTGGTCAAGACTCCAACTCTGCAAAATCCGTTTTTCTGGCCATCAGCCTGTTTCCAGGGTCTCAAGGACGAGCTGAAGGAAACTAACTGAGCCCCTGATTGCTGTTCCTCTGAAGGAGCCCTGGCTCATGCAAATGAGGGAGTGCGGCTTTCCAGGTGAATGACTTGCCAGGTAGCGGGGCTGGGCGGCCCCAGATGTTGGCACAATTACTTCTGCCCCAACTTCTAGAGTTGCAGCTGCCAAGGGGGAAAGTTGTGCAGGTAATTACGGTACTCAGTCCCCCGAATTTGATTTCCTAGAGAAGGGCCGGGAAGGCGATTTGAGGCTTTCATCTGCTGCAAGAAAAGACTTCCTGGCTCTCTGTCAAGGATGTCCTGGCCACTTGGGCTGTGTGCACCCTGCCCCTTGGTTTGGAGCCACCCTGCGTGCGCCCCAGGGTGGCAGGAGAGACCGGAGCCTGGCAGGGGCAGCCAGGCGCTTGCCGGGGGAGGGAGCCTCCGTGAGCCGAGTGCTTCCCCGCAGCCTTGGAGCCGGCAACACGGTGTCTGGGCACAGGGAGTGGGCGTGCTGAAGTCTTGACACCGCCCGGCCCCCCGCTGGACCCCAGACAGCGCCCACACGGGAGATAAAGGCTGGGGCGCACGGCGGAAGCACCCTCTGGGGGCTAGATGGAAAGGCTCTAATCTAGCTGCGACCTAGAGGTTCCACCAAAGGCCATCGGCTGCCTAAAAGACAGATGGACCCTTCCGGGCACCGCCTCGAGTTCTCCTCAGGATCCCAAATACCTGTCCCTGGTGTTTGCCATCAGCCCATTGCAGCCCCGCTTTGCCACTCCCGCTGAGGGTGACCGATCAGCGCGCACCTCCGCTCCCCATCTCCTGGAGCCCCCCAGACTCGCCGCTCCCAAGTTGCGCCCCTGGAACTGGCTGGCGGGCTCCCCGCACCTCGGTGCTTCTGGCCTCCAAACGGGGAGACTGCACCCTGGCTCTCCTCCGCGTGAACAGCCTCGCGGGGAGACGGCAGGAGCGAGGACCTTCTCGAGTTTGAAACTTGCTTGAGGTCCCTGGAGTCCTAGCAAAAAGTCACTTTAATTCCTTCCGCTTGGGGGCGGGGTAGGAAGTGAAAGAAAGTGAAGCGCCAGACCAAGTCCGAGCCTGAGTCTCAGCAGCTGCCCCGGGGCGGGGAAACCTGGGGGAAGTGTCTGCGGAAACACTGAGGACCAGGAGGCGACCGGCCGACCAGCCTGGCTGGTGGCCGAACTGGCAGCCCTGGCGGAGCCCAGGCTGGAGGGGGCCGGGGAAGCCAGGCGGCGCAGCCTCTGAGACCACCGTCCCAAGCCGTCACTCGCGCCGCCTGGCCCGGCGTCTTCCCGTGGAAGGGAGCCTGCCCCCTGCCTTCCGAGTGGGTGTAGATCCGGGTCGGGAGGAGGCGCACACCGACCGTGCGCTGTAACCTCAGGGCCAGGGGCTCTGCGGGCAGACAGAATGGGGTGAAACTCTCCACCTGGGGCGTCTTCCATCACAGGCTGCCAAACCAACGGTCGGAGCCCTCAGGGCACGGCCGAGGGCAGCAGCACCTGGGGCACCCCAGCCTCGGGGCTTCCGATAACGCCTGGGGCTCCGATGGGGCTCCAGGCCTTGACCCCGAGGCCCCCACTTGTCTTTGCGCACACACCCCACCGCCCTCCTTGCTTTTCGCAGTCCCTCCCAGGCTGAGGCCGTTGGGTCTGAGGGTCTGAGCCCCTTCTTCAGGGGCAACGGGACGGAGCTCCATGGCCCCTGCGGTCGAGGACCCCACCCCTCGGCGGAGCAGCAGCGGGAGGGCGGGGTGCAGCCGCCCGGTGTCCGGCCCACCTCCGAGCCGTCGCCCGCCGCACTCCCACGATCGAGGGTGCCGCCTGCTGCCGCAGCCCGATTTCGCAGCAACGCCAGGCGGCCTTCCCGGAGGAGATTTGGGTTGGGGGTCCACGCGGCGGCTCACGTGCGCGCATGCGTGTGGGCTGCGTCGCTGTGCGCGTGCTCCTGCCGCAGGGCACGGTCGGCCTCGGAGCGGCGAGGGGCCGCGGGGCGTCGGGGCTCAGAGCCGGTTTGTGAGACGCGTCCCGGGGCAGACGCCCTAAGGGGCGGGCCTAGGCTGTGTGGGCTTCCCCCGCAAGGTCGCCGAGCACCCGGGTACAACGGTAACAGCTACACTGGACACTTCCTGAGCTTTTGCATGCGCGGTGGCGCTTCCAGGACCCCTCAGTGAACCCTCCCATCGACCCTGCGGGTCCTTTCCACAGTAACTATGGGAACCGAAGCACAGCGCGGTTCAGTGGCTCACACAAGAGCACACAGCCATTCAAATGGATTTGAACCCAGGCAGGCTGATGGCACAACACGCAATTTTAGCCACTGTGCTCTGGGAAGGAGAAACAAAGATTTCCACCACGTCCAGCCTCCAGCAGGGTGGACTGGGCTCCCGGGATCCCTCCCCGCCTCTGTTGTTCCAGTTTCCTCTTTTTTTTTTTGCCAAGGGCCTGGACCAGTATCTGCTCAGCAACGACCCGGTTGCCGATTCTGCCCATGAGACCCCGTTTTGACATTCCTACCTTGAATTCTTCAGGCTCCAAAGCCCGTGCTGTAGCGTGTTAGGGACACATGGCTCAGGACTTGTCAGGCCGAGCCCCTGCCGCGTGGCCTTGGGCAGGGTACTCGGCCTCCCTGAACCTCCAATTTGCTCACGTATAAAATGGAGAAAATGGAATTCATCCTACCTGGTTGTTGTGAATCTTAAGGGGAGTCGTGCAGGCACCAGACAGCAGCTGCTCGGCAGTGTGTGAGAGTGCGGGGAGAGGCCACCATGTCTCCTGTGGAGGCCTAGGAGGGGCTGGGCTTCCGTGCCGGTGGTTTCAGGGGACTGAAGGAGAAGGTTAGGTGACGTCCGGCGGGAGTGCGGCGTGTGGGAAATGCCTGCAACCCGGCCAGCCTCCCCTTAGCCTTTGCGGGGTGTTCCAGTGTTTCTCCAACAAGGATGGTCTGAACGTCTACTAGGAAGGAGGAGAAAGTGGGAACTTCTTGTTGGGAAGCTGGAGGCCAGACGGGAAGGCAGCGGCCTCACCTGCAGTCACTGGCCAGCCTGCCCGGGAGGGGTCTTGGCACCGCACCTCCCTGCAGGGGGCTGGGACACCCCCGCGGCGAGCCCGGGCGGTGGGCAGTCAGTGTCCGCAGGTGCTGGGCTCGGGCTGGGGTGGGAGGACGCCGGTCGGACCCCAGGGCTGCTCGAGGTAAGCCACGGTCCCCGCGGCCGTGCGGAGGCCAGGGACCCCACGCCCACGCCTCGGAGCCTCCGTGCTCACTTCACAGCCCGCCCACCCGCGTGCCTGAGGCAAATGGTTGGGTTCAAATTTGCCCGCATCCGCCGCCAAGACCAAGCAGGTCCGACGTCCGCCAAGCCACGGGGTTGAAACGCTTCCAAAGAGCGAGCCCAGGCCCAGCCTCGGGAGGTGCTGGGGCTTGCAGGTCGCGCGGGCCGACCCTCCCCTTCCTCCCCCCGGTGAAGCCAAGCTCCGACCTCCTGCCCGGGGCGCAGTGGCGTGGGGAGGCCGGAGAGGCCCCCGTCCTGCAGCCACCTCCCGCCTCGAATGAGGCCCGGAGCACGGAGCACACGGCCTGGGCACCTTGCAGGGTCTGGGGGTGGGGGGGTGGTTCAGGCACCCGGAGGCCCTTCGGCGGGAAGGGGAGTCGAAGGTGCGTGCCCGAGTCACCGAAAGGAGTGCCGAATTGGAGGGGAGACCCCGGGGCTCCGAGGGCAGGTGTTGCGAGATGGGCTGGCGCCTGCATTTCCGTAAACAAAGACACTGGGCAGCTCCTTCCGAGAACCGGGGCGCGGGGCGCGGGGGGGAGGCTGCTGGGAGAATCGCCGGCAATTTCCTTCATAAAAATGCGATCTGAGATCATTTGATTTCCACTTTCACTCCCCCCTGCCCCCGCCCCAACACACGCACTGTCTCCAAAGACACTCAAATTGCAGCCATATGGGGCTAAAGTAATAGGAAGCAGTTACCTTATTTACTGCAGAGGCGGCGCACTCGAAACTGGCAGCCTTGGCCGAGCAGCGGCGGAGCGAGGCGCTTAGACAGGAGGGTTCTTCCTCTTTGAAACTTTGTTTTGTTTATTCCCAAGAGGTGCACGTGGGAAAACCGACGGTGCCCTTTGAAGGAGGAAGGCGGCGGTGTGGGGGAGAGAAGGGAGGTGTGGAGAATTGGGTGATGGAGAAAGAGGTTCAATAAAAAAAATTGGGGGAGTGGGGTTCCTGGTCCCCTTGGTTTCCAAGAGGGTGCCACGGCCTGAACAGGGCGGCCGCGAAATCCTCGGAGCGACTCCTGCCCCGTCCCCTCGCTGGCGCCCTCTTCCGGCACACACGCACCGGGGCCCCCGCCGGGAGGGCCGCAGCCCTGGGCTGCTCCAGCCTGCAAACCCCGTTTTCTCAGATGGCTACCTCTCCGTCTCCAAACTGTCGGGGGCGGGGGGGTGGAGGCCGCTCAGTGACCCGTGTCCACGCTCTGTGCCACCCCGCCCCCTCGCAGACACCGCCGCCCCCCAGCCCCCGGGATGCTCCCCCCCGCAGGACTGCGCTTGGGGCAGACCGGAGCCGGGCTGGGCCTGATGGCTCTCAGGTTGGTCTACACTCCTTTCCTTCTGGCTCCAGCTCCACCTTGGCTGTGGGCTGCAGGAACCCCTGACGTCTGCAAACCCAGACACCTCACAGCGATAATTTTGTTCAGAACTAGCGTGTTCGACAGGAGACGTGAAGGCAGGAGGAAAAATGCGGCCAGGAAGCGAAAAAACTGCTAACTACTCCTCCAGAGGAGGGAGTCGTGCGAGCTCAGCGCCAGGGTTCTCGGCTCCCCACTTCACACTTTGGAGGCATTTAGGCGAAGTGGGGAGAGAAGGGGAAGGAGGAGGAGAGGCGGAGGGGAGGAGGAGGAAGGGAGGGAGAGAGAAAAGGAAAGCAGAGGAACGCCGAGAGGGAGGCGGAGAGCTAACTTTCTCGGCGTGAAACTGAAACCGTCGACCTGTGCACGCCTCAGGCAGGCTCCGGGGAGTAGAGGCACCCAACGCAAACACACTCCCGGGGCCGGGGCGCCCGAAACTCTATCTGAAGGGAAACCACCACCCTGCGGGCGCAGGGAGCCTTGCGAGGGGAGAGGGCGGGAGGCGAAGCGGGTCTGGTCCTCGGCGGGCTCGGGCGGCGCCCTCCCTCCGGCCTCCGAGGGGGCCCTGGAGCCAGCCCGCGGACCTCGGGCGGCCGGCACGGGGCTGGGCTGCCCAGGAACTGTCGCCCACGGCGGGTAGCGGATTCCAAGAGGGGGCGAGCGGGGTGTGCAGAGCGACCGGGGCCTAGGGCGGAGGGTGGGCTTTCTCTGGGCGGGGAAACCAGACACTTATAGGCGGCTGAGACCGACTTTATTTTTACTGCCCAAACTGTTGGAAAGTATTTAAGCTTAAACAGAAACAGCTGTATCGCTGGCACCGGCCAACGAAACTATTTGTTACCGGGGATGACTTTTTATGATTAAGGACGCGGCCGTCGGCGGCCTCTCGCGGGCGGCCGGCGCGGGTCGCGGGGGTGATCCGGGCGCCGCCAGCTCGGTGTTCGTTAAGACAGACTGGCCAGGGACACGAGATTGTTCCCCAGGCTCCCCACCTTGGAAGGTTTGGGAACAAGGCCAAAACCTGGAACCCCGCATGTCCAGGGGAGGGGGAGGAGAGTGAGGGGGAAGGTGGGCTCAGAGCCGCGACTGTCCCGCGGGCCCAGGACCGTGCTGCGCCGCGCCCGCCGCGCACCTAACTTTGGACAGGAGTCCGGTTTTCCGTTCTGGGCTTCCTGCTCCTTGGAGTCAGACTTCTTGGCTCGCTTTGGCGCTCTTTCTCCACCCCACCCCACCCCCGTTCCCTGTGCAAAGGAAACAGCTTCCACTCGAGGTTTATCGTGGATGTTTTAGCTAAGTGGTGGGTTCCAAGGAGTGGGTGCTGTGCCTTGCGGCTCGGGCGGTAAGAGAAAGCAGTGGGAGAAAGCTGGGCCCGGACCCGGGCTGCCGTTCCTGCCGTCGCCCTAGCCACGAGCCACCGCTGGCTGACCAGGAGCTCGTGTGCGCAGACGAGGCATCCGCGGCGGCTCAGCCCTGGCCCCCTTCCCTGGCCCCTGGCGTCTTGGCTCCAGAGCCCCTCTCACTCAGCTCGCTCTGGACCCCGCCACTTCCCGCTGAGTTTTCTCCCGGAGTGAATGCGGCGCACGTCGGGAAGAGTCTTGGGCAGGAAGTGTGTGGCTTAGGCCCCGCAGGTCGCCCGGGGCCAGGGGGAGCGGGGGGCACCCCCAATCCCGCATCCCAACCCCAGCCGAGCTCCAAGCTCCGCCCTGGTGGTTGGTAGTCGACGCCCTCCTCCCCCAACACATGCAGGCGCCGGGCAGGGGGCAGCGGGGCTGGGACAGGCGACGCTCGGTCCGGGACCTGGCGGGGGACGAGTAGCGTGGGGTGGCGGCAGGGGCAGGTGGCTGCGGGCGTCGGGGACCGGCCGGGAAGCAGAAAGAAGGTGCGCGACGTCCCCCGCAGGGTCGGGGCGCGGGAAGGCTCGGGCAGGAACAGCAGGTCCCCACTGGGTCTGCATTCGGCTTCCGAGCTAGGGGCGAACTGTCGAGCTCAGCCCGGCTCGCAGGGCCTGGAGGGTGGCCGAGGGCAGGGCTGCGCGACCGGAGACTGAGACACAGGCACATTGATTTGTTAGCAGGATGGGACTGGCGGCGGCGGCGGGGGAGGCCGTTGCCATGGAGACCGAAGGTCGGGTGTGCGGCTCGGGGGGAGGGGGCGGGGAGGAGGAACGGACGAGGGGCGCGTCGCCGGCTCCCGGGGTTCGGGCGCGGCCCGCAGCGCCCCAGCACCTGTGCGCCGTGCATTGTGCGGCGCGGGCATCTGGGGGAGGGGAGGGCTCGAGTGTGGGTAGTGGGGGTGGGGCGGGCCGGGGTCTGCCGAGAGGGCGGAGCCTGGCTGACAACGCCACGGGGGTCCCAGCGAGAGCGGTGGAGGACGCAGAGCACCGGAGGGACAACTTGGCGGCGGGGGAGGGGGCCCCGGCGAGGACACAGGGAGAACGACCCCCCTCGCCCGCTCCGCAGACTGACAGCAGTCGGGCCGCCCTCCCCGCGACGTCACTTCCGGCGGTGGCCCCACCCCTTTGCGTTCTGTCCCTCGAGTCGCCTCGGACTCCGCCCCCTGGCGATTGGAACGCGGGTCACGTAGCAACGCGGGGGAGAAAGGGAGAGGGGCGGGGCCCGGGGCTTGCCCAATCAGCGCGCGGGGGAGCAGACCCTGTCCGCTCGGCTTTAGCAACGTCGTTAGCAACACGTGGGGCGGGAGGAAGCGCTGAACGGCCGGGGAAGGGGGGGGAACCGAGAGTTGGAGGGGGGCGGGGAGGGAGCGAGAGCGCGGGAGGGGGAGGAGAACTGACGTCAGCGGGAGAGTATTATGGTCTGTCGTGCGCTGGCTGCTGCTTTTCTGCTCCTGGAAGCAGCCAAGGGGGGAAGCGGCGAGTCAACATGGAGCTTTCAGCGGTTGGGGAGCGGGTGTTCGCGGCCGAAGCCCTACTGAAACGGCGCATACGGAAAGTAGGTGCCCCTGGGCCTCGGGCCTCGGCCGGCCGAGCCCTCCCTTCTGGGCCCGGGTTCCCTCTCCCTGCTGCAGCCCAGCTTCCCTTCCCCCAGGTCCCATCAGCGGCCGCGGCCGTGGCGGCGGCAGCGGCTCTGAGCCCAAGCGCTTTCCTTAGACTTGCAGCGATGCACAGATTGCATGGGTGGGGGGCGGGGTGGGGGCGATGAATGCCGGTGCATGCACTTTGTGCAGCGCTTCGTGCAGGGGGCGATGCGGTGGACGCATGCCTTTCGCGATAGGATTTCACGCATTCATTTGGTGCATGCATTTTTTGCATGTATTTCTCGTGTCCTCGTCATGCATTTCTCGCTGTGCACATACATATTTTCCCCTTTGCATCCGCAGGGACGCATGGAATACCTCGTGAAATGGAAGGGCTGGTCGCAGAAGTAAGTAGGTTATATGCAATTCTCAACCCCAGGCTGCTATTCGGGAGGTTTCTTTCTTCCTCTTTTTTCCCTTTATGTTGAAATACAATACAATGCAACAAGAAAAGTTACAGACAGACACACACACCCGCTGCTCTTTCCCAGTTCCCTGGACTGACGCCCACTCCTTCCTGATTCCCTCTAGGTACAGCACATGGGAGCCGGAAGAAAACATCCTGGATGCTCGCCTGCTTGCAGCCTTTGAGGAAAGGTACAGGCCCTTCCAAGGCTCTTTTTTTTTTTTTTTTCCCCCCTTTTAATTTTATTTATTGATTTTAGGGCAAGAGAGAGAGGGAGAGAAGATTGATTTTTGTTGTTCCATTTATTTACGCATCCATTGATCCTTGTATGTGCCCTGACCAGGGACCGAACCTGCAACCTTGGTGTCTCAGGACGATGCTCCAAACAGCTGAGCTACCCAGCTCAGCTTCTCACTTAGAAACAAAAGAGGGTGGCCTCTCTCCAGCCTGGACTGGAGTCCCATCCAGTGTCATTACTTACATGGCCCCTTTCCCACCTCCTTCCTCCAGGGAACGAGAAATGGAGCTCTATGGCCCCAAAAAACGAGGGCCCAAACCCAAAACCTTCCTCCTCAAGGTAGGACGGCCTTGCCCAAGGGTGGGCTGCAATGTTGCCTTGTTGGTTTGTGGGAAGGGGGCCCTGAGGGCTTGTGAACCGGTGGGGTGTCCACATACTTTGCTTATTTGTAATCTAGGAGGGAGTCCCCAGACAGGCTGTGGACCAGGTCAGTGACTGCCAAAGGGGTGTCTTGGGGGGAGGGCCTTAGCTGTTGAACAATTCCCCGTACCCCAGCCATCCCGAGTAGACATGTAGCCAAATACAAGAAGTGTGCTTGTTGCCAGCGGGCGCTCCCCGACAAATCCTCCACCCCTTCCCCCAGACCACCACCCCGCAGCCCCACCCCCACCCGTAGAGAAATTCCGAGGCACCTGAGGGTGAAACCGGGAGGCTGGCTGGCGGGGAGCGGTCCTGGGGGGTTGCGTGGGCAGGGCCCTGCTCTGCCCTTCTCACCACCTCTCTCCTGCAGGCCCAGGCCAAGGCAAAGGCCAAAACGTATGAGTTCCGAAGTGACTCCGCCCGGGGCATCCGGATCCCCTACCCTGGCCGCTCGCCGCAGGACCTGGCTTCCACGTCCCGGGCCCGGGAGGGCCTTCGGAACATGGGCTTGTCGCCCCCGGGGAGCAGCAGCAGCACCAGCAGCACCTGCCGAGTGGAGCCTCCTCGGGACCGGGACAGGGAGCGGGAGCGGGATCGAGGCGCCAGCCGCGTGGATGACAAGCCCAGCTCGCCTGGAGACAGCTCGAAGAAGAGAGGCCCCAAGCCCCGGAAGGAGCTGCTGGACCCCTCCCAGAGGCCCCTGGGGGAGCCCGGGGATGGGCTGGCAGATTACCTCAAGAACCGGAAGCTGGAGGACGCCTCTTCAGGGCCAGGGAAGTTCCCAGCTGGCCACAGCGTGATCCAGCTGGCCCGAAGGCAGGACTCCGACCTGGCCCAGTGTGGTGTGGCCAGCCCCGGCCTGGCCGAGGCCACCGGCAAGCTGGCTGTGGACACCTTTCCTGCCAGGGTCATAAAGCACAGGGCCGCTTTCCTGGAGGCCAAAGGCCAGGGTGCCCTGGACCCCGGTGGCCCCCGGGTCCGGCACGGCTCTGGCACCCCCAGCTCTGTGGGAGGCTTGTACCGGGACATGGGGGCTCAGGGGGGAAGGCCCTCCCTCATCGCCAGGATCCCAGTGGCCAGAATCCTGGGGGACCCGGAGGAAGAGTCCTGGAGTCCTTCTCTGACCAACCTGGAAAAGGTGGTGGTCACCGACGTGACCTCAAACTTTTTGACCGTCACCATTAAGGAAAGTAACACGGACCAAGGCTTTTTTAAAGAGAAAAGATGAATTGCTGGGTGGGGGAATCCAGGACAAGAGAGCAGGAGAGAGAGTGGGAGCGCAAGCTTGGCATAAAAGATGCTTTTAATTTCTGGGGGGGGGAGGTGGCCTTCCGGCTGGTCCCCTCCCTACCTCCACACAGCCCAGCCCATCATTCCTCCTTCCTTCCTCTCAGTTTTGGTTGGAAGATTATCTCTAGAGTTATATTTTCTATTAGATGTAAATATGTTATTTAAGAAAAAATATCTAAATATATATATTTCAACTCTTGAAGTTGTTTTATTTAACAAGGAGAGAGAGAGAGACTCAGTGTGGTTTAGTTGGGGCTGACAGGCTGACTTGGGGCAGGAGGGGTCCCTCAGCTATCCAGGGCACTAGGGAGGTTGGGGACCTGGGTACCCGGCCTCTGGTGGCGTCTGCAGGGACTCAGCCCGCCCACCTCACCCCTCCTCCCTTTTCCCACAGCCCCAAGGCAGACCCCTGGAAACCAAGGCAGGACCCGGATTTTTTCTCTCTTCCCATTGGTCGGCTAGGCCAGCAAAAGGTTGGCTCCCCAATCAGAAAAAAGGAGGGTGGGGTCAGTCATTTTCCTTTTTTTTTTTTTTTTTTTTTTAAGATTAAGTCTGTTAGGGGGAAAAAGTACTAGCCTGAGTCGTTTTTGTGTGTGATTTTGAAGGTGAAAAGTCGCGGGTGGGCGGGGAGCCGCAGACCTCCCCCCAGGACCACACCAGGAAATGCACTTTATGGAGACGTGTGCGGCACACGCAGATCAGCTCGTGTGTGTCCGTCCTGTGGATAAAACCTCCCAGTTCCCTCCATTCCTTTCTTTACTCCACAGAAAGAAAAGAAATCCAGCGCATCTGTTTACATTCCCGAAATGCCAGGATAAATTGGGAGGATTGCATGTCAGTGCCCAGAGCTGGAGACAGTTGCTCACAAGAAAAGTGTTTGGGGGTGGACCTTCCCTTTCGCGTCCGCTAGCTTCGCCAGGGGCGGAGGTGGCCCCCATCTCCCAGGAAGAGTTGGACTCGCCGCCTCCCTCGCGGAGGGCGGGCCGCCAGCTCTCGGACCGACGCCGGCCAGACAGGCCCACCCTGCGGACCCAGGAGGGAGGCGCGGCCGGCGCGGGGCTCCGCGGCGGCCCTGGACGCGGCCCGGCTGCGCGTGCGGCCGGGGGGCTGCGCCGGGGCTGGGAGCCGGGCAGGGCGCGCGCCCGGCGGCTCCACGGGGCGAGGGGAAGCAGGGGCGCGGCGAGTGCCCGAGAGTGCGCATCGGAACTTTTGCTTTTACCTCACCGCCCCCTTCCTAACAGCGAAAGCTATAATTTATAGGCCTTTTCGATTCGCGGAGTGTTCTCTATTTGAACTCGACATTCAAACTCCGCCAAAGGGGGAGGAGCGGGACTTGGAGAAGAGACGGGCGCGGCGGGGGAGGCCCTGCGCCGCGGCCCGCGGGGCCTGGACGCCCCGCCCCGGCCGGCTCGGGACCACGCTGCGCTCCAGGGACGCAGAACGGGCGCCCACTTGACTCGAAAGCACAAATCTGTTCCCTCCCCGCTTCCAGGGCAGGTCTGGGGCCTCCCCGCCCTCCCCCGCCCTTAAAGGGCCAGGGGAGACGCAGCTTCCCGGGGCTCGTGGAGGGCGTGGGGACCCTCCGCGCCTGAGGACGCACAGGCGCGGGGCGAGCCGGGCAGCCGGGCCCGAGGGGCAGTGAGCCTCTGGTTGCGGGGTCAGGGCGGGAACCCCAGCCTCATCGCCCTCCCCACTTCCGTGTCCCCACCTCCGGCTCCTGCAGGCGTTCTTGCCTTCACAGGGAGGGGTGAAGCGGTGTACCAGCCGGTTTTGTTCGTTTTTTGAATATTAAACTGCGTCTATAAGGAAGCCCCTGGCGTGGGGATTTTTATCTGCTCACATTTGTAAAACTGGTATTTTAGCCTTTGTATAAAGAAGCGCCGTTGGCCGAGTGTATCTATTTAAATGTCGACGCTATTTTCAGATGAAACTTCATTGAAGGGACCTGTCTGTACTCGTGGACGGTCACTTGGGACCCGTGTCTTTACCTGGCCGCCGCCGGCCCGTCCTCCCTCGTCCCTTCCGGCTGACCCGCCCCCCCCTTCCCTGGGCTACCCCGGCTCTGCCCCGGCCGCCCTTCTGTCCTGCCCTCTGTCCGTGGCCGTGTGTGTCTCCTTCGCTCGCTCTTGCGACGCTGACCTGGGGATGGGGGTGGGCAGGGGCCGGGCACGTGGATGGAAGTCTGCAACTGCGCCGGACATGTTGGGTTTATTTAATTCTGAGATTTTTACAAATCTTCAGTCGCTCTCCACCTCAGCTCAAAGAGTGAAGTTTCGGTACTTATCTTCTGCGGTCGTGAATGTCTGTATCCAATACCGCTTTTTACGTGTTTAAATATATACTTTGTAAATAGAGACGTCTCCGTTTTGTTTTTTTTTTTTTTTTTTTTAAGTTATTTTTAGCCCCGTTGAAGCCGACGGAAGAGGCCCCCGGAAGGAGGACCCTTTCCTTCTCTCATTACCCACCCCCTCCCCCACTGGCTCCAACAGCCTGGGTCCATCCAGCCCTTAAAGGACCTTTCCGCAGCCAGGGGCAGAGAGGTGGGCTTGGGAGGAAGCAGGATATGGCCCTTCCTCCCTCCAGGGGGTAGGTCGGGGCTTTCTTCACCTACGCGTTGGACCTCCCTGGGACCCTGCACACCTTGGGGATGGGCACCTCCTCTGCGTTTCCCTTTCCATGGCAGGTCTCCCACCGAGAGCCCTACACCCAAGGCCCGACGTCTCTGGTCCTGTGCTCTGCAGCCGTGTTCCCTGGATGCTCGGACCTGCTCCCCAGTGCTGTCGTGGGACCCGCTCCCCAGGCTGCCCAGCCTCCCCAGCACTCCCCGAAATGCAGCGCCTCACGCCTATTGATTGAGGGATTGAATTCGCGGGTATTGCTAGGCAACTGGCTGCTCTGAGCTGGTGCAGAGTGAGCTGATGTGATTAGTGAACCCGGAGCTGCCAGTGGCGCAGCCTCGCGCCCCCCCGTGAACCCCCACAACCTCTCTGTCCCTTGTCTTCTCCTGGGCCAGAACTGCCAAGGTGCTGCGAGGCCCGTCGGGGGAGAGACCAGAATGCAGGGTGGGGGCGGGGCATTCCGGGCCCTTCCTGGCCCAAGTGGGGGCGGGGTTGAGAAAGAGCACAGAAGAGAGAGCCGCCCTCGGGATCCCCAAAGTGGCCACTGCACGGAACCCAGGTCCACCCCACAGCCGTCTGGAATGTCGCATGTGGCGGAGGAAGAAGCCCAGACCCAGGCGCACTCCCAGAGCTGGAAGGGCCGGGTGTGGGCACCGGTATAGGCACTCGTTCTTCCCGGTATCCCCGCCCTTGGCCAAGCCACGACCCTGTCCTTGGCGGAGCTCTCACTCTCCCCCAGATCTGTGACCAGCCAGCAAGGACCAGGAGGGAGGGCTGGGGGCTGCGGGTCCCGAGCGTTGGGGGCCCTTCGACGTGAGGGGTCCGCACCAGCTGATAACGTCAGCGCGGGAGGGTGGAACGGGGTGGCCTGGTGAGAGTTGCACGGACGTCAGCCCCCAAGCCAAGGGGCGCTGCTCGGGGGAGACTCCCTGCAGTGTCGGCCCCGGGTGCTGGGGCGGTGCAGTGGGCTGTGCCTTGGAAGATGGAAGAAGCAGAATCTGTCCCCTTTTCCCGGTTGGCCACCACCACCAACCTTGGCTTTGACCAAGAGCTTCTGCCCCAAGCTTCCCGGCCCTGGGCAGCCTCTTGGGGAAAGCGACCTGGTGTGGAGGCCTGGGCGGGGGGGTTCGGGGTGAGGGGTGTGCCGCGCTCCCCTGTGCCCCAGGAGGGCAGGCTGGCTTGTAGTCGCTGCCTGCGACCTGGCCCACGTGCTGGTTGGGCTGAAATGCTGATGGCTTTCCCGACAGCATCGGACAGGGCACCTTCCTCTGCTCCTTTGATGCTGACCGTGCCGGGAGGCCAGTGAAGGCCCTGGGCTGTGCGCCGAGATTCTACGCGGACAGTCCTGCCGCAGCACTTTGGGGGCCCATACTCTGACTTCTTCTCACCGAAAAGTCCTCCAGGCCAAGCGGAGGCCTCGGACCCTGCTGGAGTCCGACCCGCGGGGGCTCGGTGCCTGTCGGGGCTCCGCCACGGGTCCCGCCTGGGGGGCGGGGGTGGATACCAGGAAAGAGGACCTGGGCTGTCACCAGAGGTCTCGTCCAGAGGCTTAGGAAACGCAGGCTGCTTGGGGGCTCCTCAGGGCGGTTGGGGTGCAGTTCGTGCAATTCGGTTCCTGCAGGCAGCCCGGAGCCCGCGGTAGGGAACTTGCCCAAGCGCCCGAAGAGCGGGCGGCCGCAGTTGGCGGGACGCGCGCGCCCTCTAGAGGCGATGGCCTCCGCCCGTTTCCCGGGTGCCCACCCCCGCGTGGTGGCCCTCGCCTCTCCGGGTCTGCAAAGGAGCAGAGAACGCCTCCTCTCCCCCACCCAAAAGTTGCAGTGGACGCCCCCTTGCTCCCTCTCTGCATCCAGACCCCCTCAAGCCGGGCAGGTGGAGGAGACAGCGGAGTCCAGTCGTTGGATACCTGTCTTGCCCCCTGGATGCACCGTCATGTCAGGCCCTGTTGGCTGAACCCTGGGGCGCGGGGCTGAGCCCTCGGGCCGGGTTGGCGCCCTGGGCAGCACGGCCCATTATTCTGGGAAGGTGGTGGATCAGGCAATTAGATGGGCGCACAAAACGAACAAAGGCTGGCGTGACCCAGGGCCCGCACCGTCTGGCCTGGGCTCAGTGAAAATTCCTCGCGGGGAAGCCCGGCCGGCGTGGCGGGGGAGGGCGCAGCACCAGCCTCAACCCCGCGAGCCTGCTCCTTGCTGGCCATTCCCAACCCCGTGCTGCAACTCTCAAACACCCCAGGACCGCAGGGGTGGGGTTGCCCCTGCCCGCCTTCTCCAAATCAGGACAGCTCCAGCCTTAGAAGGGCAACAGCAACAACAAAAAGGCCAGCGGCCTTGCAGCGAGAATCTGATCTCAGGTTCAGAGCTGGGCCTGCACGTCCAGCGACGCCGGGAACCTCCCCCTGAACTCAGATGTTCAGGCCTTCTGCCCCCCTGCCCGCCCCCCCAGACTTGCAGCCAGTGGCGGCCAATGTCTAGGCCTAACTTCTTTCAAAGGCAGCAGAGGCGCTCTGGGGGCCGAAACCTATGAACAAATCCAAGCGGCAGGAAAGGCAGGACTTCAAGGACCAAGGGAGACTGTTCAGTAACAACTATCGGAAGCCACGGGTGTCATCTGACCGTCTGATCCACAGGGAGTTGCCTGAGATTTGCAGCCCCTTCCCAGGAATCGTAGAGGTGCCTTTCCAAGTGTTCCCACATGTGGTGGATCCAAGGGATCTAGTAGCTTTCCAGCTCAGGGTCTTTGGATTCTGGGGCAAGGGGAAGGAATTGGTGGTTTGCACCTCACGCATCAGCTCCCAGGAGACGTCTCAACGGGAGCTCAGGATGTGTTACCGGGGCCTCCGCCCACGGCAGGCCAGGAGCAACAACTCCCATCTTTGCCTGGGAAAAAAAAAAAGTTTTCCTGCACCTGAGGAGAGTGGCTAAGCCTTCCCCGACGCCTTTGATGTTTTTCCTCATTCTGCCCAGCCCTGTTGAAGTATTTTGCCTCCAGAAAGGGAAAAAGAAGAGACTTGTGTCTGCAGGCACCATTGAAGACATACACTGCCAGGCTGACAAGGTGAAAAATATTTATTGATGTACTAAAAGTTAAAAAGACACATCTTCTTGCACATTTGCTAACATTTGCCCCCTGAAAAATAAATAACATCGGTCTAAAAAAGGTCTGCAACCTATCGCTAGTGTTAGTTTTCAAAAAAATATTCGGAAATGTACAGGAGTTTTAGACGCGTGTGAGCAAAAATGTGGCCATCTAGGCCTTACCTTCTCCCCTCCTCCCACCCCCTTCCCCCAAACCACGGTGGGCTTCCTGGGGAGCATTTCCTTTAGCTGGTTGGCCGTTTGAATGTGGGAGCTGCTGTCCTGTTTCAACCGAGACATTAGGCTTTCCGGGCAGCAACATATTCACTGTGGTTCTCTCTGAAGCAAACAGCCATTGTTTAAAGCAATTAGAAATGGTATAAATAATTTGGCTTTTTTTTTTTTAATTCACACACACACACACACACACACATCAAGCCAGTAATTGGCACTGGTCCAAAGGTCTGGTCTGTCCCCAGGTATCCCCCTAAAAAGCCGTTAGCTAGGCCCAGAGCCCTCTTAGGTCAGAATTCTGAGTGCAACCAAGACAAGGAACACTCTTTTTTGGTACCAAAAACATATATAAAAATATGCCACACACTCTGCCGAAGAGGATAGACTGGCCCCTTTCCTATCAGTTCGAGAAGCCAAAAGACAGGGCAGGATTAAAACACCCCTTCGATGTGCCCTGACAGTCAGCGTGGCAGGGACCCCGTGGAATAAAAAAATAAGGGAACCACAAGTATGCTGTGTGACCGATGCCGGGACACACAGGCGCACACGCGTAGCAGCAAATAAGGATGATTTTTGTTTATTGGTAAACATGACGACCAGCTCTGAGCACTTGGTCCAACCCCAGCAAAGCTGTCCCACCTGCACACGCTTCAGTGCACACACACCCACTTCAACACAAACTGCTTGGAGTCATGAGCACCAAGGACACGCAACACGGCAAGAAGGCAAAGTGGCTGGGAGTAGTGTTTGCAGACTCCGACTTTGGGATTGAAATAGCTGGTAAACAGAAAGGCACCAAGTCAGGTTCAGAGACCTGGCTGCTGGTGATGACAG
Source organism: Noctilio leporinus (assembly GCA_004026585.1). Lineage (NCBI taxonomy): Eukaryota > Metazoa > Chordata > Mammalia > Chiroptera > Noctilionidae > Noctilio > Noctilio leporinus. The sequence goes on along the minus strand of PVIW01000044.1, from coordinate 496,022 downwards.
GGCGGCTCGTGGCCCCTGGAAGTCTAGGGTCACCCCAGGGGCCTGGAGGGGGCTGCTGCTGGGTGGGCCCTGCAGCATCTAAGGCAAGGGGGGGCAACGGGGAGGAGAGGAACCTCAGAGCTTGGAGACTGGCTGCTCCTCCGTGCGGGGGGGGGGGGGAAGCAGAAGAGTCCCTTTGGTTCCACTCAGGAGACACCTGGGTGTCCGGGGACAGGAAGGGAGGCTGGCGGGACCCCTCCCTCCTCTGCCTGGGCAGTGGAGGGGGTGATTTGCCCCTTGACTGCCCATTTCCCAGTTTGAGCCTAGTCTGGGCCTCCAAGCCCCTCCTGCCCAGGTGGGCACCATCCCTGCTGCAGCCAGCAAGGCACCCGCGTGTGAGACCCAGAAGCCCCACTTTGCTGCCCGGCAGAGGTCCTGGACACGGTTGCTCCCAAAGGCACAGTGTTGAAACTGACCTGGCCCCAGGAAAGCCATGTTTCCTATTTGGCATGGAAGGTGAGGGACGGGGCCGGTGGGGGAGGGGTGCAGCAGGCCCACCCCCCACTGTGGGTGTTGGGCGGGGGGGGGGGGGGGGGGCTCCCTCTCCTGCAGTCTGGCTACAGGGGTGAAGGATGAGCCCTAGAGCAGCTGGCCAGCTCAAACTACTAACAGAAAAGGAGCCCTTAGAGCCCCACCTCTTTTTGGCATCAGAGACCCAGCGACCCCACAGTGACCCATCTGTCTACCCCCAGTTCTGATACTGCTCCCCACACAGGGCAGCTCCCCAGCGTAGCCACTGGAGGAGGCCCAGGTGGAAGTTGGCAGGCAGATCTGGCCTCTCCTGGAGCCCTGGCCAGGTGGGCCATTCGGGTTTTGTCCCACTCCCCTAACGGTGCAGGGAGCCAGCTCCTCGGCTGGGCAAGACACAGGGCCCTGGAAGTGGGCGATTGTCAGGAAAGGTGGTGCCTCTCTTGGGTGGACAGGGCAGCGGGCTGCGGCTGCACGTGGGGCCAGTTAGGGCCCAGGCTGAGCGAAAGGAAGGAAGGCAGCCGGAGTGACACCCCACTCCTCTGTCACCTCATGTCCAACAGCTTAGGGGCTCCCTTCTCCCAGCCCAGTGGGACTTCTGGGTCAACATCTGAGGAGAGAGGCTGTCCATCTGGACCGGGGTTACAGCCACGAAGCCAAGCTCTCTAGGGTTCTGGGCCACCCCCACCTCTGCACTCCAAGACCCCTCTTTACATTAAGGCTACAGCGCTCAGCTGTCCGGGGTGAGGATGGAAGTCCCCTGCTGCACTCCCCCTGCCCCATCCTCTGCAGGCTTCGCCAGCCCCCCTGGCACAGCCCCCCAGGCCTCCCCCTGCCACTCATCCACCACCAGTGGGCAGAACAGCCAGGCTGGCGGGAGAAGCTCCCTCCTCCAGCACCTGTGCCCGGGGGAGACGGGGGCTGCCCATGGCCCAGCAGGCACAGAGGTAGTTGGGAGGCTGGGCTGGAGCTCCAGGCGGCTGCCCAGACTTCCTGAGGCCAAGGGGAAGTGGGGCCCAGAGGTAGCAACGGGGCCAGGCCAGGTCCTGGCAAGGCATTAGGGCGCCACACTGGCCCGGCATCACAGGCCAGGTGGGGCCTGGGAGGCCGCCTGGCCCCTGGAGAAGGTCCGGGTCCCTTATTGAAGCAGAACTGGCGGCCGGCGAGGGGCACAGAGGCCGGAGGAGGCCGTCAGTAGTGCCTCAGGCTGAAGAAGCCCACGCTGGTGGGGGACTCCTTCACTGTGACTGTGATGAGGTTGGCGGTGACGTCGGTGACAAAGACGTGCTCTATGAGGCTGCGGGTGGGCTTCCAGTCCTGGCTGGTCTGCACGGACACGGACAGGTTCTGCTTGGCACCAGACGGCGAGGCTGAGCCGGGGTCCGAGTCGGAGCTGCTGTTCTCCTCGCCGGTGCTCATCTCCAGCAGCGCGGCCGCCTTGCGTGCGTCTCCCTGGGCCCCAGGGCCCTCCTGCCCTCCAGGGGCCACACTGCCCTTGGCACAGTCCCTCCTGCCCGCAGGGCTGGGCAGCGCCGAGGCCCTGGAGGTCAGCTTCTCACTCTTGCTGGTGTTGGTCAGCATGCCAGCGCCACTGCCCCCGGGGGGCCCAGCCCCGGTACCTTTCCCAGCGCCTGGCACGGCAGCAGGGCCACCCTTGTGGGCCGCAGCATGGCGGGCAACCATGCCCACCCCAGGGGTGCCATTCTTGACACTCTGTAAGTCTAAGACCTGGAGGCTCAGCTCTTGGGTGGCCGCAGGCTGGGGGCTCAGGCAACTGGCAGGAACCTTGCTGCCGCTGTGGATGTGCAGGGCCCCCCCGGGGCCGCCCCCTTTCTGCTCCACGGCCCCACTGCTGGGGGCCTTCGGGACTTTGCTTCCCGGGGAACTGAACCCCAGCTCCCCCTTCTGGGTCCTCACCTTGAGGTCCAGCCCGAGGCCGCACTTGCTGGCGGCCGGCTGGCTCTGGCTCACACGGTTCATGTAGTGCACAATGGAGCTCTGCCAGCTGACGCCGCCGCGGCCCGGGCTGCCGGCCACGCCCTTCATCAGGCCGGCCAGGTTCTCCGCCGAGGCCATGCTGCTGGGGCTGCCGCACGCCTCCTTGGCGTGGGCCTTCAGGGCGGCCAGGCCGGCCACGGGGGCACTGAGCGGAGCGGGCAGCTTGCTGGCCGGCGCCCCCAGGTCCTTCCGGGTGGTCTTGAGCACCCTGGCCAGGCTCACGGGTCTCCGGGCCGCCTTCTGCTCTGGGGGCAGGGGCTTGCGGCCCCGCTTCTTCCGGATGGGGTCCTTCAGCTCGGGCTTGGCCACCAGGATCTGCGCCTTCTTCTGAGGCACTGGGTGGGTCTCTCGGCTCCGGGGGCCCCTCTTGGCATCTAAATCGCTGTCATCCTCTTCATCGGAGGAAGAGGAGGAGGATGTGGAGGAGGAGGAGGAGCTGCTAGACTTGCACTTGGAGGCGGCGTCAGGTTCCTGCGGAAACGAAGGAAAGGTGTCACCCCTTGGGTCCGAGTCCAGAACCCACACTTTCCCCAAGGGGTGTCAGACACACTGAAACCAGCCCCTCCTACAGCTCCCAGACCACAGGCCACCAGCAGGGAGCGACTTCTCACCACTTTGTTCCTGAAAAGATGTAGAAGGTCCCTAAGAAGTTCCCATGAAATGCAGTGAAAAGTAGGAAAAGGAACACCAGGAGTCCACGCCACACACCCAGAACAACAGAGGTGAGCAAGTGGGCACTGGTGGCAACCTCCTCATTTCGTCTGAGCCCTGGGACCCTTCCACACACAGGAAAACCAACCACTGTCCTCCCGTCTCCTGGGCGGGCCCCCTCGAGTGCTAAGGGCACCGTCCTGTATCTCACGCCCGTGCTGCTGGCCGCTGACCAGCCAAGGCGACCGAAGGCAGGGCTCTACAGCCTCCTAGAAGGTTTTACGGGAGGGGCTGAGCTCTTGGCCACAGCACATGCTTTTAGGGCCCTGGGGCTGCGCCCCCGGGAAAGGAATCAAACACGCAGCCAAGACTGAAGCGGGACCCCAGAGTCCCCGCTGCCTCTGAACCGCTACAGGAGGGCGGGGCTGCGTCCACTTGGCAAACCTGAGCACCTACTGTGTGCATGCCTGTTTTCCTCCGCTCCCCATTGGCCACTGGGGGTGGCAAAATTGGTCAGCAGCTAAGCAGGACCCTGCTTTCCAGGAGAAAGGAGTGCAGGATGGATGGCACACAGGACACCAGCTTGGGGTTGGGGGAGCTCTGAGCCTGCCCCTGCCCCCCCGCCCCACATCCAGCGGAGGCCTGAGGGGCAGCAAGGACCAAGGCAGAGGCCAGGGTCTCACTCCCCAAAGCCCCCCCACCCCCCTGCACCCTGCCTTGGGTGCTGGAAGGTAAGCCGCCAAACCAGGCCCCCGACCCACCTTGAGCTTGGAGTGGCGGCCACAGGACGACATCACGGTGTGCTTCCTCGGCCTGCCCCGGGGTCGCTTGCCTCGCTTCCGGTTCTGCACCTCCTTCTCGTGCTCCCTGAAGACAGCCAGCCACCAGTCAGGGCCACAGGCCCTCCCTCCCACCACACGCCGGAACCCCAGGGCTCCAAGCACCCCCGACAGGCACACCAGCCGGCAGCGGCCCATCCTCGGCTTCACGGAGGTGGAGTTGGGCCACTTCCCTGCAGGGTCAGCACGTTGGCACCTCCTCCCCTGCACCTGCGCTAATCCAGGCCACCCTGCAGGCAGAATGTTTCACGGGACTTGGAGAATAGTTTGTGGGCATGTGGCCCCAGCCCCTCATTTCAAGCAGGAGCCCAGGACAGGGAGTGAGGATGGCCTGCAACACCCCCCAGTGTTGCTACATATCTCACTGTTCTGAGGAGCACACAGCCTTCCCGGAGCTCCCGGAGCGTGTCCTGGCCTCAGTCCCACCTGGGTCCCTCTGCTAAGATCCCTCTGTTCCTGGACTGTTTTAGACTAGGTATTGGAGGCAGATCCCACAGAGGCTGACCTCCAGCCCCTATGACTCAGGACTATGGAACTGAGAGGGCCCCCAGACCCCCCTAGGGACAGATGGGGTTTCAGGCCACCCCACAGGGGAAGGGGATCTATACGGTGAAGTTTCCTGTTAATTAAAATGGGTGACCCTTGGCCTGGCCTGTGTGGCTCAGTAGTTGAGCACCAGCCTGTGAACTAAAAGGTTGCTGGTTCAATTCCCAGTCAGGGCACAGGAGTGGGAGAGGCAACTGATGGATTTCTATCTCCCTCTCTTGTTAATTTTTTTAAGAGAGGGAGAGTAACATCAATGTGTGGTTGCCTCTCACATACCCCCAACTGGGGACCTGGCCTGCAACCCAGGCCTGCTCCCTCCGACTGGGAGTCAAACCGGTGCCCCTTTGGTTCACAGGTCAGCACTTCATCCACTGAGCCACACCAGCCAGGGCTCTCCCTCTCATCCACTCTCTCTAAAAATAAAATCTTTAAAAATAATAAAACGGGAGACCACCATCTCATCGGGACCCAGAAGGTGACCTCTTAAGGAACCCAATTTGTGCAGCAAGACAGACCTAACACCCCAAAGCAGCCCGACAGGGGTACCTGGTGGGCCTCCACCCCGAACCTGAGACTCTCCTAGCGGGCAAAGGCCACGCTCGCACCCCAGCAGATAACCACCGGCCCCAGTCCCCGGGGGAGCCTTCTCACTCACAGGATAGTAGAACATCCACCTTCCCACCCCACCGCACAAACCCCTCTGCCAAGCGGACATGCGCCAGCCCCGGTCCTCGGTCCTCAGTCCTGGTCACTGTGACCCAACGTGACGTGGGGCACACGTGCTGCGGACGGCAGTGGCGCTGTCCAGAGGAACACACCGGCTCCCTCCCCGCCAGGCTCTCAGGACCCAGCCCCCTCAAGCAGCAGGCCATGGGGGGCTGCCAAGTGTCTCCAAAGGCAGGGGGCACTCCCGGGCTCAGCTCCCGTTCTCACCCGGCCGAAAGACCACCCTTCTTTACACCAGTGACTCACCCCTCTGAGAAGACCCAACATTTCCTGCCAGAGTGGAAAGCATGGGCACAGCCTGAGCGACCACGCACCAGTGGCCAAAAGGACCCTGGCAGGGACAGTGTTTGAGCAACTATTTTATCTGCCTCTGCCAACTGGGCAGCCCCCAGCAAAGTGCCCACACTGCCCCCCCCGCCCCCCGCCGTGTGTTCCAGAACAGCACCTCTGGACTCTGGTCCCAGGATGGGGTGGCCGATCCATCGCTAGCCTCTCACCACCCTCTTCTTACGTCTTAAATGTTTCCCTTAACCTGTCTTCTACCTAAAAACGGAAATGACATCTAAGGAAATGTGGCTCTGGGGGCCGGCCGGGGGGCCGCCACAGGGATGGCTCAGAACCATCTGTTCTGCTGCCCCAGAAAAACACTAATTCTTGGTACAGATGCACCGAAGCCCGATGCTGTGCTGTGTGTTCCAGTTCCCTCTCTGAGCCCTTCTCTTGCTCCACAGCCCCCTCTGCCTGGAGGGGCGGCCAGCCAGCATTTCTGAGGCAACCCTGATGTCCTAGTATTTATCAGTCCAGCCTGCAAATCACTCAACGGGAAAGACACAGAGAAACCAGACTTCTTCACGAAGGAATCAACAAGGGTCACTTCAGCAGGTCTAGCTCTCAGAAAAGCCCAAAGAGCAGCCCTTCCTCAGCCACTGTTTGAGCCCAGACACAGCGCAGCACAGCGCAGGGAAAGGTGGGGACTCCTACGGGACCTCAAAGCTTGTTCCCCCTTTACAAGCAACCACGGAGATGGTAGCAGAAGCCCCAGGGACAGCTGGGAGGGGACCTCAGACCACAGCCCAAGTCCAGGACCCCTGGAGGGCCAGCACCGGCAAGCACGAATATGCGACAGGCCACGGATCCCCCTTCACTCGCCAGGGTCCCCTTCTCACTTCTTCTGGAAGGCCAGGAGCAACCGTGGGTCCAGGATATTTTCCTCTGGTTCCCAGCTGTTGTGTCTGGAAGAGCAAAGAGCAGGTCCTAGTAAGACAGCAGCCCCTCCAGGAAAATGCCAACCCCTGATGGCAGCGTTGAGAAGGGTCCCCCCTTGCACCAGGATGAGCCCCCAGGGACGGGGCTCTCAAACCGGTATGTTGCTGGAAACTGCGGGGAAGCTGCTATCTCATGCCCCAATTAACACTCGGCCTCACGAGGACTCTCAGTCTCCCCCGGGGAGGAAAACAAATCCCGACAAAATGGAAAGTGGCAGAGGGAAGCCCCCAAACCCTGGCCTGGAGCCAAAGAGGGAAGGGAAGGCTATTCAGGATGCAGAGGGGGGAGGCTGTGGGGCACAGAACAACGTGGCTGGCGCCCCCGCGAGCGCGGGCAGAGCCCCGGGAGGGGAAAGGAAAGCACAGGAGGAAGAGCGCGGTCCGGGAAGAAAGGGGAAACGGGTCTTCAAGAGCGCCTGTAAACAGAGCCCCCTCCGGAAAGCCAAGTCCCCTCCCTTCCATTAAAAGGGAAAAAAAAGAAAGCCCTACATTCATCAATAGACAGCTCAGGTTACAGCGGGGGAAACACGGACAGGAGGAGGGGGTCTCGGGAGTGCGGGGAGGGGTGAGGCGGGGCGGGGGCGCATGCAACAAATGGGCGCGGGAGGCGCGCGACGCGCAGGAGGGAAGCGGGCCGGGCGCAGGAAAGGCGGCCGGGGGCGCGGGGAGCAGGCTGGGCCGCGATCGCAGGGGGGGCCACCAGCCCCGTCCCCCCGGGTTTGTAAACAAAGAGCAGCCTGGGCGCCCCCTCCCCGCAGGGACCAGGAAAACTTCCCGCGCTGTGCGCGGACGCCCCCCGCCCGCCCGGGGCGCCGCGGCGGCCCAGGGTCCACTCTCTCCGCAGGTCCGCGGGCGGGAAGGCGGGCGGCGCATTGTTGGGGACTCACTTGGAAGACCAGCCGCGCCACTTGACCAGGTACTCCAGCTTGCCCTGCCGGGAGAGAAGAGGCGCGTGAGCAGGGGCGGGCGGAGCGGGGCGGGCCGCGCGGGCCGGGCCGCACGCACCTTGCGGAGCCGCTTGCTCAGGATGCACTCGGCGGCGAAGACCTGCTCGCCCACGCTGCTCAGCTCCTCCATGCTGCTGCGCGCACCCGCCGGCCCGAACGCGGCGCCCGCCGCTCCCGCACCGCCGCCGCACACAAAGCACCGCCCCGGCCCGCGCAGGGCCCGCCCCGCGCACGCGCACGGCCGCCGCGGCCCGGCCCCCCCGGCGCCGGCCAATGAGCGCGCGGGGGCGGGGCGGGGGCGGGGCGCGCATTGTTTGCCGCGGGTTCCGCCTCGCTGGGCGCGTGGGGTCTGCACCGGACCTGGGCTGGGTTGGGATGGCACCGGCACGGGGGTCCCCGGGCACGGCGGGGCAGCTGCGATCGGGACGGGGGGAGGGACGCGCCGAGCGGCTTCGGGCCCGAGAAGTCGCCCGCCGAGTCCCCCTTGGCCCCCCGGGCGTGCCCAGCCTGCTCCGAACTTCATTTCCCAGGAAAAAAGCCATTGTTCTGGCCCGAAGTGGGAAGTTGCGGCGCTGCGCGGGGGTCGCTTCCTGCCCCCGCCTCCGAGGGGCGCTGCTGCCCGGCGCGCCGGGCTCTGCCCGCGCTGTGCCTGTTGGAATAGGTCTTCCTAGGTCTCGGGCACACCTATTTTGCGCGGGAGCAGAAGGGCCAGGGGGCGGGGAAGGAATGGGAGACAAAGTATTTGCGAGCAGCCAACACGGAACAGTCCGGCCTCTTTCACCCCCAAAGGCGAGAGAGGAAAATGCATCAACTGAAACCCCGAGCTGCCTGGTGTTCTTCCTTTCAGTTGCAACGAGTGGCGATGCAACCCAGCCCGGAGTCGCAGAGCACACGCAGGGGGGACAGGAACTGCGCCTTGAGTTAGTTCCACGATTTTGGTGAAACGAAGGTGAGGGTTGGGAGCGAGGTTTCAGGCGGTGGTTCTCACCTAGGACTCGTTCATGGACCCGCCAGAACGGGGGAAGGTGTATCGTTTGGCTCAATTGCACGTGGAGAAAGAAGACGACCGCGTTCACAAGTGGGGGGGCCTGGAGTCCTCTTTGGGGTCCTCAGTGGCAGGCTATCCTTTTACTTTCTGCTGTTAAGCTCCGTGTTCCATTGAGCAATTCCCCCTGAAGTCCTTTAACGTTTAAATCAGAGGAAGTCAAGCGGGTAATAAAGGAGATCAACACGTAGCCTTACCTTTTTTACACCAATACGATTCGACCCAATGAAAATTCACCCTCTGGTGTTGTGTCTTTCTTGAGCCGCAGCTGCAAAGTGCTCTCTGTTAAGCGAATCAAAAAGTCGTTTCTCCTTCCAGGAGACTGTGCCTCAATCTCATTTTGATCATTAAAACCACATTTATAAAGGATTCTGCAATGGGGAATATTTCGTTTTAACAGGAGGGCCTGCGCTAGGAAATTCGGAAGTGCGGGAGCCCATCTTTCCATTCCTGGCCATTTTTCAGTTTATTTGGTTAAATAGGTTTACGTTCACTTGATATCCTGGAAAGAACTTGGGTAAAGTTTGCAAACTCCGGGTGCAAGAGAGGTGGGAGGAAGGAAGGTTCCCTTGGGTTGGGAGGGGAGCGATTGTCTACTTGGGAGGGGTTGCCAGCCCTGGACCCTGCTTTGGGATAAAACCTTCACTTCTGGGGTGGAGAGAGCCACGTACAATCTCCACCTCTTTTTGTACCCACATCTTGTGGAGCTAGGCAGTCAATTGTGGGGCTGAGGCCAGAGGTATAGTTATTGTCATTGAAAAAGTAGTTGGATCTGCTTCAACTCACGTCTCTTTGCACAATTCATCTTGGGTGTGAAGTTTCCAGTTTCCTCTTGGTATCCTGGAAACCTGGTTTTTTCTTTTTCTTCTTTTCAAGAAAAGAATGCTTTAGCCCTGCCTGGTGTGGCTCAGTGGGTTGAGCGCCCCCCTGGGACCAGTTCAATAGTTCAATTCCCATTCAGGGCACATGCCGGCGTTGCGGGCCAGGTCCCCAGTTGGGGATGGACAACATGCAACCAATCCATGTTTCTCTCACATCAATGTTTCTCTCCCCCTCTTACCCCCTCCCTTCCTCTCTCTCTAAATACAAACAAATAGGCCCTAGCTGATGGCACAGTGGATAAGGTGCCAGCCTGCAAACACAAAAGTCGGTAGTTCGGTTCCCAGCCAGGGCACATACCCAGGTTGCAAGCCAGGTCTCCAGCCAGGTCCATAGCTGAAGGCAGATGAAAGGCCACTAGACATGGATGGATGTCTCTCTCCCTCTCTGCCTCTCTCCTTCCCCTTTCTCTAAAAATAATAAATAAAATATTTCAACTAAAATTAAAATAAACTCTTTAAAAAGAAAAGAAAGCTTTAAAGGGGACATTTTCTTTTCTTTCCCAAAGAGAAACTTGTCTAGAATTTGACCCTAACCCATTGGAGAGAAAAATCAATTTCTTGGGAAGTTTAATACATGTATCATCTGTCCAACTATGATCACTCAGTTTGGATAACAATTAAAAAAATTAAATTTTATTTATTTATTCAAAAATATTTTATTTATTACTTCGACAGGTTCGCAGGCCACCTTTATCCACTGTGCCACCAGCCCGGGCTGGGTAACAATGTTTAACTTATTTAGAGAAACAAATGTAACCAGTTTGACCCCAAACTTGGGAAGCGTTTCTTAAAAATAAGACTGGAAGTAGACTGTAGCAAGGAATCCTTCCAGCTAAATTGTGTCCAACCGTGGGTTTGAACTAAAGCAGTTTCTATCTGCCGTTTCACTGTCACATGGAAGAATTATTAAAGTGAAGTTAGAACGATGACTTTCTTTTTCAGTCAGCAAAGTGACATTCATTTGCTGTCACTCGGCATAGCCAGAGACAGCGGGTGAAGAGTCCAGGGCAGCCTGGTCCGAGAGGACTTCCGGAGATGATGGAAATGTCCTGGCACCTGCGCTCCTCAATCTGCTACAGAGAAACCTGGTTGGACCTGGTTGGGGGGGCGCAGGAGGAGTTTGCAGGCCACGGTAAGCAGCCTGGGCCAGGGTTGGCTGGGAAGCCGACACCCCCAGAGCACAGAGAATGAAAAGGGGGCTGGCCCTGGGCTGTGGGCTCTCCAGCTCTGGCTCTTCTTCCCCCAGGATACCTAGATGGGGCTGCTGCTACCTGCGTTTCCCAGGGGACCCTGTTTTGAGTGGGAAGGAACTCGGGCCACAGCCTCGGGTGGGGCTGGCCTGATGGAAGGGGGCCGGTGTATCCTTGGGGTGTTCTAGAGGGGACAGGCTCTGGGGGCAGAAGCCTGCCCCGTCCTCCAGAACTGTGTAGCTTTTGTGTATTCCAGTTGTTTTCATTTGTAAACTAACCCTCTAGAAATAAACTGATTAAGACTGATGGGGCCTAGAAGAACTCAGGTGTTAAAAAAGTTTAGCCTTCATGAATAGGATTAAGTGATTCCGGCTATGGCTGAAGAGTTACACTGTAGCCTTGATTGGTAGGCTTAAGGGATTAATGCAGGGGGGAAGCTGTTATTCCGAAACTGTGGAGCTTTTGAACCAAGTCTCCTTTCCTTCACCACCAAACCTTGGCCGCTGGAATCTTGCCTGGGGGTGGCAGCCAGCGACCGGCCCCCCACAACTGTTTGGTCACACACATATTACTCCCCAGTCACCTGTGGCCGGTGCTGCTGATGAATTGAATTTTTAACTTTATTTCATTTTAAACGTAAACAGACACATGTAGCTAGTGGTCACATACTGGACAGGACAGGCCACGTGCTGGACAGAACTCAAGGGATACACTCAACATATTTTAATCCAAAGTAATGCAGTTACATTAATTCTGGAAGTAAACTATTTTTCGTTTACTTCCACAGTTAGCTGTGCTTTATTATACGGGAACATATTTTTTAAATGTTCAAACTGAGACATGTACAAAAAAGAGATTAAAGAACACAGGTGGTACACGAGTACATCCAAGCTAAGTAGTTCATTCGATGCAACTTCCTCTGCAAATATTAACACATTCATGACGGAAATACTAAGAAAGGATGTTTTATTAGGAAAAGATTTAAGATGTAAATGAGTAAGATACACGTTTCTATGCTGCTCTCATGAACTGAAAATCAAAGATGCCACCAAGGCAGAAAATGACAGGACGTTGTCCCTCCCAAGCCAATGGGAGTCAGGGACAGAGGAGGTGAATCCAGTCCTTCCATCTGTCGACTTTGGCAAAAGGCTGAAGAGCAGTTTTGTCTCACAACAGTTTCAGGGCAGCATTCGGTGTTTCTGCAAAGACTGCCTCACGATCGCGGGCAGGGCAGGCTGAAGGGCGTCACGGGCACCTCCAAGGGTCCCCCGGGGTAACCTCGGGATGGAGAACACAGTGGGAGGGGCTGTCCTCTCCCAGGTCCCCTCACATTTGCGAGACTGAGGTGTGCCCTGCGGGCTGGCGGTGATCCTACTCCGCCTCTGTGTATGGGATGGATAAATATTAGGCCCAGATGACATTCCGTGTCTATGTACCAGAACCCAAGGGGAAACAAGCACAGTTAGGGTGCTTGCTGAAGTTCTCTAGCTTTCAGTTTTCCTAAGCCCTCCCTGGGCCCACAGGCACAGCTTGACCCAGGAGACCCCAGAGGCCGAGTGCAGCTGATGCTGTTGGGAACACGTCTGACAAAGGACAGCCTGTCCCAGCTGTCCTTTAAGGTGTCGTCAGGGGCCCACACTCAGCAGCCTTCAGCCTGGACTGAGGCAGGACCAGCCTTCGAAGGTCCCGGGACCTGCCCGGGGCGGCTCAACCCTAAACCTGCGTGGACTGGACCCCCCTTGCTCATCAGAGGTGGGAAACGGACACTCAACCACGCCTTTAGGATGTTGCTCGGAAGACCAGGCCCCAGCCCGCCATGGCACATCCACATCGTGCAAGGCTGTTACTTTACACGGTGTCACTTACTAATTTTGCAAACAGATCTGTCCCCGATTTGCTTTTTTTTTTTTACACTAGAAACTGTAGCGGTGAAGGTGAACATCCCCTTTGCGTGTACACAGTCTGTAGGAGAGCCTGCCCAGGGGCCCGTGAAAGGTGACATGGGCCTAATCTTTTTGTGACCTGGTGCCAGCTGTCCCCTCAGGGATGTCACCAACCTACACTCCCACCCGGTTAGGTGGGGTAACCTCTGTCCCTGAATTCTCAGCCACCTCACGAAGGAGAAGTTCATCTCGGGCACTTCTGAACGTTCCTGGCACTGAGCTGACTCGATGAGAATCACACAAATCAGTCCCATGTCTGTCCCATGTCCCACAGCTGCGTCTTCTCGGGACCTCGGCTGCTGCAGGCTGGTTGGAGCGTAAAACAATTTTGAGAGCATCATTTTTTCAGTGTGAAATACGTTACTTTAAAAATAACTTACCCTTAACTAAGTTCTGAAATCTAGAAGGAAGCCTGGACTTAAACACCGGTGCTCGTTCTGGGGGTTCAAGGTGGCAAAGGGGTGCACATCCATGGGTTTGCTGCTGGCTGCTCTGCTGAAGGCCTTCGAGGGCGGCCTCTGGACCCTGGGGGCTCTCGGGGCAATCCCAGGGCTTCAGGAAGGAGGCTCTGCTTAGAGAGTGGGAATCAGGAGGCAAACGAAAGCTCTGTTCCACCCTCCTTAGCTGGGTTGCTTCTTCCATGAAAGAACCCAAAGTAATGTCATTCAGGGCTTGCAAAACAAGAGATTTTCTTTCCTATTTCCTCCTGCTGTTCTGGCTGAGAGAGCATGAAGGTAAGTCCAACGTATACAGTTTATTTTTTTAAAGGTTGTATTTATTCATTTTTAGAGAGAGGGGAAGGGAAGGAGAAAGAGGAGAGAAACATCCATCTGTCGCACTTCCAAGAAGCCAGGCCCAGGGGGCACAGTCAGGGGCCAGAGGACCAGAGCCACATGCCCTGATGTCTCATCGCCACGTCTTGTTTCTGGGACGGATGCGCCCATGTGTTTGGCTCCCTCCCTGCAGTTGCGGGGTGCTGCCCCTTGCCCCCTCCACGTGGCTGTGAGTGCGGGGGCGGAGGTGTCAGGTAGTGGCAGTTACAGCCTCACAGGGGTGACCACCCGACGGCTTTCAGCTGAGTCCTGCATCCTCGTCCTCCGAGGTCGCTCAGATGGACAGTTGTCCACTGGGCCCCGTGCTCAGCCCTGGGATAAACGCACGGGGAGAGAGGCAGGTGAGGTGTGGGGAGAACAAGGGGTCTTTATTCAAAAGCGGTCACTTAGGTCTGTGAAGCCATAGCGTGCATCACGAAAACCTGGCCACTGAGGCTGAACGCTGACACCTGGCTCCCCTCCCGTCCCCGCTGGTTTTCAGTTATTTCTACAGCGTCACTTGACACACGGAAAAACATAAGGTACAAAAGCTACGCAATTTTGGGCGAATGGCGGGCTTCTGCCTCAGAGCCTGTTCCTTCTAGAACCCCCAGAAAGTAAACCTGCCGCCCTGCCAGGCCAGCCTGAGCCCAGGCTGCGCTCGGAGTCCCTTCCCACCCAAGACACCGACGCCGGAAATGCGGGTGGCTGCCTGTCACCCAGGAGGCCGAGGACAGAGCTGGGGAGCCCGCCCCCCGCCCCCTCCCCAGAGCGTTTCTTTTATTTCAAATCTTCTCGCCCATCATCCCCGGCCCTCCGGGACGATGGCCTTGGGCAGCTTCCTCCTACCCCCTCCCTACTTCTCCCCAGGGGTCTGATCAGCTTCCTCGATGTGAATTTAGGGAAATGCAAATTAAGAGCGCACCTCTGCAGGCCGGCGGCGGGTGCAGACCTGTGGAAACGCCACTCACATTCTTTCCTCCTTAAATTAATTAATTCCTTTCTCAGAGGGAGGGAAGGAAGAACGTGGAGGAACCCCAATTGGTTGCCTCCGGCAGGCCCTCAACCTGGTACCTGGCCCGCAACCCAGCCACGTGCCCCGACCAGGCGCTGAACCAGTGACACTTTCGCCTGGCAGGCTGGCGCTGAAGCCACTGAACCACACCAGCCGGGGCAAGTGTAGCCGTTTCTTCAAAGCTGCGAGCGCCCTCACCAGATGGGCCCGACGCCGCCTTCCCCGCCCCCGGCCTCCAGCCACGGGAATTGAAAACACATGTTCACACAGATCTTGTACACAAATGCTCATAGCAGCTTCATTCATAACAGCCAAGGGGTGGAAGCAACCCAGCACCCGCCAGCTGGTCAAGGGATCAGCGAGGTCTGGAGCGGTCGGAGGGGGACGCGGGCCCAGCCGCAGAGGGACAATCACGGATGAAACGGCCGGTAGACACGTCTGGGAGCGCCGTGCTCAGGGCGAGCAGCCAGACACGAAGGTCTCCGTGCTTTCTGCTTCCATTTCTATGAAATTCTAGAAAAGGACAGACAGGAAGCAGATTGTGGTTGCCTGAGCGGGGGTGGGGGTGGGGTGGGGGTTGGCTGGGAAAGGTCACCTGGGGACTTAGGGACAGGGCCCTCCCCCAACTCCTGGAGGAGTTTCCTTCACAATCCCAGGGATTTCCTTTGCTGGGAAACCAGGACAGCCAGACACACAGACATTTATTGCCATAAAGACACGGAATTCTCTTCCTCGTCACAGCAGAAAAATACATGACGTTAAAAAGAAGCAGGTTGGCCCCGGCCCGCGCGGCTCAGTGGGTTGAGTGCTGGCTCGCGAGCGGAGAGGTCGCCGGTTCGAATCCCCGGTCAGGGCACCGGCCTGGGTTGCAGGCCAGGTCTCCAGCGGGAGGCCTGTGACAGGCAGCTGGGTGATGTCCCCCTCCCTCTCGTCCTCCCTTCCCCTCTCTCTAAAAATAAATCCAATCTTTTTAAAAGTTGATGATAAACTATGTACACAACATGATTCTGTGTTTGTTAACTTCAGGTATGTCTGGAAATACATTTGTCTAATATTTGCTCAATAAATGGGTATCGGTTACAGAAGAAGGAAAACCATATGAAAGGTATTTGTGAAAGGCCTGGGAACCCTCCACTCTGGTCTGTTCCTCCACCGCCTCCTGGGTTCTAACACTTAATTATGTTGGCGGTTGTGCGACTATACATTTTCCAAAACGAATGGGACCGGTGTCGAACACAGGTGTGTTTTATTGTAGGTAAGGGAAATCTCCCCAAAGCAGAAAAGCAGTCAAACTGGGGAAATTGGAGTCAGTGGTGGGGGCTGCCCCGCTGTCCCTGCGTGTTTGGGGTCTTGGACGCTGTCACGCGGGAAGCCGGCTCCGGGGCACACAGGGGAAGGACCCTCTGTTGGCCTTCACGGGACCCTGGCCTGGCAGACACTTGGGTTCCGTTCCGAGCGCGGCTGCTGGAACCAGGAGAAGACAATGCTGCTGTGTTCATGTGCCCACACTGCAGTGGCCCCTGATGGCCCCAGGAGGGACTTCCTGGGCTAAAACCAAAGAATCTTGAGCAAGAGGGGACATCGGTCACCTTGAAACTGCTTCCATATTTTTTGAACCTGAGTCAAAACACTTCGAGCAGCTCTGGGTCAGGTAGCATTTTCAGGTGGCCACGGGCCATAGCTGGCCAGTTTTCTGTTTCCCAGTTTCCCTGTTCCGACCCTCTGCTGTCCAGCTGGTGCAGCACAGGGGGCCTCTGTCAAGGCGGACCCTGGGCACCGGTAGGCGAGGACCCCGAGCCTTGGCCTTCCAGCAGGACACCCAGCACCCCACCTCTGACCTCCGGGTGGCCGGAGCCCAGAGGAGGCTGTGCCATCTTCAGTCAGAGTATCTGCTTGTTTCCCTCTCCCTCTGCTCTTCCATTTCCTTTTTATGTTTATTAAATCCTTGTTGTTTCCTTGTCTTTTTGTTCCAAAGTGCATTTAAGAAAAGATTTTATTTACTTTTCGAGAGGGGGAAAGGGCGGGAGAAAGAGGGACAGAAACATCCAGGTGTGGTTGCCTCTCCCACGCCCCCAGCGGGGGACCCAGCCCGCAACCCAGGCCTGTGCCCTGACTGGGAATCGAACCGGGGGCCCTTTGGTTCACAGGCTGGCATTCAATCCACTGAGCCTCACCACGCAGGGCTTTCCTGTTTCTTCCTGGATCAGACTGGCAGGCACACCGATGAGCTAACCAGAAAGACACGGGACAAACAGGGCTGCCCTCTGCCACCGCAGCCGGTCTCGTCATCCATCTGGGCTCCAGGGCTGTGGCGTTTGCCTGGAGCGCCGCTGAGGACACCTCCTCCTTCAGCCCCCTGGGGACCTGCTTTGCAGCTGTCAAGCCAACAGCCGGAAATATCGGTTTTGTTCTGACCCAGCTGGGGCCTTGCCTGGACTGTCCCCAGCTCTCCCACCGTGGTCAGCCGCAGGCAACCTTGTCCCTCTGCTGGGAGCCGCCGAGGGACCCCCAGAGCCCTTCCCTCTGGCTGCGGTCACAGGGCTGTGTGGCTGGAGTCTTGCTTAGTTCCTCCTGGGTGAGGCCGGCCCTGGACGAGGCCTCTGGAAACGCAGAATTCCTTTAGACCCTACAATGTCTCAGGTGCAACTGTTGAGAGACGTTGCTGGCCCTGAAGCGGGTGGCCAAGTGCCTGCAGGGGGAGGTGACCCTGGGGAGGGGTGTGGACTCCTCCCAAGGTCCTCCAGGACCCGGAGAGGGAGAGTTTACTCTTTCAGGGGTCTTGTTACTGAACAGCAGGTGGGGGAAACTCCGCCCTCCGCTACCCTCCAGGCGAAATTCCAGCAGCCAAGGTTCGGTGATGAAGAAAAGGAGTCTTTATTCAAAAGCTCCACAGTTTCGGAATAACAGCTTTCTACCACTTTAGCCTACCAACGAGGGCTAAATTGTAGCTCTTCTTTAAAAATCTTCTATTTATTATTTTTAGAGAGAGGGGAGAGGGAAAAGAACCACAGAGGGAGGGAGAGAGACACCCATGTATGGTTGCCTTTCTCCTGCCTCCAGCTACCGACCTGGCTGGAGACCTGGCTGGAGACCTGGCTTGCAACCTGGTTATGTGCCCTGGCTGGGAATCGATCCAGCAACCTTTGGGGTTGCAGGCTGGCGCCTTATCCACTGAGCCACCAGCCAGGGTCTAAATTGCAACTCTTTAGTCACAGCTTTAATCACGTAAACCTGTTAATGAACAGATGGATGTATTTTGCTACCCGAGTTAACTCGTGTTTGCACTTGCATTAGATTTGGTATAAGTTGCCGGCCAACAAGGTGTTAATTAAGGCTCAACTTTTTTTTAACACCTGAGTTCTATTAGTCTCCGTTTTAACCGTTTCTAGAGGGTTAGTTTACAAACAAAAACAACGGAATACACAAAAGCTACACAGTTCTGGAGGACAGGGCAGGCTTCTGCCCCCAGAGCCTGTCCCCTCTAGAACACCCCAAGGATACACCGGCCCCCTTCCATCAGGCCAGCCCCACCCGAGGCTGTGGCCTGAGTTCCTTCCCACTCAAAACAGGGTCCCCTGGGAAACGCAGGTGGCAGCAGCCCCATCTAGGTATCCTGGGGGAAGAAGAGCCAGAGCTGGAGAGCCCACAGCCCAGGGCCAGCCCCCTTTTCATTCTCTGTGCTCTGGGGGTGTCGGCTTCCCAGCCAACCCTGGCCCAGGCTGCTTACCGTGGCCTGCAAACTCCTCCTGCGCCCCCCCAACCAGGTCCAACCAGGTCTCTCTGTATCATTGTCTTATATTTTCCATATAAACAAAATGTATATATGCTCGCTGAAAAATATATTTTTATTTTATGTTTTAATGCAGCTCAAAGATATTTCAAAAATGTATTTTATGTAGTTTTTCATATATAAAAAAGTATCATTTATGGTGAAAATGTATAGAACTTGCCTTTTTGACTTTTTTAAAATTTAATTTTATTGTTGTTTCCTTTTAACTTTTTTTTTCCTTTTAACTTTTTTTTATATGTTCTCATTCATCCATACAAAATAACATGCTCACAGTAAAACCTGCTTTAAAGTTGGGATGGAACAAGTTTAGCAGGGCCTATTTTCAGATATGTGTTCGTATGTCTGTGGAATTACCACTCAGATCCCCCTACCCCAGGCCCCAAGAGGTCCTCTCTATTCTGACTTCTCACACCATAGATTAATTTGAAATTTTTCCAGAATTTCACACAATGGGATTGGACAGTGTATCTCTTTTCCGGGAGGCTTCTTTCACTCAGCCCACTCTTCAGGGCTGAGTAATATTCCGCATCACACTCACACTGTGGCCTCTGCTGGAGGTGCCACATCCGGATCACTCCCACCCTTGACTGTGCTCACGTCTTGAATTCATGGGCCATCATCAGTGCACTTGTTTTCTACAAATGGACCATATATTGCAGTCAGCCCTTCACCTATTCTCCATGACCTCATTCCTCTTTTTCTGTGGTACCTGTAAACACTCTGGTATGTGAGGGAAATTGGGCCTTGTGCGGAACGGGCATAGGAAGGAAACGATCAGTTTGGTGCCTACAGCGAGGCAGGGCTATGGGCTTGGGAATCAGCCACAGCAGACGCTGCTCCTTGGCTCCACACCTCTTCCCACAGAGCAAAGCTGGAAGCCTGAGTTTGCGCTCCTTGCTTTGGAGTGGCGAACCGGAGCTGGAAGGCCATGTTGCCGGCTTCTCCATCTTGTTTCCAAGGCAGGCCTCACCCATCTGCCCTGCACACTTGCCCTCCAGCCCGGCCTGCACCTGAGCATCTTTCCTCACCGAAGGACCCCCGTGGTCAGCCGTGACATGAGCTGTTGTGCATTGAAACCATGGGCTTCGGGGGTGGGCAGGGAGCTGGGGTGAGGAGGAGGAGTGGGGGAGGCCGGGAGACTCACATAAACAGACCTGGTAACAGAGCGAGATATTTGTGGGTCATGTTTGTTGATCCCAGAGGGGACTTAGGGGTCTTCCCAGAACTAAAGAAAGAGGGGCTGGTGGGCAGGGTGACACCAGGGACAGCTCCTTCCCTCCTCTAGGCAGGGCTGGCCAGGTTCTCGGTGTAAATGACAGACTTTTAAGCACCTAGTGTTTCGGACGGAAGCTGTTTAAGTGAATCCACCGCACAGGCGTGGGGCCCTTCTTCCCACCCAGAGACACCCCTGCTTCCAGGTGGCTCTGCAGTTTCAACCTGAAGAGGCTGAAACCTTTCCCGCCGTGGAAGGACTTGCTGCTTTTCTGCTTTTCCATGTCCTTCCAAGGGATTCTTCTCCTTCTTCCCCCTCTTCTTCTTCCCCTTCTTCTTCAAGGTTTTATTTATCATTTTAGAGAGGGGAAGGAAGAGAGGGAGAGAAACATCGATGCGTGGTTGCCTCTCATGTGCCCCCAACTGGGGACCTGGCCGACAACCCAGGCCTGTGGCCTGACTGGGGGTCGAACCCGTGACCCTCTGGCTCCCAGGCCGGCGGTCCATCCACGGAGCCACACCAGCCAGGGCTAAGCTAGCGCCTTCGATAGGCTGTTTTCCTCCCAAGATTCAGAGACTTATGGATGGCTGGCCACAAGGGTGGGTGAGAGGAGGCTGCCTGCAGAACCCGGAGAGACGGGGAAGGGTTAGGGTCCTCTCTGCAAAACTCCCAGGACAGGCCTAAGGGGAGCCAGGAGGAGCTTCTGCTGCCCGCTGCTCCCCTCGTCGCATGTCTCAGGAGGCGGAGGACAGAGAGAAATGGAGACTGTCCCCGTAGGCCACCAAAAGGTCGGGGTGGTTGGTGACACGGGCTCCGAAAGAATTCACAAAGGGAGGAAGGTGCAGAGAGTCAAGTTTTCATTCACTTTCCAAGAAAGGAGAGAGATGCGGCGTGGAGAGAGCCACCAGCACCGAGGGGTGCGGGCTGGGAGCTTTTTACTGGATTATAAGGGATCTGAAAGCGTGGGGGCTGTCGTCAGCAGCGCAGAACGACAGCGATGCTGAACAAGGTCGCAGGCCTGATTGTCAGGTGGCGCCGCCATAGCAAATGGCGCTGCCTTGATCCTTCCAGCCGCTGCACTGAAACAAGAAAATCCCAAAGTCTAGGTACCCAATGCACAGGTCAGAGGACAGTAGTGTACATACGTGTTAGGTCTTCAAACTGGAGCTAGAATAAAACCCAGGCAAGACGGGGGAGGGGGGGGGTTGGCGGAATAGAAAAACAAGGCAGGCAGGCGGCCGGTTCTTTACCTTCGTGGAGCTGCACTACTGGCTGCGGCCAGCAGGGGGCAGAGGAGCTGCTGCCAGGGGGAAGGGACAACGCCTTCATCACTCTTGACCCTTTGCAGACACCGTAGGCGCGTCCCTCCGGGGGCGGGTTTAACCGCCCGGAAACGGAAGTCTTCTCCCCACGTTTCCAGCCTGACAGCTGAGTGTAAGTCCCAGTCGGCGCGCCCGGGACTGGGGCTGCTCCGAGGAAACCCGCGGCCAGGTGGCCCCGGCCTGGGTCGAGGGTGCGGCCGGCCGTCGGGGTCGGGGCGGGGGAGCGGGGGCGCGGCTGGTCCTCGCGCCGCTAGATGCGGACGCCCGTGTCCCGCAGGTGCGGCCCCGCCGTGGGGAGCGCCGTGCGGCCGGGACCTTCCCCGGGGCGCGAGGGAGGCGGGGACGTGGCCGGCGCCGGAAGGTCCCTAACCTGCCGCTCGTTCCCCGGGTCCTTCGTGTCGCAGCCCCGCCACGGTGAGGAAACCAAGGACTTCCTGCTCCAGCCGGCGGAAGGGTGCCAAGTGTCAGCGGTTGCCGGGGCGCCCCGACCCCTCGCCCGCGCCCGCCCGCCCCGGGAGCGCCCCCCGCGCGGTCGGCTCGGCTGCAAACGGGGCCCTGCGGGCGGGGTGACCCCAGAAATGCGTGCGGGCGGCCAAGCCCGGAGCCGCTGGCGGGGAGCTGGGTTTGCTGAGCGACCCGGGTTTTCTGCGCGTGACTGTCGGGCGGTGAGAGGGGGCGGCTCCGGGGCGCCGGGGTCGCGGCAGGACGGTGGCGTCAGGTGGGAACGTTTGCCCTGCGTGGGGCGGGGGACCTCGGTGCCCTGGGGCCCACCACGGCCTTGTGAGAGGAGGTGGTTCTGTCCCCATGTCCGTGTCTCAGACCCGGGAGTCGGGGTCCCTGCAGCCCAAACCAGCTCCGTCGGCAGGTGGCGCCCCTTCCCATTTCTCTCCCCCTCGGGGTGATGCCACCGGGTGTCACAGGGTCGGTGTCGCCCTCACAGCAGGGGGGCTGTTAGCGACCTTCATGCAAGAAGAATAACACAAGGCCCTGGCTGGTAGCACAGTGGATAAGGCGCTGGCCTGTGAACCCAAAGGTCGCAGGTTCGATTCCCCAGCCAGGGCACATAACCAGGTTGCAAGCCAGGTCTCCAGTCAGGTCTGTGGCTGGAGGCAGGTGAAACACAACCATACATTGATGTTCTCTCCCCCTCTCTGCCTCTCTCCCTTCCCCTCTTTCTAAAAATAATTAAATAAAATCTTTATTAAAAAAAAAAAAAGAAGAAGAATAACACAGTCCATTCTATTCATTTGCATTTTAATTCTGCTTGGGAGCCTGATTTTAGACAGTTTGTTCCTTGAGGGCAGAGGCCACGGTCCCCTGGACATGATGGGTTGTTTGTAAGCGTTAAGTTGTTTTTATTCTAAAAATGGACGTCCTGTAAAACTCACCATCTTCATGTGCATTTCGCTGGCTTGAGAGCCTTCACGTCGCATCTTCAAAAGGCGGCATCTTGCAAAACCCAAGCTGCACCGTGAGACAGGAGCTGGCCATTCTCTCCCCGAGACCCCTGGTGCCACCACGGGACCTTCTTGTCCGCTGGGTGACCCCAGGAACCTCCACGTGAGGTCAGATGGGACCTGTTCACTCATCTGTGCCCAAGGGCTGCGGGAGCCGCTGGTGCGCACACGAGGTGGTGTTTCCACTGCTGCTGCAGACACCCGGGGGTCCCCACCTTTCGGTTACTAGGAACAACGGTGCTGTGAACATTGGTTTGCAGAGACCTGTTGGCCCCGCTTCTGTTCTGGGGGCACGTGCCCATGCTTGGAATTAACGTGTCTCGTGATAACGCTGAGTACACATCATTGAAGAGGTTCAGTGCCTTCCAGGTGCTGACGGCCCAGCAGCTGCTGCAGACCCAGCACAGCTTCGGGAGGCAGGTCACCGGTCACAGGTCACGATGGCAGAATAGGTTGGTTTGAAGGGCGGCCAGCGTCACGAGCAGGCTCAGAGCCGCGGCTTCAGCTCCCAAGTCACTCCCTGTCCCTCGAGCTGCGGTTGGTGGAAACGTGGCTGAGTGCAGGGGAGCCCTGAGCGCCGGTGCGTTGGCCGGGGGCCGGGCTGAGGCGCTGGATCCCCTGTTTGGTCCTGGGCCCCCTGGTTCCCCGTCGGCTCTCATGACAGCAGCTCCCGGGGTGCCTGGGCTGTTGTGAGAAGAGCTGGGATGCGGGGCTGGGTCCCTGCAGTGACTGGCCTCCGGGAGGCCGCTGTCTCAGCAGCCCCAGCGCTGCTGCAAGTGGGCATGACCAGCATTGTCCCCAACCAGACCTGTGTCACGTCAGGCCCTGCACTGCGGGGTTTCAGCCCCATTTGGGGTCCATGGTGGGCTCAGCAGTGGCCCTGGGGTAGAAGTTGGCAGCAGCAGAGCCCAGAAGATGGTTCCGTGTCCGGTTTAGGGGAAGTTCCAGCGAACGCTTCCTGTGCTGGACCATGGTCTTTGTGGGTCTTTGTGGGCTCCCGTCGCAGAGCTGACTGCAGGCGCGGATGTCCTGTCTCCTTACTTTGTAAACTGCTGCTGCTCCGGACAGGAGGGCGCAGACGGTGTTCTGGGACACGTTCTGCGTGCCAGGCACACAGATAAGCTGATTAAGTTCAAGCCCGTGCCTGACACTTAACCGTGGGTCACAGAGGACGTCCCATTTCCTATTTCAGCAGGGCTGGGGCAGGTCATGAGGGCTACTTGCGGCGTGTGTGTGAGGTCACGGGAACTCTGTAACGTCCTTCCTGTGGTGCGGTTGAATAACTCTGGTCCCTCTGGTAGCTGAAAGATCAGTAAGAACAAGGACAACGGGGAGTGTGAAGTCCGGTGCAGCAGGGACCTGTACACCTTGGTCATCACGGACGAAGAAGGTGGAGAAGCTGGAGCAGCCCTGTCCCCTGGTGGGTGGCGGGTCCGGGGTGGCTGACGAGAGTGTGGAAGGTGCACGTGTCGCTGTCTTATTTTTCGAGTTGTGCCCAAATTGGGGGAAGTCCGTCACCTGCCCTCGCTGTGGTGCGAGGAGGGGCCTCCGACAGGGTGCAGCTCCAGCCCGCATCCCCTCCGAGCAGCGCAGGTCTCGCTCGGTGCTTTTCCAACGCAGGGGAAAGGCTGACAGGTTTTAATCCAACACTAAATATTTAAAGCAGAAGCTCCCTGCTGGGCTTAATTTCTGATGTGTGAGTCCGTTGCAGCCAACTGCAAATCCACACAAGCGACGGTGACTCAAACTGTATCTTCGGGGTGACTCACTTGTGTCTTCTTTTGCTCTAGGTTTGGCCGTGAAGAGCTGAAATGATCCAGACACGCTGATCTGTAGATTGAATGTTAAGAACTCTGTCTTGCCCTGGCTGGTGCGGCTCAGTGGATTGAGCACCAAAGGGTCACTGGTTCCCAGTCAGCACACAGGCCTGGGTTACAGGCCAGGTGCACGGTTGTGAGGGCACATGAGACAACCACACGTTCATGTTTCTCTCCTTCTCTTTCTCTGTTCCCTCCCCTCTCAATAAATCAATCAATCAATCAATAAAATATTTTCATTCTTTGAAGCCGGGAAGGGTGGGGTGGAGGTCCTGGTGGCGGCCTCCCTGCGTCCCTGTCTTGGGCTGTGGTCCCAGTGGAGGGATAGAGCCGCCCTGGTCGCAGCCTGGGTTTGGGGGGGCGTGGAGGGAAATAGCAGGAGAGCCAGGCGCCCGGGGAGCGAGCCAGCGTGCACCCTGGAGACTGGGGTGAGGCGAGCCCCTTCACCCTGCCCCCCAGGCGGGCCTGTTGGGAAGCGGCTGTGCGCTAGGCTGGCCTGGCACGTTGGGCTGAGCTCAAGTCTGCCCACCAGGGGCCGCAGGGGGGTTGCCCGAGTGCTGCTCACGACAAGGGGGCTCAGGGCAGGACGGAGCACGGAAGGGAGGGCGGTTAGATGCCAGCTTGGAGAGGAGCTTCTGAGGCTGCGAGGCGAGGTGCTGGCTCGCGCAGTGGGTCGCACAGTCCAGGGAAGACGAGCGCCCAGAAATGAGCAGAGAGCCTTGTCCCCCAGGCCCGCTGACATTAAAGGGCAAGGCTGGGGTTCCTGGCAGGGGTCCGGCCCTGGGCCTCAGGGCAGAGGGGTTCCGTGCGGTGGTGGGGCTGGGGATGGGGCCTGACTCCAATGCTGGGCTGAGGGCCCTGGTCCCGGCGGGTGGGGGGGGTCAGCCTGGGTTAAACCCTGGTTGTCCCGCTGGGTAACCTGTGTGACCCTGACCAACGACGTCACCGCTGAGCACCGTGCACAGCCGCCGTGCCCAGGGAGCCTGAACCCAGGCGGTGGCACCTCGGGGCCAGGCTGGCTTGCGCCACCGGCTCCTGGGCCTTTCCTGAGGGAGTGCTGCGGGCCCACTACGCGCTGCTGCGTGGGGGTGGCCAGACCCTGCCTTTCCCACCACGACCTCACTTCCCAGGTTGTGGCAAATGACCCTGACACACGCTCTTGGCTTATGGTGGGGTTTAGAGGAGGGGACGGCCAAGGTGCAGAGGTGCTCTGGGCACCAGCAGGCCGGCCCGCGGGGTCAGTCCTGGCGGGAAGTAACCACCAGGCGGCGATCTGCTCCCGCGCACGAGCCTCTGCCGGCTGGCGTGGTCTGGGAGGGGGTTGCGAGCGAGTCTCCCCCTTCCAGCGACTGGTTCCCAGGCCAGGGGCTGGTTTCCTTCGTCAGGCACATTATCCAGGGGGGCTGGTCCCAGCTCCTAGGAGACAAGCCCTCCGTGGCAGCCACCCCTGTGGGCGTGCAGTTCTATGACTTTTGACGAATACGGTTGTGTGACCACCACCACCATCAAGAGGGTACATCTGTTGTCCCCAAAAGTCCCCTCCCACCCGGCCCAGAAAGCCAGCTGTTGACATTGACTCCTGAGGTTGGAATCCACACTTGCTTGAGGGCCTGTCAACGTCCCTGATGGTATCGTTGCTGCCCCTCTGCTAGGATTGCTCTCAGGTCCTGCCTTTCCTCCTCTGCAGCTGCACCTCCTGCCGCTCTCCAGGAAACACCCCTGGGTACCACCCCCAGTCCCCATCCCTCTATTACACACTAACAGGGACCTCACCTGTTAGACTCTGGGCCCCTTGCAGACAGAAGCCTGTGTGTGTCTTACTCATTTCTGTGTCCCCTAGGGCAGAGGGGACTCTCACAATCACTTGAGGGAAGGGAAACCCCTATGAGAGGACAGCGGCCTCTGGCCTCGGTGCCACCTGAGCGCGCCAGCTTTGGGCATGCACACCTGAGACTGACGGTCCCTTCAGGCTCTGGGAACTGACACCCAGGAGGAGGTGCCGGGACACAGGGCAGGACCCCCGTCCTGGCCCCTGGGGCTCTGGTGCATGGGGCTGCTGGGGGCTGTCCACGGGTCCAAAGGGTCTCCCCTGTCACTGGTGTCAGTCCCGTTACTATCACTCCTTAGCCTGGCTCTCAGGGCCCAAGCCCCATCCCATGGCGACCTCTTAACTCCTCCACTCCCACCTTCCTGGCCGCAGGGGTCCCTTTACCTTTCCCTGGACCTGCCTCAGCCTCCCCGGCCCTGCCTGCCCCGTGTTCTCCGGTCACACCTGGCTGTTTTCAGCTGCAGAGGTGCAGCCCTTGCCTGCCTGGGGCCCCTCTGGGTCCTCAATGACCTCCAAGGAAGGGCACCTGCAAGATTTGACCAGGCCTGCGGCTGCCCCCACCCACCACCTCCAGTCGCTGACCCTGCTTTTCTCCAAAGCACGCAGCTGCCTGCGCCCTGATGCGCGGACTGCTGCCCTCTGCCCAGTGAAGTGCCGTGTCCCCTCTGGGCAAGGGTTCCGCCTGCTTCTGGGCACGGGTAGGACGGTGCCGGCACACAGTTGGCGCTCAGTGAATGGGTCTTGCTGGGGACATTTCACCCCTTTCCCGTGCTCCCCTCCACTTAGGACAGGTCAACGGGCCCCTCCCGCAGGAGCCCAGCCCTGTCCCCCCAGTGGGGATCTCTGCTTCCCTCCGCCCCTGCTGTTCCTCAGAGGGCAGCTCCGGAATGCTGCCCCTTTGTGTCCCCGGTGGTCACTGCGCCACCCTCTAAAAGCCCTGGGAGCTGACAGCGTGCCTCCCTCCTGCCAGGATTGCTGGCTGTACTCTCGACACTTTATATCCTTGATTTGATAAGAAGTAATTAATGAGAACCCAGGGGACTTAGAGGTTGCTATTATGAAACTGATTCAGGAGCCCTGGCTGGTGTGGCTCAGTGGATTGAACGCTGGCCCATGAATCAAGAGGTCGCGGGTTCGATTCCCAGTCAGGTCGCAGGCCTGGGTTGCCGCTCCGCCCCCAGTTGTGGGGGCGCAGAGACAACCACACCTGGATGTTTGTCTCTCTTTCCTCCTCCCTTCCCCTCTCTCTAACGATAAGTAAATAAAATACTTTTAAAATTTCAAAAGAAACTGATTTAGGAGCGTTCTAGAGCTGTTTTCACGCCTTCCACCTTTTCTGCCCAGGGGGTGCAGAGGACGAATCCAGATGTGGAAGGGATTCTGGGCGTGATGCCCTGCAGCCATTGGGTGCCCAGGAGGCAGGACCACACCTGGGGAGGGGCGGGGCCACAACTGGGTGGGGCGGGGCCATAACTGGAAGGGGAGGGCCCAAACTGGGCGGCGCGGGGCCTGAACTGGGCGGGGCGGGGCCATAACTGGGCGGGGCGGGGCCATAACTGGGGCGAGGCGGGGCCATAACTGGGAGGGGCGGGGTCAGAAAGGGGGCGGTGCGGGCGGACGGGGCGGGGCTGCGAGGGTCTGGTGGTGCCGCTACCCTAGTTGTCCTTGCGTCGCGCGCCGGCGGCGGGAAGCGGGCTGTCGCGGCGGGGCGATGCCGCCCGCACGCGTGGAGTACATTGCGCCCTGGTGGGTGGTGTGGCTGCACAGCGCGCCGCACCTCGGCCTGCGCCTGCAGCGGGTGGACAGCACCTTCAGCCCCCGCGACGAGAACTACCGGGCGGTGAGTCGCGCGGCGCCGGACCCCCTCCCCCCGCCCGCCACGGCCCGGGCCTCTCCGCGGGCGCCCACCGCAGCCCCGTCTCCCTGCCCCCCGCCCGCTGCCCCCAGGACCCCCGGCCCTGCGCCCTCCGGCCGGAGCCCCGGGAAGACGTCAGTTGAGCCGGGGTGGGCGCGGGCACGGAGCCGGCCGGCCGGGCCGCGGAGCGGAGGCCCTGCCAGCCGTACCCGGGTCGGTCCCGCGAGCCTGGGGCCCCCCGAGTGAACCTCCTTCCGCGGTTGCGAGACGGGCGCGCTCCTTCCGGGGCCGGGAGAAGTTTGGTCGGAAAGGAGACGAGCCTCCCAAGTTCGCCGCGCCGGGCCGCCTCCAGGGCCTGGCCCTGGGCCCCAGAGACAGCGGGCGGGCAGCGGGCGAGGGGCGCGGGGAACGCACAGCCACCGTGGGTGTGCGGGGGAGGGAAGGTGGCCCCCGTCAGCCCCCCATCTCAACAGCGGCACCCTCCCCCCAATACAAACACACCCCTGAATTTTGGGGGGCCCAGCTTCTCCGCCAGCCACGCCACTGCTCTTGGCTTCCTGTTGGGCTGGCCCTTTGCTCTGTGGCCTCTGCACCCCCTGTGTGTGTGTGTGTGTTTGGGGGTCCTCCCCAGATGTCCCGCCCCAGCAGAGCTTCGGGGTCTCCCAGCCTTCTCAGGCCTGGCCCAGCCTAACTGAGCCAGTTCTCTGCGGCAGCCAAATGTAGGCTGGGCAGCGCCACGGCCACCTAGTTTAAGAGCCTCGGGCCCATTCCAGGACTTTGACCCTCCGGGCAGGTGGCATCCTCCCGCAGTGTCAGGTTCCCTGGCCCGTGGGGCTAGCCAGAGGCTGAGCCTGGGGTCAGCTGGTCGCCTCTTCCTGCCAGGTCCTCGTCCTGCAGGCCTGGGAAAGGGGACCCTGATCCCCGGGAGCGTCCAGTGGAAGCTGGTGGGAGGCAGAAAACAACCAGGTCGCCCCAGGCCCGGGCACTCTGCCCCTCCTTCCCGATGGAGGGAGCACCGGACCCTTCCCGCCTGGAGGCGGCTCCCGCCCAATGCGCGTTATCTGGGTGGGCCCCTCCCTCTCCCGGAGCCCCACCCGTGGGAGTGCACGTGAGGAGCCAGCCCCCGCCTGGGGCCAGCTCTGAGGAGTCTCCCTCCCTCTTCCCACAAACGGGGGAGGAGAGGCAGTGATTTCAGGGACAGCTGTGTTGTTGCATGTGTGCAGGTCCCCGAACCCTGTGCCCAGGTCCCCGATCCTGCAGCCAGAGTCTCCAGTCAGAGGAGAACCTCTCTATGGGAGGAAGGCTAGACAGACTCCTCATTGGGTCAGATAAGTCAGCCAGGCCTCAGGGCTCGGGGAGGGGTGGAGGGGCACCCCCTTGCCCCAAACGCCCCCAGAGACAGCCAGTGACTGTCACTAGTGCAGCCTGAGCCTGCCCGTCCCTCTTAGTCCCGTAGAAAGGTGGCATCTGGGCCAGAACCCCTTCACAGCCATACCACTGTTGTCCCAGGGTTTGGAGCCTGGCACATGGCTGGGTGTTAAGTGACCAGAGGACACCCCTCCCCATGGGCCACTGCTCCTGGGCAGCCAGACACTCTCCACACTCCTTGTGTAAGGCCCACTGGGGACCTGAGGGGAACTGGAGTTCGATGGGCTAGGCCGGGGTGGGAAGTCTGGCTCTGGGGGTTATTTCAGGCTGCTTCTGTTTTGGTTAAGTTCCCCTGTTGTCTGACGGCCGACAGTCCTGCACATCCACTTTCCCCTGATCGCCGTCACAGCCAGTCAGCAGTGGTCAGTTAACACTGGGGACTGGGCACCTTCCGTGCAGCCAGCTCGGTTCTCTGCAGACCTGGGTGGAGACAAGCTGTGTGTCAGGCCTGGTTGGTGTGCTGACCAGGCCAGCTGGGACTTCGCTGTCTGGTGACCGGGTTGGAATCCCAGTTTTATCACTTCCTGTGTGACCATGGCAGGTGTCTGTACCTCTCTGAGCCTGTTTTCCCTCACCTGCGTGTATTGAATCACATGGAATGAGGTGTCTCATGTAACATGCTTAGTACATAGAGGGCCTCGCAGCACATAGAGGGCCTGGTGATGCGAAATGACTACACGGACTGGCGTTGAGGTCCAGCAGCGTGTCCCAGCGCACGCCCGTAGCGGGCACGGACGCTGCCCAGAGAAGACAGAACACTTGCACACGGACAGTGCCGGCCCGTGGTGCCGTTTGAGTGTGTCTGCGTGCTCACGCCAGAGACGCAGGGGCGGTGGAACCGGCAGGTGCAGCCGGGAGGGCACTCGGGGAGGCAGGTGACTGTGCAGGATCCAGAAGGCCAGGGGGTCTCCAAAGAGTAGAGGTAACTGAAGAGCAGGCCGCCTGGTCAATGGACCGTCCTGAACTTCCTCGAGGAAACAGGGGCTCCACGTACTTCCTGAGGTCTTGGGGAGCCATGGACACCCCCTGATAGTGTGTCTTTCTACCCCTCCACCCCTGTGGGCTTGACCCTGAGTCCTGGCTCAGGTCCTA
Source organism: Noctilio leporinus (assembly GCA_004026585.1). Lineage (NCBI taxonomy): Eukaryota > Metazoa > Chordata > Mammalia > Chiroptera > Noctilionidae > Noctilio > Noctilio leporinus. The sequence goes on along the minus strand of PVIW01000044.1, from coordinate 465,855 downwards.
GGGAGGTAGCACTGGAGAAGGCAGAGTCAGTGAGCCAAGCAGGGTCGGAGGGGAGCCCTGGCACCCCAGGGCCCCCAGCTTCGGGCTGACTTCTCGGCTGCGTGGCCGGAGGGGAAGCAGCCCGCGCACCCAGCCTGAGTCTTCTCCCCGCTGCTGGCGAGGAGGAGTAGAGATGAAGAGAGAGCCTGGTGAGTGAGTGGGTGTCAAGCTGGTGGCCAGGGCCCGGGACACCTTCAGTTGCCACGAGCCCTGCTGGGCAAGGAGACCCCAGCTGGCCAGGGGTCTGCTGGCAGAGGTGGGGACGACAGAAAGGCCGGCTGGCACTGCCTCCAGCTGTGTCTCCTAGAACAAGCCACCGGCGAGGGGAGATCAGACCCAAGGGAGCAGGTGTACTTGAAAGGCACCCGCCCCGGGAGTGCCTTTCACTCCAGGCCCCGGGAGGCTGTGCGCAGGCCCGTGGCTACTGCTGTCAACATGCAGGAGCCGCGTGTGCCTCTGTGCTGGCCAGGCGGGCACCCTTTCCTTGGTACACGCGTGAAGAGGCAGAGGCGCTTTAACTTTAAGTTTGGGCATGTACTTTCAGGTCTTCGCTTTTGGCCGTTCTGTTTACAGACTGCCCCAGAGGGTGCCCAGTGGTGTCCCCAGGCCTCGGGAAGGGACAGAGTGGGTCAAGACCCAGAGCAGCAGCTCCCCCAGTACCCGCCCCGCCTTGGGGGCAGGTCTCTGGAGGAAAAGGCCCGGCAGGAGGATCTGAGCGGGGCTGGGGTTGGGATGAGGAAGCCCCATTCATCCATCTGAACATTGAGTCATGGTCACCGGACAGTCATGCTGGGCCCTCCCACCCCAGTCCTGGGGGAAGCCTGGCGCTTAACCCTCCCCAGGCCAAGGCCTCCGGCCCCACACTCCCTGGCCTCACCCAGGCTGGTGTGCTGTCTCCTGGGGTCTCGGGGGACAGGGGCTCAGGTGGTTGCCCCTCCCCCACTAGGTGCAGAAGCCCCTTGGGGTCCAGGTCTAGCCTCAGCACTCCCAGAATGGCGCTACCCACATGCTGCACCCTGGGAGGCCCTTCCTTGCGGGGTGGGGGCCATGGTGGAGCCAGTGGGTTTTCCTGTGTGGGGTGGGTTGGGGGCAGGTGGAAGTCGGGGGTGGCTGGGAGGCAGGCGGGAGGCTGCGCAGGCCCAGGAAGGGCAGGGGGACCCAACCAGAGCCCTCCCCCTGAAAGTGGCCCCCGGCGCCCGACTGCAGCCCCGCCTCCCATTTTCAGAACTGTCTCCTGCACAAGGCTGGTCTCCCCCTAAGCTCTGAAAGGTCCCCGCAGGTCCCCATTCTGCTGACCTCGGCCACCTGCAAGGCAGTTCCCTGAGACAGGCTCCTGCCCTACAGCCCGGACTGGAGGGCTGGGGGTCCTGGGCCAGGACCCACTGGGGCACGTGGGAAGCTGGGACGGGCTGTCACATCAGGAATCTGACTTCAGCCACGTCCACCCTGGCCGGCGGCCACCAGTCCTGGTGCCATCTGGTGCCCATTGGTGGAATCAAGGGATTGGAGGGCCTGGTGTGGGGCACAGGCCTCCTGATGGCCAGCAGTTCCTTTACAGGACCCTGTGGTCCCCGGTGGCCTGAGGCGGCACCTCCTATAGCCCTACAGAACTCTGGGGTGGCTGCTTCCGTTGGCCTGTGGGTGCTGCTGTCCTGTTCAGGGTGTGGTAAGAGGAGCCCCGCAGGTCTGCGTCCTGACGTGCCCCGTCCCCAGCACAGTGCTGGCCTCTTGTTTCTCTGGACGGACCCCAGTACGAGGACAAGGCTTGCAGAGTGCTGATCCGCCAGGCCATAGCTTCCTGGCCCAGGTCCCGCTGAGCTTCTCAGCTCTCCAGGAGGCCTCGGTGCTGTGGTCCTCAGGGATGTCCCTCTCCCTGTCTGTCTCCCTCGGTTACGCTCAGGGCCCCCAGCCCTCGCTGCCAGGACACCTCCTGCCTCAGCGCCTGGCCCGGCCTTCAGCTGTGCATTGTTCTCGTCGTCCCTTGACCCTGCTGGGGGCCCGGCTCTGTCCTGAGCGGGAGCTTCAGTCAGGAGGAAGGAGGACAGGCTGGGCCTGAGGGCCGACACTTCCCACCCCGACTGCGCTGACCCCAGGCCTCTGCCTCTGCAGTCGCTGCTGCTCCTGGGCCTGGTGGCCGCCGTCTGCCTGGGTCTGAACCTCATCTTCCTCGCGGCACACCTGGCCTGCGCCTGCTGCTGCGGACCGGACGGCGCCGCACAGACCAAGCCTCGCAAGTCCTGCCGGGCCACCTGGCCGGCTGTGGTGGCCGGGCTCGGCTGCTGGTGAGTGTGCCTTGCGCTGGGCCTGCGTGTGTGGCTCGTGGTGGCCACTGTGCAGGAGGGCGAGGCTGGCCGGTGGCTGGAGGGCGGGCCGGTGGCTAGCGCGTGGCCGTGATGCCCCGTCCCGGGCCTGCAGCACGGACGGGTACCACCCACAAACCCCAGGTGTCTCAGCTTCCTGGCAATGTTCTCCTGAACTCTGGGTCCCTCAATGGGGGACCTGTCCCTAGGGTGAGTGCTGTCCCTTTTCTCACCAGGCAACAGGAATGGGAAGCCTGGGCTGATCATGGGGACCTGTCTGGTGGGTCCTGTCTCTGCCCAGCGGAAGCCTTCCAGCCTGGCAAGGTCCCGCTGGGCAGCCCCATAGGCTGCTCCCTGACCAGCGTATTGAGTGTCCTTCCCAGGCCCCTCCTCCCTGAGTCCCTGTCCCCACCCAGCTGCCACCCTGAGCCTGGGAGGGTGGAGAACGCCTGACTCCAGCCCGGTTCCGTTTCCGGGCAAGGTCGGCAGCTGTCACTGCCACCAGCAGTCGCCCTGAGCTGGAGGAAGAAGTGTGAAGCCCTGATTCTGGCGAGACTTTTCATTTTTCTTGTTTTTGAATCTATGGTAGTTTTTCCAAAAGCCTCAGGCCTGTACCCTGAGACCCAGTAGGTTGGCCACCCACCAGGCATGGGGCCCCTTATTGGTTGGCACCCACTTTATGCAAGAACCCAAGTGGGAGGGACTCCAGCTGGAGACGGCAGAGAGCGCTGGCCCACGGGGCACTCGCGTGTGAACACAGATTCTTGTTAAAAAAGGGTTTATTTTCAGAGAGGGGGAGGGAGGGAGAAAGAGAGGGAGAGACACATCCATCCGTTGCCTCTGCCCATCCCTAACTGGGCAGCTGGCCTGCAGCCCAGGCACGTGCCCAGCTCACAGTCAGACCAGCGACCTTCCGCCGGGCCGGCCGGTGGGCTGAGCCACACCAGCCAGGGCTGGCTGGCTCCGAGTTTTCCAAAGCACAAGGATGCACAGGCGAACACCACGGAGCAGTAAAAATAACGCTGGCGGGCCAGGTCCAGGAAGTAATTACCTGCTGCTGAAGGAAGACTCAAAACAGAAGGATGGCACTTGGCATGACTCAGTCCAGAGAATTTCACGTTCTCTGCGCCGGGCAAGAGGGGACCTGCGGCGAGGGTCAGGCACCACTTCAGCCTCCCTAGTACCTGGTGCGCTGGGGGAGGCACATTCCCCGGCCACTGTCACCACCGTCACCACCGTCACCACCGTCCCGAGGGCCTGGGCGGGGCTCCGACCTGCACTTCTCCCGGCCTCGGGCTGCTCTGCCCCCTGAGACCACCACTTCCCTGGGGCGCCGGGCTGGGGGTCAAGGGCACCGGAAGGAGGTTTCTGTGAAGGTCCCCCAAGAGGTTCCGTCCCAGCTTCTGTCCTGCGTGAAGAAAGAGAAGCACACGCTCGCCCACAGATGCCTTTGTCCGTCCGTCCGTCTGTCCCCCAGGACGGGTGTTCTGGAAGGACGCAGGAGCTGCCTGATGGCTGTTCAGAGGTGGGGTCCTGCTGAAAAAGGGGTAGATCTGAGGTGCGTTGTTCAGCCCAGAATGTTGGACTGAAAGGAGCCAGGTGCAGTTTCACAGGGTCCAAGTTCTCTTGGTTGAAACAAAACGGAAACCAGTCATCGCCACGAGATGAGGAGACCGGCTTCATGGCAGCTCCTGGGGAAAAGTGCAGGGTGACGGGGGACCACCCAGCCAGCAGTGGAGAGAGGAGGGTCCCAGGGCATCAGCATGCCCACCCTGCGCCTGCAGCTGGGTGGACCCCTGGGTGTGGGTGCCCCCCTTGGAAACCACGTTGCAGGGCGACACTGACCCACTGCAGGGGACCCCAGAGGACGGTGACGGTGGACCTGGGCCTCAGGACACATGGCTGATGGAGCAGGAGAGAGAAGTTGGCACAGAGACACGATAGGCTTATTCTGGTTGCCCCAGAGGGGTCCCAAGAAGCAGGGGCGCCTGGTTGGAGGGGGTGGGCTTCAGCTCAGTGAGGCAGGACTTCCTAACGCTGGGGGTGCTCAGAGGGTCCCGGCCCCTGGCGGTTTTGGGGGGAGACGAGTGGTCCCCCAGCCCAGCTGTGCCAGGCACCTGGGGAGCCAGCAAAGAGTCAGGGTCCCAGGCCAGCAGCCCTCCAGCCTTTGGGGTCACGGGACTACAGGGCAGGTGCATGTTCTTACTGCCGAAACGGACTGCGGTGGAGCTGGTCCGCCAGGCCCGGACCAAGCTGGGCCTGACCCTTCACCTCCCACACCACCTGCCAGAGCCTGGGGCCCCCGGCCCCCAGGAAAGAGCTCTTTACTAAAGCGGAAAACCCACCGTCCAGGGATGTTTGACCAGCTCTGTTCATAATCCTCAGAACCCGGCAGCACCCAAGACGTCCTTCAGCAGGTGGGCGGATAAGTGAGCTGTGGTCCTTCCAGATGGTGGACTATTACTCAGCACGACAAAGCAATGGGCTGTGGAGCCCCGGAAAGCCATGAGGACCCTTAGAAGGCATGTTAGCCAGTGGGAGAAGCCGGTCATTAAAGGCTGCGAACTGCGGGAGTCCACCTACGGGACCCCTGGGACGGGCAGTGCTGCGGAGACCAGCAGTTGCAGGGGCGGGTGGGGGAGTGGGCGGCACTGAGTGTTTCCAGGAGAAGGAAGACCCTCGGTCAGGTACTGGAGTCGCCTGCTATCACGACGGTCCCCACCCGTGCAACGCACGCCAGCAGGAACCCCAGCGTGCACCGTGATCTTTGGTGATCCAACGTGTTGATGGTGGTTCTTCAGTTGTAACAATTGTCGGCCCTGGTGGGGATGTGAATAGTGGGGGACCCGCGGGGTGGGCCGCAGGAGGCCCGTGGATCATCGCTCAACTCTCCATCCAGTTTTACTGTGAACCTAAACCTACTTTTAAAAATAGCATCTTAAAAAAATTCTCTAGTGCCACCTCTAACTTCACCTGGGGTCTTCCCCGTAGTGCCGCGGTGGGCGTTGGTTTCTACGGAAACAGCGAGACCAGCGACGGGGTGTCCCAGCTCATCTACGCCCTGGACAGCGCAAACCACACCTTCTCCGGGATGGACGTGCTGGTAAGGTTCTGGGCAGCTGGCCGGGCCGGGCCGGGCGCCACCGGTGAGGTCAGCGCGGTCAGAACAGGGCCCTCAGTCAGGCCCCAGCCAGCTCGGCTCCGAGGGGGACCGGGCTCCCTTGGGGCCCCCGTTGGTCCTGCCAGGAGCAAACAGGCTATTTCTGCTCCTGAGGCGGGAAGCGTGTCAGGGGTGTGAGCGAGGACAGAGGCTGGTGGCCCAGGGGCGGGGGCACTGGTGACTTGGGGCTCAAATCCCAGGAGAACAGAACACTTGCCCCGTTGGCCTGGGAGACCCTTAACTTGGACTACGTTCACATTTAGTGCTGCGTTTAGACTGTTGGGGGTCCAGGAAGCAAAGGGGAAAACTCTTCAAAAACAAACCACTGTCCTGGCAGGGTGGGGGCGGGCACAGCCCGGAACCGGGCGAGGTGGGCTCTGAGCTCCGGTTCCCAGGCACAGTGGGCCGGCTGGGGCTCCGGGTGGCCTGGCTGGAGGAGGGTCGGACTTTTAGGGAACAAAAGAGCTATTCTGCTGAGCCTGTGGCCCAGTGACGGAGACTGGGAGGGGGGACCAGTGTTTCTCAGAGGTGGACCTTGGTCCCCAAGTGCGTGTCCCCTGGGCTCACGTGGGCTGGTTTTCTGGGTACCCTGGGGCCCCTGAGAAGCAAGCTCAGGGCAGCTCTCAGGGGAGCCAGTCCCTGGGCATCTCACTGCTCCCCACCCCTCTGGCCTGGCAGGGGGTGACCCAAGCAGGTGGCCCGTTTGTGTCACATAACCTAAGCTGTGCAAGGCGGCTGCCGGGGCTGGGGCACTGGCCAGAGGAGGATTCAGCCTCCTCTGTCCTTCTCACTTAAGCTCCTCCAGACCTTAATCTCCCAGCCCCTCGGGAGGGCTCCCCTTAAAGAGACAGCCGGCTGCAGCTCAGCGCCCCGACGCAGGGCAGTGGCTCCGGCCTCCGAGCCAGCCTTGCTGGGGGGCTGACCAGGGCCCAGCTCTCCTGCAGCTTGTCTGGCCACACCTGGGCACTGCCACCCACCCCTGAGGGCTGAGGACTCTGAACACTCAGTGTGGGCAGCCCTGTGGGGTGACAGGACAGGGAAGCTGAGGGCGGCCCTGTGGGCTGAGTGTACCCCGACCAGCGCCATGAGGCCCGGGGGTGACCTGGCCTGCAGGGAGGTCACCCTCCGGACACCCCTACCCGCACCCCTGCTCTGGGGTGGGCCTATGGCCTTCCTGTCAGCTGACCTGGTCCCACTTCTGGGGCACCCCCCTTCGGGCCCCCTTGGGGGCTCTGTCTGTCCCGAACCTCTGAGGGCCTGGGAGTGACATGCGAAGGGGTTGTGTGAAGGCCAGGGTTGTGATTTTTATTTTTTGATTGTTTTGTTTCCTATGAAAGCAAGGGCCTGGAAGATGTTACTGTTTTGTTTTTTTTCAGAAGGGATTTAAGGAACTAGAGGTTTAAAATATAGAGCTATGGGAGGGGCAAAGGTCAGGGGTCGTTGACAGCACTTAGCTGTCACCTTACAATAGAGGAGCGTGAGACCAGGCAGCCTCGCCCCGCGTCAGTGTTTAATAACAGCGCCTTTGAGTCAGTGGCTGCAGCGCCTTATGCGATGTTCTTACTGAACTGAAAAAGGGCAGCTTATCAGGGGGGTGTTGAGGTGCTGTGTTTACAGCACGTGGCTTCCGCCCCTGTGGGAAGAAGCTAAGAGCTGCCTGGTCTCCTGCCCGGCGGGTACCTCTGCCCTCTGGTGTCTCCTGGTCCTAGACCAGCTTCTGAGAACTAGGAACCTGCCGCTCCGGCACTGAAAACACAAAACAAGGGAACAAAGAGGCTATTCTCCCGTCTGGAACCACGAACTCCCAGGGCCGTGCAGCTGCGAAAACCCACAGAGTTGCTGTCCCCACCCCCCGCCCCACTCAGGAGCGTCAACAGCGTCTCTTGCTGAGCTGGACCATGGGAGGCGCCTGGCCCTTCTCCTGTGTCATTTTCTCTCCCCCCAGGCGGGGGTCAGCCCCACTTCCCTCCCGGCCAGCAGTGCTGGTCCTTAGCCGGCGGTTTCAGAACAGCAAGGCTCCTTACCCCTTAGAGCCAGCACAGCGGCCCAGGGAGGGCTGGGATGGGGCGGTGCGCCCGGGGCTCTCGGGTGGCCCCCCAGGTCTCACGGGGACCCGAGGTCTGAGCTGACTGAGCCTCTTTCCCACACCAAGCTCTGCACGGTCCCATTTGTCCAGCAGGAAGTCACTGCCACCGTCCCTCCTCCTCTGCCTTGGAAGAGCAAGTTCTTTCTTCAGGGTCCTGCAAGCCCAGCCCTCGGACTGGAGCCTGTCCACGCAGCCGCGGACAGACGTGCAGGACAGGGCACACGGAGAGGAGACGGGGCTGGGGTCGTCCTCCTGCCGTGGGTGGGCGGCAGGGCTGGGCTGCCCGTGATGTCCAAGTTTCGTTGTCCAGTGGCCCAGGAGCTGCAGCTGGGCAGCAGGCCTTGCTCTCGTGGGGCTGTTAGAAATCCTATCGGGGAACCAAAAGTTCAGGTGGTGACGGAGGAATGCTTTAGCTAACACATTTGATTCCTCACTGAAAAAGAATTCATCGTCCAAAGGGTTTAAACTTTTAAGAGCATCTGCAGGGAAGAGACCTGGGGGTTGGTGCGTTTCTGTCTGGAGGAAGGTGCTGGGTGTCGGAGCCCAGCAGATGGGGGCCTGTCCTCTGGATGCAGGGACAAAGGGCTGGGGGGGACCTGGGGCCCCGTCTCCTGCCCTCCCCTGGGCAGCAGCCTCCGAGCGCGGGCGTGCAGGGCGGCGTGCGGGCTGGTTGAGCCCACGCAGCTGCCTCCGCTCCCACATTCCGTGGAGAGCTGGGCCCCCGGGCGTACTCCCGGCCCAGGGCTGCAGTCTCAGCCCCGCCTCCCTCCAGGTGTCTGGAACCACCGAGAAGATGAACGTGGACCTGGAGCAGCACCTGGCCCGGCTCAGCGAGATTTTCGCCACGCGGGGCGATTACCTCCAGGCCCTGCGGTTCGTGCAGCAGATGGCTGGCACCGTTACCGCCCAGCTGTCAGGGGTGCCCGTGTGGACGGAGGTCACGGCCGAGCTGACCGCGCTGGCTGACCAGGCTGGCTACGTGGAGTACTACAGGTGAGGGGCCCGGCAGAGAATAAGCCACGAACTGAGACAGGACGTGGGAACCTCGGCACGGGGCCTGCGGAACAGCCTCCGGAGAGGGGCAGGCGCTGAGGCCCCAGGGGCAGAGCTGCGCTGGGTCCCGGTGCCACCGGGCCGAGGCCTCCTGGGGCGCAGTGTGGCCACCGCCTCCCCAGGGCCAGCTTTTTCCCAGCCTGTGCTGGGTCAGGTGTTGGCTCCTCCCCACTACGGCTATGGGGCAGGACACCCCACTCCGCCAGACCCCACCCCGGGGTGCAGGGGTCAGGGATCCTCCCCTGCTGGTGTTTCGTAGGGAGCCCAGTGACGCCCCGGCCGAGTGTTCTGACCGGCTCTTCTGGGGCCTGACCTTGGCTGCCAGGTGGCCTGCAGCACGTTCCCACCCCCTAGAACCCCTTGGTCCCTTCCTCCAGCTCCTTCCTCACTCCTCCCACACTAGACTCCCTTCCCTCCTTCCGGGCTGAGTGAAGCCGCAAACCGTTGCTGCGAAGGGCCCGGGACTCATTTGGCTCTAGCATCCAGGAGACTGGATACCAGACTTCCCTTTTGGGGGCCAGGAGGAGTCCCTCTCTGCCCCGAGTCCCCGCTCAGGGCAGCTGTCCGTCACCAGGGCCAGTGGTGAAGACGTTTGCTCGGGCCCGGCTGACGGTCCCCTGCGCTCCCCCCAGGTGGCTCTCCTACCTGCTGCTCTTCCTCCTGGACCTGGCGGTCTGCCTGGTCGCCTGCCTGGGCCTGGCCAAGCGCTCCAGGTGGCTCCTGGCCGCGTGAGTAGCTCCACCTGCGGGCCTGGGACGACGATCTGGGCAGGCGTGTGGGGCGACCATGACACAACAGAGAGACGTGGTGACAGCCACAGCTGAAGCTGCCCACTCGACCAGGCTTTCCTCCTGGTGTCCCCGCCACCCTGGGCCTACCCGGGCATTGCGGCCACCACCACCTCTGACCTGAGCTAGTGCCCTCACACCTGCCTCACCAGCCCCGGCTCTGTCCCCAGGGGCCATCAGCAGGGGCCAGGGACGGCAGGTGGTGCTGAGAGGAAGGGCACTGAAGTCCGTGGGGTGGCAGCCGGCGTGGGGTCCCCTGCCTGCCAGCGTTGCCTGGACCCCACCCTCGGCCGCCTCTCTTCTAGGATGATGTGCTGCGGGCTGCTGGCCGTGACCCTCAGCTGGGCGTCCCTGGCTGTGGACACCTCTGCGGCTGTGGTGAGTGGGGTGGGGGTCGGTCCGACCAGGACCCTCTCAGCGGGTGGTTCGCCAGCGTGTCCTGTCCAGAGCCCCCAGGGTAGGTCAGTCCCTGGGCTAAAGTCCTCCAGGCAGGGCGCCTGGAAGGGAGGGGAGGTGGGCAGCTGCTGCTCCCACCACGCAGTGTCCTCTTTGGGCAGGACCTGCACTCAAAAGGTCCAAGATGGATTCGGCACCAACACAATTCTTTAAAGAGAGTACAGGGCAGCTTCATAGGTGTGGCAGGGCTCGGTAACAGCAGGACAGAGAATAAAACAGACGAGAGATGAGACCAAGGTGCCCCCACCCAGCAGCCCTGGGCCCGCTTGTCGGAGTCCATCCCCGGACAGGAGCCGGGAACGTGGGCTGCTTTGTGTAGAAAGTCCCTAAGGTGAATGATGTTTTTCCCTCCGAGGTGTGGACGAGGCACCAGAGACAGTGGACGAGGCACCAGAGACACAGAGTCCTTTGTCCGAAGTCCCACAGCTGGGAGGGGCAGAGCCAGGGTTTGCACCCTGGAGGCTGGGTTCTCACTGCTCTTGTCCAGCGGGGCTGCGCCCAGCGGTCCGAGTGGCTGGGGCTCCCCCTAGGGCCCAGGTGTCCTCAGTTTACCCTGCTCCTCCCTCTCTCCCCACCCTGGCTTAGGGCACCAGTGACTTCTGCGCAGCACCTGACACCTTCATCCTGAATGTCACAGACGGCCAGCTCAGCACAGGTGACGGGCTGTGGGTCGCTGTGGCCAGAGCTGCTGTGGGCAACCAGACTGCGCCCCCACTTACCAGTCTCGGCCCTGCTGCCCCCCATTCCCCCCCACCCCAAACCCAGGACCAGCGGGACTGCTGGGCCATTTTGTAGAACTGGCCTCCTCTGGGAGCTCCGGGGGTGGCTTGGCCGCTGGGCGGACGAGGGCCTGGCCACTTGTGAGCCCCTGCCTGACGTCCCTGTGTCCTTGCAGAGGTGACGCGCTACTACCTGTACTGCGGCCAGAGTGCAGGCAGCCCCTTCCAGCAGGTACGGCGCCCACCCAGCCCGGCCCAGGCCAGGGCGTGGCCGGGGGTTCCTTGCCTCGCCTGGTCCTCGGGAAGGCAGGGGGCAGCGCTCATGGTAGCGTCCAGATCAGCATTTCCCACGTGGGTGCCCGGCACCCAGGCGTGGCTGGCACGTGGTTAGCCCGAGCGCCCGCCTTTCCCACACGCTCCAAGGCGCGGCCCATGCTGCGGGGCCCAGGGCCACACTTTGAGTAGCAAGAAGCAAGAGGCCTCTGGAAGCCTGAAGGATGGCAGCAAGACTTCCTGCAGCAGGAAGGGCGTGGTCAGGGGTGTGGGTGCCGGGGCGGCGGGGCGGGGGCTGCGGGCGCCCGGGCCTCCGCAGCTGGGGTTTGGGAACTGGAACCCCACCCTGGGGCTGCGATCTGTCCCGCCCAGGCGCTGACCATCGTCCAGCGAGCACTGATCTCCATGCAGCTCCAGGTGGCCGGCCTGCTGCAGCTGGCGGTGCCTGCCTTCCCCATGGCAGAGGTGAGGCGGTCTCCCCACACCCAGGCTGAGGAGGGGGCCCTGGGGCCAGGCCGGGGAGAGCTCTTTCCTGCTCCCTCACCGTCTTTAAAGGCTGCTGGTGTGGCTTTCCCTCACGCCCTGCCCCCAGGCCCCCTGCCTGCCGCCTGTGTCTGCAGGTCTGCCCCTTCCCTTCTCCTGCTGCAGAGCCACCTGCACAGAATCCAGCTCCTGCTCAACTCCTCCGAGTCCAGCCTTCACCAGCTGATGGCCATGTTGGATTGCCGAGGGCTGCACAAGGTGCTGGGCTGGCCCTGGCGGGCGGGACGGGGTGGGGGCGCGTCCACGGGCCGCACTGTCCCAGAGAAGCCAGGAGAGGCTGGGAGAGAGAAGGCCGCTCCGTGGGCCTGGGGGTCGGGGAGGAAGCTGGGCGGCAGGAAGGTGGGGCGCGCTTGGCTCCTTGATTCTCCCCAGTAGCTGCAACAGGAGACTCGGTAGACGTGCAGGGATGGGGGTGGTGGGGTGGTCGAGTTACGGTTAGAGCACTGGTGACCCTGATGGGTTGGGGAGGCCACTCCTCAGGTTTGGACAGCCGGTCCATCGCCAGGTTGTGAGTAGACATCCCGGCCTCACAGCCAGGGGCCACCTCTACAGGAATCGGGGTGGTCAGACACTACGGCAGGGGACACACTGGGAGGATGCGAGCCCCCCACCCCCAAAGCGAACCAGTGGGCACTGACCGCGTTCACGTCCCCTGCGGGTGCAGAGCCGACGCGCTAAGGGGCCATGTCCCCAGCGTCTGCTTCTGCCCTCAGGTTGCCCCGTGCGGTTGATGTCTGATCTGTCCTTGGTCCTCGCAGTTCTCCTGTGAAATGCGGGTCGTTTCATGGGAGATTTTACAGATGAGGAAAGTCTGCGTGTGGGTGGAGGGGCGGGTGGAAGGAGCTGCGTGGGTGGGTAGACAGACAGGCGTGTGTGTGACTTCCTGAAGATTCAGGCCTTGGGTACCGGGTCCTGGCAGTCTGACTTAGGAACTGAGGACAAGGGCATCGCCCTGCCCCCACCCATCGGCCCCTCAGCCAGGCCCCGTGTCCGCCCCACCCTGACTCCTAGCTGGTCTCCCACCTTCTCTCGCCCCCTCCCACCCACGTCCTCATATCCAGCAGCCGAGGGCGTTAAATGAAAGGCACGTTGGATCCATCCCTTCCACCCCCAGCCCTCCGGGGCCTCCCTGTCCAGTTACGATAAACCACAGACTCCTCACTGCCCAGCTGTGTGACCTCCCGGCACCAACTTGGCCCACCTGTTGGCCTGGCCTCTTCTCTTTCCTGCACCTGCTGCACTTGCCCCTCGGCCTCACTGCCCAAGGTGCAGCCCACCCCCTCTTGCCCTCCTGCCTCAGAGTAGACGCCCCTGCCACCCAGATCTCCGCAACCAGGCTTCGGTCAGAGCCGCCCCTCCCTCCGGTGCCTGGCCGTGCACGGCCATGTTCAGCAAGTGTCCGTAGAGTGAGCCCAGGGAGCCCCATTGCCTTGGGCTCCTCATGGCTGTCCGAGGTGCTGGGGATGCGAGGGGAGGAGGTCCAGGGCCCGGCCGAGGGACAGGGGCTCCCAGAGGCAGCGCAAACCCCGCTGTGCCCTGCTCCCTCTCAGCAGTGTGCCCTGCCCCCCGCCCCCCAGGACTACCTGGATGCCCTGGCCGGCGTCTGCTATGATGGCGTCCAGGGCCTGCTCTATCTTGGCCTCTCCTCCCTCCTGGCTGCCCTGGCCTTCTCTGCCCTGTTCTGCTCGGGACCACGGGCCTGGATGTTCTGGACCACCAGGTGGGCTGCCTGGAGGGGGCTTCCCTGGGGAGTGGCGGGAGGCTCTGCTCTGACTGAGCCCTGGGCTGGTAACTGTGAGGGACCAGAAGCTTCCCTGAGTCCAGACAGACCCCCGAAAGGAGGTTCCTAGGGAGCCGGGGCAGGAGTGTGACGCGCCATGCCGCAGCCGGGCGTCCTTTGCCACTGCTGTCTTCCTCCTCAGGGCTCTAGTATGAGGTGGAGGAGGAGGGCTTTCGCCACTGGGAGGGGCCCCAGGAAGTGTGGGTGGCAGCACTGTTACTGGGGCGCCTACAACCTCGCCGAGGAGGTAGACAGAGACAGGGTGATAGATCAGACAGGAGGAGGCAGGTGAGGGAGGGTCAGCACAGAGGGCTGCCTGGAGGAGGCGATGCCCTGTTGGCAACAGGGCTGAGTGATCTGCGGGGCTCAGGACCATGTTTCAGAGGCAACTCAAGGCCACACGCGAGTCCTGGGAGCGACGCTGGGAAGCAGGCCTTGGCGCCTCCCTCAGCCTTCACGGTCGGCTTGTTCTGTCTCTGTAGGGACAGAGACTATAACGACATCGATGATGGCGACCCCTTCAACCCCCAGGCCCGTCGCATCGCTGCCCACAACCCGAGTCGGGGGCAGCTGCACAGCTTCTGCAGCTACAGCAGTGGCCTGGGCAGCGACAGCAGCCTTTATGCTCCCACCCAGACGGTCTCCAATGCCCCGGTCTCGGAGTACATGTACGGCAGGGGCCCCGTGTGACCCTCGCCCTGCCCTAGGGGGATAGGTCTGCTGGTCCTGAGGGCGGGTGGGCAGGGAGGCATCCGCTGTGGCCTCAGAGCCGGAGCCGGCAGGGGGGCCCTGGGAGCGTTTGGCCACGTGACCCGTGCCCACCCGCTGACCGTCGGTGCCCGGCCTTCCTCCACGAGCCACAGGGTGGGCTCGGGCCGAGGATCTGCCTGTCAGGCCTGCCCCTCCTGAGACGGCCCCTCACCCTGCAGGAACCAAGCAGCGCTGTTCGGTGGGAACCCCCGCTACGAGAACATGCCGCTCATCGGAAGAGACTCCCCGCCTCCCATGGTAAGTAGAATATTTCAAAGAAAAAAGAAAAAGCCTGACCCCGGTGGCCAGCTGCGGCTGGCCGGGCTCGCCGTCCCTCGGAAGCTCCCAGCCCCCGGGCTAGCCGTGCCTGATTTTCCTGGTGACGCCCGGCTGTGCCCTCCCCTCCCCTCTCGCCCACAGTACACGCCCAGCCTGAGGGCCTACGCGTCGCTGGCCGACCAGCACGTCCGGCGCTACGGCACGGAGTTTCCAGCCTAGCAGGCCTTCGGGGACCTGCCTGCTGCCTCCCTGTCGGCTGGGGATGAGGTCACGCGAGGCTGCGGCTCTTCCATAGAATCCGCAGGCGCTGGCAAGCTGCTCCCGGGACGGGAGGCCCCGTTCCCACTGCGGAGCCACTGGGACTACATTTCAGGCCGAACCAGCCTGGGCTTGGCTGCCCAGGGGGACGGGAGACCGGCCTCTCCCTTTTCTGGCTTCCTCCGCACCCCCGAGCTGCCCAGCCGCTTGGCTGTCCCGCAGCCGGCAGCCCGGGTCAGCTCGCCCCTGCGCCCCACCCTCACCGGGTGGGGAGGGCCCTGAGGGGCGACCGCGTCGGGCTCCGTGGTGCCATTGCCAGAAGCCCAGGTGGCCACTCTGAGTGGCCTGTGTCCTCCTGGCTGTGGGGGTAGCGTTTTCCTGTAGGTAAAGGTGGAACCGCTGATCAGGAGATGCTTTTAAGGAAGGTGATGTCCCCAGTGAGACCAGAAACTGTCCACGTCACCTCCCGGGGCCACAGAGGGAAGGCATTGGGGAGCTGTGCCCAGGAGGCAGGTGCTCTGGGGTCTGGGAACCACGGCCTCGGGCCTGGTGGGCGAGCGCCTGCCCCGTCCCCGTCCCCGTCCCGCGGGCCTTTCCGCTCCAAAGTCGCATTGGTTCAGTGCAGATGGGGATGGTCTTGGGCACTAACACACACGTTGAAAACAACTTTAACTTTTCCCAACAGTGTTTTACTTCGATTATCCAAAGAATTAAACCTCATAGCACATCAGTTGTTAAATAGACTTGGGCTCATTCCTTTTCAGATTTTGTGGACTCCAGCCAGTTCTTTAAAGACCTGTACGTGTGTGTGGGGCGTTTAAAGAAAATAAAGATCAGTGACACTTCCTGTCATAAGCAGCTGGGTGATGGCAACATGGGTCGTGGTCATCATTTCCCCCCCAAAACCCTTAAAGCGGGGGAGGGAGGGCAGACAGCAAGAACGGCCCCTCCTTTTGGCCTTCAAGTGAGTTTGCCTTTGATGTGAACACAGGGGTCTTCCCTACCACCCCCCACCCTGTCCCCTGCCCTAGTGCCCGACCTGCCAGATGAGAGGAGCTTGCAAACCAGGGGAAAATGATGACCCATCACGGTGCCCGCTGAGGAGCCAGGGTCAGGTCCCTGGTGCTGCCAACATCCTGCCCACCAGGTGGCATGGCTGGGACAGGGACTCTTTCCATTTTGGAAGAACCCGATTCTCATAAAAAGTGTCAGCAAACTGGTTCTGAGCCCCAGCCAGGCCCTGCACCCCCACATGGGGTCCCGAGCAGCTGGGGGCCTCACCTGCAGGGACAAGCGAACCTGGGTGCCTGACCCCTTTGCTGGCCACGTTGAGCGCAGGGGGGAACCTACAAGCTGTTGCCTCCTAGCCTCGCACGGTTGGCGGGGAGTCGCCTTCCGCGTCGCTCGACTAGCGCCCCCTGCTCTGTCGGTGCACCGGCGCCCCCCTGGGGACAAGGAAACCACTTGCACTGGGAAGTGCGCCCCGTGTCGCCTTCTGGCTGCGGGGGTGAGCCGGCCGGGCCCTGCCCGCGGGCTGCGGGGTGCGGAGCCGCACAGCGGTCCGAGCGTCAATTTCAGGGTGAGGCCTGCAGGGTGGGGCTCTTGGGTGACCCCCAGCCTCGCCTGTGGCCTCCGGCCACTCGCACTCTCAGCCTTGTTTCTGCTCGGGTCTCCAGAGTTCCTCCCACCGGCATTGCTGATGTTGCTCGGAAGTCGCGCGCGTGGACCCTGCAGGGCGCCAGGCCTGTCCCCAGCCCTGTG
This sequence comes from Noctilio leporinus, assembly GCA_004026585.1. NCBI lineage: Eukaryota > Metazoa > Chordata > Mammalia > Chiroptera > Noctilionidae > Noctilio > Noctilio leporinus. The sequence continues at coordinate 449,610 of PVIW01000044.1, read as the reverse complement.
TGACTAAAACCTCGCAATAACCCTCGGGGCCACTCATTTCGCAATCAGCCAACAGGCGGGGAGGGCAGCGGGGAGCGAGCGCCCCGCGGGCCGCGCGGGGGACGCTGTGGGGGTGGGGCGGTGGTCCCCCAGGCCCCGCCGCCAGGTCTGCGGGGGGGCTTCCTGTCCGGGCCCACCGGTCAGACTTCGGGGTCTTCGGCTGCGGCGGGGAGAGGGGGCGGAACGGCAGCGGAGGGGAGGCCGGGCCTGCGCCCCCCACTTGGCTGGCAGCGGGGACCCTGAAGAGGCGCGGTGACCCGCCGGATCACAGGCCAGTCGGTCAACAGCGAGCAGGCCCCCCAGCCCGCGCTCGGGGCGCGGAGCACGGCCCGCAACGCCGTTTCCCCGGGTCCTGCCCGCGCGCCCGCGGCCCTGCAGACGCTGCTCTCGCTCGGGTCGCTTAACCTCCCTCCTAACCCTGCGACCCCCAAGGAGCGGAGGGAACCGCGGCGCGGAAGGTCCTTTCCGGACGCGAGGTCACGTGCTCCACTCGCCCGGCGTCGCGTCCGGTTGCCAGGCAACGGGTAAACGCCGCGGCGGGAGCCGTTTGAGCCGCGCGTGAGTCGCCCCGCAGCTCGGGCGGCCCCGGTACCGGCAGCGGACCCAGGGTAAGGCGGGCAGGAGGTGGTCCGCGCTGAAGCGCAGCGGGGGAGCGGAGGGGGCGCCCGAGGGGAACAGTCACCGGGGCGCAGGGCAGTCCTGGTGCCCGTCCCCCGCGGGGAGCTCCCCGGTGGCGCGTGCCCGGACCAGCGCCCTTAGGGGGCCCGCCTCGTTGGTACCCTCGGTACCCCGAGTCCCGGGACCCTGCGAGTTCTGAACACCGTGCCTCCTGCACCCCCTACTCCCCATCCGCTGGCTCCTGGAGGGGGCAGGCCACCGCGGTCGGGTGGGGGACAGCTAGGCTGGGGCTGCGCTGGGGAGAACTGGATGGGGGCCGGGGACACGGACCCACAGTGACTGAGCACCTCCTGGGCGGCAGGTCCATAAAGGCACTGGTTCAGACGTCTGTCGGGGCCTGGGATGGGGAGGAGCGGGGGACTTATGTGCTGTGACCTTGGACAGGTATCTAATGGCTGAGGGCATCTGGGGGATGAAAAGTGTGGTGACTGTTTGCTAGTCGTGGTGGACACACAGCGACCCCCCCACCGGGGCCCCAGTAGGTCTTTGCAGGGTCGGGGTACAAGTTCTTTATCAGGCAGGTGATGTTCAAACACTTTCTCCAAGTCTGTGTCCTGTCTTCTCGTTTTTTTCATGTTGTCTCTTGAAATGTTTCCATTCAAATGAAGCCCAAGTTATTTTTTTTCTTTCATGGACTGTGCTTCTGATGCCGTATTTCAGAAATCTTATCCCAAAAATCTTATCTTAACCAGGGTCACAAATAGTTTCCTCTATGTCCTTCCAGCTCAGTTTTACACTGTTTGCTCTTACATTTATGCCTGTGATCCCGTTTGAGTTTATTTGTGTGTGTGGTGTGAGGTAAGGGTCCTCCGTCCTTCCGCCCGTGAACGTCTGGTTATCCAGGCACCACTTTCGTGCCCAGCTAGTTTGGGAGTTGCCTTAGCAGTTTCACCGAAAATTGAAAATCGGTTGACTGTAAAACGTCAAGGTTTATTTCCGAGCTCATTTTCATTCTGCTGATGCCTCTTCCTGTGCTAGTACAGCAGTGTGTCTGCTATTCGGAGTTGTAACGTTTGTGGAATAAGTGAAGGAACGAAACTAAAATCTGAAGTCGCATGAAGCACACAGTTGGTACTCATAACACCAGTGGGTCCCTAGCAAGACCTATGTAGTTAGTTTTTTTTTTTTACAAAATAGACTCATTGGGGGGGCCCCGGGAGGCGTTCACAGGTGTGAACTACAGTACAAAGTTGCCCGTGAATTACTCCAGGGACGACTCTGGTGCATTTCCCCTTCTCTGTGCCAAGGTTAGATATTTGTCTGTGGGGTTCAATTAAGGCAGGGGACATGCCCACCAGGCCCTTTTCTACCAGGTCCCCTTATCATTCAAAGACAGCAGCACCGGCTCACAGGTAAAACCTCACCTTGTGGCTGTAGAAAGGCCTTCTCATGTGAACCCAACCGCAGCAAGACTCCTGTAAAGTTGATAGTCCCTGCAGCACCCCTGGCCTCTGGCCCAACAGCGTCCCCCAGGGACTCTGTGCAGGCCCGGCTGCCGCACAGACCCCCAGCCCGAGCCCTCGGGAAGCTGAGGTCAGGGAGGCCCCCTTCCGGAGAGCAGGGGACGCCAGCCAGCATGCAGACACGCTGACGGGCTCCACAGTTACAGGCCCTGTCAGATGACCAGCAATGTAAGCCAGTGAGGAGCATTCAGACCCCACAGAGTGAGAGAGGGGTTTGGGGGATCAAGGTCTTTTTTGGGGTGAGTGAAGAACAAAATGTGTGAGGCCCGACCACTGCATGTCTAGGACTTCGGATTAGCACCCGGGAAGCAAACCCTTCCTTACCTTGCGGCTGCACCCTTGCCTTTCACACTTCTCCCAAGGGTGTCAGGGGTCAGAGGGGACTGAGTGGCTGGCCAAGGTCAAGGCCAAGCCACAGGCACATGTCAAGGCCAGAACTTGAAGCCTGGACTCAGCCCAGCCTGGGATGCAGTTCCCCAAGGTGCCTTTCACGACCACCAGTGCAAGTCAGAGGGTTGCTCAAACGCCTCCTCTGGCCTGTTGAGGAAGTGGTCCCGCCTTCTCTCCCCTGTCCTGGGTGCAGGGATGTGCAGGGACGGGTCTCCAGCGGGGCCCCAGAGTGTGGCTGGTGGAGTCCAGTGAACAGCAGAGCCCCGGGACGTCCTGTGGTTGAGTGGGAGACGTTCTAGAAAGGCCAAGGCTCTCAAATCTGTGCAGTAGGGTCAGGTCCAGCACCAGGCGGGAACAGTAGACCGACATCACCATCAGTGTTTCCTCCTGCCTTGCCATGAACTCCTTAGCTCAGTGTAACTTGCGTCCTCCCCTATGCAGCTTCGGAGTCGGCGGGCTGGCTCTGCCCACTGGCCAGCTCTGGGACCTGGACTCGGCCCTCGGGATAGCTCTGAGCACCTATTCCTCCCAAGCAAAACAGACTTGGCTGTCCACCCAGAGGGCCGAGGTAGCGGCCCAGCGCAGTCGTCGTGGGTCAGTGAATGATTCCTTAAAACAAAGATTCAGTTTCCAGGCAGAAGCCCTCCAGCCCCGGACTTCAGCCGGATTGGGAGCCTGGGTGGAGCGGCCCCTCCCGGCGGGCGTGCGCCTAGGGCGCAGGAGGCAGCAGCGGCGTCAGAGGGGCCCCTGAGCGCGTGGTCGCCCGCAGCAGCAGCAGCAGCGGCAGCGGCAGCGGCGGCGGCGGCGGCATGGAGATCGTGTACGTGTACGTGAAGAAGCGCAGCGAGTTCGGGAAGCAGTGCAACTTCTCGGACCGCCAGGCCGAGCTGAACACCGACATCCCGCCGAACCCCGAGCTGGCGGAGCAGTACGTGGCGCGCAACCCCGTGGACGTGGGCGTGCAGTGCTCCGCCAGCCTGTCGGAGCACGAGGTGGGTCCCGCCCCCCCCCGCCCCCAGGCCTGGCCGCTGCGGGCGTGGTCTGCGTGGTCTGCGTGGTCGGCCCTGCGGCGACCGGAGTGGCCCGTGTCCGGCTGGCCGTGCGTGCAGGGTGGCTGTGGGCGCCAGGCGGAGATGCCGCCCTGCCAGGGCCTCTGGCCTCACCTTTGAGACCCTAGCTAGAGCCGTTTTAGGCATTTGGTACAGGTGCAAGAGGTGTTCTGAGGGAGGGGAGTTTTATTCCTTTTCATTACTGTTTTGGAGCAAGAGGAAGGGAGAGAGAGAAGCAAGTGCGAGATGGAAACATTGAGTGGTTGCCTCGCCTGCCCAGCCCGCCTGGGGACCCACCCGGCCACCCAGGCAGGGACCCACCCTGCCACCCAGGCGTGCGCCCCCACTGGGAATTGAGCTGGGGACCTTTCTCTTTGCGAGAGGATTCCCAACCCACCGAGAAAGGCGGCCGGGGCTTGGGGACGCAGAGATTTACCTCCACGGGCAACTGCCCCGTTGCGGGAAGGAAAAGTTACCATAGAAAGTTCCGGCCTCCGAGATCAGAGAAGGGGGCCAGGCTGCTGTCCAGTCCCCCGGGGAGCTCCCGCCTGTCTGAAGCAGGTGGTCAGCGCCTTATTATGTCGGGAACTGCTGAGAGGAAACTAGATGGAAGGAGATAACCCATTTATCATGCCCCACATCAACGGAGTGGAAATCACATGATTTGATCAACACACATGGTGGTGAGTCGTTCCGGTCATTGGCAGGTTGCAGGAGCTGGGGGGCGTCTCTTGCTTTCAGCTAATTGCTGGCACAGGGACGGGGGCAGCTCTGTCCCTGGCGTAGAGATGGGCGCCGCGGAGGCCACACCCCGTCAGGGTCTCCTGGTAACAGCTCTGCTGGGAGAAGACACCTAACTTCTGTGACAGCTGCCTCAGAAACGGGCAGGCGAGGGCAGGGACTGCCAAGGGAGCGTGGGGCGATGAAAATGTTCAGGAACCAGATCGCGGTGACGGTGGCCCATTGGGAACATTGCGAGTGTCCCCAACACCGCTGAATATTCACAGTGGTGGAATTTATGCTACGTGTGTCACCAAATTTTAGAAATGGGAGAACACGGAGAGGAGGCACACTGGTCCGTGTAGGGGGTAAAAACGACACCTCTTTTCCAGCCACAGAGAATGAGTAGAGCAGATCCACTCTTTTCTTTAAAAAGATTTTATTTATTTTCAGAGAGAGGGAAAGGGAGGGAAACATCCATGTGTGGTTGCTTCTCCTGCGCCCCCAACCGGGGCCCTGGCCTGCAACCCGGGCCTGTGCCCTGACTGGGAATTGAACCCGGGACCCTTTGGTTCTCAGGGCCGCGCTCCATCTACAGAGCCACAGCAGCCAGGGCGCAGCCCACCCCTAACCGCTTCTGTGTTCCCTCCCTGGGCGATGCGCGTGGCCAGCAGAGGCGGACAGTCAGTTCTTCCCCTGGGATCTCACCGGGCAGACGGCCTTCAGATGAGGTTGGAAGTGGATCTTCCGTGGCCAAGGCTGCTCCCTGCTCGCAGTGGCACACGCATGGCTGCCTGTGACCCCTAAGGACCTGTGCCCACCTTCCTGGTTCCCAAGAATATTGTGGTCCAGCCCTGAGCGCTCAGGGCCTGATCCTGGCAGGCGGAAGCATGGGGGGCTGGGGGCGGGCGGGGGTGCTCACCCGGAGCTCCCTGTTCAGGCCAACACAGAGCGGTTCGAGATGGAGACCCGGGGTGTCAACCACATTGAGGGGGGCTGGCCCAAGGACGTGAACCCCCTGGAGCTGGAGCAGACGATCCGCTTCCGGAAGAAGGTGGAGAAAGACGAGAACTACATCAACGCCATCACGCAGCTGGGCCTGGTGAGGGTCCCCATCACTCTGCACCCCAGCCACCACCCCAGCCACACGCCACGCCCTGAGGGGCCCTGTGTTCACCCCTGTGGCTGCCCGGGGGAGGAACACAAGAGGCCTTAAGGGACCTGGGGGGCCGGGAGCAGGTGCGCACACCCCTCAGCAGCCAGGGGGGAAGGTGGGGAGGTGCGGGGTCTGGACAGGCTTTAGAAGGAGTCTGAAAAGTGGCCCCTTTGGGCAAAGAAAACCCCAAAGAACCCCACCGCCAGCTACCTCCTCGTAGGGAATATTCATCCATTCAACACGTGGGGACCGCGCTTCTGGAGCCCCGCACAGGAAGAGGGTGCAAAAACAAATTCACGTACATCTGTGAATCACGAGTACAACTGATTCCAAACCGTTTATAATCCACCAGAGGTCAGACAAATACAGAGAGGTCACCACAGAATGTAGAGGGGCGTGCGGTAAAAGAAGGGGTGACTTGCCATGTTGCCACCTAAGGAGAGCGTTCATGTCCTGCTGAAGGGATCAGGGAAGGCTTCCTGGAAGAGGTGGCGCAGCGTGTGGGCTTTGCCATGATGGACATTTGGAATAGCGGGGAGGGCTTTTTGGGGAGGGAGCCAGGGATGGAGCTATGTATGGAGGCATCAGTACTTGTGAGTGGCTGGAGCCAAGTTCTTTTCCCACTGTGGCCCCCCACCCCGGACCTTTTAGACATTCTTTTCCTAATTGCAGCCCTTGAAATGTCAACGCCGTAGGCACGCCAGGCACCCGTTTACGTGCTCTATGTGTACGTGTGCTCTGTCCCTGAGAAGTAATGTGATTTCCACCCGCCGGGGCGGTGCTGCACCCCTGGGACGCATGGAGGAGGGCGGGGAAGGGCCCTGGTCACGCCTGAGGATGCCGCGTGTCCCACAGATCATGGAGCACTGCATCAAGCAGAACAATGCCATCGACATCTACCAGGAGTACTTCGATGACGAGGACGCGGTGGAGGTGACGGAAGAGGCTCCTTCGGCTAAAACCATCAACGTCTTCAGGTACCTGCATGGTTGGGTGGGTGCCGGCCAGCCCCGCGGGGGGGGTGTTTCCCAACACGGCTCCGGAGGTATTGTGACCCCCTGAGGGTCCTGGGAAGTGTGAATGAGCCCGTCTCACCCTGAGCAGGAAGGAGCTGGGCTGGGCTGTTCCTGGGACCGACCTGGGCCAGCGGGGGCTGTGCAGGGGTCCGTGGGGCTCTGACCTCCGGAAGGAAGCCTCCCTGGTCTTCCCACGCAGCCCCCAGGCGAGGAGACTGACCCTCGGAGCGGAAGTGCTGGGGGTAGGCAGTGGGTGGGCCCGGGTCCCAGGACTCCAGTCCAGACTCTGTCCTGCAGCAGCACCTCCCCGAGTGAGCACAGGGGCGAGTGACCCAGGGGCTTCCGGCCCCACTTCCCTTCGACCCTCCCGTGAACTTCAAGGAGACGGTCTCACCTGGGGACCACTGTGTCTTCAATACTGAAGTCTTTCCCATTCTCCACCCCCACCCTTGCTCTTTAAATCAAGAGTTTATTTTATTTTTATTGTTTTTATTTATTTATCTATTTACTTAATATTTTATTTATTGTTTTTAGAGAGAAAGGAAGGGATAGAGGGAGAGAGGCAGAGAGAGAGAGAGACATCCATGTGTGGTTGCCTTTCACGGGCCTCCAGCTACGGACCTGCCTGGAGACCTGGCTTGCAACCTGGTTATGTGGCCCTGGCTGGGGATCGAACCAGCGACCTTTGGGTTTTTATTTTTCGAGAGTGTGTTTTTCAGAGCAGTTTTAGGGCCACAGCACAACTGATGAGAAAGAACAGAGTCCCCCCCCACCCCACCCCTCACCCACACGCACAGCCTCAGCCACTATCACCATCACGTCCCAGAGGGTTTGTTGGTCACATGGGGAGCCTTCATGGCCACATCATGGTCACCCTGGCCTCCTCTGCTCCGGCTGCTGTGACAAAAGCCTCGGTAGCTGGGAAAAGGCAGAAACCCGGCTGTTGCAGTTCCGGAGGCTGGAAGCTGCGAGGTCAGGGGGCAGCCGGGTCGGGCTCTGCTTCCAGGGGGACCCGCGCCCCAACTCGTCGGTGGCCGTCTTCTTGCTGTGGGGTGCGGTCACTCCCAGGAGCCCCACCTGTGGGGACACTAATCTCTTTGTTGGGGCACCACCCCCCTGACTTAGCTCCCCAGGTCCCCATGTCCTAAAATCATCAGTTTCAACAGATGACTTCGGGGTGGGGAGTCTACAGTTGACATCTCCCTCTGTGTCACACATGCCTGGAGTTTTGACAAACCCGTCACACAGAATAGCTTCACTGTTTGAAAAGCCACCCGTTCGCCCCGCCAACCCTGTGGCAGGGACTGATTTTTTAATTGTATTTTCTACTGTCTCCATGGCCTGGCCTGGCCCAGAACGCCCTGCCTTTGGAAGCAGACAGTAATGGCCTTTCCAGAAGGGCGTCCCGCACGTGGTGACGCGCATTATGTGTACACCAGGTGTTTTCATGGCCTGACGGTTCGTTCCTTCGTGTGGCTGAGCAGTATTCCAACGCGCGCCCGGGTCACCCAGCAGCCACTCGCCCGCCGGAGGCTGTTTGGGTTGGTCCAGGGTTCCAGCATCAGGACTCAAGCTGCTGTCAGCACCCAGGGGCAGGTTTTGGTGCTGACGGAGGTTGGGGCCCATCCGGGCAAAAGGCAGAGCATGGATGTGACTCCCATGGGCCCCCTGGTTCTCACACTAACAAGGAGGCAAGCCTTCCACTCAAAGGTTCCTCAAATAAAAGCAGTGAACTGGAATTTAATATATATTTTCGGTTGCATTTATTTTGAGAGAAAGGGGAATGGAGAGAGAAAGGGAGAGAAGCATCCGTGTGAGGTTGCCTCTCTCGTGCTCCCAGCTGGGGGCCTGGCCCGCAGCCCAGGCCTGCGCCCTGCCTGGGAATCGAACCAGCGCCCTGCCGGCTTGCAGCCAGAGCTGGAATTTTAAATTCTGTTTCCATTTTTAGCATTAGGTTTTATGTGTGGCGCGTGGGACTGGTTTTCTGGCTCAAGGAGTCTTACACACTTGGTTTTCAAAGCAAGTTTCTCTGGGTGAACGCTTGAGTAGGCTGAAGCATGCGTGAGCATTTTAAAGGACAGAACCTGCCCTCCAGCCTCCCACCCTGTGCTCTGCCCCGAAGGGACCCGCAGGAGGTCAAGCGGTCCGCCACCCACCTGTCCTGGCACCCCGACGGCAGCAGGAAGTTGGCGGTGGCCTACTCTTGCTTGAACTTCCAACGCGCACCCGAGGGCATGAGCCACGAGTCCTACATCTGGGACCTGGGTGAGCACCAGAGGGCCCGGTGGCCTGGGACGGCGGGGGGAGAGGACAGGAGGAGCGGCGGTGGGAGCCTCTGGGGCGGGGGGACTGGGTACCAGGAGGCCTTGCACCTCCCTGTGTGGGGTGCAGGTGCAGGAGCGTATCAGAGGGAAACCCCATCGGACTGAGGAGGGGCCCAAGGAGGAGGGGAGGGCACTCGCTGCCGCCCCACTTTTCCAAGCGCCTGTCCTTTGTTCTGGGCACAGAGGAGCAGCATGTCTAGAGGAGCCGGAACCACTGTTGACAGAGGGGCCACTCCCAGGGCACAGCCTGGGGGGTCGTGGGCGAGGGTGGGCATCGTGCTTTCCAATGCCCCTTGCGGCCAGTGAGAAAATGAACATAAGTCGTTCCGCACCAAACCTGGGAAATTACAATTACAATTACATGTGCACACACGCACATGTGCACACACAGGGGTGACTCCCCAAAATAGAACCGTCAGAAGAACGCCTGGGGTCAGTCACCTGGACAAAGGCTGCCGGGCTCCTTCTCCCGTTTGGCCCTCTGCCTTCCTTCCCAGGCCTGGTGGGATATTTTGCGTTTCCCCCCTGCTCTTTAGAAAACCCCAATAGGCCTGAGACTGTCCTGAAGCCGTCCTCACCTCTTGTCACCTTGGAGTACAACCCCAAAGACTCCCACGTGCTCCTGGGCGGCTGCTACAATGGGCAGATTGGTAAGAGGGGCCTGGGTCCCAAACCCCCGGTGGGCTTGAGGAGAAGACCCGTTTCACTGGGCAAGCCCTGGGTCCAGTCGCATACAGATAGCCTGGCAAGCGGGGTCTCCAGGGGTTCCCCAGACACATCGAAGAAGGATGATAGTCCGGGCAGCCCCGCCTCTGCCCTCCTGTGGCTGGTTCTCACCAGGAAAGCAGGTCCCAGGTCCTTTTCCAAGGCCGCCGTGGGAGGGGGGGCGTGGGGCCTCCTCAGGGTAAGTTAAAATGCCACGGAACCGCAGTTCTTACCCAGGGTCAGCTCTTCTTCCGACAGCAGCGCTTTTCAGGACCCTGCAGCCTTCGCCTCGTGTCCAGAGTGTTGAAGAAGTTGATTGTGGCACTTTTGCTAGTCTTCCCATTGCTTTTATGGAGGAGGAGATTTTCAGAGGCCCCTACTCCCCTCGTTTTGCTGATTGTACACCCAGAAAGTTGAGTCTTTTGATGGCTAGTGAGATCGGAAGGGACCTGCCCAGGTGGGCCCTAAACGCCCCTGCTTGCTCTGCACCCCACTGCTTGCTGTGCACCCCTGGCCCTGGAGCAGCTACTCAGCCACCCCTGTCTGCACCCCACTCCAGACTCGCGGGTGTGGAAGAGGTGCCCCACCCTCCCGCCTTCACAGACTCTGAGCCCCGCCTTCTCCCTCGGGGGAAGGAGCCAGAACGGCTGGGTCAATTCTTCTCAGACACCCTCTGTGGCCAGGCTGCCTCCGGCCTGCGGACACCCCTGATGTCCCTCTCAGACCTGCTGCCGCCTTCCTGGGGCCGCCGCCAGGGAACGGACGTGGGCTCCCCTAACCTCCCAGCCACATCACCCAGGGGCCAGGCTCCGGAAGCTGGGAGCAGAGCTGCACCGCCCTGCCTCACTCATTATTCAGAACCCCTCCCGGTGGCTGGTGCCGCCTCGGCCGGCCAGGCTCCACTCTGCCTCGCTCCAGGGCCAGTGCCGTGGGGCCACCCCTGGGCCCTCCCTCGCCCATTTCCGGGCCAGGCTGGCTCAGGGCAAGTGCTTTCACTTGGATTCCATCAACCACCCCTGAAGGATCAAGTACGTAGTTGCTTGTTTCACGAAGTCAGCTTTCCTGGAAACAGCTCTCAGTAATGGGGTGGGTCCTCGCTGTGCACTTGGGGGGAGATGAAAACAAAATCCATTAGGACAAAAAGCAGATACTCCTCAAGGTTTCCGGGTAAAGCAGGAGAGGCAGAGCACTGTCCGCAGGTCGCAGTAGAGGGGGAGCTGCCCGAGCTACATTTTCCCATCAGGACGCGGGACGGATTGATGCAGCAGGAGAGAGTCACACAAATGCGCTTCCATTCCGGAGCCTCTCCCTGTGGTGGAGACACTGCCTGTCTCTCTACCTGACCCACTCTGTTCCGGCTCCTCCTCAGTCTTAGTTCCAGCTCACCTCCTCCAGGAAGCCCTCCTTGACCATCCCCTGCGTCCCTCACTAGGGAAATTACATCATGGGCTGTTCTGGCAGGTCCTTCCCCTGCCTCCCAGGGACAGTGCCTGTCCTATTGCCAGTGGCTTCCCCAGGGCCCAGGGTGGCACGCCACACGTGGCAGGGCTCGACAGAATGAACGAAGCATGCACTTGGGGCACGATCATTCCCCAAAGATCACGTGGGGGCTCCGGGGGCTGGCAGGAAACTCCAGCTGGTTTGAACCTTGCCGAGACTCTAAAAATGCCACATACCTGCCAAACCGAGAGAAGCAGCCCCACTCGGTCCTCTCCTCCCTGCGCCGGGAAAGGAAGCCTGTGCCTCTGCTAACCACCCCTGTTTCCTCCCTCGCAGCCTGTTGGGACACCCGGAAGGGCAGCCTGGTGGCTGAGCTGTCCACCATTGAGTTCAGCCACCGGGACCCCGTGTATGGCACCATCTGGCTGCAGTCCAAGACGGGCACCGAGTGCTTCTCGGCGTCCACGGACGGGCAGGTGCGGAGGGCAGGTCCCGGCGGGCCAGCCGCTACCGCCATGCGGCGTGGGGGTGGTTCCCCACTGCAGTCGCAAGGGAATGTTCTCTTTTGCATCTTATTTTTTTTTTAAAGATGTTACTTGTTTATTTTTAGAGAGAGGGGAAGGGAGGGAGAAAGAGAGGGAGAGAAACATCCACGTGTGGTTGCCTCTCAAACACACCCGGCTGGAGACCTGGCCTGCAACCCAGGCCTGTGCCCTGACTGGGAATCGAACCCGCGACCCCTTGGCTCACAGGCTGGCACTCAACCCACTGAGCCACAGCAGCCAGGGCTGCATCTAACTTTTAAGTGGAAAAGTAGGTAATGCAGGCACTCAGGACAACATGCAACAGGTACAGAAGGGCAGGCAAGCCCCGCAGGGACCCCCAGCAGGCACGGCCCACACCAGTTCCCCGTGTCTGCCTTCGTGGACGGTGTCTGTGTGCAGAAGCGGATCTGCACTTGATGTTTTTCATGTGACATGCCCTGGAGATGACTTCCTGTCTCCCAAAGCCCTGCCCAGTGCCCGTTAAGGACTGTGCTGGGTGTGGAATCATTTATTTAAGTAGATTTTTAATATTCATTGTCCCCCCAAAACGTAGCCAAGAGCGTTATGACCTTCATGTGAAGGTACATCAACCTCATCTGTGGCCATTCTCCAGGCATGCTTGTCCCTGTGGGCTGATGGTAGCCTCCGTCACACACCCCGCTGACCAGTGACAGGCCCGGGAGCTGGCGGTGGTGAGGGAGACCTGACCCGGGAGAACCGCAGGACCTCAGGTCTCATCACTGCCCCCCATCAGGTCATGTGGTGGGACATCCGAAAGTTGAGTGAGCCCACCGAGGTGGTGGTCATGGACCTGAGCAGAAAGGAGCAGCTGGAAAATGCCTTGGGGGCCATCTCTCTGGAGTTTGAGGCTACTTTGGTGAGTGTCCCTCCCTGTCCTACCCCCTGCTTGTCCCCAGGGCAGCAGGTGTATGGCAGGTCTTGTGCCCCGCCCCCCCCCCAGTCTCTAGGCGGAAGGCGGAGTCTCTCCAGCCACTTCCCAGCGGGGCAGCAGAGCCCCTTGGGGGAAGAAGCCTCGGCAGGTGCCTGGGCTGAACCAAAGTCACGCTTTCAGACAGGACCCCCACTCCAGAAGGGAGAGCCCTGTTCTCTTGTCCAGGATGGTGGGGACCAACGCCAGGAGGCCAGGCTCTGTCCCAGCCGTGCCTGGAGGGGGCACTTGGCCAACCAGAAGCACAGGCGTAATTAAGGACTTGAGTTAGGGAGGAAGAACCGTCCAGATCAAACGTGAACAGCCATGTGAACGTGCCACAGAGGGAAGCTTCTAGAAGCAGCACATGACAACTCCTTCCAAGGGCGGGGCGGGCAAGGGAAGCCAGTTTTCTTCAATGGCCCTGGGTTCCTGGTTTATGCCTCATGGACACCCAGCCCTGGCTCCCCCTTGGAGTTGTCACCGGTTTGCTTTTGGTGCGTGGGACGTCATTTCTAGGCCTTGGAGAGGTGTCGACCTTGGCCTGGGGACCCTCATCGGTGGCTGGGGGGTGACGTGAAAGACCCTGGGCACGGGTCAAGGCAAGGAGGGCTCAGAAAACCATTCTGTCATGAGAGCAGACATTTCCAGGCCAAGTGCTCCATGTCATAACTGCGCGGTCACCAGTCCCCACTGCTCCCCTCTTGTCACTGCGGACGCACCCTGGGCCGGACACTTGTGCCGGCCTCACGGGGAGCTGCGCCCTCTCCGGAGACCACCCTGTGAGTTCACGTTATCACCCCCACTTGCCTCCGGCGTAGTCACGTGCTGCAGTGTGCAAAGCCAGGTGCCCGCCCGGGGTGCCACCCCGACCCCGGCTCGCTGGGGCCCCAGAGTCGCCGTGATGGCCGACTCAGGCTGGGTCTTCGTTTCTTTTGGAGCCCCAGCTTCTAGTTGTTATTTTTTAAAGTGGCGTCAAAAACACCTAATGTAACGTACAATTGTAACCGGGTTTTTAGAAGATTTTATTTACTTTTACAGAGAGGGGGGAAGGGCGGGAGAAAGAGAGGGAGAGAAACATCCACGTGTGGTTGCTGTTTGCACGCCCCCCCACTGGGGACCCTGCGTGTGCCCCCACGGGGAGCTGCACCAACACTTTGGTTTGCAGGCCGGCGCTCAGGCCACCGGGCCACACCAGCCAGGGCCCAGCCGCTCTTAAGGGTACAGTCCGGCGGCATGAAGGGCGTCCACGCTGCTGTGAGGTGGACCTGCAGCTCTTTTTCGTCTTGCAGACCGAACCCCTGGGCGGTGCTTTGTCAACAGTTCCCTGCAGCCCGCCCAGCCCTCCTACTTCCTGCCTCTACGACCTCCCCTCCTGCAGATGACCCATGAAAGGACCCTCGCGGTATTTGTCCTTCTGTGACTGGGGTGCTTGTTTCGCCTGGACGATGTCCTGGCGGCAGCCCGTGGCAGAACCTCCCTCCGCCGTGAGGCTGAAGGGCGCGCCCTCGCACGGGCAGACCGCGTTCGGTTTAGGCACCGTCTGCCGCGGGGTACGGCCCGCTCCCCTCTCGGCACCTGAACCACGGACCCTGAACTCGCGCGCGCAGCGTAGCCTCGGTTTTCAGCAGCGCGTGGCTGAGTTGGGGGAGCGAGTCTAGACTCATGTTTCGTGTCGTTCGCTCAGTCAGTCACTTTGCCTGTAAGCAGCCATTCGGAATCTTTGTGACCAAGCCGGAAGCGGCAGGGGGATCCGTGAGGCACGGGGTCTCAGGAAGGGTGGGGGTCCGATGAGGCTGGGGAGGGGGCAGCTCCCTAGGAGCGAGTGGGCGGCTTCACCCGCGCAGCCCGAGCGCCTGCTTCACAGAGCCTTCCCCTCGGTTGTCCCCTCACCCAGCCAACCAAGTTCATGGTGGGCACCGAGCAAGGCATCATCATCTCCTGCAACCGCAAGGCCAAGACGCAGGCTGAGAAGATCGTGGGCACCTTCCCCGGCCACCACGGCCCCATCTATGCCCTCCAGAGGAACCCCTTCTACCCCAAGAACTTCCTGACCGTGGGCGACTGGACGGCCCGCATCTGGTCCGAGGAGAGCAGGGAGTCGTCCATCATGTGGACCAAGTAAGCGGGCCGTGTGGAGGTGGGGTGGGGTGCCGGCGGTGGAGGGGACAGAGGGGGCCCGGCCCCTAGCCCAGGAGTGGCCTGAACATCTGTGTGTCCACCCGTAAAATGGAGAAAACACGCCTCCACCAACGCCCAGGCTGAATTCAGCCACTAGAGGAGTGCGCTGCAGGCGGCTGGGTCAGCGACAGTGACAGCCATGAGTTCATCTCCGTGACCCCCAGGACAACCGCAGGAGTAGGTAGCCTTGCTGCTCGGTCACCTCATCCTTCAAGACGGGGCACAGGGACGCACAGTCCCTGGCTTCTGGTCTCCCAGTTGGTGACTCCACTGCGTTCAGCCATTTACACGTCAGGGGTCACCGGGCGCTTTCACGCCTGAGCAGCTGTGAGTGAAGGCGCTGGGAATGCAGCTGCACCGGGCGGCTCAGCGTTGCAGGGAGGAGCCGGAGGTCGGGGAGCGGCCCTCCAGCCTCAGGCTTTCTGTGACTCCTGCAGCCACTTACTTTGTGGGTAACCGGACACTCCGGATCATTACAGCAAAGTGTCTAGTGGACGAACTGTTGTTTTGAGGGGCCCCTGTACTGCTTTCCAGAACAGCAGCACCAGTCCGCGTCCCACCCGCCCACAGTGCACCAGGGCCCCCCTTTCTCGCATCCTCACCGGCTCTTACCTGCTGGTTTCTTATCGATGGCCGTTGTCACAGGCGAGTGCTATTTCATGGCACTATTCATGTACCTATCGGCCATTCCTGTGTCTTTTTGGGAAAAATGTCTGTTCAGGTCCTTTGCCCATTTTTAAATTGGGTTCTTTTTTTTTTTCTCCTCCATTGAGTTGTATGAGTTCCTTATATATTTTAGATATTAAGCCCTTATTAAATACGTGGTGAGCAAGTATTCTCTCTCAGGTGGCTGTTTTATTTTGTTGACTGTCTCCTTGGCTGCGCAGAAGCGTTTTAGGTTGATGTTCCACTTGCTTATCTTGGCTTTTGCGGCCTGTGCTTTTGGTGTCACATCCAAAAGGTGGCCGCCAGGAGCAGCGGCCAGGATTTCCCCTCTGCGTTGTCTCCTAGGAGGTTTATGGCTTCAGGCCATACATTCATCCTGACTCCCTTTCGTGTTGAGTTTTGTGCAAGCTGCATGACAAGGGTCCAGTGTCACTGTTCACTGCAGAAATCCCTCAACATCAGATGGGACCGAGCACGACACTCTCCCGAGCCCAACGTAGGGGCTCTTCTGGAACATCTTTCCTCTGCTCCTTTCACGGCACCCCAGGGTGCAGGCCCAGCCCGTGGGCTGACGGACCCAGAGCCCCTTGAAGTGCAGCCTGTGAGCCGAGGGTGGGCGGGGTTGGTGTGGCTGGAAGTCAGACACAAGGAAGCACTGCCCGGCCAGCGGAGAGACCCCGTAGCCGCGCTGGGCTGGGTGAGCAGCTCCCCGTCCCTCCCAACCACGGTGGCCCCGACTCATGGCTCCGGCTCCCCACAGGTACCACATGGCGCACCTCACCGATGGCGCCTGGAGCCCGGCGAGGCCGGCGGTTTTCTTCACCACCAAGATGGACGGGACCCTGGATATTTGGGACTTTGTGTTCAAGCAGTGTGACCCGGCCCTCAGCCTGAAGGTCACACATCTGCCCCCCACCACCAGGCTTTAGGGTCCCCCGGCCCTGGTGGCATGGATCACGGGAGGCTGAGGGGCCTGGGGTGGGGGGCAAGGCGGACGATGAGGCTGGGGATGGGGGGTGGGGGGCCAGAGGTTCCTGACAGCCGATCTCAAAATGTGAACTTGGTCCCTGGGCCGGGGGCGTTCCCGAGGGTGTGTGGACCTGACCCCTCGCGGGAGCCAGGCGATCAGCCAAAGGTTTACGTGGCCCCCACCTTCTCAGCGCGGCCTGTCTGCCCCCCGACAGGTGTGTGACGAGGCCCTCTTCTGCCTCCGGGTGCAAGACAACGGGGGTTTCATTGCTTGCGGCTCCCAGCTGGGCACGACCACGCTGCTGGAGGTCTCGCACGGGCTGTGCACACTCCAGAGGAACGAGAAGAACATCGCTTCTTCGGTAAGTGCCCGGTGCCAACGCGGTGTCGGAGGAGCAGGCCGGTCAGGACACCCTCGTGGCTGCCCCAGCACCTCCTGAGAAACGGGTGGACGTTCTGGGGTCCTGAAATGGCCGCTGGAAGAGGGTGTTGCTGCGGGCGGGGTCTGAATCCTCCTGGCTTAGTCACGAAGGAGCTGAGTGGCCTTGGGCAAGTCACCGAACCTCTTCAGGCCTCGGTTTTCATGTCCGTCATCGAGTGCAGGCTTAGGGGACTGCCAACGGAGGAGACAGGTGGCAGGGGACAGCCCTGGGGAGGGGGCCCAGGGGGCTGGGATCCGTCACCGCACTGCGCCCTGGAGGCCCGTCCCCCAAACCCAGAGCTTCATGGCTCACTGGTGCTGAGACCTGGGAGAGCCGCCTGGCGGGGCCCAAGACCATCCGCCTTTGGGCTGACCCTTTGTGCTGCCCCAATCCAGGGTCGTTCTTCATGCTGTCGCCTACAATCTTGGAGCCCTGGCCCCCACCCTTGGACCCCAGTAGCCGGCCCTGCACCCTTGCCTTTAGCCCTGATACCGATCTCTGTGGGCAGCTGTGAGCAGCTTGAAGGGGACCCAGCCGGGCCCTGTGCTGGGAGCCCTGGCTGCCACCCTCCCCCATGGGACCCTCTGTCCCTGTGTGTCTCAGATCTTTGAGCGGGAGACCCGGCGGGAGAAGATCCTGGAGGCGCGGCACCGCGAGATGCGGCTGAAGGAGAAGGGCAGGTCGGAGGGCAAAGGCGAGGACCTGGGGGACCAGGAGCCCACTGCCAACCTGGAGGAGCTGGTCGCTAAGGCTGAGGAGGAGTTCTTCGAGGTCATCTTCTCCGAGCTGAAGAAGGAGGAGGCGAAGGCCATGAAGTCCAAGCTCGTAAGGGGCTCCGACCGGGCCGGTGTGGGCGGGCAGCAGGCGACAGGGCACGGGTGTCGCTGGCCGGCGGGTCCCCTGGGTGACCTCGGGCAGATGGGTGGTGTTACCCTCCCTCCAGGGGGTCCTGTCTCCAGACAGACTCCGGCTCTTTGGGGTCCGTCTCTCCCGGCCACCGGGATGGGCGCCTGGAACATGCACCGGGCCAACTGAGTGAGGCTGCTGCGGGGTTAGGGGGGGTCAGATACGTCACCCCGGAGGCTGTGGGGGAGGGGCAGCGACACCCCGGTGTGGAGGGGTGTCGGCTCCGCTCCAAGGCGCGTACAGCTGGGAAAATCGCACCGGCCCCTTCGCTTCTTGTTCCGTAATTTTCCCTTGGAAACGGAGGAAATGAGCTGTAAAGATGGTGTCTGGCCACCTTCCAGGCCCCTTTCTGTACCAAGGGACAGAGGAGGAGAAAGACACTGTCGCTCTGGTCATTGCCAAGAGACACCTCCAGATGAGGCGGGGGAAGAACGGGAGTGAGTGCCAGGGTCCCCCCAGTGCGCCGTTCGGGCGTGGCCTGGTGTGAAGTGGAAACGGAGGACACCGAGCCCCCCTTCCACACCGCCGGCCCTGGTGCAGCGGGGCTGGCGCCCAGGCCTCAACCACGTTGGCCTTGGGGCTCAATGTTGGGTGCCGGGAGGCCGCCCCCACCCTGATTCTGCGCCTCTCTCTCCCTTTGGCAGAAAAAAACGAGTTTGGAGGAGGAGGAGGGGGAGGAGGAGGAGGAGGAGGCGGAGGGACAGCACGAGTTGCAGGGAAAGGACGGGGAGGAAGAAGAAGGGGACCCTGAAGAGAATCCAGTCTGAAAGGTCAGCCCACCAGCAGCGCCGGAGCTCCTCCCTGGAAGTGTTGCTGGGGGGGCGACCGGGGAGCCTGGCCCTTTCAGCCTGGCCCTGCGCACCCCCTGCAGCTCCCCCAGGGCTGTGGTGGCAGCGTGTCCCTCCCCAGGCCGGCCAAGCCACCCCTGGGGTGACAGCGGCCTCGGACAGACCTGGGGCGGGGTGGGGCGCCCCTTTCCCCTGACCCTCCTGTTCACATGCCCACGGGACCAGGTCCGTCCACTCTGGGGTGTCTGTGCAAGCGACACCCCTGGCATGTTTACCTCCAGAAGGCCAGAGGAGGTCCAGGAGTGGGGCTGGGTTGTTCTGGGGCTCTGCAAGCTTTCTGTCATCTTAATTCCTGCAAATTAAACCACTGATAACTGGTGCTCCTTATGCATCACCCACTGCGAGCTGGTCCTGTCATTTCGCCTGAGTCTTTTTCTAAGTCCCTGGAAGGTTTGTGCCCTGATGACCCTTGCTCTACGGAGGAAGGACCAGGTCCCAGGGAGGTGTGGGGACTTGCCCAGGTCACAGAGGGTGTGAGAGGCAGATGGGGGCCAGGAGGCCACTCACTCCCAACCTGCCCATCAGTCACCTGTGGGCGGGCCCTGGGCAGAGCCCCCGCACAGCGGAGCATTTGGTGACGGTTGCTAGACAGGTGGCAGGCCAGAGGGCCCATCAGAGCCAGCCCTGTCCCCAGAGAAGTCCCCAACTACCCTCCAGTCTGTGGCTGTCAGGTGGTCCTGACAGGGACCCTAAAGGCCTGTTTACAAGTCTTACTGGGGGGACCCAGCTGCTCTCGTGCCCAGAAGGGAAAAGAAACATCGAGTGTCCACTGTGGCCCGACCTTGACAGAATAATCTTTGTGGGTCCCATTTGTTGGGCACTTGAGCTTAAACTAGTGCCGGAAGGGGCGCTGTCCCCACCTGCTGCCCCTGAGTCATGGTCCGCACAGGTCCGGCCGTCGCCCCACCGACCGGCCCAGCCCCTGTGCCAGCCCCGTAGGTACTGCACGCCCGGGCCTCCCAGGACCAGGCTTCCAGGCAGAGGGTGGGTACAAATCGGGCGCCCCTCTCTGTCCAGGGTCCCAGGATGGGCCCCTCACCATGCAAGGACCCAGGGAGCCGTGGAGCTGCTGGGGTGATTTGGCCCCGGGACACATGGCCGCATCTGGGCACAGGTGAAGGGACGTGACTGGGTGAGGGGAGGCTACTGACCCAGCGGGTTGCAGTCAGGGGTGCAGCTCGGCGCCCTGCAGGGCACAGGGTGGCCCCCGAGAGTGACCTGGCCCAGCGGTCAACAGAGCCCAACAGTAGAAAGCCTGACCTCAAGGAGAAAGTCAGGACAGGCACCCTGACAGCCCGCGGTGAGCTGCCAGGACAGTGGGCTTCGAGGGAGCGCGTTCTCACTGCGGTGGGAGGGGTGCTGCCTGTGCTGGGCAGGGTGGGTCACCTCCCCGGCTGGGAAACTTTCACAGCAGGTACAGAGCACAGCACTGTGCGGCGGGTGTTTGAGGAATAGTGGGGTGGGGGGAGGGGCCCACAGGCGTCTTTCAGCTCAGGGATGTGGGCTCTGGGAGTGTGACACTCATCCCCACTCATCCTCCGACCCATGACCTTTCCTGTCCCCTTCGCCGGACTCGCCCAGAGCCTGGGGCTTAGTTTCTCCCGAGGGGAGTGGAAAACAGAGCCACGCCGCTGCATGGAGCACTGAGGCTGCTGGGAACCCACTCCCCACCCCTGCGGGCGGGGAATGTGGCCTGTGGAATGTGGATGACGGCCCGGGTGTGGGGACACGTCCAAGCAGGGTCGGAAAGTGGCGGAAGCAGAGGCCAGACCGACACGTCCACAACACAGTTAGGTCCCTCTGTCCAAGCAGGCGTGCAGGTGTGTGCATGCAGGTGCGTGCGGGTGTGTGCGTGTGCGTGTGCATGCGGTATGTGCAGGTGTGTGTGTGCAGGTGCGTGTGCATGCAGGTGTGTGCAGGTGTGTGCATGCAGTGTGTGCAGGTGCGTGTGCGTGCAGGTGTGTGCGGGTGCGTGTGCATGCGGGTGCGTGCAGGTGTGCACACACGCACACGTGCGGCGATGGAGAGGCTTCAGGCAGCGGAGAGGAGACGGCTGGTGGCTGGCGCAGGAGTGGGGCGGCTGGCGCAGTCACTGAGGGCTGCATCAGGGAACCTGCAGGGAGGGGCCAGGCAGGCAGGGCCCTGACAGTCCCGCGATGGGTTTTCCTTTCTCCCTGAGAACTCGGGGAAGCAGGGGAGAGGTGTGGTCAGATTTGCATTTTTTTAACAAAATCCCATCTTCCATCTGGAGGACACATCTTCCGGCTTAGCTGACCTGCAGCACAGAGCTTGGGATGCCCACAGGACTTTCTGGTTTCTGCTAAGCCTCCCTTTACCTGCTTACCTGCCCACCTGCCCACCTGCCCACCTGCTCACCTGCCCACCTGCCCACCTGCCCACCTGCCCACCTGCTCACCTGCCCACCTACCCACCTGCTCACCTGCCCACCTGCCCACCTGCTCACCTCCTTGCTTGAATCGCAGGCCCCAGGCGGCTGTCTGCATGCGTATTAATAACACACGGGTCCTGAGGCAGCCGGAGCCAGTCCCAGGACACAACTGGCGTCCCCTCTGCCCTCTGAGAGCCCCTGGGGGCACCTGTCCCTCGCCCGCTGCTTCCCTGGGGAGTGAAGCCCACCGGCTCCGTCGCCGTCTTTGCCCGGGGCCTGACGGCTACACTTCAGAGGGGCGGGGCAGGAGAGGACAGGGAGATATGGCCCATCGAGGCAGAGCAGCTCCAGGTCACCCAGGAAACGAGGCCCCAGGGAGCGTGAGCAGGGCGCGCAGCTGGGAAGAGCATCCTGCGTCCCCGCCTGGAGGCCAGGATCTCCCCACGGTGCTCCAGGCTGCGCCGTCGCTGCTGTTCCGCCAGCCACGCGACCGCATTTGGTCTCCGCGTGCGCAGTGGGGAGGCTCTCCCAGCCGGCAGGGGGCGGAGGGCACGGGACCAACCCTCCTGACCCGGACCCTGGCTTCCCCTTCGGCCGTGGGTGCTAGCGGGGCGCGGAGGCGGGCACTGATGTGACCCATCTGGGCAGGACACCTGCTCCAGCCACCACTTGGGTGGGCAGCCCAGCGAAGGGGCGACTGTCACCCCTGTGTCATTGGAGACGGAGACGGGACACGCGCCACAGTCGCGATGCACACAGCGCCCGTGGAAACACGAGGCAGCCCGCCCCCGCCCTGGACACAGACAGACGGACGGGCGGGCGGGCGGACAGGCGGACAGGCGGACATACAGGGGGGAGGACAGACAGGCGGGCGGGCGGACAGCCGTTGCGCTCCGGGCCGGGAGCCGCGTCCAGGGACCCGCGCGGCGCGGGGCGCCCCCTGCAGGGCGGCGGGAGCGGGGCCGCCGCGAGCGGGGGGCCGGGGCCGCGCGCAGCGCTACCGAATCCACGCGGCTGCGGCGCGGGGCGGACGCAGGGCCGCGCCCCGGGCGGGAGGGACGCACCGGCGGCCACTGGCCCAGGAAGCGGCTCAGGCTCGAGCGCCTCCCCGGAGGAGGCGGCCCCTGTCGGCTGCGGCGCCGGAGGGGCGGGGGCGCCGTCGAGCCCTCCCCTGGCCCCGCCCCCGGTCGGCGCCCGTGCCCGTGGGCGCGTTGTTGGTGTCCGGTTGTCAGGCAGCAGCAGCCCGGGCCAGGCTGCCAGCGACCCGGGCGTAGGTGGCGGTGGGGGTGCGGCTCGGCCATGCGCGCTCTCGCGGCCTGAGCCCCTCCATCCCCGCAGGCATGAAGGACAGTGGGGACTCCAGGGACCAGCAACTCATGGTGAGACCCCACCCACCTTGCGGGACCCCCGTGAGAAGCCCAGACCCCAGTCCACCTCCCGCAGGCGGCCCTTTCCCCTTACCTCCCATAGGACACCCGGGGCCAGGGAGTGAGACTGTCCAGGGCAACTGTCCCCAAGCCCTGATGTCAGGAAGGAAGCCATCCTGGGGAGGCCTGAAAAGTTAGCCCGCCTCACCCCACTCCCCCTTACGCCTCCCCCCTGGCACCCCACCCCAAAGCCTGTGCGGTGGGCGTCCGGCGCAGGACTGCCCTCTGATCCAGAACCACCAGGGCAGCCTTGACCAGCCTGCCCAGAGGAGCAAGGTGGGACTTTCCTGGGGAACCAGGGGCACCCCACCCCAGAGGGGTCCGGAGTTAAAGGGATAGGGGGTCGCAGGCAGGCAGGCAAGAGGCTGCGGGGAGCAGAGGAGCTGGCGAGGCTGGGAATCAGGTTGCTGTCCAAGTTAGGACTCAACGTTGCAGAGAAGGGCTGGAAGGGACGGGGGTGGGAGCCCGGGCGGGTGCAGGGGTGCCAGTGGGGACAGGGAGGTTATGTAGAGTTGATCGATTCCTCATGATCACCCCAACCCCCTCAAGGCGACGAGGGGACGTGTCAGGGACTCTAAGGCCACAGCCCCCTCCCCAACTCTGAGGCCGGGGCCTAGGCCTTGTTCACCACCACGTGGGTGGTGGTGTAACCGGAGGGTAATGCTGGCCCCAGACACCCCGCCTCTGCGGGGCGACCTCACTGCTGCGTGGTCCCCAGCCCTCCGGCACGGCCCGGGCTGCCACACACCCTCTGCTGCCTGGAATGTCTCTGAGAATGGCTGTGTTGGCTTGTGTGCTGTGCTCCCCATGGCAGGGGGGCAGGGTACCCCTCCCACTAGTGCAGTTTGGCCGAGGGCCCAGGTGGTCTGGCTGGCAGTGGGCCCTGGGTGTTACACCACATCCACAGCAGTGGTCCCCTGTGGTCAGCAGATGCACACGCCCCCCAGTCTTTGGGGGAGGCTCGTGCAGAGAAGACCCACCCTCTCCCAGCAGCTGGAGAACAGAGGGGGGGCCCATGGTGCTGTCCTCAGGTAGAAACATGGGTGGCCGCAGGCTCAGGGTGGGGAGGCGACGTCCTCCAGGTGCCCAGCTCCATCCTGCTGTGCTGCTCCTCATTCGAGAGGCCCAGACGGCTGCCCGGTGCCAAGGGCCGTAAGTTCAATGCCCAGGGGAGTGGCAGCTGCTGAACCTGGGTGTGTAACAGGCGCCCAGGGGAGCAGACAGCCCTCTCCCAGGGGGTTCACCCCAAGCCACAGGCTCAGGGGAAATTCACAGACTCGCATACAGGCCATGGTCTTTGGACTTCCTGCTCTTGACCCAGGTGATCACCTTGAGCCACTGCATTTTCCTTAAGACAAAGGAGGTCTGGGATGGCTGGACAGAGGAGAGCCCACGGAGCTTGCCCAGTCCTGGGATCCTCTCTTCCTTCCCTCTGCGGCCCATCGCAGCCCTCTCTGTCTGACCTCTGGTCTGGCCTCCCCTCCCAGGTGGCGCTCCGGGTTCGGCCCATCAGCGTGGCAGAGCTGGAGGAAGGAGCCACCCTGATTGCCCATAAAGTGGACGAGCAGGTATTTGGGGCTGTGTCCAGGGGGGAGGCAGGCCAGGGTAGGTGCCCGCTCACCTGTAGGGGCAGAAGAGACTTGCAGCACCACCTTACCTCTACCCTCCAAACTCCGGGCTAACACTGAATTGGTGACATCATCGAGGAAACTAAGGTTCTTCTTCCAGGAAGCCTTCCTAGATTGATCCAAGGAGAGCTGAAAGCTTCCCTAGCCTGGGTGGGTCCTGATGCCCAGACTAGCCCTAAACATTTCACCCACCTTCCATGTGCCCATGGCATGGACTTTCCCACCTGATACACCTGCTGCCCACAGAGTAAGTGTTTCTATGGTCTGGAGCCAATGTCTACCTACCACCAGTGTTCTGGTGCTATAAAGTCCTGAGATGTCTACTTGTTTCCTTGACCCTCATGTCACCATAATGGCAAGTCCCACCTCTGTTTACACAGGAGGCAATAAATATCTATCGGGTGCCCACAATGTGCTGGGAAACTGGGTGGACAGAAAGGACCCTGTCCTCCCTTTGTTACCTTGGAGGCCAGCGTGGGAGGATGAGCCACTCGTCAGTGTTGACGCGCAGTCAGGGGGCGCTTTACCCAGTCGTGCAGGTCAGAAGGAAATAGCACTTGGGCTGGAGCAGGAGGGAAGAAAAGGAGGCCGGTGGGACTGCTGGAAGGGAGACAGGTCACCCAGAGGGACTGGCCGGGGCGCAGGCCCAGGAGCGAGAGGGACTGTGATGGTCACGGAAACCTACGGCGGCTCAAGCAGGACTGACGCTGAGAAAGGGCAGAGCCGTGGGCAGGGCCCCACCGCGCACTCTGGGGGTGCCGGCTGGGATGCTGGCTTGGGCAGGTGGCGAGTGGCAGTGGGCACAGTGGGGTCGGCGCTGGGGGCAGGGTTGGCGTCCAGGTAGGAGCGTCATGGTGGCCTGAGAAGGACCACGTGCCTGTCCCTTGGCTGCTGCAGTTGCTTCGCCAAGACAGCACGTGCTTTCGGGTCAGGGTGCCGTGCGGTGTGGAGGAAGGCGCCGTGGGCATCTGCGGGCACTGGGCTGGCAGGCTCCACTCAGGAAGCCCAGGGGCTGTGGGAAGCCAACGGGTGGGGGGCAGCACAGCCCGCGATGCCTGCCCCAGGTTGCCCGCGGGGCAGGCGCCCACTCCAGCCTTCGGCCCCAAGGGCGGAGCCGTGGGCACAGCGGAGCTGGGCAGTACCAGCAACCCTGTTCCCTCTTTCGGAGAGTAGCCTTCCTCCAAGACCTCGGGGAACGCAGGGGAGGACTGGGAGGGTCCCACCTAAGTGGGTCAGGTCAGTGGCAGCAGGAGGAACGCCCCTGACGGGCACGTAGCAGGTGTCCTGCCATTTGCCATCGGAGTGGCGGCTTTGGGCCAGCTGCTTCCAGGACCCTCAGTTGCCTCCTCTGCCAGTGGGGACAGTCATCACGGTGCCTCCCCAGAGGGTCTCTCTGGGCCAGCTGTGCACAGGGCCTGGCGCACAGCAGCATCTAATAGGTGTGCGGTGTCAGAGACTGAACGTCCCCGGGGCTGTTGAGCGGGGCCGGCGTCCGAGCCAGAGATCTCAGGAGGAGCAGCTTCCGTCCAGCCAGGCCGCTCCCTGTTTGTCCAGCCTGTCCCCAGGGATATCAGGTCCCCGGGCTTGGGACAATGGCGGCTCTCTCAGCTGTTCCTGGCCTCTGGCCAGAATGGGGGCCGAGCGATGTTAACTGGTGCTGATGGAAACAGTCCGGCCGGGGACAGCCCACACACTGCACACACTGGCTCCTTGTCCCTGCCAGGGATCGGGGGGGGGCGGTGGCCCCGAGAAGGCCCCTGGCCAGGCAGTCCCCACACGGCTGCTCCTTTGTCAGCCTGGGGGTGCCAGTGGGTTGTCTGAGCCCCGTGGGGTCAGGGCTTCAGCCCCAGCTCCTCTGTCCCCGCTGGGCTCAGAGCTGTGCTTGCCTGGCCTGCAGCGGTCAGCACCCGCAATGGCTCCTCCCGCTGACCAGTAAGGCCTGGCACGCAGGCGGTGAAGGCACAGGAGTCCAAGAAGCAAACAGGACAGCTGGACAACAGACGTCCCTTGACTCCCACTCTGACCAGTCCCCACCCTGGACCCCCTCCGTCCCCCTCCAGGGACCCCCCTTGAGTTTGTCTGTGGCCCTGGCCAGGAGGCAGCCTTGCGGCACAGGCTTGGGCAGCGATGGGCCCGCTGGCCGGCTGCAGCTCCGTCCCTTTCTCCGGAGGTCTGGGGCCCAAGCACGGGCTGGCCGGTGAGTTTGGACAGCATGGCTGCAGAGTCTCTTTCCCACAAAAGTGCAGTGGGACCCCCACCGTCACACAGCACCCGGCGTCCTCCACAGAGGCATCTGGGTGGGATGCAGAATGAAGTTCCGCCTGCTTTGCACTGCTCCCTTGGTTGTGGCTGTCACGGCCCCTGGGGCCCAGCCCCACAGGGGGCCCCTCAACCCAGCTTCATCTGTCCTGAGCCTCTGGGCCCTGCCTCGTGCCCTGATCTCCCCTCGGTGATGGGAGGGCCCCCTTGGCCCTTGCTGGTGCCGTCTAGGGCCTGGGGGTAGCACGCTGCTGAGTGGCCACTATGAGGGTCAGCCGCTTGGTGACCAGCAGGGAGGTGGGTGCCCCTAGAGCCCCCTGAGTGGGGAAAGGTGGACCAGGACCCTGTCACCCACCGAATTAGGCCACGGTGACGGTCCTACGGCAGCCTCATTAGAATTAGGTGTTGTCCGGGCACGTGGGAGGCTGTGCAGAGGGGACAGTCCACAGGACAAGTGTCCTACGGAGACAAGGGCTGGTGTGGCTGGACTCTAGGGAGCTGGGGTTAGGGTTGGATTTGTAAAAGGGGCGCAGCTACCTTGGCAGGCCTGTGACGCTAGAGCCCCCGTTCGGTGTCGGAGAAGAACAAGGACGGTAGTCACACTGTCTTTGGGGGTCTGCAGTCCGTGCGTGCTGTGCTCGCCCCAGCGCCGGCATGTGGCAGGGTTCCCAGGGCTGGATTAGGGACGGTTTGGGGCCACAGGAGTAAGTGCCTTCCTGTGGCCTGTGCCAGAGCCCGCAGGCCGGGGGTCCCCGCAAGGTCACCTCTGCAGTCTGTGTTCCTGGGGATGTTGTAGGAGTTTGGTCTCCGAGAAGCAAGTGTCAGGAGTGGGACTAGGCCCTGACCCGGCGGGGATGCCACCCATGACCGCAAAGTGGGGGACAGGCAGTCCAAGAGGCCTGGGAACCCCAGGACTTGCTGGGTGGAGGCAGACACCCCAGAACAGCCATCTCCTCCCTCCCTTTCCCCCCACCAAACCCACAGCGGGTCCGTCCTGACAGTTTCTCTGCAGGATTTAAGCCACCTGCCGAGGTGGATAATCCCATAATTAGCCTTTATCTGCTCAAAGCCCACCTGTCACCCCTGATGCCTCTGGGGTCCTGTTTCAGGAGCTATGTGCCCGCTGCCCACCCTGGTGGGTCTCTGTTTCCCCATCCGAGACAGGATGTTAGCCCGCTCCACCCAGCCAGGCTTGGAGCTTTGCGAGGACTGTACCTGCAAGCTGTGGCCACACATTCGGGAAGCTCCTGTGAGAGATAAATAAAGTATAAGGTGACAGATGCGGCATGTTGGGGACAGCAAGTGCTGGGGCAGGCAGCCTGCCATTAGCCCACTTCCCTGCCCGGGTGGGGCATGCCCCCCACACCCACCACCTGGCTCCTTCAGGCCCCGTGTGGCCCCCAGGGCCTGGTGAGTGACTGGGCGGAGACCAGAGTCGCCCCCCTGCTGTCCCTTAGCCACCCACCTGCCGCCTCCCAGAGCCCTGCCAGCGCCAGGCAGCCGCCAACCCGCCTTCCGTTCCCATGGAGTCCCCTGCGCTGGGCATTTCCTGGGAGCGGAAGCGGCTGTGTGGCCCCCTTGTGTCTGAGCACGATGTTTTTCAGGCTCCTGCACTTGGTGGCAGGTGTCAGACCTTCCTTCCTTTCTGTGGGTGAATCATACTTTGTTTATCCATTTATCAGTTGATGGGCATTTGAGGTGATCCCTCCCTTTCGGCTGCGGTGAATAATGCTGCTGGGGTGCAAGGGTTCTCATACTCAGCGTCAGGATGCTAGGGGGGGTGGTGGTGCAGGTGTAAAAGGCGGATTCTCGGGCCCACCTCTCCCGAGTCTGACTCAGGGACTGTGACCCGGGCCCGGGAACCTGCATTCACACGCTCCGCGGGGCCTCTGATCCAGGCAAGATGCAGCCCTAGACTATCTTGGAGGCCACACCTCTTCTCACCCTGGGCCTTGGGGTCCTCAGAGCCCTGGGGGCAGGTGGGGACCGGGCCAGGACATCCGCCGAGGGCGGCTCTGTCCTAAGCAGCCAGCGGGCATGGGTGGCTTTAAAACCTCAGCAGGTTCCTGTCTGATCTTTTCCGTGTTGCCCGAGGGCTGCTGACAGGGCCCCGAATGGCCTTCCGGGATCAAGGTCTCTACACAGGGTGACACAGTGACCACTAGAAGCATGACCCGAGACGAATTTTCCTTCATAAGGAAAAAACAAACAACCCCCAGACACAGCCTCCAGCAGGGACATCCGCCTGGGATGAAGCTTCTGGTTGGTTTTGTCTGGTTTCAGTCCGGAGAGGAGGGGGGTCTGGCCCTCAGGACTGAGACCCCCTTCCCGGCTTCCCGCGCAGCCGCCCGGCCTTCAGGAGCAGGTGGCCGTCAGTGCGATGCCTTCCCTCCAGGTCCTGCTGGTCCCCTGACCTCCACCGGGGGGGCTCGGGCACGCAGGGTGGAGCAGCTTTCTCAGGGCCCAGAGGCCCGGCTGGGCTGGGACCCCACGGGCAGACCTCTCCTTGCAGCATCTTCGCTGCAGTGTTGGAGGCTTGAGGAGCCGTGGCGCCAGGTTTTCAGCTGGGGGTGATTTTGTTCCTCAGGGGACACCTGGCATGCCACACGGGGGGGACCCCGGGCTGCTCGTCCCTCATGGGTAGATGCGGCTACACGTCACCGAGTTGGCAGGACAGCAGGGCCAACCGGATGTGGCCCAGCCCGAGTTGCTGGTGCCGCAATGAGGAAGCCCTGCCGCTTGGAAGGCAGAGGAAGCCGGTTCCCACGGCCGAGTCCGGCGGCTTGGGGAGGGGCGGCAGCAGGGACGCCAGCTGCCTTGTTCACCCAGGAGGGGGGGCGACCGCCGGGTCCCTAGCGGGGACCCTGTGCACGGGTCAGCCACTCTCGCCCGAGTCTAGAGCTGCAAAGGTCCGAACCCGCAGTGACAGAAGGGCAGGTCTGGGAGTGGGGGCAGTGGAGCAGCGCGGGTGATGCCCCCCCCGAGACCCGGTTCAGCCTATAAAGGGTGAGCATTTGCCCCGCATCTTGTGGACTTGACCCCGGAGGCTTGTGCCGGGTGCCAGACAGGGGCTCGCTGAGGGGAGCCTTGGTGCCACAGGGCCCAGACCGCTCGCCTCTGCGGCCATTGCGGGGCCTGTGCCCTGCAGAGTCCTGCCGGGAGGACGGGAGAGAAGCGTCCTCAGCTCCCCCAGCTCTGTGGTTCTCAGGAGCAGCCGGTGACGCAGAGCCGTGCCGGGTGCCGTACCGCCCGTCCCCTGGAGGCCTTGCGCGTGCCTTTCTCTGGAAGCCTCTCCTCCCACCTCCCAGTCAACTCCTGCTCATCCTTAAAGACTCATTGGGAGCGCCACCTCTTCCAGGAAGCCTTCCTCTAGAGGCAGAACTGGATGAGGTGCCTCTGCTCTCTGCTGCCGTGGCCTCCTGCCCCGCAGCTTCGCTATTGATACCGTCCGTTCCCACCCGGCTGCGGGTGTGAGGTCAGAGGCAGGAGGCCTCCCTGCCCCTCCAGCAGCCCCGGGGCCTCACTCAGCGCCTGGTCCGTAGAGGGTGCCCAGCGAGCACACCCCCCTGGCCCAGAGCGGCACTAGCCAGCCCTCAGTGGCTCCGCGCCAGTTCACCTGGCCACGGGCACAAGGACTCCTTTGTGTGGCAGAGGGGACAGGGAAGGTGGGGCCTGGGCGGGGACCTGGACAGGTGGAGACCCAGACAAAGGCCCTTTAAGAGGGGCCAGGGTCACCAGGTGGACGCGGCACTGATTCAGCAGCCTGGCGACCAGGGAACCAGATGCCCAGGAGCCATGACCTTGGCAGGCTGGGAGGTCGTTTGGAGGCAGTCAGTGGGTCATGGGCGTCAGGGAGTACCGCTCTCCCTCCCCTGCACCAAAGCCCCACCGAGGGTGCCCCTCAGGCCCTGCCTGGGTGCACGCTGGGACCCGCTCTGGGAACTGGGCACTGGGTTTCCCTCGCTTGGGTCTGAAACTTGAGTAGGGCTCACGCTGCCGGCTTCAGGGCCCGAGACGGGAACTGGATCCTGGAGGAGGCTTATGGGGCAGGAGGCTGAAGCCCTGGGGTGGGGTAGGTGGTTGGGCACAGCTGCGGGGCCCACACGACCTGTGTCCCCCATTTGGCTACCTCGAGGGGACCTGGGTCAGGGGTCTCATCTTTCCCTGCCCGAAGCCTCAGCTCAGCCTGTCTGCAGCCACCTCCCCCTCACTGGCTTGCTGGAGCCCATCTGACCAGATAATACTTCTGGGGGGGTCCAGGGGTTGGGCCTCTGGGGGAGCCCCCTCACCCTGCCCTCCTCCACGGAGAACCCAGAAGGCCATGCTGGGCCCCTAGGGTCTTCGACCAGTGTAGACGCAGGAGGCCACGTGGTGAAGGAGGGGTGACATCGGGGCAGAATGCTGAGCGGGGCCTGGCGCAGCCCCAAGGCTGTGACCCTCCCAGGCTGGTCACGCAGCCACCAGCGGCTTTTTGCCCCCACCCATGCGCCTGCCCACTGGCTGGGGGCTGGGGGAGGGAGAGGCGGCGGCGAGGCAGGGCAGGTCCTACGTGATGCAGTGAATTGGTGAAGGGTCTGCAGGCTTTGTCCTCAGACTCCAGTTTCGAGTCCCGTTTCCCCCTGGCTGGTGCGTGAGCTCAGACACGTCCTTCTGCTCCTCCGGCGGGGGGGCAACTGGGCCTCCGTGCCTGGCCCGTGCAGGGACGAACGGGGTCCATGTGCGTCCGGTGCTCAAGGTGCGTCCTGACACAAAATAAATGCTTCAAAACGCCAGCCCGTGCACTGTTACTCCTCCTTTGCAGGGACACGTGGGGCGTGGTGTCCTCCCGGCTCCCTTGGGCACCCAGGAGCTGGGGGGGCTCAGGGGTCCGGGGCTGCCCATCTCTGGGACCCCTGCAGGGCCGTCCCTGGCTTCCGGCCTTTCCCACCCCTTTCCCGCATGCGGAGTGGGGAGGGGCGAGATCACAGGGGTGCCCAGGTGACTGGTGCAGACGCGGGGCTCCTGGGTGACGGGCCACCCCGGGGGCCTTGGCAGATGGTGGTTCTCATGGACCCCTTGGAGGACCCGGATGACGTCCTGCGGGCGCACAGGTCCCGGGAGAAGTCCTACCTGTTCGACGTGACCTTTGACTTCACTGCCACGCAGGTGAGAGCTGGCTGGGCCTGGGGGCCCCCGTTGCCCCACTTGCGCGGGAGCCCTCCGGGGACCTGCCACTGGCCCTTAGCCTCCCCCCAGCACTTGCTCTGGGGCTCCCACCCTACCGTGACCCCACGAGTGCAAGCGTGGAGTGGAGTGTGTGGCGTGGAGACACCCAGGCTGGCGTGCGTGCGGACACCATCCGACACAGCATGGCCACGCACACGCTGCAGGTGGCTCCCGTGGGGCTGGGGGAAGGTGCTGGAAGCCCCCCTGGTGTGGAGAGGGGGTCCCGGGGAGCTGGCGCTCCCAGCAGCAGGTAGATGGCCCCCGAGGCCAGCCAGCTGGGGGAGGTGTTCCAGGTGTCCCGCGCTGTCCCAGGCTGGCACCCCCGCGGGGTGAACATAGACCTCCAACCCCGACCCCCTTCCCACTTCTCTGGGGAGGGACAGGCCTGGGAGCGGGTGCTCCACCCTGCCCAGGCTGCCCCTGAGGGTCCCCTGTCCCTGCAGGAGATGGTGTACCAGGCCACCACCAAGGGCCTCATCCAAGGTGTCATCTCAGGCTACAATGCCACCGTCTTTGCCTACGGCCCCACGGGTGAGAGCCGTGCAGCGGGGAGCACGATGGACTTGGGGTGTCCTTTCCAGCAGCCACTCACCCTCCACCAGGGACCCAGTCTGGCCCCGGCTGGCGAGAGGCAAGGAGGTGGCTGCCCGCCCCCCAGGCCCTCAGGCCCCCACCTCCGCGCCACCCTCCTCGCTGCCCACTTTCCTGCCACCTGGCGAGTGGGCCCTGAGGACCCCCCAGGTTCGCCAGGCAGCCCTGCCCCGCACGGCCGCGCTCCCCACCCAGCCTGCTTACCCGCTGCCCTGCTGGCCAGGCTGCGGGAAGACCTACACCATGCTGGGCACCGGCCATGAGCCCGGCATCTACGTCCGGACCCTCAACGACCTCTTCCGCGCCATCGAGGAGACCAGCAGTGACATGGAATACGAGGTGTCCATGTCCTACCTGGAGGTGAGCCCCCGGGACGGCTCAGGTAGGGCAGTCTCCCGGGCCGCGCCCCACAGCTGCCCCCCACACTGCTGACCCCACTTGGCAAACCTCTGAGGCCCGGGAAAGGCGGGCAGCTAGGACAACGTCACAGTGCAGCTGCAGCCAGGGGGCAAAAGACTCAAAGGCAGCGGCTAGGCTCGCAGTCCCCCCTCTGCCACCCTCACCCCCAGGGCCCGGTGCGCCCTGCCCGGCCGCTTCAGACACTCTGCGTACATGGGGCAGCTAAGAACTGTACACACACGGGCAGGCTGGAACCTGCTGGCCTCGCTCCCAAGCCCCCGTCCCTGGGGCAGCAGGGGAGGGACCCGCAGAGGCCAGGAGAAGGGAGAGGGTGTGGGGCTGGGCTCCCTCCAGAGCGGGCAGTCTGCAGGGTGACAGCTCAGGAGGAGCAGCCAGGCACTGCCACCAGCAGCCGCTCCGAGCCCAGTGGCCAGCACCGCGTTGACTTGGCCAACAAGGTGCCCCAGGCGAGGAGGGCGTGGGGGCCTGGGGGCAGGGGGAAGTGGGGTAGGGTTTGCGTAGCAATGAGCCGGGCTGGCCAGCCGTCAGGGCCTCATCTTGGCCCCGCGCCCTGCGGTCCTGCCTGCAATGGGAGCCCTTGTGGTTTTGATGCCTTCTGCCCTCGTTCTGGCAACCTGCTGTCTCCCTGTGGGTGCTGCAGCCCCCACCCCACGGGAAGGAAGGAGACTGAGCACCTGTCCCCTTCCCGCTCCGGAGGGGTGGGGTCCCTGGCCCTTACCTGTACCTCCTGCCCTTAGTCTCCCATCCACCTGTCCCCGCAGATCTACAACGAGATGATCCGGGATCTGCTGAACCCCACCCTGGGGTACCTGGAGCTGAGGGAGGACTCCAAAGGGGTGGTCCAGGTGGCTGGGATCACGGAGGTCTCCACCATCAACGCCAAAGAGGCGAGTCAGTGCAGACAGGGCCGCGGGGACAGACGCTGACCCCAAGGGGAGGGTGGTGGCAGAGAACTGTGGCCACAGGGCCCCTGTCCTCCCCAGACCCCTGCACACACAGGGGCTGGCCCACCGCCTCCAGGGCTCTTTCCCACCGGTGGTCCCGAGAGTGGCTTCCCTCCCGCCCACGCAGATCATGCAGCTGCTGATGAAGGGGAACCGGCAGAGGACGCAGGAGCCCACGGCCGCCAACCGGACATCCTCGCGCTCCCACGCGGTGCTGCAGGTGTCGGTGCGCCAGCGCCACCGCACCAAGGACGTCCTGCAGGAGGTGCGGCAGGGCCGCCTGTTCATGGTCGACCTGGCAGGTTCCGAGCGCGCGGCCCAGGTGAGCCCGCGGCCCCGGAGGCCGGGGAGCGGCTGCTTGTGGGGAGCCCATCTGGCCGCCCTGCTGAGGTCAGCTGCCCAGGGGTGGCAGGAGAGGCTGTCCCGGGCGAGGGGGGGAAGGGAGAGGGACTGAGGGATGTCACTGTCCTCGCGGCCCCTCCTCTGATCCTGGAGGATGCCCCTGGGCAGAGGGCAGGGCAGGGCCTTCCGTGGCCGGCACTGCAGAGGCCTGGGGGCTCGGGAGGGATTTATAGCCCCGGGTCCCCACCGTGCGGGGCCGACAGCCACCCCCTGCCGCATAACCACGCCGCTCTGTCCCGCGCTGGCCCCAGACGCAGAACCGCGGACAGCGCATGAAAGAGGGGGCGCACATCAACCGCTCGCTGCTGGCCCTGGGCAACTGCATCAACGCGCTGAGCGACAGGCAGGGCAACAAGTACATCAACTACCGCGACAGCAAGCTCACCCGGCTGCTGAAGGTGCCGCCGCCGCCAGAGCCGGGCGCAGGGCGCCGGGGGGCGGCTGGGTTGGGCAAATAAAGCTACAGGATGCCCCCCACACACTTGAATTTAAGATAAACAGCGAGTGGCCACTGTTTCCTATAACTACGTCCCCCAAGTTGCATTGCCTTTTATCTGACGACTGTCACCGAAGGGTGGGCAGCGGGCAGCAGCGGGGGAAAGACACCCGGCACCCCCAGGGCGCTGGGTCTGAGGGAACCACGAGCTACCTGGATTGGTGGTTCAGAGGGACAGGCGGCCCCGTGGCTCCCAGGACCCGAGAGAGAGGGGGACAGAGGCAGAG
The DNA here is from genome assembly GCA_004026585.1 of Noctilio leporinus. Lineage (NCBI taxonomy): Eukaryota > Metazoa > Chordata > Mammalia > Chiroptera > Noctilionidae > Noctilio > Noctilio leporinus. The sequence continues at coordinate 415,177 of PVIW01000044.1, read as the reverse complement.
AGAATGCACGCCCCCTGGGGCCGCCTGCTCAGCCAGGCTGGCCGGGTCGGAGGCGGCCCCCGGCCGGCCACAGGCTCACCCTCTCCCGTCCAGGACTCCCTGGGTGGCAACAGCCGCACTGTCATGATCGCCCACATCAGCCCCGCGAGCAGCGCCTTTGAGGAGTCCAGGAACACCCTCACCTACGCGGGCCGGGCCAAGAACATCAGGACCAGGGTGAGGGCCCCGGGGGGAGGGCCCTGGTTCCAGGCGCTGCCCCTCCTCCCCGCTCTCTCTGGAGCCAGCCGTCATCTCACGGGCCTCATTGCCCCGGACAAATGTCACCCTCGTGCCCTCCCCCTGCACCTTCAACCTGCTCCCCTGCCAGGGAGCCCGGAGCTCCCAAGGGTCCCCTCCTTCCTGTTCAAGGTCTGTGTCCCCCCAGCCCAGCCCTTTTTCCATCTGCAGATGCTCATTCAGACAGTTGCATTTCCAAGCGCCTCATCCTCAGCTTTGTAACCCTGAACCCTTTAACGTATCACGTCCTGGGGTCCTGGGGGGGGGGGCAGGCGTCACCACCGTCACACTACACAGTTCAGGAAGATGAGGTCGCAGAGGGGCACTGCCGAGGCCTCGGCAGGGGACGCAGCACTTCCAGCGCACAGGCTTATCCAGAAAGACGGGGGTGTGGGGAGAAAGGGGAAGGAAGACCCCGCTGTCGACCCCAGCCCGGGGGGGACCGTCCCCACTCCCCTTGTCCTGTGCTCCCGGCAGGTGAAGCAGAACCTGCTCAGCGTCTCCTACCACGTCGCCCAGTACGCCAGCATCATCGCTGACCTTCGGGACGAGATCCACCGGCTCAAGCGCAAGATGGATGCGCAGGCCGGGCGAGGCCAGGCCCGGGGGCGGCTGGAGCAGGGTGGCGCCCGCCACACCCAGGGTGCGTGCGCAGGTGTGTCAGGTGGGGGCCCATCTCCTGCGGCCTCTCCAGGCTGTCGTGACGGCTCTGGCGTCAGGCAGTGCCAGGCTCTAACCAGGCCCTGGCTGGGTAGCCTTGGGCCGGTCCCTCAGCTGCTCGGAGCCTTCAGCTGGAAGCTGGAATTGTGATCTGGGAAGATTGGGTGAGATGGATCCCCCGAGAGGCGCATGAGCCTTGAGCTGCACAGGCCTCCCCGCTGGGCTGCCGTGCCGGGCGGGAGGCCATGCCCAGCGCCACCGGAAGGGGACCTTCAGCATCCTCCTGTAGATCTGAGAATTTGCAGCCACGGTTTTCCCGCAGTAAAGTGTCTAAGGGGCTCCTTTTAAAGCTGACCCAAAGGGAGTGTTAGGGCCAGCGGAAGTCCAGTTTGTCCAGGGGGGCTGAGGGTCACCCTTGGGCCACAGCCTGAGGACTCCAGGCGCGAGGGTAGGGTGGCTACCATTTGGCTTTTCTAGAGGTGCTGGTCGGACAGAGGGGTTTGGGAAGAAGGGGAGGCGAGGGCCCCAAGTGGGCCCCTACTTTCTGGCCTGATGCGCCCCTCTTTGCTGAGGCCCCCACCCCCCATCTGACGGGCAGCTGAGGTGCGACAGCGCGCAGGGCTGGAGGAGGAGGCCGGCACGGGACAGCTGCGCGCGCAGCTCATGGGCGCTTTCCAGGAGCAGATGGACGTGCGGAGGCTCCTGCTGGAGCTGGAGAACCGCGCCTTGGAGGTCCAGATCCACACCTCCCGCCACCTGCTCACCATTGCTGGGTGAGCCCCTGCTGCCACCCCCCGCCTGGGACGGGAGGAATGGGGGCGCTCGAGCTGCACCTGGTGCTCAGGGCCCCCTGTTGCCCGTGGCCTGAGTCCCGTGTTTCCCCCTGGGGACGGGGCCGCAGCAGCTGGGAGCAGGAGAGGTCACGCAGGGTGCTCAAGTGGAGGGGGGAGCGGCGGAAGGAATCCTGCACCAAGGACGACAGCGAGAAGGACTCGGACACAGGCGACGACCAGCCCGATGTCCCCGAGCCCCCGGAGGTGTCCTCGGCCCGGGAGAGCATCGCCGCCCTGGTGGGCGAGCAGAAGAGGCTGGGCCAGCAGAAGGTGCTGGGCGTGGGGCCCAGAGGGCGGGTGGAGAGGCTCTGGAGGGCGGGGGGGCTGGGTTGGGGGGAGGACTGAGACCTGGGAGCCCGGGCCACCAATCCTGGGCGACCCCCGCTAAGTGCCTTCGTCACCTCTTCACACCTCCCGTTGCCCATCTGTACAATGAGAGGAGCCGGGTGCAGACTTCCTGAGGTTGTTGGGAAGGTGAAATAAGTGCCTTTCAGATGCCAAGCATTCAAAAAGAAACAAGCCAATGTTAAAATCAGGGCTTTCCAGATAACGGCCCAAACCAGGGGCCCTGGGGGCACATTCCACGCTGGTTGAGGGGCGGGCTGTGCTTACATCACAGGGGGCTCCACGGACCACGCGGGAGCAGCCCCTAGTGGCCGGGGGGTGGGGCACAGCTTCGAGGGTGCAGGTTCGGCCCCTGGAGCTTCGGTGGGGAGCCTGGGGTCGGGGTCGGGGAAGGGGCGCCCCCGCCCGCCCGGCGCTGAGCCCGCGCCGCCCCCAGCTGGCGCTGGAGCAGCGCTGCCGGGAGCTGAGCGCGCGGGGCCGCCGCCTGGAGGAGACGCTGCCGGGGCGCCCGGGCTCGGAGGAGCGGCGGCGCGAGGGGCTCCGCCTGCGGAGCCGCGTGCACGAGCTCGAGGCGGAGAACGCGGCGCTGCAGTCGCACGGGCTGCTCCGCGACGCCGCGCTCCGCCACCGCGGCGAGGCCGTCCGCCGCCTGGAGCAGCACCGCGCGCTCTGCGACGAGATCATCCAGGGCCAGCGGCAGGTCATCGACGGTAGGTCCCGCGCCGCGGAGCCGCCCCGGGCCCCCGAGACCGCGGCTGAGCCCCGCCCCGTCCCCGCAGACTGCGGCCTGGCGGTGCCCCGGCACCTGGGGGAGCTTTACGGAGCGTACCTGCGGGAGCTGGAGGACGGCGGCCTGCAGCGCGAGGCCTCGAGAGCCCTGCAGGTGGACGCGGGGCGCGGGGCGGGGCGGGCGACCCCCAGGCCATGCCAGCAGGGAGCTGGGATGAGGGGGGACAGGCTGGCTGACACCCGGGGACCCCGACTCCCCTTCCTTCTTGCCCCACCCAAAGCCTGAGCTCAGGGTGCTGGGGGCTTTCTTCTGACCCTGCCGCCCTCTGACTGCCCACCTTGCCCCCTCCCCAGGACGGCTCGTTGCCCCAGATCACCCGGGCAGGAAGCACGCGGAGCCTGGAGTCTGACCTGGAGGGAGGGAAGAGGCTGAGCTTGGGTGCGGGGCGCCAGCAGGACAGCACCCTGCCTCCGCTCAGCGCCGAGAGGTGAGCCCTGGGCCACGTCCCGCTGCCCAGCCAGTCTGTGCCACCCAGGGTGCCACCCCAGAAAGGGAGGAGGTGGCACCCATGTGGAGCCAGGACTCCTGGTTCTCGCCCCGAGCCTGGGGCTGGGACCTCTGCAGGACCGGTGTTTTCTCAGAGGCCCATCCTCCCCTGCCCACCTCAGCGAAGCCGACCCGGCACTCAAGACCAGCCCCCGCGCATGGCAGGTGAAGAGCTCGTCTGTGCCCACCCCACCCCCCATCCAGATCGGCAGCCTGGTGACCCGGGAGGTGAGTACCCAGCACCCGGTGGTCCCGTGAGCTCCTCCACTGAGGGTGGCGGCGCCGGGGTGGACGCCCTCCTGCTGGGACAGAGCCTTCCCCACACGGTCACCACCGCTGAGCCCTGCTGTCTCTGCTGCATGGGGCTGTGTGGGGGCTGCTGGGCCCAGCCCCCTTCTCTTCCCAACCACCGCGCCCCGCAGGTCCCCACGCAGGACAGTCTGCTTAGTCTGAGCAGCTGCGCCAACTCTTCCCCTGACAACAGCGAGCCCCCCTCGGAGATGCCCCTGTCCCACACAGGTGAGTCCCCTGCCTGCCTGGTCAGCGGAGCCTGGCATCACCTAACCTGCCCGGACCACCCAGCCGAAAGCCCTTGCCTGCCCTGTGAACTGCTCGACGCAGCCCTGCATCGAGTGCCACCCATCCTGCGAAAGAGGCACCGATGCCCGAGAGCGTTTGCCACTGGGACACACAGAGCTGGGGGCACAGTCAGAAACCAGGACGGGGAGCATGCGGGGTGGTGCCCCCCTTCCCACTCAGTAATAGCTTTAATAACAAATACATGTGTAGATGGAACAGCGGGATCCACGCACTTGGCCCATTATCTCAGTTAATGCTCACAAGGACCCCTTGGGGTTCGTTTGATCACCCCCAGTTTACAGCTGAAAGTGAGGCTCAAATGATTGCCCCGGGTTTTTTCAGTGGCAGGCAAGCAGGGGTTGCAACCCCGACATTCTGGCTCCCACCCACTTCTGCCTTGGCAAAGGAGGGCGCTGGAGGTGCGGGAGGGAGGGGGCCTGAGGCCTTGACCCCCGGCGGGGTGCTCCCTCGGTCCCGCTGCAGACAGGAAGGAGGTCCTGACGGGCACCAAGGGCATCTCTGTGAAGGCTGCCCGGAGGCGCACGAGGGCTCTGGGAGCCCTGCCGGCCCCAGCGACGGAGCGCAGCAGCCCGTCCCTGCACTCGCTGAGCGAAGCTGAGGACGCCCCCCTGGCCTGCAAGCGGCCCCCCAGCCCCATGCTGCGGCATGCTGCCAGTGAGGACAACCTGTCCAGCAGCACCGGAGAGGCTCCGTCCCAGGTGGCTGGGCGTCGGGGCGATGGCCCCGGGCCCTGGCTGCGTGGCCAGAAGAAAATCCTGGGCAAGAAACGGGAGGAGTCGCTGGACGCAAAGAGGAGGAAGCGGAGGTCGCGATCTTTCGAAGTCACGGGGCAAGGGGTAAGGCCTGGGGTGGCATATCTGGGCCCCTTCCTGGTGGGTGGGGGTCTGCAGGCTGGACCCCTCCAGCGGCTCAGATGCCTGTGCACCAGCCCTGCCGCCCTGCACGCCTCTGTCATGCTGGCTGACCGCGACTGGGGGCAGACACCTGTGGCGTGCGGCCAGGCAGCTCATGCACACCCACGGTCCCCAACCAACACAGCTGGCACGCCCGAAGACACGACTCTCAGGACCCTGCCCCCTGGAGAACATCTCTGACCACAGAATGCCAGTGTGTGGGCACCCAGCCCCTGGTACCCGGCACCTGGGGAAGGTCACGCTGCCTCTGGCCAAGGTCAAACTCCCACCAAGCCAGGACACAGGTCAGCATCAGCCAGAGGGGACGGGGAAGGGGAGACGGACGGACGCTCGCTCAGGTGTTGAGCTGTCTGCCTGGCTGGAAGCGGGGTGGCTCTTGCGGGACACAGCAGGACTGGCATTTTGGGGTTGTACCCGTAGGGAGTGGTCAGGGAGGGGAGGAGGAGGAACCCCTCACCCCCAACATCTGGCCCCTCCCCCGTTTCAGGCTCTGGGGTTTCCTCCCCCTTCCCTGTTCCCTCCAATCCAGCTGGCCCTTCCCGGCGGGCTCCACATGGGCCCCGCCCGGCCCACGGCGCAAGCACCCACGGCAAAGACGGTGGACACTTCCGGCGGAACTGAGGGGCCCAGCCTGGAACCGACTCTCCTGCCCCCCCAAGACTGAATGGGGTGCAGCAGGACGTGGAAGAGAGAAACTGGGTGGATGCGGGTGACCTGGAAGGGGGGCTCAGGTCCTCAGAAGGCCAGGGCTCCTGAGGTGCAGGAATTATGGGAGCCTGCCCACCTTTTCCCGGGGTGCAGAGCCACTGGGGAAGGGAGGTGAGCCCCGGAGGCCCAGCTGGGGCGACAGGGCTCCCTGGCCTCCCAGCCCTGGACAGAATCCTGTTGCCAAAACTCTGCATGGACCTGTGACCAGACTTGGCCTGGGAAACAGAAGAGGGTCGTCTATGGGACAGGGCTCTGGGCCCAGGCGGGGGTGAGGGTATGTGGGGTGTGGGGAACGGGCCATGCATGTTTCTCGTTACTGCGGGGGTTAGGGAGGGGGGAACCTGGTTTCCTTGCTTGGCAGTGGCTTCCTTTTTAACAGTAAAATCCCATACGGGCCTTGACGGTTGTGTTGACGAGGCCTGGTCTGGACTGGGGTGGCCATGACTGATTGAGGTTCAGTCCAGCTCCCTTGCCACGGCTCCCCCCACCCCAGCCTCACTCAGCTGGTGGCACCATCCCATGACCCCTGGGGGAAAGGGCTGTGTCTCTGGACCCTGAGGCCCCTGCCCAGGAAAGCTGGGGCTGGCGAGGCCCCATCCAGTCCTATCACACATGGCCAGGCTTCCTCCCAAAGGAAGGGGTCACCCTGGGAAGTCCAGGCTCCGAGGCTTCAAGGTGGGAAAGCTGGGACCGGAGCCACCCAGCCTGGCCGGTAGCCCTGACCGTTCCGGTGCCCTGTTCCCTGTTCCCTGTGAGGGGGGGAGCCTGGGGGAAAGCTAAGGACACAGGGAACCCCTAGCTCCACGGGCTGATGCGTCCCCCAGGCCTGGTGCCTCACTCGTCCCTCGCTTCGGTGAGCATTGCTTTATTCCACCAAAAACACCACCTTTGAGTCAAAAGTGGGATCAGCTGGGCGACGAGACATCTGGTCTACCACCCGGCCGGGACTCCTGCGGCGCGGCCCGGGCTGCTCGGGGCCAGTGCAGGCGCCCCCGGGCTGCCCGTCGCAGGCCCTGCGCGCCGGGCCAGCATTTCCCGAAGGAACCACCTGGGACGCCAAGTTCCCGGCCCCCGCCCCGCTGGGCTACTTGGGGGTCCGGATGAGGGGGTGGTAGACCGGCTTGACGATGAGGTGGAGGTGCAGGGCGTTCTCCACCAGGTACTCGGAGTTGCGCCGCTGCAGGTCGGCCTGCGCCAGGAAGTCGCCCGCCTCCTCGCTGCTCTGGTGGAAGCTGTAGGCGTGGCGCACCAGCAGGCGGCCGTGCGCGCGCGCCCCGACCAGCACCGTCTTCTGGAAGCTCACGCCGGCCGCGTCGCCGCCGCTGCTGGCCGGCGTGACCACGAGCCGCGGCCGGCCGTCCTCGGGGCGCGCGGCGGGCAGCGCGGTGCCCGCGGCGTCGGCGTAGACGGGCCGCAGGCTGACGGGCAGCCAGCGCGGCGAGAAGAGCACGTTCCACGTGACGCGGCGGCCGGAGTCGTGGCCGCTCGGGCCCAGCTGCGTCTGGAAGCTGGTGCTGCGGTCGTCGCGGGCCGGGTTGTTGATGACCCACGGGACGCCCCAGGCGGGCGCGAGGTAGTTGCGCGGCAGGAAGGCGCTGCCGTTGACGTCGAAGAACTTGGCGAAGTGCAGCGGCGAGGCGGCGTGGAACTGGTAGGCCTGCAGCAGCAGGTCGGCCACCGCGGGGCCGTGGCGCGCCAGCGCGGCCGAGCGCGCCTGCAGCTGGAACAGCTGCGCCGGCGGGATCATCGGGTAGCGGATGGCGCGCAGCGCCCGCTCGGCCACGGCGGGGGGCGGCCGCGCGCGGCCCAGCCACGCCTCCAGCGCGTGGAACAGCTCCAGCTCGTCCTGCAGCACCAGGTCCGAGCGTGGCAGGAGCTGCGCCAGCAGCTCGGGGCTCACGGCGGCCCACTCGGCGCTCCCCGCCACGGCCGACAGGTTCCAGGCCAGGAACTGCAGGCAGCTCTGGCGCAGTGCCTCGTCGCCCGTGCTCACCGCGTAGTGGTACCAGCCCACCGCCGGGCCCGCGCCGCCCGCCAGGTGCGCGCGCATGTAGTCGGCCACGCCCCGCTGCAGGGCGGCCACGCGGTACCGGGTCGCCAGCTTGTGCAGAGGGATGGCCTGCGCCAGCAGCACCGTCAGCTCCCCGCAGTACAGGTACCTGCGGAAGAGGCGCAGATAAGCGGCGGGGCGCAGCGAGGCCACCTCCGCCCCAGCCTGCGGCTGTGCCGGTCCAGAGGGGACCTGGCCTTGGTGGAGACCTTGGCACTGGGCCCTGAGGCTTCCTGTGTTTCCCCCCTCTGGCTCCTTCTACTTCCCAGCCTCCTCTTCCCATTTGTCCCGGGATCTGTAAATAGCCCGTGTTTGTGGAGCATCCACTGGGTGCCACGCTCTGCGCCTGGAACGAGACACGTGGCTCCTGTCGTCCTGGGCTCAGATCCAGGTCCCACCACCTGCTTGCTGAGTGGACAAGTCCTCCACCCTCACTCACCCCTCAGCCTGGTGGTGAACCTCTAGGGCAGGGGAATGACACCCGCCCCTCCGGGTTGCTGTGACAAGTCCCTGCGGCAAGCAGGTGGTCGCCTGGGTTAATTCCCGCTGCCTCGGCTTCCTCACTGGGCCCCCTGCCTCTCATTGCCTGTCCCCACTCTGGCGCACGCCTCCTGGGTTTCCGTCAGCCGCGCCCCTCTGCTCACCCTCCCTGCGGCCCCCACTGACCCACGAGCCATGGGCAGCTGGCAGCCACTGTCCACCACCGGCCCCTGTACCTGGTCTCACCTATGGCGGGATGTCAGCTGGGCCCCTGGGAGTGCAGGATGCTCCCCAGCCTCCCCAGAGTGAGCGGGGCCACCCGACTAAATCCCAGCCAGTGGGGTGCCGTGGGATTGAGGAGAGGATGGTCTGTAGAAGCCCCTGGGGGGAGGGGAAGACCCTTTTTGCCCTTCTGTGCCGTCCCTCTTCCTGTTGCCTAGAATGCGGGCGGACGGCTGGAGCTCTGGCAACGACATTGTCCAGGCCATTAAAACCGTCCCTTCCCCGTGCGGCCCGCAGCCTTGTGCTGTTCAGCGGCAGGTTGCAGGCCGCAGGAGGGGGGCAGGAGGGGCGCAGGCCGCAGGAGGGGGGCAGGAGGGGCGCAGGCTGCGGGAGGGGCGCAGGCCGCAGGAGGGGCGCAGAGCAGGCCACCGTTCCAGCTCCCCAGCCCTGGGGCTCCAGAAGTGGCTGGAGAACAACCCACGTGGAGGCTTTAGAGATGAAAATAGGACTGCGGAGCCCCAGGCCTGAGGCCCGCGGTCCAGGGGGAGCCCTGGGGCCTGTCATTTGGGAAAGCTCCCCTTCCTGGCCAGGTTTGGAGGCAGCCCTGAGGGCGTTTGGTGACGGAAATCCCTGAGCCTGCAGGTGGGGCAGGGAGCCTCATGGCTCCCTCATCTAAGGACATCCAGGAGGTGGACAGGAGGACCTCCGAGGGCCTGGCGTCCGGGCCCCGGCGCCGTGGGGGATCCTGGCGCTGGCCAAGGGCCGAGCCCCACACACCTGAGGAACTTGTCGAAGACGGCGGCACAGTCCCTGGGCTCCTGCAGCGTCACCTCGCTCTGGTTGCTCAGCAGCTCCCGGAAGCGCTCGCTGTGCAGGCCCAGCAGCAGGCGGTGGGCGTGGAAGACCCGCACCTCGTCAGAGCCGGCCGCCTGCACCCGCAGGACCACGTCGCTGGCGTTGCCCTGACGCAGCAGCTCCTGCAGGCGCTGGAGCAGCATCTGGGAGTGGTTGATGGAGGTGCCCGCAGCCTCGCCACCAACGTCAGCTCTCTGGGCTGCAGCAGGAGGGAGCACAGGGCAGCCAGGGGGACACCCAGGCCAGGGGCTCCCGTCTAGGGGTGCAGGGGACCCCCTGGAGATGCCTGCACGTGGGCAGAGGGCAGGTGGACCTGTGCGTGTGCCCGTGACGTGCATGGACCCCTGTGTGTGCGCACAGTGCATCCTGGTGGGGCCAGTCATGACCCTGACCCCGCGTAGACCCTGAGAGACGCTCCTCTGGTGTTGGGGTGATACACAGGGAGGTGAGGATGGAAGCGGGGCAGGGCTACCTGAGGCCCAGCAAGCAAGGGTGGGCTCGCTGAGAAGAAAGGAGGATCCAGGGGGAAGAGCATCAGGCTGGGAGCCAGCCCTGCGGGAGAGGGTGGGCTTGGGGTGCGGGCCGAGGGAGAGCAGGGGGAGCGTGAGACGCGAGGGTGGGGGAGCTGTTTCTGGGCGCAGCTGCCCTCCTGGGCCCCCAATTGCAAGAGAGACCTCGCTCAGCGGCTGGGCCGCTGGGGACCAGAGAAAGTACAGAGACGGAGCTGCTGCTGGGGCTTGTGCACCGAGGGGCCGCTGGCCCCCAAGGCTGGACCCTTCTGCCCTGTTTCCAGGGGCACCATGAGGGTGAGACCGGGACATGCACTCGGTTACAGGAAATTCAGTGGCAGGAAATGCCGCCAGCAGCGTTCCCAAGCCTCAGGGGGCGAGCGGAGCCTCCCAGGAGGCAGAAGGGTGTCTGACCACTGCGGATGGGCCCCTTCCCGTCGCCCGGCCCGTGTGCGGCCCCATGTGAACTGGTGGAGAGGCCTCACCAGGGGCAGGGCACTGTAAGAAAGTCGGGGGACGGAGGGAGAAGGGGAGGTTCATTTCCCAGCTCCGCTGCCCCAAGCTGTCCCTTCGAAGGACCTGAATGCCGATGGCTGGGGCCAGCTGCCCAGGGCAATCGATGGACAGAGGAGGGGTCTTCTTGTCATTAGGACCCTGGCCCGTCAGCCCACCTCTCTTCCCCTCGAAGGCAGGCTGCCCCCCAGACTCTGCAGACTGTGGGCTCCTCCTGGCTGGCCTGCCACTGCCTCTCCTCCCTGCCCCCTGCCCCCAACCCCCACTGCCCACTCACCTGCACGAGTGGCCAGGCCCACCAAGGTCAGGATGGCCCAGAAGCTGCCCCAGGACCCAGGCTTGGTGCAGGGCGGCCTCAGCATCTTTGTGCCCCTCCGCTGAGCCCACCGGAGGGAGGGATGCAGAAGCCCACACCACTCCTCCCACCTCCCTCCTCCTTATGTAGGACTGAGTACAAGGGGATGGCACCCCCTTCCTGGCCGGCCGCCCTCCCCCCACCCAGCCCCGGCCCTGCATTGGTGGAAACTGGCCTCGGCTGTTGCCCAGGCAACCTCTCAAGCCAGAGACCGGCAGCCCAGGGGCTATTGTGCTGGGAGGCCCAGAGCAGGACAGATCCGGCACCCCCACTCCCACCCCCACCCAGCTGTCCTCTCCTGGGGAGTTTTAGGCTCTTGAAAGAGCAGGCAAGAGGCCCCAGGCTGACTGACAGCGCTGGTCTGGGGGGTCCCCCGCCCCCGCCCCTAGGCTCCAGGCCCAGCTTCGGCTCCAGGGCTGTGTCTTGGCTGGAGTGCCCTCGTGAGCCGGCGGCCGGGAAGAGCCCGGGAGAGGGGTGGACAGGCGGCTCCGGCTCCCCCCGCCCCCTTCCCCATTCTGGGGTGCGCCAGTTCCCCAGCGAGGGGGCCAGGGTGTCGAGTAGGGGCCCATGGGCACCTGGTGTCATTTTCATGGTTGCGTGTGTGTCAGAACGTCCCTGGTATACCCTGGGGAGGATGATGGGCTGTGACCATTGCCGCCTGCCCCCTTCCCCTGTCCCACGGGTCTAAGCGCCCCAAGATGGCAGGGTCGGGCACAAGGTGGATGCACCCTACCCCCATGTTACTGCAAGAGGACACCCCTGCCCAGAGCGAGGCTGGCCACCTTGGCAGGCGGCCCACCCCCTGCCCAGCCAGCCCCAGCCTGGGTGCCGGGATGGCCAGGCTGAGTGCACACCTGGCTGCCCTGTCACCTCCTCCTTTAGTTAACCTTCCAAGTGCCCCAGTCCCCAGGGTCACCTGCTTGAAAGGCTTCTGTGGCGTCTGTCCAACTTCCAGCTACAGTTTCCCTTCCTGGAGTTCCAAGGAGATGCCCAGCGGACTTGGCACCCCACCCCGACCCCAGGAGACCCTGAGGCGGAGAGCTGGCATCTCTGCTGGGTGAGTGCTGACCAGCGGAGCCTGGAGCCTGCGGGCGTGTGGTGGTGGTGGTGGTGGTGGGGGGGTTGGGTGCTGTTGAGACCTTGTTTTCAGGGAGTGAGTGGGGCTTGGCTCAGTCCTAAGGAGAGAGACAGTGTAGAGCTTGAGGAACTGAAGCGGGGCTCCCCAGAGAGCCAGCGCAGGGTTTCTCCCGGGGGCCGGGCTCTTGACTGGGGGTGGGCCAGAGCCTGCCTTCCTCGGCTGCCTGGGCCCCAAGGGCCGGCTTGATTCGTCACTGATTTCTGTCCCCGGCTGGCCTTGCAGCCCTGGCTGCTCCACCCCCTCTCCGAGCTTCAGAAAGAGCGGGGCCTGGGGCTGGCGCCCTCCGCGTCCGGCTTGGCAGGGATGGAGCTGTCCAGCCCAGTGGGAACCCCTTCCGCAGCCCTGGCCTTCTTCACGCCTGGCTCCCCTCGCCCTGACCCACCCGCCCTTGTCCACCGGCCCAGCCCAGCAAGACGGAGCCTCAGTGTGTCGGGGGTCCGGGCCTTTGAGGGCACGCAATCTCCATGAGCAACACTTCTCGGTGGGCGTGTTCCTGATGCGAGGAGAACCCACTACCCGGAAAAAGGTGTTTTGGTAAGCATGCCTCTTAATGCCAGCAGTCTCTCTGGAAATGCCACCTGCACCAGTGTTTCCGGAGCATCCTGGACGCTTGTCAGCTGGGTCCCGAGCTGGGATCTACCTACCAGGCTCAGGTGGGTGGCATTGCCAGTGTGCAAGGCTTGGAGGGGCCCCAGGCTACCAAGAAGACCCAGGAGGGTCCTCTGACGCCTGTTGCTGAGAGGTCCCACCTCCTCCTGTTTCTCAGCTCTGTTACCCCTGAGCCACCCCCCCCCCACTAATTCAGAAACTGACTTTCCAGGAGTAGGAATTCTCTGTTCTCCCTTTCTTCGTCTGAGGGTGGCTGGAGTGTGGGTATACATGTGTGTGCACATGTACAAGAGTGTGTACCCGTGTGCATAGTTGTGTGTGTGTCATGTGCCAGCATCTTGGAGCAGGAGAGGGAAGAGGGCATTTGCCCTGCACGGTCCTGTCCCAGGTTCTGTCCTTCTACCCGGCAGGGGGTTCCCCCCTCAGGAGGCCTCAGGGGCAGAGAGGGTGGCTGATCACGTGTCGGGGCCGCCAGGGCTGCTCGTGGGTCACTGAGTCCCATCTGAACAGCCCTGCACTGCAGTGATGACACTCAGGGTGGGTGAGGCCGGCAGAGTGATCCGTGTGAGGCTGCCCGCGTGGCCCCAGGACCCCACACCCCGGAAGTGTAGCGGTGCCGTGAGCCTGGTCTGAGGACTCCCACGTGGCCGGGGGTGGGGCATCATGTGGTCTCCTGGCCGCTCTCTCCCCAGGCCTGGCCCTGTCCCTGTCCCTGTCCCCAAGTGCCTTCTCCTCAGTCCCTGTTGGCCTCCTCCCAGAGGCCAGGCGGTGGGGGCCAGCCAGGCAGGCCTCTGCGGCCCCCCAGCCCGGGCAGGGGGCATTTTCTGCCTCTGACACGTCCCTGAGCTGCCTGGCCGTCAGCAGCGTCAGTCCCTGAGTCCCAAGCCCGCAGCCAGAGGCCTGGGGGCTGCTTGGGGTCTGGGACACCCTCCCTGGTGCCTGCAGCGGGCAAAGCCACCATTCCGGTGCTGGGCCCGGGCGAGGGCTGGCCGGGGGCAGAAGCTGAGCCGCCACCCTCCCCACCAGGGCTGGACCTGCTGCCCCTGGCCGTGACCTTCCTGCTCTGCTTCTGGGAGGTGCAGTACGGCATCCTGGCGGGGGCCCTGGTGTCCGCGTTCATCCTCCTGCACTCCGCCGCCAGGCCCGAGATTTAGGTCCGAAGGGGAACCCGCCGGCGTTGGGCCCGCCGGGGAAGCAGACTTGGGTGGGACCCCTCCGGAGCTCACCTCCAGGAGACAGGAGGCAGGGCTCAAGTCCGTCTCCCCATCCAGGGTTCCGGCAGGATTTTAAGGGGCCTCAGCACTGGGTCTTCCTGGACAGGGGGCCCTTCGCTCTGAAAGGGTCCAACCGTGCCAGTGGTGGCCCATGGGAGGGGAACCCCAAGAGGGGCTGAGCGTGCTGTTTGCTGCCGGGAGGAAGGACAGTGTGACTGGACAGAGGGTCAGAGGGGTGGGTGGGGCAGGGCCCAGGCTTTATTAATAATAATCATCCCACTTGGCGTTTGTAGCTGTGACAGCCTGACCAGGGTCCCCCCAGGTGCCAGGGCTGTGCTGGTTGGTAGGAAAGAGGCTGGCAAGGCATAAGACACTATACATCAAGCACTGCATTATTATTATTATTTTAAAAGTGTCTCCAGGACAAACTTTTTTTTTTTTTAAGATTTTATTCATTATTTTCCGGAGAGAAGAGCCAGGGGTGAGGAAGAAAGGGAGAGAGAAGTATCAATATATGGTTGCCTTTCACCTGCCTCCAGCCACGGACCTGGCTGGAGACCTGGCTTGCAACCTGGTTATGTGCCCTGGCTGGGAATCGAACCAGCCACGTTTGAGTTCACAGGCTGGCGCCTTATCCATTGTGCCACTAGCCAGGGCTCTCCTTTATGTTTCTCAACATCCCCATTTATCTTGTACTCACCAACTATGCTTCTTCATTCCTGCACCATATCTCCCCTTCCCTCTCCCAGCAAATGACCCCCATACCTATGATCCTGTTCCCACTCTGGTTGTCTACTTTGTTTTTCGTAGATTCTGTTCTTGATAGTTTGTTGTCATTTTAACATTCATAGTTTTTATCTTCTTTTTCTTAAGTTAGCCCCTTTAATATTTTGTACAACAAGGGCGTGGTGAGGATGAACTCCTTTAGCTTTACCTCATCTCGGAAGCACTTGATCTGCCCTTCCATTCTGATGACAGCTTTGCTGGACAGAGTCACCTTGGGTGTAGTTCCTTGCCTTTCATCACTTTGAATACATCCTTCCAGTTGCAGTTTCTTTTGAGAGATCAGCTCATAGCCTTTCTTACAAGAACCACTTTGTAGGAAATGGAGGGAAAGACCACCGTGTCTGGAGGGAGAGCCAAGCCAGGAGACCCGAAGAAGCCGGAAGGGGCTGCCGGGAAGGACGTGGCTGCCGTGAAGAAGGAGAAGGTGCAGAAGGACCAGAAAGCGGGTGAAGTGAGGCAGAGGTAGGCTGCAGGGGACGTGAGGACGGCCAGCCCCGCCCGGTAGTGGGGATCCCCTATGGGGCAGGGGCACCCGTCCCAGTTCCTTGTCTGGGTTAAGTCCTCCGTCGGTCTCGCAGTCCCTGGGACCCCAGGGCAACAAGGGCCTCCCAGAGCCCGGGAGAGAGGCCACTGCGCTTCCGAGAGCCAGCCAGCCCCGCCGCCACTGCCCCTGCGCTTCCGGGGGGCAGGGCCTCTCCCGCCTGTGCACCCCCGTGGGAGCAGAGCGAGGACCCCTGTGGCAGGGAGTACGTCCAAGGACGTTTGCTGGGTGTGTTCATGCGTGGTGGAGAAACAAGGATCATAGGTGTGCACACATGAGCATGTGCACGAGATCACGTGTGAATTCACTTCTGCACACGTGTGTGCCTGTGTGTTCACGAGTGACTGCATGCAAATGTGCCCACGTGTGGCTGTGCACGAACACATACATGCATATGTGTGTACCTGTGTGCGCATTTGTGCACGTGCATGGATGGGTAGGCAGATGCAGGCCTCGTGGTCATTGCCTGGTGGCCTTCCTGCAGTGTCCTGGGCCCCGGGGAAGGAGTCACGGTGACGTTCCACGTCCTCATTTCCAAAGACTTGGGCCTCAAGGCCGACCACCACGGAGTGTTCATCCGCGGGGGAGCGGAGTTCGGGGGCTCAGCAGCTGTGGGGTGTCGCCCGGCCGAGCCAGCCCCGATCTGCAGCCCGTGCTGCACTCCCAGCCTGCGGCCCTGAGGACCCGTGTGCCCGTTGTTCCAGGTACTTGGAGCCTCACGGGTACCTCGTGGAAGGCAGCACCGTCATTTCCAGGCAGCACGTGGACAAGCCCATCCCGTACAAGTACGTGGTCGACCGTGGCCAGGACCGTGTGGAGTATGAGTTCATCTACGAGGAGCCCAAGAACCACAAGGGGCACATCAACCGCTGCCTGCACGTGAAGTCTCCGCTGCTGCGCTCGGGGGGTGAGTGCTCCAAGCTGCTGCCCACCTGGTGCCTCGCGGGCGCCAGGCCCTGGGCCATGGGAGAGCAGAGGCTCCGGCTGGTGAGGGTCCCCTGCTGGGCCCCGGCCGCACCCCTGCTCCCCCTGCAAGAAACCGAGGTAGGAAGTGACGCCCACTCCACTCAGCAGGAGAGGGAACGAGGGTCGGGTTTGTGATGGAGGAAGGACAGACGTGAAGCTGAAGGGAGCGAGGTGGCAGCCGGTTGGGGGCGGAGCAGGGCCAGCGTCGCCTTCCAGCAGATTCCCAAGTGGTGCCGGGGACTGAGGAGCCCGGGAGCGCCGCCCGCCCGCCGCCTCTGCCGCTTTCTTTAAATTGGTTTATTCTCCGCGTTGTCTTTTCCCGCTGACAGCCTTTTACATCCGCCTGTCCCGGTTTCCTTTGCTCTGCTCCACACTCACTTCATGCAGTGGTGTGTGTGTCAGTGTCTCACGCACCCGCCACCTGAGGACCCAGCCTGCAACCCGGGCCTGTGCCCTGACTGGGAGTCAAACTGGCGACCTCTTGGTGCCAAGGTGGGCGCCCAGTCCACTGAGCCACTCCAGCCAGGGCCGTTCTCTACAATGCTACACTCCAGAAAAGCGCAGAAAACCTCCTGAGTTTGCCGCAAACACTTCAACTTAGGAATTTGGGGCAGACAGAATCAGCCCCGACACCAGTTGCTTTATAGAGAAATGTTAGTTTGTCTGGATGGCCAGTTTTTAGAAGAATGTCACTTTTCTCTTAGCTTTACTTTTTTTTAATAGGTTTTGTTTCTTTTTAAAGATTTTATTTCATTATTTTTTAGAAAGAAGGGAAGGGAGAAAGGCAGAGAGGGAGAGAGACATCAGTGTATGGTTGTGTTTCACTTGCCTCCAGCCACAGACCTGACTGTGAGACTTGGTTTGCAACCTTGTTATGTGCCCTGGCTGGGGAATCGAACCTGCGACCTTTGGGTTCGCAGGCCGGCACCTTAACCACTGTGCTACCAGCCAGGGCTAGCTTTACTTTTAACATATTTTATTGATTATGCTATTACAGTCATCCCCATGTCCCCCCTTTGCCCCGCTCCACCCGGCACCCCCACTACCACCACCTGCGTTCCGCCCGGGGCCCCCCCCGGAGCTGTGCAGAGGCTGCCGCCTGTGCTGGGCTGGGAGATCCCCAGGGGAAGCCACGTGGTGAATCTAAACTGGCGGCTGCGAAGTGCCGGCCTGGGAGGGACTCAGGCAGCTGTTGCTCGTTTGAGAGCCTTTAGGAAGTTGTGAAGCAGAAGCCAAGACCTTCACGTGGAAAAGCAGCCTGTGGGCCCGGAAGTTGGGTGGGGTGGAGTCGCCGGGGGTCTCCTGGGGGGGCTCTCGTGTTAGCCAGGCTGATGGGGCCTCAGACCTGGCACCTGCCTGCTGGTTCCGTGCCTCTGGGTGGGGTGGGGTCAGGAGGGGACAATGGCCTCTGTTGCCGTTCTGTCTGAGAGAGAGCTGACCCCCAGACCCTGCCTTGATGCCAGGCACTTCCGTCCCTCCATGTATGTCACTGGTCCTCTTTAAGCCACTGCCCCAGTGGGTGCTGGGGCTCAGGGGGTGGGTGAGTGCGGGTTCTTCCAGGGGGGCTGCTTGGGATTCCAGGAATTTCTTCCACGGACTCAATCCCTGCTGGTTTCGGGGGCCAGGAATTACGGGGACTTCTCTCCCTGGGCTGGGGGTCCGGAACGCCTTGCTCCTGAAACACACCTCCCGAGCTGGTATCCCGCTCTCACGGGGGCGGGACCGCCTGTTCTGCATCTGCGCGCTCCGACCCATCCCGGCGGATGTGGTTTCTCTGATGCCGTAGTTGCCAGACTGCCTTTCAACTCAATGTCTGACGTTCTGAGCGGTGGTTGCTCTACGTTCTAGTGGTAGTTCGGCCGTCGTGGTGCGAGGTGTTTACCTTCGCTGCCAACCTGGTTCCTCCCGGAGGACTGGCCGCGGTTGCCCAGAGGGCGGGACCACACTTTCCGAACTCAACGTTGAGCCCTCTGGTCATCCAGGTGACAGGTGCGCCCCCAGCGCCACGGGGGTGTCTTTGGCTTGGCTCCACGCACCCCTCGTCCAGCCTCCACTGTCCCAGGGAAGCGGCAGCGCCCAGCGGGGCCAGTGGGCCTGTCGCCTGTCGCCTGTCGCTCTTGGATCGGACAGCAGGGGGCGCTGCAGGACAGCCGTGGCCCCGGGGCAGCGGGAGCCTGGACGGCAGATTTACCTGCCGCCAGAGTTACGGCAAAGAAACCGTCCTCCCCGGGGCTCACCGCCAGGGGGCGCGGCTGAATGGGCCGGCTCCCCTGTCCCCCTTGTCACCCCTCCACCCTGATGACTCCAACCCCATCCCAGTGCCAGGCTGGGGCTGGGGTTTGCTCAGCCTGTTCTGGTGGTTGGAGAGGTTTCCTGGGAGTGGCACAGTGTGAAGGGCCTTTTCATGCCCCCACCCCACCCTCCATGGCAGACTTCGGGTCCCCCCGGCCGGCCAGGGAGCCCTGGGAGTCTCAGGCAGCAGCTTCGGGGTCCCATGTGCCCCCCTGCAGTCCAGTTCCATGTGGCCCGCCTCCCCGGCCAGTGGGTCCTGTCCATCGCAGCCACCTGGGCACCCTGCCCTCAAGGGGGTTAGCGCCCTGGCAGGGGCCCCACATGATGGGCTGGAGGGAACGGGGCCAGCAAGGTGACAGCCAAGTCACCAGCACAGCAGGGACCCAGGCCAGGCCCCTCCGCCCTGCCTCTGCCCCTGCACGTGTCCTGGCGCCGCTGCTGATTTCTTTGTGATGGTCACAAGGCAGGAGGGACCCTTTGACCTGCCCCAGCTTCGCCCCCCTCCCTGCCTCCCTACCCGCTTGCCCCTGAGCTGCCCTGGGGTGCGGAAGGGACAGGATGGTGGCCTGGTCATGGCCCCTCTGGGGGAGGGAGACGGAAGGCGCGGGGCTCACCCCAGGCACCCTGCTCCCTCCTCCACCCTGAGGCCACTCCACCAATACACCTGCTTTCAGGAAACCGGGAAGGGGACCCTGCCTGCGGAGGAGGGGGGTGACCTGTTTGGCCCATCCTCACCACAGAACTGAGCTCCTCCGGTTCTTTCTGAAAAACGCGGGTTAGGGCCTGGCTGGGCCTCAGGGCAGCCCCCACCCCACCCCCTTTACTCAGCACCCTCCTTCTGGGCAGGGGGGGCGGAGGAGGGCAGGGGTGGTGAGGGCCTGGTCGGTCTCCTCCCCCCTGGTCACCCTGCCCAGGGGAGCCCCGGAACCCCACCCTCCTGGCCTGGTGTAGGCGCTGGGTCCGCCGGCTCCAGCAGGGGCTCCGGGTTGCTGGCCCTGCCCTCCCACCCCCCCTGAGGCTGCTGGCGGTGAAGGGGTTAAGGGGCCTGCGGTGTTCCTTCCCCAGCTCCTCCTAGAGGTATATTTAGCAGGCAGGGCGAGGGAGGGAGAGGAATGCCAAGATGCCCTCACGCCCTGTAGCCTGGCCGCCTTGGATTTGCCGCAGCTCTAGACGGAGGGAAGGAAGGCAGGGGGTGGCCCCCTGAGGGGGCGGGGTGCTGGGAGGGGCTTGGGGGGCAGGGTCTCTGCGAGTTGGTTTTTGGAGCAAGGTCGGGGTGCAGGAAAGCCTTAGAGGCCTGGAGTGTGTGGTGTCGAGGGGCCGAGGGGGGCTATTTCCAGCAGAACGAAGGGAAGGCCCTGGTTCGAGGCCCTCTGTCCGGGGAGGCAGCGGGGGGCTACCTGGGCCTGGAGTGTCCTGCGGGATGGGTCTGAGGGGTACAGAGCTTACCTGGGCCTCCTGGGCCGGTTGTCCGAGCCGGAGGGCTGACCTGCCACTTGTCTGACTCACGGGCAGCCGGCCGCACCCTGGGCCGGTTTCACAGGGATGCGTCCTCGTTCTAGTGCGGTAGATGCCCTGCGCTGCCCACCTCGGGCCTCAGTCTCCCCAGCAGCTGGCAGGCGTCACCCAGCATTTCAGGCCAGCAAACTAGGGACTGGAGAGGCTGCCGGCCCAGCGGAGCCCCAGGGCCAGGGCAGTTCAGAACCTGGACAGGAACCGGGGGGCTGGTGCCCCAGCCTGTCCTTGCTGCCCTCGGAGGGCGACCTCCCGCCCTGGCCACCCGCTCCTGCCCCAGCACCCGGGACACGCTGTCGGAGATGTTTCTTAAATGAACGAGCGCTCGTGGTCCCGATGTCCAGGGTGGGGGAACCAGGCAGGGGCCTGGCCCTCCGCTCCCTGCTCGGCCGTCCTGCCGCCCGCTGGCTGCCTGCGGGAAGCTGAAACACAGGCACTGGCCTCTGGGAGGGCAAGAGCAGCCCACCCGAGGGCTTCTCCACCCCACCCTTTACCCCACCGTCCCATGGCGCAGTGGGGACTCCGGTCCCACAGCTGAGTGACGGGGTCAGCCAAAGGCAGAGGCCAGGAGTCTTAGGCCGTGAGGAAGGCAGAATTCTAAGGTGGCCGATGATCTGCGCACCAGGAGGGGTCAGGTGGCCGGGCTGCCTTTGTGTGTCCTGGTGTCCTGTACCGGCCCTGCTGCTGCCGCTGTGAGGCGAGGCCCTGGCCTGAGTCATGTGACAGTCCCTACTGTGAGCCACATGCTTCTGGGCGCTGGAGGGGCCAGAATGCAGGCTGGCTCCCCAGGCCACACTGGTCGGCGGGGGAGGTGCCAGGAAGATGCAGAAGGAACCATTTCAGAGTGTGAGCCTGCGTCGGGGCCCCTCCCCTCCGGCCTCTCTTGCCCTCTGACCTCAGGGGGGCAGGGACATGCCCGTGCAGGGACAGGATTTCAGGGGAGCAGCAGGTCCGGGGTCTGTTTCCTCACTAGCGAACATCTCCGGGGTCCTACGGGGACATGTGGTCACCGCCTGAGAGACTTCTGCTCATTTCATACAGGGTTGGGGTTCGGGGGCCTGTGCCCGCCCGGGGGGTGGCTGGGACCTCTGCTCCCCGTCACAGCTTCCAGCCCCGGGCTCGCCGCAGCGGGGTGGGGACAGAACCTCCAGGTGGCCTCTAGACAGTTCAGGGGGTCTCCGTCCTTCAGTCTCCCCTCTTCCCTCTCCGCTAGTTTTCAGTACAGACTCCGTTGTGGACGGTTGGTGCTTAAGGGGGAGGGTGGCCCACCCGCCTCTGCCACCTCTCCAGAATTCCAGCAGTGGGCCCGTCTCCATCCCCAGGCCTGGCCCCTCCTCTTCTGGACACGGCCCTGCCGTTGCATGATGCTGCCCGGGGTGCCCCACTGCCCCGGGAGGAAGTCCCGGTTCCTCCACATGCAGCCCTGGTGGGTTGGCTCCTGGCCTGTGGGTCCCGGCGTTGCCCACGTCACCTCCCAGCCGTGCTGCGGCCCAGCTGTTCGGTTGGCCGTCAGATCCCAGCACCTCCTCAGTGCTGGCCAATGGAGGCTGTGGTCTGTGCCCTTGGAACTGGACAGCCTGGCCAGTTGGACCCTTTCCCTTCTGCTTTGAATCCCCGAGGAGGCCGACATCCCAGCCAGCAGGCCCTGCTGCGCCACCCTGATGGCTCTGCACCCCCAGGCTCTGCACCGCCCACCCACAGCCCTGTTGCCTGCAGAGAGCACACGTGTTGCTCCCTCCCGTGGGGTCCCAGGAGAAAGGAAAGGGCACAGAGCCCTGCAGGTGGCCTCACCAGGGAGCTTCGGCTCAGGCTGCCTGACCCCCAGGAGGCTCCCTGTCCAAGGCCACCAGGCCTGGAAACCCACAGGAGGGGAGGCCACGGTGTGGCCCCCAGGTGGGGCGGAGAGTGCGCCAAGGGTGGATCTGCTCCGAGGGGCCCAGGGCAGAGGCCTGCGGCTAAGAAAACGGTGGTGGTGGTGTTTGCTGGCAGCACCTACATTCCTGAGTCACTGAAGGGGAGAAGGCCCGGGTGGGCAGGGGCAGGGGGGCTTTGCTCCCGGGAACAGTTCTTGAAGGAGTGAGGCCCTCATTAGGGAACGTTAGGGAGCATGTTCAGGGCAGACCCTCAAGGGAGCCAAGAGCCAGACGCCAAGGGGGGCTGAGGGGGTGCGGTGGTGAGGCCAGGCCAGAGGAGGGTGCGGCATGGCAGGGCCTCCCCACCCCTTTCTCCTGTCCGCCCCCCCCCACGGGCCATCTGCGGGGGATGAACCAGGAGCCACCTCTCTGGGCTGGCTCCATCTGGGTGGCCAGGAGGTGAGCCAGAGAATGCAGTGCTGCTGCCAAGTCTTGAACTCACTGTGCCCAGGCCTGCCCTGCTGTAAGCGGGGCGGGGGAGGGGGGAGGTGAGAGGCGGCGGGGGGGTGGGGGGGTGCTGGAGAACCCTGGGGCTCCTTTCAGGACGTGAGACTGAGCACAAGGGTCGGGCCATGAGTGGGTGAGGTCCCCGGTGCGCCCCTCTTGGGGCAGACCTTTAGCCAAAAGACAAAAGTCCCTTTCGTACCAAGGACACTGCTTGGGGTCCCAGATGCCCAGCCTCAGGCCCCCAGGGGAGGGGGGCCAACACATTGATTTTGGCCTTGAGACCCTAAGCAGAGGCTCGGCCAGGCCCCCTGCCCCACCGATGGCTGGGGCTGACCAGCCCAGCTTCCTAGGCCTGGTGATCCAGGTTCTTTATACGTTCGCCTCTCGGCTACCTTCCCCCTGTAGTTCCGCCTCGTTCTGATCTTTGAGTCCTTGGCCAAAGCAGAACCCTAAGGAGGACTCCCCCGTTCAAGGCCCAGCCTCTCCTTCCCGATGGTCCCCTAAAACTTGGAGTGAGTGGCTCTCTCTTGGGCCCATGGCTGAAATTCCTTGACGCCACCCTTTGGCTGAGAGCTGTTCCCCCAAATGTCGGCTTCCCCTTCATCCTATAAAATTATCACCAAGGAGCAGATACTACATTTCTGACTTGCCCTCGCCATTCGGGTCACGTGACTGGTTCCGACCCAACAGGAGGTGAGCAGAGCGTGTGCCTCCCCATGGGTGCCTTCCCCTTCCGCCAGCTGGGTGCCGGGGACAGTGACACCCTGGGGAACGGCAGAGCCCAGAGAGAAACCAGCCTTCGTCTCCAAGTCCCAGGTGGAGGAAAGACACCGACCGGTCAGGAACGCCTGCTTTGGTGCGTTGTAGGAGTAAGACATTCGTCTCGAAGGCATTGGAACCATTGGAACCATTCTGCATTTTGGGGGGTATGTGTGGCTTCTTTGCAGCCCCCCCCCATGTAATGCACACCCCTCTACTTGGCCCTGAACGCCGTCGACTTGTGCAAGCTGCTGACTGAACAAGAGGAAGGCCTCCCGAGCTCCTGGCTCAGGGAGAGACGCACATTGATTCCTCCCAAACAGGCTTCTTTTCTTCAGCGAAGGTGGTGCAGCGGTGTATTTGGAGAAGTGAGCTGCTATGCAGCTCAGGCGCCTGGTTACTTTGGGGTGCAGCCAGTGATCACATGTCTTGAGCCCCAACTCCAGGCGAGAGCCTCCAGGGGCTGGGGAAGAGGTGCAGGGCGGGGCAGGCGGGGGTGGGGTGGCGTAATGTCACAGAGATGGGGAGGAAGCCGGAAGGAGGCCGCAATTCTCTCAGAAAGCAATTAAGCATCTCCTGTTGGCCTCAGGGACAGCCTCAACTTTTTGTGCCTGTCCCCAGGGGGGCTCGGGCGAGGGGCAGGCGCCAGGGTCAGTGGCTGCGGTGAGCTCTCAGCGGAAAGGCAGCCCCTTCCGGCACCACCGCAGCATGGGGACCCTGGAGGGGACCAGAGGGAGGTCCGGGGGGCTCTGCTGTAGAGCTGGGTACGACCACCCAGGGTCAGACGCCCCGGAGGTGACAGGTTACCGGGCCCCAGGACGCCTTCCTCAGCAACTTTCCGTGTTCACTTGCTGCTAGCAGAGTCCGCAGCGGACTCCCCAGGGCCCAGGAATCCAGCCACTGGCTCCGCCTGGCTTCTGTCCCGAGCAAGACGCAGCCAGAGGCACAGGGCAGGCAGCGAGGTCAAGTGACAGCAGCCTGACCTGGCTGCCCCCAGGGACGGAGACCCTGCTCAGGGCGGCCAGCGAGGGTCACCGGGCCCCTCGCTGCCTGTCGCTGATCTCTGGTCGTGCGAGTGGCCCAAAACCGCCACGGGCAGCCAAGGGGGTGTCTCTCCACCGGCATCCAGGCAGCACTTCCCATGAACCCTGGGGGGTGGGGAGCAGAGAGGGTGGGGGTGGGGGCACATCTCACGTAAGATGCATGTAGAGGTTTCCACTGAGAGTCTTTTCCCCACTTCCCCCACCCCTTCCCTGGGGCTCCATCCCTCCCTGACCAGAGTTCTTGCCCACAGCTTAAACCCCCTGCTTCTGTGCGGGGCCTGGCTCCTCTGTTTCCACTTGACTTTGCTCCTTAGCTCCTTGCGAGCGTTCCCTCCCCAAACCTGCTGGGAGCTTCCCCGCCCGCCCGGGCCCCCATCTGCAAGTCCCGCTTCTCCCGGGGGGACCAGGCAGCCAGCGGGTGTGGCCGGTGCTGGGCGCCCACAGGGGAGGCCAGGGACCGAGGTCCCCCAGGGACTGGCAGCTGGGATGGCTCCGAGGCAGAAATAACTTGAGCCGGCTGCCCTTTTCCTTCCGGACGGTGACTCAGCAAGAACCTGGCGGGCAGAAGCACAGATCTAGAGCCGGGTCCTGCGGGGCGGGCGAGGTCATGGCCTTAGTCTGTGTGCACAGGAACAGGCTGGCCGAACGGACGGGCACTGTGAAGACGCCCGGTGAGGATGAGACGTCACATGAAAACTACCCCCAGACTCCACTCCGCCCACCAGCGCATCGGTGAAGGTCAAAGCCCTGACCTGCCTGAGGTGGCAGGGTGGGGTGGGCACGGTCTCGCGTGGCAGGCTCACCGGGACCCCACACGGTCTCCATGGAGGGCAGTCTGGCAACGTTACTGAACACACGAATCCTTTGACCCAGCAATTTCACTTCTGGAAAAGTCACGTCCAGCTGTGCACGCACATCTGTGAAATGACCTAGGTGTCATTGTGAAAAAAAAGTTATTTTTGGAGAGAGGGGATGGGAGGGAGCGAACCATCGATGTGTGAGAAAGACGGGTTGCCCCTCAAGTGCCCCCACCTGGGGACCCAGGCCTATAACCTAGGCAGGTCTCCTGACTGGGAATCAAACCAGCGACCTTTGGGTTCGAAGGCTGGTGCTCAATCCCCGGAGCCACACCAGCCAGGGCTGGGTGGCATTTTTTATAAGAGAGACAGAGCATTGGGGTTGCCCTCTGTCGGAGTGACAAGGCATTGGGGGTGTCCTCGCTCAGGGACGGATCCCACACTCCCGGGGTGCCCAGTGGCAGGAGCAAAGAATGAGACCCGGAGAGGTGGGGCTGTGACAACGTGTCCCAGAGATGCTGCAAAGTAGAACCGAAGGACAAGCGAGGCAGGAGCAGAACAGCCAGGCTGAGGGCTGAGTTCGGTTCTCCAGGAGTGACCGGCGCACCAGGCCTGGGCACAGGGGAGGACACCAGCAGTACGGCCACTTGCCTGGTGTGTCTGCTGAGGACGCTGGATGGAGGCGTGCGGCTGCTTTCGTGGGTCGCAGGGGAGCAGGCCTTTTCCTCCCCTTTTTGCAACTCTGCGTTTGGGAACTGGGGGATAGTTACCTATTAAACAAGAAGACGCTGTCCCAAACGCGTGCACCTGACCTCGGAGGAATGTGCCACAGCCTGTGTCCTCCAGTGGAGCGGGCGGGTGGGGGTCACCTCTAGAGAAGGAAAAGATGGGCAAGAAGACCCCTTTCTTTCTTAAGTCAGCCTGCGCTTCCTTGTTCTTATCTTTTAAAAATTGACGTGCATCCCTGGCTGCTGTTTCTCAGCGGATGGTGTCGGCCCAAAGGGTGCCCGGTTCGAATCCCAGCCAGCGCGTGGGCCTGGGTTGCGAGCCAGGTCCCCAGCTGGGGGCCCCCCCGAGAGGCAACCAAACGAGGTGGCCCGTACACATGGATGCCTCTCGCCCTATCTCCCTTCTTTTCCTTCTCTCTGAAAATAAAGAAAATAAAATGAACATGCAGCAAAACAGACTTTTACCTAGTTTGGCCTTTAGATCGGTGTCGCGACACCACGGTCAGGAGCCAGGGGTACGCAGGGCGGCGAAACGGCACCGGTGTTGGACTTGGAGGAGCCGGACCGAACTTGGTTCCGCAGTCCCGAGGCTCCGGTTCTGGCTCAGACAGAATCCAGAGCCCGGACGCCGACTCTAAGAGAAAGTTTATGGGGAAAGCGTCGAAGGTAGACAAGGCGAGCCAGAAGGCACGGGCTCGGGAAACCCGTTCGGAGCCCCAAGGGCCCTTGGAGCTGAGAAGGGAGAGGGAGGCCGGGGCAAGGCGCCCGGGGCAGGGGCGCTGCGGCCCCCACGGGGCTGGGCTGCGGGTCCCCCGGCCCACGGAGGCACCAGCTGGAAGCGCGTCGATCTTGGTCAAGTGCTTCTGTCACTGAATTCCCAGCCCTGCGCCAGCCAGAGGTGGTGTGGGGACCCTGCTCGAGTCACCTCGAACTCAGGGCGTGCTAGGAAAATCGGGAGTCGCACCTGTCCCTTAGAACATCGTAAGGATGTTAGACGCGCCGTGTCGGAAGTGACGTGTCAAGACGAATGTGTATTTCTTCTCACACCGCAAGGTGAAGCCAGGTAACGCCCCAACTTCCCTGTCGTTTGAAGTAGGGCTTCGCCCCTCTGATCAGACTCTGGGTCGGTTCTAAGCAAGGAAAGAAATGCTGGTTTTACAGAAAACCCACAACAGCCACTCGCCCGCTGCCTGGGGAGAATGTCCCCTGAGGAATACGAAGAAGGCAAATCTGCTTTTATTCACCCCGAGGGGAGGAGGGTTTGTTGAAAGGTTCACCCGCGAACGGGTGGGCTCCAGCCCCTGGCCGGACCACCTTGCGTTGACGGCAAAATAAGTGGTTCCCGCGCGTCTGACTTACCTGCAAGGTAGCTCCGACCCATCGGAACGTGTTTTCCATTACGTGGAATCGTTTGCCGGAAACTTCGCCATGACTTTGCCTGGGGGTGGAGGGGGAGCTCCGCTGGTCTTGCCCTGGGGGTGCTGGGCCGGGAAACATCGCCCTGGGTTCCCTGGTTTCCGGCACAGACCAGGCTGCAGTGCAGCACAAGGCCGAAGCCGGGAGGAGCACGGTGGGTTCCGAGGGCCCCGCTGGCCTGTCCCCGGGCTGCAGATCTTGTGACCTTCCGCCCCTGTGCGCCAGGCCCTTGATGCTAGCGGCCGCACTTGGGGCAGAGACCGATGTCCTGAGTCCCCGAGTGGCACCTGTGCTGCTGCCCTGCCTACCTCACGGTACTGGCCCAAGACAGGAGCGACCAGCGCAGAAATGCCAGGTGCTGCCGTTCCAGGGGCTTCTTCAGGGGAGGAAACGGGGTGACGGGGAGGGCGAGGCATGAGGACAGCCTCATCTTCTAAGCGCTCCGGTTTGCTTCTGAATTGCTTGGTAATTCCGACTTCCTTCTCTGACTTAAAAAAAGTGTCCCCGCTCACAGTGACCATAGATGTTAACGGCATCGTGTATGTTGCGGTCTTGAAAACGTTCCCAGCCGGGCTGAGCGGCAGGCCGCCCTCCCTCACCTGCGCGTGGGCCCCGGGCCTGGCGCGGGCACCGTGGTCTGAGGGCGGCGATGAGGTCAGCGGGGAGGGGGCGCCGGCCTCCAGGGCGGTGGGGCAAGGAGGCGACCTCCGGTGGGCTGTGGCTGCGGCCCCTCCTCTCCCCCCCAGCCCGCAGGTGTGCGACATGTGTCCTCTCTGGCTCTCCCGCCGGACCGGCCAGCCGGCACGGGCCGTGGTGTCAGAGCGGGGGGCTCTGTAGGACAGAACGGAGTCAGCACGGAACACATTTTTAAAAATCAATCACTGGGGAAAAATCAAGTACAAGAAATGGATCATTGGGAGGAAATCAGTGGCTGGGAGGGCAGCCCCGCCGAGGAAGGAGGCTGGGCATCTAGGCCGCCCTCCCAAAGAGCCAGCGGGCAGCTGGGGCCCCAGTGTGCCCGCGGCTCAGCAGGCGTGGAGACCAGCCCCGGCCAACTGCGTCCAGTGCCCAAGGGCACCGCTGGGGCTGGCACACCTCCACTGGCCGCAGGCGGCGGGGGTATTGCGCTTGTTTACCCTCTGCGGGAAGCTCCTCTGGGCGCAGGGAGGGGCTGCTGGTTTCTCCGTGTGGCTGGAGGCTGCCCGGGACAAGCCTTCTCAGCACCCCAGGTCTGGCGAGGAGGCTGGGGTGCAGTTTTTGGAGAACCCATGATACCTCAGGAGCAAAGAAAGGGACCCCACACGGAGCCCACTGTTGCTTTTAACAAGGGGTGTTCCGTTGAGGCAGACAGGAGGCAGGTCCCCAGGACGTCTCCCTGAAAGGGGGAGAGGGGCAGGGGAGGCAGAGACCCCAGGCCCCTCCACCGGCCACGTGAACCAAGTCACTCCCCCAGCTGAGCTCAGGTTTCCAAGACTCCCAGCCCCTCAGGAAGCCGCCTCCTGCCCTGCAGTCACTTCTGGGTGTGGGCAGGGGTCCCACAAGCACTGGGAGCAAGTTCTGCCCTACCATCCTGTGCCGCCAGGGGCCTGGGGTCCAGGGGACAGAGGGCAAGTGTGCTGTCCTCTGGGGCTGCAGTGGCTGAGTGACCAACAAGACCCAGGGCGGAGTGGAGACCACCAGCTGTGAGCACCGCCTCCGCCCCACCTGCCAGGTTGGGAGAGACGCCAACACATCTGTGCCAAAACGTAATCCCTTCTGTCCCCTGCCAGCCCCTCCCCCCTGGTTTGGAGGGCAACCTGCAGATGGGCCCTGAGTCAGCCATTTGCGGGAAATGCCACATTTTCAGCTTCCTGGCCGGTGGTCATCACAAGTGCCCCACGCTGCCTCTGTAGCCGGAAGGCAGACAGACAATGCACCTGTGGGTGTGCTAATAAAACTTTATTGATAAACACAAGCGGTGGGCCAGGTTCCGCCTGGGGAGTACGGTTTGCTGGTCCTGCCAGGGCAGGTCTGAGCCTTGGGACTGGCCATCCTCAGTTCCTGTGGACCTGCAGTGGCCAGTGGAGTTGAACCCAAACAGGTCCCTCCCTGTGAACTGTTTGTGGCCTCTAGGAGACGGACACGGATTGATCCATGTCCCGGAGGGTCTGTGGGTCTGGAGGTGAGGGGCCCGGAGCAGGGAGATTTTCATTCATACGCACACCACCTTGGGCATAGGGCCAGGCTGCCTTGGGGACAACTGGGTCCCAGCCTCGGACCTGTGGCCGCTTTCTAATCGAATGACCTTGAGCAAGTTACATAACTTGGTCAAGCTTCAGTTTCCTTGTTTTCCAAATGGAAATAAAAATAGTACCTGGTTCCTGGAGCCCAAGGTTTCGATCAGATAACCCGTGGAAAGCATTTAACACAAGACCTGGTATCAGTGGGCGAGACTGGACCTGCGGCTGCGGCTCCTGGCTTACTGACTGGGCACCTTCCAAGGTCCGGCCTAGGTGAAAGCTTAGTTAATGTTCATTAGGTTCATTAGGACCCTGCGAGGCATTCGTGTCCCAGGTAGGGAAACTGAGGCTCAGGAAGCAATCACTTGCTCCAGGGCACATGGATTTGCTTTCGTCACAGGGAGCGATATGAGTGAATGTACAAGATACTGGAGAAGGAAAGAACGGGAGTGGGTGAGGAGGCTGGGAACCTCTGTGGACAACGCAGGGCAGAGGGGCAGCCCCCTGCGGGAACTGCGTTTCCTCTTTCCGGGGAGTACGCGTTCGCCTGAGCCACCAGGAGCTCACCTGGGGACCCTGCTGTCCCCGGATAGCTGACTGTCCTGGGTGCTAAGATGCTTTGAGGGTTGTGGGGTAAACGTCCCATGCTCTCATGCACTGAGCTGAATGGTCTGTCTCTAAAGTTGACCGCCAGTGAAGAAGCCAGAGAACTTGTATGCATGACACATGGACGTGCACTAAGGGGGCATTGCTGGAGGGAAGGCAGGGTACTGGGTAGAGGGAGGCAAAGGGGAACATTGGGACAACTGTGATAGCAAAATCCATATAATATATTAAAACAAAACAAAACCAACAAAATTTTACATCCACCCAGCACCTCTGATTGGGACCTTATGTGGAGGTAGGGTCTTTATGGGTATAAATAAGGTCACGTGGGATTAAGAGGGTCCCTAAGCCAATGAGAGTGTCCCTGTAAGAACCAGCCCTTGCACGGTGGTGTGGAGGCCATGGGAAGACGGGGCAAAATGCCTAGGACCTTCGGTAGCCACCAGAAGCTAGGGGACAGGGACGTGAGGGCTTCCCCCTCGGAGCCTCGGGGGGAACCAACCCTTCCGACCCCTGATTTGGGACCTCGGGCCTCCAGACTGTAGGAGAAGAAATGTCCTTTCTTTGCAGCCACCCAGTCCGTGGCCATTTGTGACGGCAGCCCCAGGACATGGTTACACCACACGTGGTCCCCAGTGTCCCCGGTGTCCGGCACCCTCTGAGGACCCCAGGGACACTATAGGATGGAGAATGAGCAGGGGAAGGCCGCAGGAAGGGAGAACTGGGCGGGCGGGCCAGGGCTGGCTTGGAAGGCTGGGAAGTATGATGAAGATTAAAGAAAGCCGCAGCCCTGGCTGGCGCGCTCAGTGAACCGAGAGCGGCACCTGTGAACCAAAGGGTCCCTGGTCAGAGCATATGCCTGGGTTGCGGGCTGGGCCCCTGGCTGGAGGTCCAAAGGGTCCCTGGTCAGAGCATATGCCTGGGTTGCGGGCTGGGCCCCAGGCTGGAGGTACGTGGGAGGCAATCGATCAATGTATCTCTCACAGGTCAATGTTCCTCTTCCTCTATTCTCCTTCCCTTCCCCTCTCTGTAGAGTAAATAATAAAATCTTTAAAAACAAAGAAATAAAGGCAGCCACCGCTGAGAGCCGGGGCTGGGGGTCAGGAAGTACGTGGGTGGGGCGGGCCGAGAGAGGTTCAGTCTCTGGGCCTGAGGGCTGCCAGCAGCACCTGGGAGATGGGGACGGGGTGCTAAGGCTGCCTGGTATCTTTTCTATGAGGGAGTTTCTTCCTGTCCCCGCACTTCTGCTGATGCCACGACCCCCATGTTGTCATAGCAACAGCTTTTCTAAGTTGGGCTGCTCAGGAGCCTGAGGAATGGGGACTGTCCCTTCTCGGGGGCTGGAGCTTGCCTCCAAAGGTGGAAGCCACCAGTTCCTGCCTCCCTTGTACATACAGGCCCCTGCCCCACCGCCAGGCTGAGTCCCCTCCTCCAGTGCCTTGTGTCTTGGCTGCCTCGTCACCCTATGGCCAAAGTGAAGCCGCACCCAGCCCCTGAGACACTGGCCCTTCTGCTGGTCTCGAAGTCCAGGGCTGCCACCTAAGAAACCGGGGCCACACTCCTGGAGAGGCCACGTGGAGGACGCTGGAGCTGCCGCCTGGGACATCCAGCCCCGTTGGGCCAGCGGACCGCAGCCCCCGCTGCTCTGACCGCAGCCGTTAGAGGCCCGGCCCCCACCGCTGAGGAAGAGCCGGCCGGCTGAGCCCTGTCAACCCCCGCAGCCACGAGAGGTAAAAACGAATGATTGTGTGAAGCGCTGAATTTGGGGATGCTTTGTCCACATAGCCCCCAATGACAGAAATCCCCTGCAAGATTCATCCCTTCCCCAAGCTCCAAAGTCCACCCTCCCTCACTGGCCACCTGCCCCCCTGGTCTCCCGGGTGGCCAGCCTTGGTTTGGGGGCAAAAATCAACACACATCTGTGAAGCAGCTGGGTGGTATCGGCCGCCTAAGTGACTCACAGAGATGTATGTACATGCCTGCTATTTGAACAGCACTCAACAGCTTCGCAAGCACTCAAACATGCTGAATGAACCTCATTTCACCCGTGACAACCATAAAAGGTCACGGGCAGGCCTGGCTCCTTTTGTTACAGAACAGGAAACTGCAGCAGAAGACCTCACCGAGAGGCGTGGCAGAGCCAGGGCTGGGTGCCAGGTCACCTGGCCACCTGTCCACAGGCCTCCTTCACACCCACGCTCTACCCCTGTTGTCCCCAAACCACCCAGGATGTCAGTGGGGGCTCCATCAGGCCCGTGTTCCTGGGCCGAAGAAGCAGAGAATTGGGGACGAGAAACCACCCCAAGGCACTAAGTACGTGAGTAGTTCTGGGTCCTGAAGTCACCTTCCCGGGCTCAGCTGTGGCTCTGCCCTTCATTCAGGTAACTTGGTCACTTCCCTGCTGAGCCTCTGTTTCTGCATCTGGAAAGGAAGCTCAATGGCACTGCCGCCGAGGGCTGTCACGGACCCAGGGGCGGGGCAGGGCCTGGTGGCTGCTTTTGAACCCAGAAAAGCCGGTGTTCACGCTGCCTGCCACCTACCAGACCCAATAAGCAGAGGCAGGATGGAATCTTTATGGGCACTTCATGCAGACGGTCTGGTGACCTGAGAAGACAGCAGGTTCGCACCCTAACTGATTGTCTTATATTCCATGATAAACGAGCCCTTTTTATAAGGGGAAGAAAGGTGTAGGTAAAGGGTTTGGAATTCAGGGAAGAAGTTAATCAGATAAAAGCTGCAGCATTCTTTCTCTGTGTCCTGGGTGGAGGTCCCTGAGTCCTGGGCGGTGGTCCTCTCACCCTGGAGCACAGCGGCTCAGATACCATCTTGATGGCTTGCAGTCCTCCTGAGGCACAAAGGTGGACCCGCCTACGGTTTCCTGGAGTCAGGGTGGGTCATCCCTCCAGTTCCCGAAACAGTAGCTTTTTACACTCATTAGCTGTTATCTGGAACTAACATTTTTCAATATTTGAGTCCCCCGATCCCTTGAATGTCAGAGCAGTGGCAATTCTGGAAGCTAGACCACTACGTGCAAGCTCCGCCTTGCTGCCACGAGGTGGTCTGACCGTCGCAGGCTGCCATGCTGTGAGGAAGCCCAACTAGCCCACATGCGGAGCCACCCGGAGAGTCGCTGGCCCGTCTGCCATTGCAGGGATGGCTGGGAGCCAGAGCCACCCAGATAAGCCCTTCCCGGGCTCTGCACTGAAAGAAACCGTGATCACGGTGTGAAGTCCATGCATTTTGGGGCCATTGGCTGCATAACCATCAGTAACAAGAATGGAGTTAGTTGGGAGGTTTTGTGGGTTGAATGGTGTCTGCCACTTTCCCCCCAAAGGGCATGTTCACCTGGAACCCCAGAATGTGACCCTATTTGGAAGAAGGGTCTTTGCAGACGTAATTAAGATTTTTCAGATGAGACCCCCTTGGGTTACGGCGTGCTCTACTTCCAGTGACAAGTGTCCTTATGAGAGACAGAAAGGAAGACGACACGGAGATACGGAGGAAAAGGTCAAGCGCAAAGGCAGAGATAGTGTCTCCAGCAGCCTGTGGACAGGACATGGTGAGGAATGAGGCCTCCAGGCAGCTACCCGTTCCCTGTGAGGCCGTGTCGGAAGCAGCTCCAGCCCCGGTGTGGCCGTCAGATGACCACAGGCCTGACGGACACTGTGACTACAGCCTGGTGGGAGAACCCAAGCCAGGCCCCCTGGTTAACCCACTCCCCGCTTCCTGACCCGCAGACACGGTGTGTCACAATGTTTATGTATTGCTTTGCTCCACTCCATGTCACGGCAACTTGTGACACAGCCCTCGCTAGCCCATGCATTGTTCTGTCCCGACTGGGGCGCCGTGCCCGGCAGCTAAAGATGCAAATGCTGGGGTCAACTTTCACCCACTCGGTAATAACCTTGAACAAGGAAGGCACCTCGGCCTCTCTGTTTCCTTACGCACCGTTATTTATTTATGAGTCACCACATCCACTTTATAGACTATCAGGAAGGACAAAGGAGTAAACACAGACCATCGTAGTCAGCGTTAGTTGTTACTGACACGGGTGACGGCCATGAGGGGTCTCCATGGCTCAGCAGTCAGGGGGTGCCAAGCCGGGCCCCCGACTCCCTGTGCAGTGCTCCCGGTTTAACTGAACCACTCTCTCCTGTCATCCCACCTCAGGGCGTGAGCCGCACCCTGACCGCACTGGGGTGGGGGGCTCGCAGGCAGGTGGGGGAGGTGGGGAAGGGGGGAACAGCTGCTCGGGCCAGGCTGTGGCCTGCTGAGCCGGGAGGACCCTCAGCCCCTGGGGGAGGGGCGCTGGACAGGGCGGAAGAGCAGGCGGCAGCTCACTAGGCAGCCCCTGAAGGGGCTTTTCTGGATCGCATTTCACCGCCAGAGCAGGTCCAAGGATAGGGAGTGAGTCAGCCCCGTTAGGAAATGGCCCCCGGAGCAGGGCAGCTGTTTTGAAACGCAATTCGGCACTAGGGGAAAAGGCTTAGGGGGAAGGGCTGTCGGGGGTGAACCTCTACTGCCTGAGCGGCTTCCCTTCACGCCAACCAAAGTGACCTGGACAAGCAGGGGCCTGGGGGCCGCGGGTCCCCCAGACGGGCCCCCCTTTTTCTCTGAGTCTGGGCGCAGGCCCTACATCTGATAGCAGGAGGCAGAACATGCTCGCAGTGAACTGACTCAGTGGGCAGAAATATAGAACTAAGAAACGGCAATGGCATGTGAACTGTAGCTTTGTAAAAAATCTTTTCTTATTATTGATTGATTTTAGCGAGGGGGGTTGGGAAGGGGAGATGAGAGGTGGGGAGGGGAAGAGAAACATCGATTGGTCGTCCCAGCTGCTGATGCATCATCGGTTGACTCTCGTACGTGCCCTGACCACCCGGCGCAGCTGCAAAATCTTGGTGCAGCTGGGCGGCCCTCCAACCCACTGAGCAGCCCGGCCAGGCCTGGAAGGTTACCTTTGTATGAGCAATAGCACCTGCGAAAATGGGATGCAAAGCAGCTCCAGGTGTGCGTGTCACTTTCTAATGATGCCTCGGGGCCAGGTGCAGCCCTTGGAAAACAGCAAAGGAGGTGACGGGTGTGGCTTTTCCTAGATTGTCCCAGAATGGTGTCAGACTACACCACCCCCAAAGATGCTTCTTTCGCAGGAGGATGATTTTGCACTAATTATTTTGAAAAATAGCCTACGCTGGAAAAGCTGTAGAATCAGCCACAGTTACCGTTTTGTAAGGAAACCTCGTGTTTATAAAGAAAGTCTCCATTTGTAAGGACAGCTCCCCCTCTGCACCCGGAAGAGAAAGATGACTCAGACATTCTTCTCCCCCTGCCCTCGGCCACCTTGACCCCAAATGCCCCGTACACGGCGGGGACCCAAAGCCCTCAGATCAGGGTCAGGTAATGAGACTCTCCTCTGGCGCCTGGAAGGAGGAGTTTGGGTGTAAAGAGGCAAGACAGGCCAGACGTAACTCAGTTACGTCTCTGACCTCCAGGGAAACACGTCTGAGGGCTTGTCTTGGGACCCGTTCACACTTGTCCCTAGAGCACGGCGGGCCAGGTATGGGAGGTCACCAGGGCGGTGGACCGCCCCGGTGCCTGCAACAGGCAAAACTGGGGAAACAAGCACCTAGGACCTCAGCGGTCTTGCGGCTTAGACCCCTGACCTCCCACGTCACAGACCAGGGGCAGGAGGTCAAGACAAAGGAGGAGAAACCTAATAGTCCCTCCTGGATCCTATGGTCCCTTCAACTCCGAGGGGCAGGAGTGGGTGTGGGGAGGCACAGGGAAGGCTCTGGGTTCCTGCCGCACTGCCCTTGTGACCGGCTCTGAGCCTCCTCACCCTCTCTGTGACCCCCACCTCTTAAGTCCCCCTGTCCCTGCAAGGCAGTGGCCCGCCAGGGGTGTGAGTTGCTTGTTTCTCCTCCCTTTCCTTGAGCTGACTTGAACGATTCTTGGTTTAACCTTGCCTTGCTGGCTCTCAAGGTCAGCGCACATCATCTGTCACATGCCGGGGTGGGGTGCATGGGTTTTGTAAAACGGGTTCTTACGCTTCTCGGTTAGAGACTTGGGTTCCACAGTCCCCAGCGGGACCCAGTAAACTGCTCTTTAAACAAATGGCTTGACCACTTCCAAAGCTGTCACTGGCGTCTGAGACCAGCTCCTCCACCCTTTCGGTCAGCTGCTGTGTCCCCACCCAGATCAGTCAGTGGAAGGGGTGGGTCTGTAGCCGGAAAGTTTGGAATCACTGGGCCCTCCGGCCAGGGGCTCTTGGACCCGTGGTTTCAGATTCCCTACAGCCATAGCGTGTGGCCAGGACCGTAACCCCATTTTACAGACAAGCACGTTCCGTGACCCGTGGACAACTCCCAGGCTCCTTCCAGTTCTGAGACTATGGTTCCAAGACAGGGAGTCAGGACACCAGGCTTCCCCTTTGTGCCCGGCCCGTGGGTTGGCTCTGCTCCCGTCCTGGCCACCAGTTCCCACGAGGGGATGATAAAGCCGACCCCTTCATCTCTGGGGGCTTCTCCGAGGGCCACCCGAAGGCAGGCAAACCACGGGGCTTCACTCTCTTGTCGGGTGGGTTTGACTATGGGTCCCATCTTTTGTCCCCTAACCTCAGTCTTGACACGTTCATGCTTACATGACAGTGACAGTCAAACCACACGGCCTCAATTAAAAAGAAAAGACGATGCCCTGGCTGGTGGCTCAGTGCATAGGCACTGGCCTGAGAACCCAGAGGTCGCAGGTTTGATTCCCCAGCCAGGGCACATAACCAGGTTGCAAACCAGGTCTCCAGCCAGGTCTGTAGCTGGAGGCAGGTGAAAGGCAACCCTACATTGATGTTTCCCTCCCTCTCTGCCTCTCTCCCTTCCCCTCTTCTGGAAATAATAAAACCTTTAATAAATAGATAAATAAATAAAGAAAGAAAGAAAGAAAGAAAAGACGAGAGGCCGGCAGTGGAAACCCTTCACTGGATGTAGCTGGAGGGGCCGTGCCGGGGCCTGCGGGTGGGTGTCTGCAGCAGGGTGGGGGTGAGGACACATCTAAACCAAAGGGAAGTGACCGCCTGAGCGACAGCAAGAACAGAGGCTGTGGCCTCCGTGGCTGAAGTATAGACTGTTGGCGGCCGGGCCCCACTCTAGCGGAACCGCAGCTGCTGATAAGACCCTCAGCCGAGCCATCAGTGGTTCCCCACTGTAGCCTAATGGCCGAGCTCTGCCGGGTCCCCCGAGGGAGCGCAGCAGCGTGGGAACCGAAGGGGCTCACATTTCAGCCGCTGCCGGGCATCCCGGAGCCGCAGCGCTGGCCCAGAATAGCACCCGGTTCCCGGCAGCCTGGGGCTACTCTGCAGCTGGCCTTCCGGTGAGGGGGAGTCGGGCCCCAGGCAAGGGCAGCTGGGACTGGGCACCGCCCTGCCCTGCTGGTCAGTGCTGGCAGGTCCGGCTTTCCCATGCCTCCCAGGCTCTCCCCCATCACCTCGGGATCCTGGCTCACTTCGGGAGTCAGGGGCACCCTCAAATCCCAGGTGAGGGGGTGGGTCCTCAGAAGGCTGTGGAGGGAGCTGCGTTGGCATCTGTGGAAGGCTGAGTGGCCCTGGGGCAGGGCAGGGCAGGGTGGTGCGTGCAGGGGACGTTGGAGGAGGAGGGAAGGGCAGAGGGAGACACGGCCACGGCCCGGCTGGCACCTGCCGGTCCAGTGCCGTCTCGGGCCGGCTTCTGAAGGTGAAGGGCTCGCTGGGAGAAGGGACCGTAGCCGAGAAGGGAGGTTGCTCGCCTGACACCTGGTTTGCTCTGTTGCCAGTGACCCCTGTGCAGGGCCTTCACCTATTTATTCCCCCGCAAATATTTCTTGAGGCCCTACTATGGGGAAGACACCCAGGGAACACAAAGACGGGCCTGGCACACATCTTTCTGTCAAAGAGCTCATGGGGGCTTGACATCTGCCTAAGCAAACATGAAAAAGGCAGGAACCTGCCCTGGCTGGTGTGGCTCGGTGGACTGAGCGCCGGTCTGCAAACTGAAAGGTCACCCATTCCTTCCCAGTTGGGGCGTGTGTGAGAGGCAACCAATTGATGTTTCTTTTGCACGTCAATGTTTCTCTCCCTCTTTTTTTCTCCCTCCCCCCTTTTCTAAAAAGAAATATATTCTATATAGAATATAGAATAAAAATATATACATATAAGAGCAAGAAACATAGGACCCCTGGCTGGTGGCACAGTGGATAAGGCGCCGGCCTGTGAACCCCAAGGTCGCAGGTTCGATTCCCCAGCCAGGGCACATAACCAGGTTGCAAACCAGGTCTCCAGTCAGGTCTGTGGCTGGAGGCAGGTGAAAAGCAACCATACATGGATGTCTCTCTCCCTCTCTGCCTCTCTCCCTTCCCCTCTCTCTAAAAACAATGAAATAAAATCTTAAAAGAAAGAAACATAGGAGCCGTCCCGGAGACAGGGACAGCACAACGCCTTGTAAGCCCAGCAGGGTCCAAACAAACAGTTTGGAACCTTTACGAACCTCAGTTTTTAAATCTGTAAAACGGAGTTGAGAATATGTGTCTCGTGGCGGTCACAGGAATATAGAGATCAAGTACGTACAGAAAGGATGCGTTGGAAATTGCACGGCGCTACGCAGCTCAACTATTACACACGTTATCAGTCATCAGCCAGCCGGGCCCTGCACTTCCTGCCCCGGGTTCTGGCAGCCTTGGGGGAGCCACGGGGTCAGGCAAGCCCAGCCCTTCCCCTTAGAGAGGGCTGACAGCCCTCAGCTGCGGGCCGGGCATCCCACGGAGGGACGCGGGCGAGGACCTGCACTGCCCACGTTTACCGACCCTGAGGGCTGCTGGGAAGGACGCGCGGAAGACCTGGTGTCCGTTCTCCACTGAGCCTCTCTCGGGGTCAGGAAGGCCAGGTGTCTCTTCTACATAGTGAACAGTGCAGAGCAGTGCTGGGTGCTGGCGGGGACTCTGGGAGCACAGGGGGGACAGAGCGCCGCGGAGCAGGGTCACCAGCTCAAGCTTCTGGGAGGAGTAGAGCGTTTCAGGGAGGCTGGAAGGTGGGCAGCCTGGTTGAAAGTGTGGCAGCAGCAGTGGAGCCGCGGGAAGGCGGGTCAGAGTGGCCACTTGCTGCGGGGAGGAGGAGGGAGGAGGCCGGAGCCCAGGCTGAACGCAGGCTGCAGAGGCCTGGTCCTGCCCTCAAGGGCCGTGGGAGCCAGCGAAGGTGCCGTGAGTGCAGCGGGAAACGGGGTTCGGGGGTGCTGGAGCCGAGCGAGAAGCAATGCCAGCCCCACCGTGGTGTTGGTTCTGGGGCAAGACTCTACCTGAAGGTGAGGGGCCTGATACAGCTCTGTTCGCACATTCTGGGTGGGGGGAAGGGGTGGGTAGGCTGAGGGGCCTGAATCCTGGATCCTCAGCCTTGACCCTGGTTCCTAGAGTCACCGTCTGTCTGTCGGTGGAGGCTGCCCAGACTAGGCAGCTCCGAAAATCCAGGCTTCTTCTCCAGGGCGCTGGCCTGTGGTCACTGAGCCTTGGGTGTTGCTGTGGAGTTTGGGGGGGCGGGGTGTTGAGTGGGGGTGGACAGGCTCAGCATCAGGTGACATTCCAGCAGGTGCTGTCCAAGGCCCACTTCCGGGTACATTTCCAGAGGGTTCACCCATGGGCAGCCAGCTGTGGTGAGCGAGTGTTTGAGTCACTGGCCCCCCGCCCTCTGGCTTCTTGCCTCTTAAGGGGCCATCTTGGTACCTGGGTCCTCTTACAAAACCAGGTGGCACCTGCCGCTCCAGGCAGACAGTCCCATGAGCTTGGGAGAAAAGGACATCTGGTCAGAACTGCAACCTGGGCAGTAACAAGTTAAAGGGGGGGGGGGGCAGGCAGAGGGCAAATGCAAAATCTGTTTACTAGGCACCTACCTGTCCTGGAGCCAAAAGCCCCGCCCCCAGCTCAGCGGGGACTGTTTGCAGCCACTGGGCCTGGACTGCAAGGCCAGGGCACTCTGTCCCTGGGAGGAAGTGGCCCCTGAAAGAGGTTCCGCATGCTGAGCCTGCACTCCAGGACTCCTGCTGCCCAGGCAAAAGGGAAGTCCCTCTGGGCAGCCACTGCGCTCCGGGCAACCTCCGTGGGCCCAGGCAAGGTCCCTGCTCTGGACTCTGAATGCTGGGCTCTGCTGGCCCAGGGAGGTGGCCCTGGCCAGCTGGCACCGGGCTGGCTGCTTCCCAGGAGGGCTGGCACCGCTGGGCAGGGCTGGTGCGGCTGGCGGCTGCTTCCAAGTCCCCTGTTGTGAGAGCAAGGTGGGCTCCCCTGGGCCTGTGTCTCAGTCTTTGCTGCCCTTGTTTGGCCTCCAGAATCACCATCTGCCCACGATTTCACAGCCAGATCCAGGGGTGGCATCACACCCGTTTTACAGAAGAGGAAGGTGGGCCCAGAGCTGGCAGGGGACAGAGCTACCCCTGATCCCCCTGCCTTGCCAGCAGCTGGGGTGGTCTCAGGTCAGAGGAGAAAGCCTGCAATGAAAAACGCCAGTTTCAAAGGCCGGTGGGAAGTCCAGCACCACACCAGGGAGGGAGGAGGGGGGTGCTCCAGGGGACCACTTCCCCGTGTTCTTTCCAGTGAAGAAGAGGATTTACCAGGCTTCAGGCCTGTGGGTCATTCTAATGGGCGCACAGAGGACCCTACAGTCTTGTAGAGCAACACAGAACTTCCCTTTCAGCCGCTCCAGGCCCCATGCCTAGCAGCGCCCAGGGGTGGGGTGAGGCTCCCCATCTCCCCACAAGGGGAGCACAGGCCCCGGGGGGAATAAAGCGCCAGCGATCTTGGGGCCCAGGTCCTCTGCCCCAGGGCCTTGCTTTGTTTTGAAAGCAGATCATGTTCCAGAGCAATGGGGAGAAAAGGGAACAAGCAAACATTTCTCAGAAAACCGCCCTACTTTTCCAGTGCTGTCTGCCCTGGCGGGGGGCGGGGGCTGCCCCTTCCTTCCCAGGGTTCCAGAGTCGGGGTTGGGGGCGACCCCAGGTGCCCCACCCTCCCCTGCCTGCGCCTGGAGTGTGGAGGAAGGTTGCCTCTTGGGAGGTCTCTCTAGGTGGAGGGGCGCCCAAAGCTGGAAGGCGAACGGGGACGCCTCTGCAGTTCATCTGTGTCTCCACGGCCGTCAGACCGTGTCCCAGGGCCACAGGCTCCCGAGCGACCCCTCCCAGCAAACTGACATCCGGGGTCCTGGCCTCATTCATGAACTCCGGCCAGGGCCAGAGGGGCCTAGCCGCTCTCTTCGCGGAGGTGGCGGCGCGCGCTCCCACGGGGGCGCCCAGCGGCCCGACTTCCCAGGCTCTGCGCTTGGGGGTGGGAGGGTCCGGGGGCCGTGCGGTGGGGGTGGGTTGAGGCCGGCCGATCGAAGGCGCGGCTCAGCAGCAGGAGCGCGTCGTGCTGGGAACAAGGGAAAACAACACCATTCTCAACCCCCGCCCAGCCGGCGAGGGGAGGCCGGGCGCTAGAAAACCCGGGCCCCACCGCCGGCCCGGACCGCTCCGCACAGTCGCTCCCGGTGCCCGAGAAGCGGGGGTGCGAGGGGAGGAGCCGGCCCGAGGTTTATCGCTCGGGCAGCTCGGGGTGATTCACCGAGTTAGACTCCAGGTTGTCATAGATGGAGGCCCGCCAAACAAACAGCCCGGGAGGCACCCCTCCCCCCACCTTGCGGCCCCCTAGCCCCGGACCAGCTGCCTCCCCTCCGCCCCCGCGGCGCCCCTCCCCCACGGCGCCCCAGGCTGAGCAAACACGCCGGCCGCCGGCTGGCTCCGGCCGCACGGCCCTGGCGATCCCCCAGGCAACTGGGCGCCGCGAGAACCGGCACCCGGAGACCCGGCGCCCGGCCCTGCCTCCGCGTCCCCTGGGCCCGCGCCAGGCCCAACCACCGCTCCTTCTCCGGGCGCCGCGGTCCCGCCGGGCCTCCCGCCCGTGCTAACGAGGCCCCCCTGGGCGACCTGGCGGCTCAGCCCACTTCGCTCGGAGCCCGCGGCCCCGCGGCGGGGGGGCGGCCGGCGGCCGGCAAATCTGTTTATTGGGCTGGGGAGGCACCAGCCTGGAGTCGCTTTCCCAGTTCTGCAGGTCACTTTCTGCTGATTCCTGGGGCCGGAGGGAAAGGTGGCGCTCCGTGATCCTCCCCGGGGGCTGGGAGTGGACGTGGGGCGTGGGGAGAGCCGGGGGCGCCCGAACTCGCGGAACAGCCCCCGGGCCTTGGGAGGGGCAGGGCTCGGAGTCGGGAGGGGCGGGCGGCGCGGGACCTCTGGGCGGGGTTAAAGAGGTCCCTGGGCGAACCGAGGGCGAAAGCTAATTAGGGCAGGTCGCAACGGGGAACCGGGACGTGGCGACGCGAGCGCGCGCTCGGAGTTGGACGGCGTCTGGGCTGGTCGCTGGAAACCCGGGCGGGTTAGTCGGGTTCGCGGCGACGTTTGCTCCCGGTCCCGAGCGGTTCTGTGCTCGGCCCACCGCATGAGGGGCGCGCATGGTGGTGTCCCGGGCGCACTCGGTGGCCCGGGAGTTGGGGAAGGACCGCGCAGCAGGAGGCGGACCTCGGTGTGTGTGTCCACGTGTGCACGTTCGGGGAGGGGAGGGGGCACAGAAGACGGGACAAAGGCGGACTTTGTGTCGGAGTGTGCTTCTCGCTCCAGCCCGGGGCAGCGAGCTGTGTCCCGCGGGCGTCTCACGGGAGACCCGGGACGAAGGTGACCAAGGCTAGGCGTCCGCCACGGACAGACGCACCCAGGTGGCCCCCGCGCGAGTCCGGGGGCGCGCGCTGGTCCCTGCGGGGCGGAGAGTCCGCCCGCGGGGTGCGCCGGGCTGCACCCCAAACCGCTTTCCCGAGGGAAAGCCGAGTCCGGGGACGGAGCGCGCGGAAGTGCGCGCGCCCGCGCGCGGGGGCGTGGCGGCAAACACCACCCCCGGCCCCGAGGCGGCCCGCAGCTCCGACCGCCCTCCCCGCGGGAGGCGACTGGCTGGGCCCGGAGGTCTGGAGGTGAGTCGCCGGGGCGGGGGCAGGGCCGCGCGGGCTTTGTTACCGCGCGAGCCGCCTGCACACACCTGGGGCCGCGGACGCCGGAATGGAGGCGCCGTCACTGTGATTCAGGGGCCGGCGCACCCTGGCCGCGAGGAGGGAGCCCCGCGCGGGGAGAGGCCGGCGGGGGAGCGAGCGCTCGAGCTCCGGCCAGCTCAGTCCGGGGCCGGGAGAGGGAGGCCCCGCGCCGGGACCCCCTGCCCGGGCCCAGCCGCCCTAGGCCGGGGCTGGGCCTGGCCCCGCGCCCGGTGCCCAGCGCCGCGTCCCTCCCACTCCGCCTGCGCCTGGCCGGGGCCGGAGTGTCCCGGAACGGAGCGGGCCCGCGGCTTGTCCAGGTGAGGACGGCCGCCCCGCTCTCCGCCCTCCCGGCGGCCGCCCGGAAGAGTCGGCTTGGACTTGCGGGCAGTGGACGCGGGCGGAGGACGCCGCTCCTGCTCGCGCTCCGCCGCGTGGCGGAAACTTTCCTAACCGGACCCTGCGGGGGGCTGGGGTTGGGGGAGGTCGGCGCGGCGACTGCGCGGGGCGGACGGCCCCACAGCGGGGTTCTCCACGGTGTGTCCCCTCCAACCCCATGCCGTCCGCCGTCAGGAGGGCTTGGGGCCGCTGTCCTTTGCGCCGGCGGCCGCGGTGTCCGGCGAGGGCCGAACTCTGTGACCGGAGGACGTGGGGGAGAGGCTGCCCGCCCCGCTCCGGTGTGGAACCCAGCGCGGGGCGGGCAGGCGTGAAGAGGGGACCAGTCTGTGTACCTGCCCGAGGTTTGGGACTTCGGTGGCCCAAGAGCCTCTATTCTTGGCCTCTAGGTAGCCCCCCAGCGGCTTTTCCGGGGCCGTTTCCAGCCTCAGGCAGTGATGCCCCTCAACCCCGCCCGCGATTTTACAGCCAGAAAAAACACCCCGTGGTGGCTCCGCAGCCTTGATCCCAAGCACAGGGACCAGATTCTGTGGACATGGTTTTGAGGTCCCCGAGTTTCCCCACCCCCCTTGGAGCCTGATGGTGTGGCGGGGGCGGGGGGGGGGGCTGTGGGGGGGGGCGCATTCCAGAGTGATGTGGCCCGCGCAGACCCTCCGCTGGGGAACTCCCAAGTTCCAGAACGCTCTGGCCTTGGTTCAGAGGCACACCCCTCCCTGTAGAGGTCTGGGCTGAGGTTCCAGGAAGCACCCCCAATTCCCATTTCCACCCCATTCCCCTCCCTGGACCCCCCACCTGAGTACTGAGGTAGCTCATTAGGGTCAGAGGCTTCCCTGGTCTGTCCAGAGGAAGGGGAGATGGAGGGGAGGCTGTCAGTGGGTCCATCCATCTCTCCTGACAGCCTGCTGGGTGGTGGC
The DNA here is from genome assembly GCA_004026585.1 of Noctilio leporinus. Taxonomy (NCBI): domain Eukaryota; kingdom Metazoa; phylum Chordata; class Mammalia; order Chiroptera; family Noctilionidae; genus Noctilio; species Noctilio leporinus. The sequence continues at coordinate 371,237 of PVIW01000044.1, read as the reverse complement.
GGAGGGGCAGGATGCTCTGGAGCACTCCTGGGCCGGCCTTGATGCCTTGGGAAGGGGCGCCCTGAGTCCGGGCGCCCTAGAAGGCAGCTGGCTGCACAGATGGGTGCGGTGGGGGACGTGTGCCAGAGGCTCTGGGGCCTTTGTGTGGGTGGTTCTGGGAAAGCAGGGGCCCCACTGCTTCATTCATGCTGGGTGAAGCTGGCCTGGGCTGGCTGGGTCTTGAGACCACTGTCGATCCTGGGTCTCGACTCCCCTGAGAGGGATGGAGGGTGGACGGGGGTTCTGGAGCTGGATGGCGCTGAGTGGCTGAGCCTGGGGAAAGGCCGGTTTCAGAGGTGGTTAAAGATATTTCTGTGGTAGCAGGAAGGTGAAGCTACAGGGCCTCTTGTCCAGAAAATGGTCTGGGGCTGGAGCCGGGCTGTGTATTCTCCTGTCCCCACTCATCCTTCTACGTAGCAGGAAATCAGAGAAACGAGACATACCAGGGTGGGGATGGTTGGTTTCCTCTGGGTCTGGTAAGCTGCCGGACGGCATGTTACCTGGGTCGGGGACCGGTTCTTGGGCCCATCCTTGGAAGTTCCCGTGTTGGTGGGGCTCACGGGGAGGAGACCTGACGGGTGTGGTCCAGGGCTGCCAGCCAAGTTCGGAGAGAATTGGGGAGTGAGGGCTGCGCAGCATCTGTGGCCCGTGGCCTGAGAGGCCCTGGGTCCTGGCTGGGTACAGGCGGGTGTGGACCAAAGAGCAAGGTGGATCGAGGAGTGACATAGGGGTCGCAGAGCTAAATGGGACCTGGCACGGTGTTTCATAATGACGTGGCTGTTACCAGATGTGAAGGTAGCGTAGGCTTGGAATTCTTTCCCCCACAGCCAGGCAGGCCTTAGAGTTTATTTTGGATAAGGCCTCGCAGATCTGCCCACCGTGACTTACCTCTGATCGAGATCTTTAAACCCGGCAAATGGGTGCCCCGCACGTCGATTGCCTGCTTGTGCCAGCCTCAGGCCAACTCCGGTTATGCCCCCACACACACACTTCGTGTGCAGAACAGTGAGCTCATGGGAATTGCAGGCTTAATAAAAGGAGGAGGAGGTAGCTGACAAGGCTGTGATAAGTAAAATATTTTCAAGGGACCTGCTGGGTGTCTTAAAGGATGTTGAACATCGATGTTTATTGTACCGGTTTTGGTTTTCCTTTTCCTGGGTTATAGCAGTGTCCTCTGTTTAATGATGAGATTTTGCATTTTTGTTGGCTTAGTAGAAATGAAGCCACCAGCGCCCTGGCCAGGGTGGCTCCGTTGGTTGGGGTGTCATCGCGTAACTGAAAGTTCATGGGTTTGATCCCCAGTCAGGCACCCAGACGAAGGCAACCAGTGTTCCTCTCGCACCGATGTTTCCCTCCCTGTCTCTCTCTCAAGCAATGAAAAAAGTGCCCTCTGGTGAGGAGTGGGAAAAAGACAGAAGTAGAAATGAGGTAACCAGGAATGATGAAAACATAAGAGGTGGAAGGTGCAGATCTCACCCTGCAAAAGGAAGGCAGGTGGTGGGGAAGACAGGGTTGGATCGTCATTCCCCTGCCAGCCACTAGTGGTCACTGTCAGCCCAGGAAAGCTTGGTTGCTGTCTTTTCCGCGGTTCCTGGGTGCTGGAGGGGAGAGGAAGACAGAGGGTAGGTTGTCTCTAGTTATGGGAACCTACCGAGTGATTTCAGTGGGAAGGACCCGCATGTCCTCGGATCTTGGAATTTATAATATATTTTAGAGCTGTTGCCCTTTCTGTTCTCCCAGTAACTGCAAAGCCTTTGGTCGGAAAAGTCACAATTTGCTGTTTAATTCCCTGAATCTGCCACAGCCCTGCAGGACAGACCCGCTGGGTGCGTGTCTAGTGCAGGGTTCTGCTTTCCTTCCATAAAGTCACTGTCAGGGACCGGGACCGCTGGAAGGAGCGAGAAAAGTGATAAGTCAGCCTCCTGGTGCGAAGAAAAGACATTTTTCGAGCTTTTCACTACAGTACTTTAAAGTCTTTTGTTAGAGATGAATTCCTTTATGTGGGGCCTTGCCCTTGCCTGGTTCTTGCTGTTAAAGTGTGAATGCCTCGTAGTAGGAGGATTTTCGCATTAAGTTGTTAACTCTCTACCTGGGGAATTTGTTCTGAGACTCTTAACATCCAGTTAGACCAGGGACGGGATTCTGAAGAGGGAAGCTGGCACCGGGGGTGGGAAAGTGACTGGCAGAAAGGGGAAGTGGCAGGAAGGGATTGGGGAAATGCTGGTAAACATCCAACACAACTTCCAGGCCCTCTTCCTGTTTTCCGGGCCTCTGGCCCCTGTCACTGGTGCCTGTCAGATACCGTTGAGCCAACGAAGGATGGAGTGAAGGAACTCAGGGCTGATCCGAGGTGGACGCGGGCACCCCGTGGACAGAGTCGGGAGGGGGCGCGTGGAGTCTGGCCTCTGGGAGTCCCAGAGCAGGGGAGGAAGGGCCCAATGGATGGCATGCCTGGTTTTGACTTGCTCATAACCCCTCGCCCCCACCTCAGCTGCAAGACCTCAGGGAAAATTGGGGCCCAGGTTATGGTTGGAGGGGGGCAGGCCCTGGAAATTCATGAATGCCTCTTTCTCCTCCCTGACTAGGAATAGGGCTGACACATGGGCTTCGCCTCCTTTGCCTCTCTGATCCTCTGCTGGGCCCCCGAGAGTTGTGTGTTGAGAGGGTTCCGTAGCCCAGGGGCCAGTCTCATGAGCCGCCTGCACTGTCTGTCCCCATTCGGCGTTGGGGAAGCAGAGCCAAGGCCCAAGTCGGACGTCGGGGGACTGACTTTGTCTCTTCTCCCTCTGTCTCCAGGGACGCCGTGGGAGGCCGGCCGGGAGCCAGCATGGCCACCCGTGGACACTTGCTGATGTGCCTGGGACTGCTCCCCTTCCTGTGCCCAGGGGCGCAGGCCCAGAGCCGTGCGCCGCCCGGCTGCGGCCCGGACCTCAGCCCGCTCTACTACAACCTGTGTGACCGCTCCGGGGCCTGGGGCATCGTGCTGGAGGCGGTGGCCGGGGCCGGCGTGGTTACCACCTTCGTGCTCACCATCATCCTGGTGGCCAGCCTCCCCTTCGTGCAGGACACCAAGAAGAGGAGCCTTTTGGGGACTCAGGTGTTCTTCCTGCTGGGGACCCTGGGCCTCTTCTGCCTCGTGTTTGCCTGCGTGGTGAAGCCCGACTTCGCCACCTGTGCCTCCCGGCGGTTCCTCTTCGGGGTCTTGTTCGCCATCTGCTTCTCCTGCCTGGTGGCCCACGTCTTCGCGCTCAATGTCCTGGCCCGAAAGAACCATGGGCCCCGGGGCTGGGTGGTCTTCACGGTGGCCTTGCTGCTGACCCTGGTGGAGGTGATCATCAACACCGAGTGGCTGGTCATCACGCTGGTCCGCGGAGCAGGCGTGGACCGCCCTCCGGGCAATGGCAGCACCGGCGGGGCTGTGGCCTCGCCATGTGACATTGCCAACGTGGACTTCGTCATGGCCCTCATCTACGTCATGCTGCTGCTGCTGGTGGCCTTCATGGGGGCCTGGCCTGCCCTGTGCGGCCGCTTCAGGCGCTGGCGTAAGCACGGGGTCTTCGTGCTGCTCGCCACAGCCACCTCCATCGCCATCTGGGTGGTGTGGATCGTCATGTACACCTATGGCAACCAGCAGCGCAACCGGCCCACCTGGGATGACCCCACGCTGGCCATCGCCCTCGCTGCCAACGCCTGGGCCTTTGTCCTCTTCTACGTCATCCCTGAGGTGTCCCAGGTGACCAAGGCCAGCCCGGAGCAGAGCTACCAGGGAGACCTGTACCCGACCCGGGGCGTGGGCTATGAGACGATCCTGAAGGAGCAGAAGGGGCAGAGCATGTTCGTGGAGAACAAGGCGTTTTCCATGGACGAGCCCACCGCAGGTAGGCCCTCCCCCTCCGCCCACTTCCTGCCACGTCCTTCGCTGCGGGGTGGAGCCTGGTCTCCAGCAAGGTTCCTACTTAGTTACATGTAGCATTCTGCCTTAAAGTCCCTGAATTCCATTTTGAAAATATTTTTACTATAGTCATGTTATTCACGAATCTAGTTTCCTAGTAAAATTTCGAATCTTACGTATACAACAAAATTTTCCCCCATTTCCCAAATCCTACCCTGTTCCTTCCTACTCCATCCCCAGAACCAGCCGCTGTTGAGTAGTTTATTGCTATGTGCCTCAGTTTCCTCATGTGTAAAATGAGGATGAAGACGGCCCCTGCTTCAGAGGGCCCTGCTGAAGGTTCTGGGAGTGTTGGCGGTTAGCTGTGCCTCTACTGGTATTTTACAACTATTACCATCCTCCTTCCAGAACTGGTCTTTCTACCCTGAACGCATCCGTCGCCATGGTAGTCCTCGTTGAGAGCGTTTTCAGTTAATTTGAAGTGTTTTAAAAACGGACCTCACAGAGAGGGAGGGAGAGCGAGGGAGCCCTTTGTTCCACTCATTGACGCATTGTGGGCTGAGGCTTGTCCGCGCCCTGAGCGGGCATCGAACCCGCAACCTTGGCGCGTCAGGATGACGCCCCAGCCAGCTGAACTACCCCGCCAGGCTAAACGCTTTTCTTTTTCGTAAAAGCACTCATGCTGTGTACCAGTCTAGTAAGCAGCACCCCCTGTCCAGCCGGCTGGTCCCCAAGCTCCTGCCTAGGCTCTTGGCTGATGGGACAGGCCTTCCTGCCGGAGCCCAGCTCTTGGTGGTCAGGCCGAGGGTGCCGGGTGGTGGAAGGGGTGAGGAGCCCCTGCAGGGTGTGCTGAGCCCCCCCCGCTCCCCCAGGGAGCAGCCTGGGTAGCAGGAGTGGAGGTGGCCCTGCTCTGAGGGGAGTCTTGGCTGTGTACCTCTCCCCATGTGTCCTGATGCCTTCCTGCCCAGCCCTGCCCCCGACCCACCCTGCTGACCCAGACCCTTCGCTGCCTCCTGCCAGGGGCCAGCGCTGGGGCCGCTGCCAGAGGTCCCAGGCGGGGAGGTTCTGGAATCAGAGAACGGGCCTCCTGCCCCTTCCCTGCAAGTTGAGACCCCACGGTCCCTCTCTGGGGAAAGGGGCTGTGGGCAGTGTGGGTGGGGCTGCGGCTGCCCCCACGGTTGTCACCCGAGCGAGTTCATCAGGGCCAGATGGCTCCCGGCCTTCACCCCCTAGAGGCGGATGTTCCCGGGGCTCTGAGGATTCTCTTTCGTTTTTTTGTTGTCTTCTTCCAAATGGCAAAATCATTGAGTGAGCCCAGCATGTGATGCCCGATGTAGTTGTGGCTTCATAGCTGGGGGCCCAGCAGCCCGTGCAGACAGACAGGCTCGGGGCTGGGGGTGGTCGCAGGTTTCCTTAGACTCCCCTGGGCGTGGCCAGCAGGGTGGGCTGGGCCAGGAAGCCACACACGGAAGGTGACTTGGGGGAAACGGGAGCTGAGCGCTGTCCTGGAGACTTGCCCAGGGGTCACGGGGCAGGATGCGCATTCAGGCGGCCTCTGGCCCTGGATGGGGACGTGAAGGTTGTTGACTGAGGGGTTTCCTGAACTGTGGGGGTGGGGGCTCCCTCCTGCCCTGCAGGGAAGCCCAAGGCCAGGCCAGGCGGTGGCACTACAGTAAAGGGGTTAGGGTTCCGTAGGGGCCGCTATGCTACAGCCTCACCCCCGAGCTGGCCACCCCTGGCCTGGCTCCCTCTGGCTTAGATGTTACCACCGGGAGGCCCCGTCCCGGTCCCCTGTGCCCTCCCCGGGGGGCGGCTTGCATGGAGCTGGGGAGGGGACCCGACGGCCCAGCCTCAGACGTCTCTGGGTTTCTTCGCAGCCAAGAGGCCAGTGTCCCCGTACAGCGGGTACAACGGGCAGCTGCTGACCAGTGTGTACCAGCCCACCGAGATGGCCCTGATGCACAAAGGCCCGGTGAGTGGGTCCCCGAGCCCCATGCCCTGCTGGAGCCACCGTGGGCCAGGCAGGGCCACGGGCGGGGTGTAGGGCAGGAGGTGGGAGGGGGTGGGCTCCTCCGATGGGCGCATCAGCCTCGGGGATCCAGAGCCCCAGCTCCTGCTGCTCTTCTCCTGGCGCTGGTGTGCCCGCTGTCTTCCCTTACATTGTGGTGGGGATCCGGCCGCCCCGTGTCACCGGGGCGTCACACGCTAGCTGGGATGCTTGCTGTGCGGAGTGCCGACCGGCTCTTCGACCTGGTGGGAGCTGACAGCTTCTCCCCTAGAAGCTGTCGGGGGGGCTGAAAAGGGCCTTGGCCAGCTGAGTGTCACTGTTGGTGGCCCCAAAGGGACAGGACCCGGTAGCAGGTCTGGGGAGGTGTTTACACCCCCCTCCGCTGTCTCTGGGGGGCTCCCCTGCCCCTGCCGGCAGATCTCTGTCCTCACACCTCCCCTGGGTTCTGGAACCAGATGCCTTAGCGAGCAAGGGGGTGGGAACAGGAAGGCGGGTCAGCCTCACTGTCTCCTTATATGTCCTGCCTCCCTGGCTGGCAGCCTCCTGGGGAGAGGTCGCGACCTGCCTTGGCAGGGAGCTGGGAACCGGAAGGAGGGCGGCCAGCAGCGATCTTTCTCATCCCGTCCCGCTGGGAGCCCAGAGCGTGTGACGCCGAGGTTGGCCCGTCCGGCCCCAGTCCTCCGTCTCCCTCGGCCGGGACCTGCGGCCACTGGGAGCACCCCAAATGCGAATGGGGTCCAGCAGGGAGCCCCATGCCCCCCACCCCTCACCTCCTGGGTGGGGATCGGGGGGCAGGGTCTGGGGTAATAGGGATTCTCGAAAAGCAGGCCTGGTCCTTCAGCACCACGGTCACCGGGGGTCTTGCCAAAAATGCCGGCCGGTGGGGCCAGTGCCGCGACCGAGCCGTGGTCTGCATCTCCTGGGTGACCTTCCCCGGATAACTTCGAATCTGCCGGGATGGGCCCCCCCCCCCGCCAGTCCACCGGCTCGACGGACCAGGGGCGCCCGGGAGCTGCTGGGGTGGCGTCTGGGGGCAGCTGTTCCCCTCGCGAAGGCAGGGGGGCCGAGCATTGGTCTTCTCTCCAGGCTGGACCTGGAGACCCTCAGGACTTGCCGCGGCGCCAGCCAGGTCCCGGGCAGCGAAGGGGAGCGTTCAGTCTCCAGGAAAGAAACCCAGGCCCGCATGGGCCTGACCCAGGCTGTCCTCAGCCGGGCACAGCCGCCGGGGTGCGGTTGGGGGCTGTAGGGCCAATGGGGGGTCTCGGGTGAGAGGTTGGGAGGGGACAGCCCCACACGGAGTGGCGGTCACCCGGTATTGGGCCCGAGGTTTGAGGGACAGGAGGGACCTGGAAGAGGGCCCAGTGGAGCCCAGGAGTGGCCTTGGGCCTGGCCCTCCGCCGCGGGAAGGGAAGGGCCAGAGGTCAGAGGTTGTCACCTCCGTTTCCAGCTTTTCCAGGGCAGAGTCTTTCCAGCCAGGAGGCGGCGGGTGGGGCGGGTGGGGCGGGTGGGGCGGGGAGCGGGCAGGCCCGGCCCTGCCGGAAGCTCTGGGGTAGCCGCTGGCCGCTGGTGGAGCCCGGCCGTGACCTGCCTGCCCTTCCTTCCAGTCCGAAGGAGCCTATGACGTCATCCTCCCGCGGGCCACCGCCAGCAGCCAGGTGGTGGGCAGTGCCAACTCCACCCTGCGGGCTGAAGACATGTTTGGGGCTCAGAGCCACCAGCTGGCCACACCGCCCAAAGACGACCGGAGCTCTCAGGTCTTTAGAAACCCCTACGTGTGGGACTGAGCCCGCCTGGAGGCAGCGGGCAGGTGAGGGACGGGCCCTCGGGAACTGGCCCCGGCCAGGGACTGCCCGGGGGGCCGGGGCTCCCCGTCCGCCCCCTGAGATGTCTCAGGGCAGCGTCTGCCTCAGCCGAGCGGCCCCCGCTGAGGCCAACGCGTGGGCGGGTGACCCAGGTGCCCCCACCACTCCTCCGTGTTTGTGGAGTCGAGGCGCCAACCCCAGCTTCATGCCAGGGTGGCCTCCAGCCACATGGCGCTCTTCTCGGGGTGGCCGCCGTCAGCACCTATGTTCTTCGGCCGTCTGGGGAGATGCCCGCATCCCCGAGAGGTTCCGCGTGTATCCTCTGTCCCGGGTCTCGCTCCTCCGTGAGGAGCAGGCTGCCTAATAAACACGGTTCTGCTTCACAAACCTTCCTCCAGGGCTGTCGTTTCTGACCCGATTGATCTCCGTGTCCCGGTGATCCGCTCCTCCTGGTCCTGGAAGGCCCCACCCCCGCCCCCAACCCCCGCTCACGTGATGTCCTCCTGGGCGGACACCCCTGCCGGGCCAAGGGCAGCTGAGCCCGTGTCTCTGTCCATGGGATCAGAAGGAACTTGGGGTCAGCTCCCATCCAGGGGCCAGGCTCACACTGTCTGAAACCAGGCGGTTCTCCTCCGGGACCCCCGCCCTGGCCCAGTGTAAGGGAAGAGGGTAACCTTCAGCCTCTCTCGGGGGGACAGATGGAGGGACCCTTCTGCCGCGTGCTCATAGGTCACTTTACAAAGTGGGCTCACCCAGGCCACGTTCTGGTTGGAATGATGAAAATGCCACTTGGCTCCGTCCCTTCTTGTGATGCTTTTCCACCCCGGCTTATTGTCACCCTTCTGGCTGCCCCAAAAGGTGGGCAGGACAGTCCCTGCTTCCCTGAGTCAAAAATCCCAGAACTGTTAACTATTTTGGGGTGAGACAAGGCCTTGGGGGAACGTGAGGGGTGGGTGGACGGACCCCCAAGCCAGGGTCGGCCAGGTGCTCTGAGACCCTGACTTCCGGTGGCCCTGAGACAGCCCTCAGGCCCGGTGGCCTGGGCAGACAAGCAGCAGGGTCCCTGGGACCCCGGCTGGAGGCTTTGCGGGGGTTGGGGGGGGTACCAAGCCCGGCCCTGGGAATGTTTCTCCCCAGCTAGCCAGAAGCTATTTTCTGACTCCGGTTGTAGGAAAATAAATGTTCCGTTGGAAGGGAGTCAGAGGTGACCGGAAGAAGAAAATGACACTTTGCCTGAGCTTTTCCTTTTATGTCAGCTTGTACCAGCTGCCCTGCCCCCACCCCCACCCCCCCGGAACACCAACCCTTTCTTTAGTGTAAACCAGCACCTGGGCCCCAGGCAGCCGGGTCCCCTGTGACTGATGTTCTTTCTGGTTGCTTTAGGCTCCGTCCCTGCAAAGTGAAACGAGGTGGTAAGCGTCCTGTCCCCTGGACGGCACCCGCCCTGCTGTCCTCATCCCTGTGTGTCCTGCTGGGCGGGCCAGCACCTTTCCTGTCCTTGTCACTGGAGCTGGGAGGGCCCGGAGCTACCAAGCCGGAGCAATGGACCAAGACGGGGGGCCCTGCGAAACCTGAGGTTTGCAGCCGGGGCTCTGGGGCCGCCCCCTACCTGCCCTGCCCAGCGTCTCCTGGGCCTCCTGTGACCAAGGCCACAAGGAGCTGTCTGCGGACCAGTCTGCCTCCAGCCCCCTGGAGACCCCCCATCACCGTGGCAGCGCCCTCAGGCCCTGCCTGTCCAGATGGCCACCCTCAGATGCCCTGGCCTCGCACCGCGGGCCTTCCCAGCTGTCCTTAGTGTCCAGCACCAGCTTGTCCCACGCTGGGCCAGGTGAACCAAGAGGAGCCTGCGTGTCTCTGGAGCCAGGCCGTGGCGGAAGCTGGCCCTTGCCTTTCTCCTCCGGGCCTTCTACCACCCCTGGAACGAGCCGTGCAGGGAAGGCGGCGAGCAGGCCAGCAGTCACAGGGCCTGGACAAAAGCCGCCCCTCCACACAGCCGGGGGGCCTGGACCCGAGTCTGGACCCGAGCCACGTGGACCCCACCTGCGGTGGGACCTCAGGGACCAGCTGCGAGTCCCGGAACACATGGACTGGGGTCTAGGCCTCTTCCAGGACCGACCTGGAGCTTGGGGAGACCCCGTAGATGGCGCGGCATCCGGGACGGAACGTTGTGCTAGGTCCTGAGGGGCAGGGGAAGGCTTCTGCGTCCTCCTGGCCGCCTCCCTGCCTGGTGCTGCCCCTCCCACAGGACATGCCGCCCAGGGAAGTGGGGGCGTCCGTGGGGCTCACGTGCCACTGGCACCAAGGACAGATGTGCACAGCTCCAGACTTGTGGGGACATCTCTCCCTGGCTTTGACCTGCCCTCTGGTACCAGATGGAGCGGGCGCGTCTGAGGGGTCTCCCAGGTGGGCCCCAAAGCTCAGTTCTCAGCCCAGCGTCCTCTGCGTGGATGTGAGCAACGCGGTGGGCCGCACTGTGCCCCACGTCACCCTGTGGTCAGGGCCACAGCTGCTCAGTGTCACCCTTCCGCCCCCGGCAGCCTGTGCCTTTGCCACCGGAGTGTGTTTCCGGAGCTACACAAGGTGGAGAGTAGGGCTACGTACCCAATCGTGACCCCCCCATTTATGATCTGTTGTGCTGGGTTGCTCAGTTCCAAGATTGAAGTGTCACTTCCCCCTCATGGAAGGGAAGGTGGGGCTCAGTGCGCCTCCAGACTTCTGATCTAGGTTAGTGGCCCCAAGATCCCTTGCAGTGAACAAAGGGACTATCTTGCTTTTCGCGGTGATAGGATCACGGGAGTCCCTGGCTGAGCCAAGTGGCCTCGGGCAGCAGCCTGCAGTGAATGTGGGTTTGTGCAGCCCTGAGTCCCCTGGGGGCCCGAGGTGGGGCTCCCCAGGGGGCTGGGTCAGGGTGGGATCCCGAGAGAGGCCGGCCGCGGGGATTCAGGTGAGCCCGGGCCCTGCTGGCCCTGGCCGAGGGCAGAAGTAGAGATGTGGTCCGGCTGAGTCGCAGGCCAGCCTCGAAGGGAAGGGAAGGTCCAGCCAGCATCTTGGTGAATTTTACAGCCACTCTGGAACTCGGGCTGGAGGCAGAGTCCTCCGAATTCAATGGTTTTGCTCTCCGTGGGTGAGGATTGGTACCACGGAATCCCTGTGTGCGCATTAAGCATTTTTCTGGGCTTGGTGAATAATACATATTTTTCAAGTCTTTCTCTTTGCCTTTCAGACGGAGAAAGCGCTTGGGTTTCACGTAATTTCTTTCTTGGTTGGGAATTTAGTACAAGCTGGCCGACCCCAGACCGGTGCCCCCTCACCCACCCAACGCACACGACTGGGCGTGTAGGGACGTGGGTGGGGGGAGGCAGCTTTTGTCATAGTCCCACCGCTGCCTGGCATGCGGGGTGCGGCACCCCGTGGCGAAATACTGGGCTCCTGGGAAGGTGCGCTGGGGCCAGGGGGCGGCCAGTACCTCCCCTGCTTGCACGTGTGGTTCCCGCTGGTTCAGGGCCCCCTGCAGCTCATTGGGAGGAGGAAACAGAAATTCAGCGACTTGCCTGTGATCACACAGCTCGTGAGGGTCGGTGGGCCCACACAGCCGTTCCCACGAGGCCTCATCTGCGTCCGGCCGCGGGGATGTGCGGGGTCAGGCGCCCGTGTCTGCGCTGCACTCACCCCCGGAAGCAGCAGCCCATGAATTATTGAGCATCCGCGCCAGCCGGGAACATCTGACCTCATCCTCCCTGACTCCGGGGCCGCTCTAACCTTTGTTTCCTTGAGCCAGAGGGGAGCCAGGGGCTGAGGGTCCCTCGGTGGCGGGTGGGGGCTGAGGGAGGGGCATGGGCGCCCTCGGGTGAGGAGGTGGGGCCAGAGACCCATTGCCTCTGTGATGGGCAGCTCCACGGCAGCCACACAGCCCAGGAACCAGCCGCGACCAGGGCAGGTCCCAGCTCTTTGTCACCAGCTTGGTGACCTTGGGTGGAGCTCCGGACACCTCAGCTTCCTCATCTATAACATGCAACTCCTGGCCCCTGAGTTCTTGGTCAGGGTTCTCACCCCTCTGGGTCACTTCAGTGGCTGCCCTGCGGCACCTGCCCAGACACACTGGCCTCCCAGATTTCTGCCCCCGAGGTGCCACCACACCCTCCCTTTCCTGGGGCCCCTCCCGCGGGTGGGACGGGCAGTCACTGGGGTCAGAGGCACATGCACCTGCTTCCTGCTGGGTGAGCCCTGCGTCCCACTAGCCCTGACCCTGGGCGGCTCCCTCACCCTGCCTCAGTTTCCTCATCAGACTAGGTCGTGGTGTTGGGGTCCCCAGCAGTGGGAAGGGACCCCAAGTGACAGGGTTGTGCTGAGGGCACACACCGGTGGGCTGAATGAGCTCCGGAGCCAGGCTGGGTGGCACAGGGCCACCACCTGGCTGTGCTGGGGACAGAGGTGCTGGGTTCCCGCAGACAAAGGGACAGAATTCAAGCCTGCTGTCCCCCGACTCTCCCGGGTCTCACCAAGCAGGGGGTTTGGGGGGAGGTGGCCTCTGCTAATTTGACAGCTGAGATGGGCACACGGCTGCCCCTTCACGATCCGATGGCACCAGAGGACCAGCAGGACCTGGAGCCCTTGGGAGTCTCTGGGGCTCCCTAACCCGTGTTTCAGGTGGCCGTGCCCTGGGCGGGAGGCAGGAGGACACCAACCCCGAGTCCCCTTGCTGCACCCACAGACGTGACACCCCGCGCACCAGGGGTGGTGGCAGGTGACGGTGGGTCTCCTTGCGGGGCCCCAACTACTCTGACTCCTAGTGCTGAGAAAACAGTCTTGTCGCCTGTGTCCCAGGACCTGCCCAGCACCCTCACCGGAGCAGGAGCTGAAAAGCTGTGAGCGCGGTCACACGCTGCCTCAATGTTGTCAGGCGGAGGGTGCCAGTCCCCAGCTCACCCGAGAGGACTGTCAACCAGCCTGCAGGAGGGGCCCAGAGGTGCCTGACCGCCTCCGGGGCTGGTGGGGACCCCTGGCTCCAGGCCCAGGGCCCAGGCGAACACCCAGGTTCTCAGCCAAGAGTGTGTCTCCAGGGCACGCTGGAGTCTGAGGACAGTTCTGCTTGTCACCCCTGGGAGGTGGTGGTGCTGTTGGCATCTAAGGCGCTTGGTATCCTGCGGCACAGGGCAGGCCCTCCACAAAGAATGACCGGGCCCCAAAGCCCAGGGGAAGTGAGGTGGGGGGGTCCCACCCTGGAGCCTGACCCACCGCAGCCGTGGGGCTCCCCAGCCTCAGGCCTCCTGACGCCCCTCTGTGAACTGGGGGTCCACTCTGTGAACGGGGGTCTGCCAGCACGGGGCCAGTGAAACAGGGTGACGGTGCGGGATAAGCAGGGGCCGGAAACAGGGAGGGGAGGCACTGTGACCCGCCTTCCCCTGGTGGGTGGGTCCCCCAGCCTGCGGCCTAGAGATGGCCAGTGCCTGCCGGCCGGCAGGGTAACAGAGGTAGGGGGGCAGCCCCGGGTAGAGGGGGTGGTCACTGGGCCCTGGCAGACGGGGGGCAGGAAAACTTTGCTGTCTTCTCCCTCCCCTCCTTCTCTCTCTCATTCTTTCCTTTCCATGGAAAACAGCCCCCTTCAGCCTGCAACACCGCTGCCCCCCTCATGGTGCCCCTTGCCCCGTCCTCCCTCCCAGGGCCGCAGACGGCTTGACCCGCCTGACTTTTCCAGTGCGTTCTCCCCATGGCGGGGCGTTGAGGTTAAGGATGGGGTGGGGCAGAGGGTGTTGTGTCGATGGCCTGGAGGTGTGAGGGACCCCTGTGCCCGCCCACCCTGGCTTCGTAGCTCCGACTGGTGTGGGGCTGCCAGCGCAGCTTCTCCGAGTAGCTGGTTATAAAACGCGCCGTGTCCCGCAGGGCAGACGCCACAGGCACACAACTAACCTGTCCATTCCCCGGTCCTTCATCAATACGTACTGAAGGCTGTTCCCTGCCGTCATTCTAGCTGACATCTGGCCCCGCGCGGCACGCACTCTGCCTGCCCCAGCCCTGCCCATGCGGCGGCCTGTCCGTGTCCCACGTGGCCATGGGCTGTAGGACAAAGCCGCCCCTGTGTGGACGGGTGGCCATGGACCTGTGTGGGCGGAGGTGGGTGGGCGGTGGGGGCTCACTTGGGAGAGGCTGTGTCAGGGGGGAAGGTGGAGCCGGAGAGGACAGCAGGGTTGGGGTGAAAGCGTCTCCTGCTGGGTCCAAAGCACGAAGGTCAAGAGGGTTATTGACCTGAGTTATCACAAGGTCCCCTCTCCAGGGAGGCCGGTGAGCAGCGCCTGGTGTGTGCGTTGGTGAGGGCCGCCCGGCCAGGGGCCTCCGGACGGGGTCGGCTCTGCTCCTGGAGGCCGGCGTCCCTCCCGCAGGAACCGGTCAGCAGGGCAGCACCTTCGGAGCCTGGGGTCTGTCCAGGCCTCGCGCGGCGGCTTGTAGGGGGCCCCGGCCCCCCTAGGTCTTCACATCGCCTTCCCTCGGGGTGTCTCCGGCCAGATTTCCTTTTTACATAACAACACCCGTCGTGTTGCCTTAGGGATCACCCGAATGACCTCATTTTAGGCTGATTACCGTCCTTCAGTCACGTCACCCACGTGGATGTAGGAGCGTGTGAAATTCAGCCCGTGACGCCGGACCTGCCTGGCCGAGGCTGAGCGGGGAAAGGGGACGGGGTTGGTGGGTTGAGGGAGAGGACGCGCCGTCTCACCCACACGTCCGTTATCTTTCAAGTACCCCTGTGCCCACTTCCTTGGCCCCCCTGGCAGTGGGCCGCCCCCTGCATGGGGACTGCGACACACGGGTACCTTTTCCTCCTGCGGGAACGCAGATGGCGTTGATAACGGAGGCTCTTACCTGCTGGCCGTAAACCAAGAACATTCAGGTCTGTGTTCACCAAATGCCCGCGGAGCTGGCTACCCCGTGCAAGACGCTGACCCGTCCCGACCCGTCCTGACCCATCCTACCCTACCCTCTCCCACAGCTCGGAGCACAAGGAGGGTCCCGGGGGCCACACAAGCCTCCCAGTAGAGCCCCGTAAATGGGCCTGATAGTTGGCATCACCTGGGGGTGTTGTTGAAGTGACAGGTGCTGGGTCCCCAGCCCTAGAGAATTCTGTTGCAGGACGTGTACGCCGGGCCCAGGAATCTGTGTTCTCAACCCGTCCCCGAGGTGTCCTTCCTGTCAGCCCAGCTGGGGCCGCTGTGAGGAGACCACCCCCACCTGGCGGCCCGCAGAGGCTGTGGGGGCGTTGGAGGTGTGACGGGCAGGCAGGGGAAACTTGCTAAGATCACCTTCTCGCTTTTGGGGGGACTGCGGTGGGAGTAGGCTGGGTGGGGCCAGAGGGAAGAGGCAACCACAGGCTGGGCCCCCCAGGCCTCCATGACTGGGGCCCCATCTGGGGCCAGGCCTAGGGCCTTCTGGAATTTTCAGGGGCTCCCAGAATTTTCCAGGGAGAACAGAGATCAGGTGGGACTGAGATGGGGACGGGGCCCCGGGCTGGGGTCCGGGACCCCTGGGGTCCCTTTTCTGTGCCATTTCCCGGCTCTGACAGAGGGAGGGCCTCTCTGTTCCCCCCACCCCCACGCTGCTGGCCTGCTTCTGTCTGCCAAGGTGACCCTTTGTTTCTCCTCTTCGTTTTCACATGTTTCCTGCTAAACCACAAGCTCCTGGAGAGGACGGTTGTTTTATTTTTAACCTTCGTTCTCCATCTCCGGGCCAGGCGCTTGGTCCCCGTAGGTACCCAGGGAATGTTGGCCAAAAACAAAGCCATGTGCCCAGGTGTAGAGTGCCCCCTGGAGGAGACGTGGGCGCGGCGGCGCCTTCAGTCTGGGGCAGAACTGCCACCTCGCAGAGACGGAGATGCAGCCGCTGGTCGGGAGCCATGGTGGAAGGTGCTGGAGCCAAGGTGCAGCCAGCCAGGAGCAAGCTGGGGACCCGGGTGCGGGCCCGGCCGGGGCAGACAGGAGGCCCTGACTTCAGCTCTGCACAGAGGCACGGACGCGCCACCTCTGCGCGAGGTGGGGACACCCAGCCCGCATTGGACCGTCTTCGCCCCACACTTGGGTTCTTGGTTTGTGGACAGTCTCTGTTTCCTCTTACTTTGCAGGGAAAGGGAATCAGCTGTGGGAACGTGGGTCTGGGGGGTTGGGTTGGGGTGGGTGTCTTTTGACTCATACAGCAGGTTTCACATTTGCTTACTAAAAGTGCAATATAACTTACGCTCTGTGAAACCTACTGTAAATGCATAACTTACGAACTTTTAGTGAATGGACGGAATCGTACGGACCCCGTGTTAGAACATTTCCGCCAGCTTGGCGTGAACATCATGACAGGGGACTCTCTCCCAAAGGTCCCAGAGTTTGTGGGAAGGGGAGGAGGCCCCTTCCCGAGCTCCCTCCACCTGGATCCCTTTGCCAGCCCCACACCACGAATTCTCGTTTTTAGAGGCCCTGCCATTGTCTGAAGAGCCGTCCAGTTGCATGATTTTCCTACCTTGTGCGCCGCACAGCAAAACCTTTGACAAGGGTCACTCAGCCTCTTGGACTCTGCACAGTGTCATACAAGGTCTGTCCCGAAAGTACCAGCCACACAAACTGTTTCAGTTATATTGACGTTGGCGCGATACGTTCGGGACAGGCCTTGTATACGGAGCAGCTCAGAGAATGGACGGGGGCCGGGCGTTGGCGCATGTCGGGGAAGGGGGGCAGCAGAGGGACATGAAGGTGCCGTAGGGGACCCAGGCGCCTGAGTGCCCTGCCTGGCAGCACGAGTAATACTCAGCGGCTGCCCTGGAATGGGACAGAGACCCGGCCCACCTGGGGCGAACGCTCACATCCTACAAGGGCTGTCAGCTCCTGGCCCGAAGCAGCCCTGGTGCTGGGACAGCAGCAGGGAGGTCAGGTGGTTGAAGGGGGAGGGGTGTCTCTGTCAAGGGAGGGAGCCTCTGACCTGGCGCAGGCCGTGGGGGCCGCAGCCCTTCCCCCTGAAGGTCAGAAACTCAGGTAATGAAGGTCAAGGGCAAGCGTGGCTCAGAGGCCAAACCAGAGAGGTTTTAGAACTGCCAGCCTGCTGGTCCACTCGCCCTTGGTCAGCCGGGCAGCCAGCGCCTGCGCGGCGTGTTCTATGTTCCTCGGGCGCCCTGGGCAGTCACCCCCCACGGAGCCCCGCATGTGACCGGAAGTGTGCGGTTCACAGGGCACACACAGCAGACCTGAGCTGCAGGTCACCCCTGAGTTACGACGCATGTCCGTGGTGGAAGGCTGGTCACTGCTTACGTGACATCAGTGACTTCTGCCTCTGTCCCCAGGCTGAGGCAGGCGGGCCGCAGAGTTCCCATTTCACAGAAGGGGCACCTGGCCAGACAGGGACGCACGTGCAGGCGGCTCAGAGCCAGGACCCAGGGCCAGCCAGCCTGCTCCGACCCCTGGGCACGGGCAGGGCCCCCCAGGTTAGACGCCCTTGCCCACCTTCTGCCCTGTCCTGCTCCCAGGAGGGGTCCCCGAGCATTGCCCGCATGTAGGGGACACCTGGGGCCAGTGCTGGTGCAGGCGGCCCTCCAGACATCCCCGGGGAGCTGGGACGGGCACATGACATCCACACCAGGTGTGCGCACCGGTGGCCTCTGATGCAGCCGCTTTGCACTAAGGGGGACTTGGGTAAAGCGCTGGAAGCGCCCACCCTTGGCTGGGTGGGTCGTAGCCCGCTGGTGCTCACCATTGTCACCACCTGAAGTTCTGTCCCTCCCTCCTCCAGAGGAGAGAGGCCTTGGGAGTGCAGGGGGGCTGTGTGCGGGGCTGCGGGGGCCCCGCTTTTGTGAGGTCTTACAGTCTGACCGTGGAAGGGAGGGCGATGGGGGTGCGGGAGGCTCAGAGGGCCTGGCGAGGCTGGGGCGTCCTCTGAGGAGTCCTCCCCCCAGCTGTGGACGCCCCAGGCCCGTGGCTGTCGCACCGAGGAGCCCAAGACTGTTTCTCCAGGAAGAGGCCCCTGGCGGGTGGGGTGCTCCCCCGTGAGCGCCCCCATGGCTGCCTGCCGTGCCCCACTGGCCCCATGGAGCAGGTCCCCGCCCCCCCCGGGTTCCCCTGCACAGACTGGGCAGGGCCTGCAGGCAGTGGCGCCTCTTCTCCGTGGGCCACCACATACCCAGGCCCACGAGGAAGAACATGTCACGGGTACACCTGACCTGCTGGTGTGAACTGCGGGCGGGGTCAGAACAGGGGATTTTCAAGATGCCTTGCGGGTCAGGCTGTGCAGGGCCGCTTTCCCAGAAGTGGGCAGGAGGGTGGGGTGTGGCAGTCCCCAGAGGCCAGCAAACAGGCAGGCAAGCCAGATGGGGGAGGGGCCAGGTGGTGGACGCTGGTCTCCCCAGGCTCCTGGGGAAGGGAAATCGGAGGCTTCCAGTGTTACCCCTGCCCCTTCCCCACTGCCTCTCGTCCAGTTGGCTCCTCTGCCTCTCGGACTCCACTGTTATCAAGTCCCAGTGTGTCCATTCAACTGCCACCAAAGCCCTGGCAGGTGGTGGTGACAGCTCACCTAACTGTCCAGCTCTCCTCACTGCAGCCACATTGAATGGCCATTCCCGCACCACTGCTGGGGGCGTGGGCAGCTTCTTGGCCCTTAGGCCACCCTGGAGCCCCTCATTCAGGGGAGGAAGAGGCAGAGGGAATGGGGAGCCATCGATTGTTCTAGAGAGAGGGCAACTATGACTTGTGCCATCCTGCAGCGGGAGGTGCTGCTGAGCAGCCCTACAACTCAGGCATCCCCAAATCTTCCAGGGGGCCCCTACTGTTTGCAGGACTCAAAGCTGCTGCAGCTGTGCCCAGAGGGCCCCTGCCAGCACCAGCAACACCCTTCCCCCGGATGCCAGTGTTCACCCTGGGGAGAGGCTCCCAGCCCAGTGAGGGGCCTCGTGGCCTCAGGATCTGCCTAAGAAGGGAAGCTGTGGTTAGCAGGGAGCAGCAGAAAAGCGCCCTTTCCTTAATTAAAAAAAAAAAATTATTGTTGTTGTATTACATCCATCCCCTTCTTGCTCCCCTCTGTCCCCCTCCCCACCCACCTATTCCCCCCAAAGTCAATCCCACCTACCTTTCCTTCATTTTTAAAAATCGGAAGTATTAGTGCGACATTGGGTAATAAAATTATAACAGTTGTGGGTATGCAAATCTATAACACATGATCTGTGTACTGTAATGTGTGTCCAACCCCCAAGTCAAGTCTCCTGTCGCCATTTGCCCCCCTTTACCCTCTTCCAGCCCCCAAGGCGAGCCCAGCCTCCCGCTTCTCACTCCGCCCAGAGCAACCCACATGCCCGTAACCTCCACATTCACAACCGTAGGCAGGCTTTTCCATGGTTGGATTGCAAACTACACATTTCCGGAGAAACTTTGCCAGCTTTTGACACATACGCTGCCCAGTGTGACGCCTCTTCCCCTGTTCCAGGTCTCTGCGAGCGTTAGTCTGACTGCACTGCTATCAAACTCCTCCGGATTCCTACAGGGGTGTCCGAGGAACCTTCCAGAAGAACCAGCACGTGTCCTCGGTTCCCTGGTGCACCCCTGGGGAAGGTGCCCTAGCGGCCAGAGGGCTTGCTGAGTCCCCAGTCTTGTCCTGGCCAGGGCTGTGTCCATCGGGGGCCACACGAGGAGAAAGATCACAGGCTGAGGACCTGCGGGTCAAGGTGGGGACACATTTCCAAGACCAGCGAGCATTTAGGGACCCTGAGGTCCTTGCGCCACTTTGGGGGTCCAGGCCTTGAGCTGGAGCCTCTTGGAAAGGGAGCACCCCAGGGTGGTCTTCCTGCAGGTGCTGCCCGGGCTCCTCCCCTCAAGGTCCTGCCCTGACCACTGACCAACCAGCCACCAGAGAAAGGGTAGGGGCGTTACTGGGGGTGCTGCTCTTTGGTTTTAGAGGATGTGAGAGGAGAGACGCAGCTCCTGGGGTGTCTCAGCTCAGCCCCCTGGCTTTCTCTATTTCCTGACCCGCTCTAGGAACAAAAGCAAAACCAGAGCGGAGCTGAACAAGGAAGTGGCCGGCACAAAGGAAAGCAGAAGTGAGCCCTGGAGACTTCATCCTCCTCCCGGAGAGGAGCACTGAAGCCCGGGCCGACCGGAGCCTGGCTGCTCTGGGGACCTTGCTCTGCTGCTGATGGCCCCGCGGGACCCAGCACGGTGGCTGCCTGCCACTCTGCTGCTTCTCTGGGTCCCAGGTGAGGGGCTGCCGGGGGCGGGCCCTGGGGGTGTAGGGCTGCACGCGGGAGGTGGTCCAGGAAGCAGCCCCAGCCTGGACGCCACATGCCGAGCTCCGGCCGCCAGGTAAGACGGGCAGACGTGAGGACGGCACCGGGAGCACCTGACTTCCCTGGGATCACTGATCTCAGAGGAGCCCCGGGAGGGCGGCGAGGGAGGAAGGTTTTTCGGAAGGTGGAGAGGCTGCCCTGAGCTCATGCAGGAGCTGTCTTGACAGGAGGCTCCCTCCCGGGTCATGGGTTCCGGGGTGTGCGGAGGAAGCTGGAGGCCGTGGTCTCGGGGCATGGAGGGGGCTGGCGGGTCCTCTGAGAGGACAGAGCCCGGGGTGGCAGGGAGGTGGGCTGGGGGTGGGCGGTGGGCGCCGGCTTCCCTGGGACAGGGACCTTGTCCCCGAGATTTCTGCTCCCTGCAGTCCGCTCTACTCCCAGGCCCTCTGCAGACCTTAGATTGTTTTTCGTAAGCGAACGGCAGGTCTTGTTGGATTCCATCGGCTCACTGACTGTCAGGAAGCTGCGGCTTTTTGTGAATTACCTTGGAAACGGCTGTTTTTCGTACCCGAGTTTGTTCCCTGACCCTCCTAGCTGTTCTCGTGGGATCGGCTGGCTGGGGGGAGGGCACCCACTTCCCTCCCCATTTCCTCTCGATGGCCATGGGCTGGGGTGCGGCGTCCCTGTCCTGTCCCTGCGCGGGGCAGGTGTGCAGGGCTTCCCAGGAAGTCCGAAGAAGGTGCCCACTGTGGGCAGCCTTCTAACACCAGCAGCATCAGACGCCAGGGGCCTTTCCGGTACCTGCGGAGGAAGTGGTATCGCCTCCTTTGAACTGTTCAGGTGGCGGAGGAGATGAAGAGATGGTTTCAGCCTCTGTCTATCAAACGGACTGAGTGGCCCTGAGGTTCCTGGTTTGTGCTGTTGGCAAACACTAAAAGGCAATCGGAGTTGTTCGTGGCATGAGACACAGTGGAGAGAACTGACCTCTCTGGGCTTTGCTTCTTCCTTTCTTTCGTCCTTTGAAAGGAAAAGTTCTTTCCTTTCCAGCTTTTAGTTTTTTTTGTTTGTTGGTTGTTTTTTTAAGATTTTATTTCATTTTTCTAGAAAGAGGGGAAGGGAGAGAGGCAGAGAGGGAGAGAGACATCCACGTATGGTTGCCTTTCACCTGCCTTCAGCCACAGACCTGACTGGAGACCTGGCTTGCAACCTGGTTATGTGCCCTGGCTGGGAATTGAACCTGCGACCTTTGGGTTCGCAGGCTGGCGCCTTATCCACTGTGCTACCAGCCAGGGCTATTTAGTTTTTTAAAGATTTTTAAGATTGATTCTCTTTAGAGAGACGGGCAGGGAGGGAGGAAGAGAGGGAGAGAGACAGCCATATATGGTTGCCTTTCACCTGCCTCCAGCCACGGACCTGGCTCGGGAGAGCTGGCTTGCAACCTGGTTACATGCCCTGGCTGGGAATCGAACCAGCGACCTTTGGGTTCGCAGGCCGGCGCCTTATCCACTGTGCCACCAGCCAGGGCCTCCTCCCCAGCTTTACTGAGGTACATTTAACAAATAAAATTCTGTCCATTCACATCATATACATGATGTTTTGAGCTATGTAGACACTTATCACTATTGGGCAACATTAAAACATATATTGGGGGCCCATACTGACCATGTATAGCTTCCTTGAACATTATTAGTTTCATCCAAGTTTTCAGACTTATTTGTAGAGACTTGCAAACTACCCTGGTTGATTTTCCTTCCAGTTGCCTGTGTGTGTCTTTCCCTTTTCTGTCTGTTTGATTGCTCGTCTCTCACCGAAGGAAACACGGTTCTTCAGCGTGCAGACCAGCCCCGCCGCTGTTCTGTTCCGAGACTCGCTGCTTTCTGCTTTGGCTCCCGGGGGGTGAGGGCGTTAGCACGTGCCCCTCCGTGTCTCTCTCTCATAGCGAGACTTCTCTCCGCACTCAAAACATATCCCGGGTGAGGATTCTAACAAAAATGGAACGAGCAGAAAGAGAAGTCAGGCTCCAGAGCCAGACGGATGGGCAGGATCGGGTGTTGTGCATGGTGGTGACAGGGGGACCCACGTCCAGGAGGGCAGCCGGGACACGGGCAGAGGCAGCTGACCAGGAAGGACAGTGGAGAAGTGGTGGACGCGGGTCGGGACTCGGGCATCAGGAGCGCCCCCTTGCACAATGAAGGGGACAGTTTTTACGAAGCACTGGGTCCGTGTTGATGTTAGTGGTCTGGGTTTTTCTAAGAAGTCACACATTCACCCAGACTTACACCCGTACCTGCAGACAGTTTTTGCCAAGGACCCTCTTGTCTCTCTTTGCTCTCTGTCGCTGCGGTTATTTTCCCTGTCCAGTTCTTTTTTTTTTTTTTTAAGATTTTATTTCATTATTTTTAGAAAGAGGGGACGGGAGACAGGCAGAGAGGGAGAGAGACATCCATGTATTATTGCCTTTCACCTGCCTCCAGTCATGGACCTGACCGGAGACCTGGTTTGCAACCTGGTTATGTGCCCTGGCTGGGGAATCGAACCTTCGACCTTTGGGTTCACAGGCCGGCACCTTATCCACTGTGCTACCAGCCAGGGCCCTGTCCAGTTCTTTATTCGGCTACGTGGAGGATGAACTGTTTCATTAGGACCGACTCATAGGAAATTCCTGGTTTCTCCATGAGAAAGAGCTAGGGGTCAGCAGCTTCACACAGTCCAACCTAATATTATTCACCTGGTAGTTCAGGCACCGCAAGCTCAGAGAGGTTAAGTTAACTGCCCCGGGACACACCGCTGACATGTCTCAGAGCTGGTGCTCTTTCCATGCACCTTCCCAGTCATTTGAGGACGTCTTGGCAAGTGTCCAGCCCGTGGCCGGGCT
Source organism: Noctilio leporinus (assembly GCA_004026585.1). Lineage (NCBI taxonomy): Eukaryota > Metazoa > Chordata > Mammalia > Chiroptera > Noctilionidae > Noctilio > Noctilio leporinus. The sequence continues at coordinate 348,389 of PVIW01000044.1, read as the reverse complement.
TGGGGCGGCCTTCTCTGCAGGGCACCTGCCCACCCAGGCCAGGAGAAGGTGTCCCGATGGGCCCCCTGGAGAGGGACTGGCAGGACAGGGTGGTCACCGCACCGCGGACACGAGGGAGCCGTGATGTTGGGGGCGGAGCAGGGCTCACACTGAGATAATATTTCAGAGCCTTGGGGGAGGGCAGGGTGCTGGGCAAGTTCTTACGGTTCCTGGGGGTTTAGAAGTGGGAGACCCCTGCTCAGTGAGGGGGGCAGGGCAGCAAGGAAGGAGGGTGGGGTCTGGAGGAAGGGGCTTCTGTGGTGAAAATATTGGGGTGGCAGAGAGGAAAGAGGTCTGGCGGATGTGAAATGGGGAGACCTGCCGGTGACCCCCAGGACCCCTGACCCCGGCTCTGCGGCTGAGGATCGGGCACTGGACTGTCTTCCAGGCTGTTTGGCCCTGAGCGGCCCCAGACGCGTGACGGGCATCGTGGGGGGATCCCTGAGCGTGCGGTGTCGGTATGAGAAATCGTACACGGAAAATACGAAATACTGGTGCAGAAACCCATGTTCCCTACTGAATCCAAACAAGATTGTGGAGACCACGAAGTCCCAGAGAGAAGTGAGGAAAGACCGGGTGTCCATCAGGGACGATCCAGCAAACCGCACCTTCACAGTGACCTTGGAGCGCCTCAGGGAGGAGGATGGAGACACGTACTGGTGTGGGATCCATGAAACCTTGGTTGCGGACCTCACCTTCAAGGTTGTGGTGACTGTGATCCCAGGTGAGCCGCACGCGCATCCGCGTCCCTGCTCCAGGCTGCATGGAGAGTCTCAGGTGGGAATAGCCAAGGCAGGGGTCGGATCAGAGGCAAACTTGAGTGTGTGTGTGAGCGTGAGCGTGCGTGTGAGTGAGTGTGTGCGAAGAGAGGCAGACAGTGAGAGACTGGGGGGCTCCCTGGAGGAGGTGGCAGCTGCTCGCCATCTCAAGGGACAAGAAGGTGCTTACTAGCAAAGGGTAGGCTGAGAGAGTCACTGTGTGCAGAGGAAGGAGAGGCCAAGGGTCAGCCCTCCAAAAGGGCGCGTGGGGGAGGCCAGGAGCTGAAGAGGCTGAGCATGCTGGGAACTCACTCAATGTATCGGATTCATAGCCAGGCAGAGCCCCCTGCCAGGCAGCCCACAGCCGGCGGAGGCAAGACAGGTGCAGAGGTGACCTAGGGCCCCTCTGGAGGGCCTCACCCCCCCACCCTGGGCAGGATGGAATCTGGAGTCCTGGGGACAGCACTATCCGGAAAGGCTCCCTGGGCCGGGTGGTGCTGGGGCAGACTGGCCTTCCTGAGTGAGCCTGTTGTGGGAAATCAAGCCCATAAAGGTGTTGGCTGCGGTGGGAGCATCTGCAGCGAGATCCCAGGGTCTGACTTGTGTCTCTGCACCAGCAACATCACCGTCACCTACAACATCCACTCAAGGCAGGACCTCGGCCATCACAACCGGAATTTCAACTGTGTCTGCAGCTCAGACTACCAGGAAGGAAGAGCAGAGCCCGCGCAGCAAGGACGACCCCCCTGAGGACCACAGGTAAGGCAGCTCCGTCCCACGTCCCAGAGGTGGGCCTGCTCCCCCGGCCCAAGTTAGATAAGTGATGGTCTGTCCACGCCGGGGAGGGAATACTATGCAGCTGTGAAAAGGAGGGGCGGCTTCCATACAGACTGATGTGGTATGACCTCTAGGATGTGTCGCCTTCTGTTTGTTTTGTCCGTCCGCTCAGAATCCAGGACGCGTTGTTCTTTATTTGTTGGGTTTTCTTCAAAGGTTATATTTATTTATTTTTAGAGAACAAATAAATAGAAACCCTCTGGAAGGTTCTTAAGCGCCCTGCGTGTGCTGGTCAGGGAGCTGGGTGGGTGCGGGAAGGCGTAGAAGGGTGTTCCACTGTTTTGTTTTCCTGCGACCTTCCGTATCCGTGGGAACCCAGGGGGAAGGCGGGGCCCCGGCCCACCCACCCCCTTGTGCCCGCAGGCTCCCGGTGCTGGTCTCCCTGCTGCTGCTGCTGCTGCTGCTGCTGGTTGGCGCCTCCCTGCTGGCCTGGAGAATGGTGCGCAGGAGGATCAGAGGTGAGTCAGCCCCCTGTCCCTCTGCCGTCCCCTCAGGGTGGGCATCTGCCGCAGGTCCTCCGCCGGGGCATCCTGGGGGACCTGGAGGGCGGGCCCGGAGCTGGCCACCCCATGTGGTGCACACAGGCTGCGGAGGAGCCACTCCCATGGTGGGGCAGGGTGGGGGGTTGCCCCATGAAGCCGTGTTCCCCTTCTGTTTAAGCCCCTTCTGTGACTTCCCCCGTCCTCAGATGCCCAGGCCCACCGGAGTCTGGCCTTGCCCACCCCTCCCGCCCGTCTGTGCACCCCGAAAGGTGGACGGTCCCGCTTCTTGTCCGCTGCCGGGCCCCGGCCCCTGCCCTGCCTCTGTGCTCACCCTGAACGCCTGCCCTCCGTCCCTGCCTCCCTTCTGGTGGCCCTCAGGGCGGTTGCCTGGCCCCCTAGAGTAGCCCTCTGCCCCTCCACCGTCACCACTCCACACCAAATCGGTGCCACCTGCTTCCTCGCCCGCCTCCCACCAGCCCGTGCAAACCCTTAAGGTCAGGGCCCATGACCCAGGAGGGCGTTTGTTGAATGAACGGTCAGCCTTACTTAATGTTGCCAGCACAGTGGCACCAGTCGCTCTCCTCAGGGCTCAGAGGAAAGGGGAGGACATGGATGGCACCCCAGCACCCGCCCGGGGGCCCGGCAAGTGGGTGCTCAATGACACTGGGCAAGGGGGTGACAGGAATGGGCACATGGGCTCCTTACTGCGGCTGGGGACCTGGGACCAAGTGGGGGCCTGGCGTTGCCTCCCACCTCCCAGGGTTCTTGCTTTCAAGGGCAGAGGCTTCTCCGGGGGATCTTTGTCCAGCCTCTTAATTGGCCGCAGTGAGATTAGGGGGAACGGAGAGGGTGTCCCTCCCACCACAGCTGCAGTGCTGCTGGGAGCTGGTGCCCGTGGGTGGCCGTCAGGGGCCCTGCTGCTTTTTGTTCGGTAGCCCCTCCCCCCTCCAAGGGGCCCAGGCCTCCCTGCCCCCCAGCGTGGCTCAGGCCTTTAGGAGCAGAACGGACGTCAGTCGGTTCCTCTTCCCCATCCGCCACCCCCCTGTCATTTTCCTGTACCCTCCTTTCAAACTGGGGCCTGCAGGTGGACGCTGCCTGCCCCGCGGGGAATCTCCCAGCCCGGAGACGCGCCTCCGATGGCGGGCTTCCTGCGTCCCGGCCCTGCCCTGCCCTTTCTCACAGAAGTGTTCCCCTTTCTAAAAAGAGGATATGGTATTGCTGTAGAAAATTCTGAAGTCTGAATTTCCCATAATAAATAAAGAACAAAAACTCCCACCGCCCAGAGAAACTCCGCCACATTTGAGGTGTGCCCTTCCAGCCTTTTCTTTTATGCCTATGTCTGTACATATTTCTTTCTTTTCTTTTTCTTTTTTTTTTAAGATTTTATTTATTATTTTCAGAGGGAAGGGAATGGGGAGAGGCAAAGAGGGGGAGAGACATCCGGGTGTGGTTGCCCTTCACCTGCCTCCAGCTGGGGACCTGGCTGGAGACCTGGCTTGCAACCTGGGTATGCGCCCTGGCTGGGAATCGAACCAGCGACCTTTGGGTTCGCAGGCCGGCACCTATGCACTGTGCCACCAGCCAGGGTATGCGCCTATGTCTTACAGTGTTGCTTCATACCATCATTCCTTTTTGAACCCTGTGATGTTGTATTATTGCATTATTATTGTATTGTATTATTTCCTCTGTGATGAAAGACAGGCTTTCTGTTCAAGTAGCCAGACTCTCCCTCCCAGCTTTGCAAGTCTCAGCTCCCGCCTCCTGCCCCATGGTCCCTGAGTCAGCGCCCTCCACCAGGCCAGTCTCCCATCTAGCCCGCCGTCATGCATGCATTCATTCGCTCACCCATTCACTCCTGCACTCAACTCGCTTGTTCTCAGCAAAGCCTTCCTGCGTACCTACTGTGAGCCAGGCCCTGTGCTGGCGCTGGGCCCCTGTCATTACCAGGGTAGATCTGAGGTCTCAAGGGAAAGGCCTTTGTCCACGTGGGTCACAGGGACCCCCGTCCCTGCCTTGCTCCGGGACTAACCTGCCCTTGTCTCTTCAGCTGATGAGAAGCCAGAGCTACCCCTGAACCCCAGTGAGGTAAGGAAGGCTGCTGGTCGGAGCGCGGGCGGCTGGGCAGGACACCGGAGGCTGGGCTGGGCCACTGGCTGGTGAGGTCTGAGTGGGCCGATGGAGAAGCAAGGAGAGACCTGCCTGGGAGACCCGGCCCCTGGGGCCCAGGAGCACAGAGGGCGGGGGGGCCACCTGCAGGGGAGCCCGAGGCCTGTGTGGACAGTGGCAAGCCCCCCCCAACCCCCTGCCCCAGGCCGCCCAGCAGAGTGAGCTGTGCACTGAGCCCTGCTATGCCAACTTGGAGCTGCAGACGTGGCCTCTTGTGGAGCAGCCCAGGCAGCCCTGCCAGGTGGAGGTGGAATACAGCACCGTGGTGAGCATGGCCGCCCCCAGGGGTGGCTCAGGGACCCCGTGTCTGAGGTGGAGACGCGCAGGCACTAGGGCAGATATCGCCACTGGCATGGCTGTGGGGGTGGGGAGGGGCTGGGAGGTGGACAGGCTGTTCAGCCTTTATTTAGCACCTACTGTGTACCAAGGACCCAATATGAAGGCCTGTGATTGCTCACTGGTTTGGTCCCATCATCTCTCCGGTATCCAGTCGGCTTTCCAGTCTTTCGTTTTAAGGATTTTATTTATTTATTTTTAGAGAGAGGGAGAGACACGTCAATGTGCAAGGGATACAGTGTTCCCTTGCGCCATGACTGGGAATCGAACTGGTGGCCTTTTGGTCCAGCACTCAACCCGCTGAGCCGCACCAGCCGGGGCCCAGGTTTTGGTCAATGACCCTCAGCCGAGCCACTGTAGGGTGAAGCAGTGGAAGAATTCCCCCGGGGGCCCCCCGATACTCCCCACCCTCTCCACCCCCCTTGGTGGAAGAGGTTGAGCAGAGGCTGAGGACCACCTGGAGGAGATGAGGGAGAGATTTAAGCATCAGACACGCGTCCCTGGGATGACAGTGCCCCTGTTTCTCTAACTTGGGGACTAATGATCTCAGGGCAGGTCTCAGGGTCCCCTGTGCCTGGGACTTTGAACTTGACCACGTGGGGTGGAGCAGGTGGGTGCCCAGGATCTGGGAGGCCAGCCCTTGTAGGAGGAAGAAGGCGAGGCAATGGGGAGGGCTGGGCCCCCTCAGTAGAGCCTCCCCGAGGCCCCCTCGGGTGTCCCAGCCCCTCCAGGGCTAGGGTCTATGATTCCTGCCACCCCCTGAGCCTTGGGTCTCTCTCCACAGCAGGCCCCCAGGCAGGACTTCCACTACAGCACCTTGGTATTCAACTCCCAGGATTCTAAAGACAACACGACCCCCGCCCAGAGGCCCCCGGAGCAGGAGACAGAGTACAGTGTCATTAGGAAGACAAAAGCCTGAGTCCCAGCCTCTGCCCCTGGAAGTCTCTGTGGGCCACCGGGAGCCCTCCCCCTGCCCCAAGACTCCTTGCCTGCTCCCCTCCGAGGTGACCAGCAAGGCAGCGGGGCCCCTGCCTCACACTGGGGACCTGCAGGACGCACTCCCGTCCTGCTGGCTATTGTTCTATCTGTTCTTCCTCTCTGCCTCACTGCAGCCGTGTGTGGGGTAGATGCCCTGGCCCCTGGGGGCCCAGGAAAAGACATGTCGCAGTAGAGTGTCACCTCTGTAAAGCCCCATGGAGCATCTGGGCTTCCACGGGGCGGGGGGACTGGCTGAGAGCCAGTGGATCGCCAGGGCACCAAGATGGGGACCCTTCCCTCCTCTCCAAGGTGGGGAGGCAGCGCCCAGGGACAGGGCTTGCCCCCGCTCCAGGGCCAGCATCCTTCATCCCTCCGGACTCTTACATAGATTTATTTTTCATATAAGAGATACCAATAAAGTTTAAAATATTGTAAGAAGAAGTGATTGAAGCAGTGCCCGCTACACACCTGAGATCCTGTGTTCGAGAAAGCTCCAGCCTTTGGTTCCCAGTGGGCACGAAGAAGCTGGAAGGACCCAAGGGGTTGGGGACGTCCCTGGGGGAGAAAGGACAGCCACAGCCCATTCTCTCCTTTGGGGGGGTGGTTCGGACTTGCAGCAGCGCCCCAGCCCGGCCCTCTCGGACCCTGTGAGGTCCCCGGGGTTTCCTTTTGACTCTTAACAATGTGTGAGCCATTCAAAGTAAATCGTGGTTCAAAGCCAGGGGTGTGTTTCGATGAAGTCAAAGGTTCCTTTGGCTGTTTAACCACTGACGTGAAGGGCAGAAGTGGGCCCATGAGCAGTTTTCCCTGAGATGAGGCCGCACTTTCAGAAGGTTCCTCCAGGATGGGAGGCCCCCGAGGGCAGGCAGCAGGCGCTGGCTCACGTCATCATTAGCAGTTTCATTATTTGCGCACGTGTGAGCCACCCCAGTCCTTCCTCTCTTTTTACCATTTTGAGGTGCAGAAGGGGAATGATGTACCCGCAGACAGACAGACCCATGCAGATGCGCACACAGACACACAGAAAACAGAGAAAGGGCTCTGTTGGAGGAAAGCACGCTGATGCTGATGGGTCCTGCGGTCCTGGTGGTTCCCTCCATCCCCTCGGAGAAGCCATGATGCAGAAGGAAGCAGAGCTGAGGCCCGTGCTGCTGCGGTTTCCCAGCCTTTGCGGGATGAGGTGCAGCCGCCTCCTTCCTGCCCCAGGGCCGCAGACCCAGCACAGAGGGGCCGCAGACCCAGCCCGGCTGCCTCCCTGGGGCTCTGGCTTGGGGACAGCACCTGCCCCACCGGAGCAGGTGACACATTTCCCCCTGGCCCAGCGGTAGGAGGCTGACCCCAGGAGAAACCCCCCTCTACCTCTGGGTTAGGAGCAGGGCGGCCTGGTCCGCAGCAGAGGGGCCTGGGCCCGAGCTACCCACCACCCGCTATCACACTGCAGGCAGTTCCCCGACCTACTACTTGCCGCCTGGGGCGGTTCTCATGCTGACCTCCCTCTGTGGGGTTTTCTCCTTTGGTGAATTTTACCTTCAGCACAGCGACCCACTCGAGGACGTCCTGGGTGGGGGGTCTGATGCCGAGGAAGGAGAAGGAGCAGCTCGAGGGTCCGGGATCCCACAGAGGCTCGGATGTGCCTGTCCCCTCCGGGGAACATGGGGCCCTGGTTTCTGGTTGGACTGGTCCCCGCGGTGCCTTCGAGGTGGACGGATTACCTGGCTCAGCACCTCGGAGCGGGCGGCCTCCTTGCCCAGTGCTGGTCTGCGTCCCCAACTCCAACTCGTCCAGCTTGACGCGCAGACTCCCCCACAGCTCGAGTGGTGCATTTAGGGGACCCTCCTCTCCAGGGACCGATGCCTGGGGCCTGTGTCCAGCAGCTCCTGGGCTGCTCTCATCTCAGGCTGCCCCCAGTGGCCCACCCCGCGGCCCACCTTTCTTTGTGTTCCGTCCCCAGAGCCTCCTGCTGGCATCACGTTCTTTACTCTAGAGGGAGTTTCTCAGCCGTGGCACGATCCAATGTTTTAAAAGCGACTTTGCAAAAAGGCGCAATTGTTCGCCCTTTGGAAGGATAGCATTCGGTGGTTCTTGGAACGCTCACAAAGTCATGCAGCCAGCGTCCAACTCCGGGGTATTTTATTCTTCCGAGAAGAAACCTGTCCCACGGGCAGCCACTCCGTCCCCTACGGTCACTGAGTCCTCTCTGTCTCCGTAGACTGACCCCTTCTGGACACGCGGTATAATCAGGGCTGGGCAGCACGGGCCCTTAGTGCCTGGCTTCTTTCACTTAGCGTCCGGCTTTCAAGGGAGACTCCTGCTGTGGTCCGTGTCCGCACCGGTTCCTTTTCAGGGCTGAATAGTATTCCATGCGCGGACACCTCATACGTTACTTGTCCGTTTAGTAACTGATGAGCCCTTGGGCTGTTCTCGCCTTGTGACGGCTGTGAGGAATACTGCTGCAAACACACGTGTGCAAATGCTCGCGGGGACATAGCTCCTATGTCTCTTAGGTACCCCTAGGAGTGTAATTGCTGGCTGGCTCCCCCAGGTAACTCAGTCTTTGACTTCAGCTGTTGACATTTTGGATAATTGCCCTTCGAGATGATTCTTCGTTGTGGAGGCCTGTCCTGTGCGTTTAGGATGTTTAGCAGAAGCTGTGACCTCCCCCTCCGAGGGGCCCATGGGTGCCACCCCCAACTAAACACCAACAAAAACCATCAAAGTGGCCTCTGATATTGCCCGGGGTCCCCTGGCCGATGAAAACCCCCCACCCGGCCCCCAGCAGAGAGCCTCTGGCCTAGAGGGTTTCTTGGGCTCTTCAAGGTCACGTCAAGTCACATGGGACGGTGGTCCCATGGGCCTGGAAGAGGTTCTCTGTCAGTCTCCAAACTTGAATTCATGCGACTTAGGGCCCCTCCCGCCTCATCCCCAGAGCCGACCCCTGCCCGTCATTTCCTCCTTCTCTTATCTGGCTCCTGTTTGGTAACGAGGTGCCACCTGCACTGGAGGGAAGTAGACGCGATAAGCTGTCCTCTTCCTCCTTCTGCCCCGATAAGGTTGTTCCAATGGAACAACCGTGCAGCGAGGGCTCAGACATTCTAGAAGTTTTAAATGAGACGTCAGCGAGGAGCCCTGAAGTCTGGGCTCGTGGGATGACAGGCTAGGAGGACAGGAGCAGGGGTGACACCGAGGGGGTCATAGCAGCACCAGGTCCACCTGTCCCGACAGCCCTGGGGTGCGCTTTGCTCCCAGGATTCGGGGTGAGGCCGACAGGGTCCACTGCATGCCCTCTCACGGTGCCTTCTGAGCCCAGCCTTACCGGACAATGGGAAGGTCCAAGGTGGTTTTTATATTTAGTTTTAGTCTAAAGAAGTTACTGTTAAGTCTAAAGGACCTAAGAGAGTGACCCGGGAGAGGGAAGACTAGATTTTTTCCAGCACCCACCCCGATGTTATGGGCTGCCGTTCTCCGTCTCCTTAGCATGGTCTTGGATGACTCCGAACTATTCCTCTCGCCGCCTATCCCTCCACCAACATCCTGAGACCTGCCCCGCGTCCCCGGGCCCCTTCAAGTTTGTGTGCGGTGTGCTCGCTGCCCTCTGTCTGGGGCCTCTCTTCCTCCCTCCCGTCTCTGCTCCACCAGGACCCTTGTGGTCACCATCCGTCTCGTCTTTAAAACGTTGAGGCCATGCGATGGGTGGTGGCGACACCTTGACTCTGGGGACAAGGGGCGATTCCCCGTGGCGCCCCTGGGGCTGTGGCAGGGTCCCGGGGCCCCTCTCCTCCCGGGGGGCGCGGGCCACACGGTGCGGCGCAGTGACCGGGCGAGGCCGAGGCCGCGGCTTCCAGGAGGGAATGACAGGGCGCCATTTCCCTCAGACAATTTTAACGGTAAAGATTATTTTTAGGGAACCATGGAGCCCAGGCAACAGCATTTCCCCGTTTTTATTTTTGTTGGTCTTTTTTTAATCCTCGCCCGAGGATATTGTTCTGGATGAGGGGAGAAAGGACGCTGATGTGAGAGACAAACATTGATGAGCTGCCTCCGGCGTGCGCCCCAACCAGGGGTAGAACCCGAAACCTTTTGGGGCGCAGGGTGATGCTCCCACCCACCTCGCCACCTCGCCAGGGCTTAATTAAGCGTATGTAAACCTTCCTGTAAGGGACAACACCTCCTCAGTTTGCATGACCGCCTCCCGGCCATGAGACCCAGCGGCCCCCAGGAGACCCCAGCAGAGAAGCCAGGCCAGGCTCCCACCTGCAGGAAGTAGCCCCAGCCCCTGCACCCTGGGGCGCAGCGGGGGGAGGCAGGAAGGCCAGCCCCAGGCAGGCCCAGCGAGGCTCCCAGAGAGCAGTGCCCCAGCTGGGCAGGGGGACGTCTGGTCCCTCAGGCCCCACAACCAGGACCTCCTGGAATCACCCTCCCTGGAGTGCGTGTGCGTGCCAGTGTTTTCAGGGGCAAGGGCCAGGGAAACCCAACTTGATTAGCTAAAGGAAAAACACCCATTTGAAAACCTCATACGTGTATCAGAAGCTCAGCAAGGCAGGCCCGGGGGGTGTGGCCTCTCGGGAGTGACCGGAACCACCGTCTGTCCAGGGCTCCGTCTGTCCCTCCTCCTCTCCCATTCCCTCTGCGTGTCCCTGGGCTGCGGTCGCCCGCTCTGTGCCCGGGGTCCTTCTGCAGTGAGGACACAACTGGCGGAACTTGGGCTCCGTCCCGAAAGTTCCTGACCCGACCCCTGCTGGGGGAACGGGCTGGAGAAGTGGGAGCAGGTGCTGGCCCTCCAGGACACAGTGACGCATCCCGTGGGGTCAGAGTTATGTCCCCGAGCTGTGCGAAGCAGGGGGTGCCCGGCCAGTGCCCAGGGAACCCAGAGGCCCTGAAGGTCCCTCCCTGAGTCCAAGTCTCTTCTGGGAATGGGGTCCAGGCTCAAAAGGGGTTTCCTCGTCCTTCTGTCCAAGGGGCTGTGTCTGTGGTCCAGCCGGAGGGTAAGGTCATACAGGTGGGCTGTGCTCCGGGGGGGACCCTCTGAGGACCCCTCAGCCAGAGGATGGCACCGACCAGGAGCAGTAAGATGGGCACCTTCACGAAAACCAGGAGGATGTAGTGGTTTCTGTGGGGGACGGAGCAGTCAGAGCCCTGGCCCCCCGACCCTGTCACCCTGACACCCTGACCCTGGAGCGTTAACCAGCCCAGCCAAGCCGGTGGCCCCAGGGTGCTGAGGTCCCACCCTGAGGACCCCTCACGGACACCTCCAGGTTTCGATCCTGAGGGCTCCACCTGGTCACCTCAGGGGCCTGGCTTCCTTTGGACTGAGCCCAGCTTCCTTCCGGGGCCCCCTTAGCTTGATGTGCCCCCAGCCCAGCTGCAGGGCCCGCTGCCCCTGGGACAGGTGGCCCGTCTGGGTCCTCGCTGCGCCACTAAGTCACAGCAGAGGGGCATCCCACTGGGTGAGGGAGGAGGCGGGGAGACAGCCGGAAAGAGCCAGGCGGCCAGGGCTCCCGGCCGTGACCCGGGCTATGCCGGTGGCTGTACCGGGCCCCGGGGTCTGCAGGCCTGGCTGCCCCGCGGGAGAGGCCCCGGGAGGGGTGGGAGGAAGGACAGCTGCTACTCACCGGATGTTGAAGCCGGGGGCCAGAAAGGTGCTGTGGCTGGTGGTGGGCGCAGCGAGCAGGTTTCCAGCAGGGGACAGAACTGTGGCACGGACCAGGGCTCAGTGCGGGCTGCCACCCTGCCCTGCCCGCCCCTCCCGCCACGGGGCCCCCTGAGCCTGGAGGGGGAAGCTGGGTCTCTTTGGAGACGTCCCCTGGGCTCCCATTTCTATAAAGTCACCTGGACCTCATACACCACTCGTGTCCCCATCATTCTCGGGCGTGACGGACAAGATCAAACTAAATGGGAACGGGCACCCCGGCTTCTTCTGAGAGGGCAGGTCCTTTCATAACCCTCCACTTCCTCCTCTCAGCCGTTGCTTCAGCGGGGAAACCCCTGGTCTTTCGCTCAAGCCCGGCCTGGGCAGGGGTCAGGGACAGATGGTGCTGGAAGCGGGGCTTCTCGGCTTTGGGGTGGCCAGGGGCAGGAGCGCCCCGGAAGGCTGGAGAATGAGGGGCACATTCTGGCTCCAGAGCAAACGGTGGCTGCGGGGAATGACGCGTCTTTAAGGGACACCACGAGACAGGTTACAGCGCCCGTGGCCGTGGACTCCTGACGCGCACCTCACGTTTGAGTCCTTGGTCTGGCGCCCTGTGCTGCCAGGCCCCCCACCTTTGGTCACAAGGGAAGCTCCTGGCCGAGCTCCAAGTGACCGCTGTTCCAGCGTTCCTCTGAGACCAGTGGTGGCCTTACGGACGCCTGACCCGAGACCCCCCCAATGCCCTTCTTCCCTAAAACTCTGCACGGGGCACTTCCAGACTGTCCGCTTCATCAACCCCGTTCCTGGGTCACCCTGGGGTTGTTTTGCCAGCAAAATGGGCTGGTTCTCAGGGACTCGGCCATGTCCCTTCTGCCCCTGGAAGGAGGGCGGCAGGAACCCGTCCTCTCCCGGCCCTGAGCCCCGGTGCAGAGCAAGTCCTTACCTGGCTCAACGACCACTCTGACTGGGGCCCCACGGTCCGTTCCACGTTTGCGGATCCCACACCAGTAGGTGTCCGTGTCGCTTGACCGGAGGTCACGCATGGTCACTGTGACCAAGCGGTCTCTGGGATTGTCCCTGATGGACACCCGGTCTCCCTGCACTTCCTCCTCTGATGCCCGGGTCTGAACGAGGATGTGGCAGTAATTCCAGTTTGCTCCTCGACACCACCACTTCCCGTAGGTCTCCCATCCTCGCCCATAGCGGCACGTCACGGTCAGCGAGCCGCGCTCCTGGCCCCTCACGAGCTCCGGGCCTCGGATGGAAACACAGCCTGGGAAACAGAACCCCAAGGTACAGATGCTGCCCCCTCCCCTCCGCCGGGCCTGGCCCAGGGGAGCCCTGGGCTCAGGTGGCACCAGGCTAACGTCCGCTGGACCAGGTTCCCAGCCTTCCCCACCGGTCCCTCGCGGACCCCTTGCAGCTCCTCCATCCAGCTGGCCCATTGCCTTCCGGCGCGACAGTCTGCCAGGCCCCTTCGGTCCGCCTCCGCTGGCCATGCTCCCAGCACGAGACCCTGCTCTTCTGGCACTTTCTGACCTGCCCCCTCGGCGCGGGTCTCCTCTGACCCCCTCTCTTCCTAACGCCGAACAGGAGTGCAGGACTGACGCAAGGATCCTGCACGGGGAACGGCACTAACTCACCATCCCAGACAGCTTGGCCCCGCCACCCCCCGAGCCTGCCCCGCTGCTCCCTTCTGACTGGCTGGTGGCACGTGGAGCCAAGTCCCCTGCAAAAGTGCTTCTCCGCCTCCTCCTCCGTTGTCCTGGTCCATGGGGACAGCACAGCAGAGCAGGAAGGGAAAATGCGTTGGGCGCAGGAAGACGCATCTACCACAGACAAGCGGGGAGCGCCTGCCTGAGTCTGGCTGCCTGTGGGTAACGCGGTGCCGCGTTCCACCTTGCGCCTGGCGCAGCGGGGTGTGCGTCGGACCCCGGGCGCTCGGGCTCGCTCGTGGGCCACAGGCCGTCCAAGGTCAGGTGCTCCTCTGGTGCGTGGGTCATGGTCATGGCACCTGCAGAGGTGTCCCCACTCCCCGCTGCCCCCCACCTGTCGCCCCTGCGTCTGGCCGTCTGCCCGGGTTATGTCCTGGAACTGCCTCTGCCTATTCATCTTCGAAATCTCCCAGGACGCCGCAGCGCCCTCCAGTACGCAGGGCGTGGAAACACGAGCAGCAGGGCTGGGGCACTGTAAGAGCGACAGGCCGTCTGAGTGAAACCCTTGTCCATAGTCTCCTGCCCGAATCGAGAAATCTGCCTCGGCACCGATAGCAGGTGACAATGACACCCGGAAGGAGGCACAGGCAGCCCTGGGGAGAGCCCAGGGCAGGCGCCCGGGGAGCGTGGGGTGTAGGGCGGGGTTGGCGCTGGTCCCCCGCAGTCACCCTGCCCAGGCTCTGAAGTCATTGCTGAGTGTAGGTCGGTGCCTCGCTTTCCTCGTTGGGAGAAAGGGGGCCTGTCCCCCCCGTGCCAACACTGAGGAGCACCGACTCCGGGCCAGTCCCCATGACCCCCAGGGTTGTTAGGGGCTCACATAACCAAGCAGATAAGAGAATGTCCCTTCTAGGGGAAGTTGGGCCAGTCTGACGTCACCTGGTCCATTTTCTCTATTTCACTGCACAGAAATGACTCTGCCGTGACTAATGACAGCCTACTGGTGGGTGGCTTCTCGTTCACCTTTCACTGACCTCGCCCCCTTTCCAAGTGGACACATAGTTGAAGGGGGGGCTGTTTTCCCTCCCCAGAGCCACAGACCAACCCCGGGGGTCTCGGTCTTCATCTGGGGGAGAAGTGCTGGCGTGGGCGTGTCCGTAGGACGGAGACTGCGTGTGCGTGGCCGGGCAGGTGCGTGTGGTTGTCACCTGTCACGCACGCTGTGGCATCCCTGTGAGCTCAGCTGCCCCGGCACCCCGCATTGGTCACCGGCATGTCTCACCCACTGGGCCACCAGGGGTCCTCTTTTTAACGACCAGTCCTGTGTCTCTTTCCCCTTCATGTCCTCAGGGCCTGGGGCATGCCTGGCACCAAGGAGGACCCCTGTGCACTTTCCCTGAGTCAACTAACAAAGCCACCTCTCGTTTTCCCAGATGCCACACCTCCCCTTGCACATGGGACAGATGCTCTCTGCTCCATCCTGCCCCTGTGGTTCCAAGTCCCCAGGGCCCAGTGGCACTCACCTGGGAGGCTGAGAAGGAGGAGGGTGGGGGGCAGCAGCCACATGGCCCTGCTTCCGGCCCCACGCCCCTCTGACCTGCAGCAGGAAAGCAGCGCTGGACCCAGCTGGATGCGCAGAGCCCTGCAGAGCCTGGGCGTGTGTGCACTGCTGTCTAGACCGCCTTGGACGCTCTCACTCATTCACTTCCTTTTATACAGTCCGCGTTTCCTGCTTTCCATTATTCAGCAGAAGGAGTGTCCTTTTGTGATAAGTCTGTGTCAGAGGACCATAGCGTCCCCACTAGGGAGGAAGAGGAAGCAAGGGGACTGTGCAGGACGAGTAGGGCTGGGGAGGAGGGTCTGCTGCAGGGTCCAGGAGGGGAGGGCAGGGCACGTCAGCCCCAGATACTGGCTCCTCACTGCACCAGTGGGGCTCCGGACCCCTGCAGACACAATCAAATGAGAAGGCAACCTACAGAAGGAGGGACAATATTTGCAAATCGTACATCAGCTAAGGGGCATCATATCCCAAACACAGAGAGAGAACTCATACGACTCAGTAGCAACACCACGGAATCCAATTTGAAAAATGGGCAGAGGAGCCTGTTTCCAACAGAGACACACGAATGGCCAACAGGTGCACGAAAAGGTGCCCCTGATCTCACTAATCGGGGAAACGCAAATCAAAACCACGATGAGCTGTCTATCACCTCACACTTGTTGGCATGGCTGTCACCAAAATGACGAGCTGGAACAAGTGCTGGCAAGAATGTTTGGAACACAAGGAAGAAATAAACAGTCAACCGGTACAGAAGGAGTGAACAAGAATTGAAACACAGGAGGAGAGGCTTAGAAGCCTCTGGGACAACTTTAAACTTGCCAACATCCAAACCACAGGGGTGCTGGAAGGAGAAGAGGAAGAGCAAGAAACTGAAAATTTACATGAAAAAATAACGAAGGAAAACCTCCCAAATTTGGCAAAGCAAACAGACATAGAGCTCCAAGAAGCACAGAGACTGCGAAACCAGCTAGACCCAAAGAGGACCACCCCGAGACACATCATCATTAAAATGCCAAAGGTTAACGATAAAGAGAGAATCTTAAAAGCAGCGCGAGAAAAGCAGAGAGTTACCTACAAAGGGGCTCCTATAAGAGGATCAGCTGATTTCTCGAAAGAAACTTTGCAGGCAAGAAGGGACTTTGAAGGCAAGTATTCAAAGTGATGAAAAGCAGGGACCTACAACCAAGATGACTCTGTCCAGCAAAGCTGTCCTTCAGAATGGAAGGGCAGATAAAGTGCTTCCCAGACAAGGTAAAGCTAAAGGAGTTCATCCTCACCAAGCCATTACTAGATGAAACGTTGAAGGGACTGACGTAAGAAAAAGAAGATCAAAGCTATGAACATGGAAATGACAACAAACTCACAGCTCTCAACCACAGGCTCTAAAACAAAAACAAAAACAAAGGAAGCAAACAACCAGAAGAGGAACAGAATCATGCGTATGGGGATCATTGAGCAGGTTATCAGCTGGGAGGGGGAAAGGGGAGAAATGGGGAAATGGTGCAGGGATTAGGAAACAAGATAGACAGGGGGAAGCTACGAAAAACAGAGAAAAGGGTGGAAGCTGGGAACTTCTATGCACGGCCCATGGACATGAACTAAGGGCGGGTGGGATCGTGGGAGGGAAGGAGGGTTCCGGGTGGAGCGGATCAAAGGGAGAAGGAAAGGGACAGCTGTAACAGCACAATCAATAAAAAGTGCTTAGAAAAAGAATGCAGGGAAAACAGGAATCTCTTGCATTACGAGCGGGGAACAAATTGGAGCCACCACGATGGAAAGCACAGAACGCAGAGGTTCACAGCATGGGTGACCTAAGCGAAATGAGGAAGGAAAACGGTGTATGACATCACTTATACGTGGAACCTGAAAAAGACCAAACGGACCAAACGGAGCTGTGGCTAGACGGGGCCAAGGGAGGGGTGGAGGGGGTGTCAGACATCCAATTCAAAGATAAACTCTGGGGTCCAAGCTACGGATGTGACTGTTGCGGCCAATACCATATACAAACCTGTCCCCAACGTGTCAAGCCAGGAGCAGCACAATTAAAACAACTTGCGCAGCCGATGCGTCCGGGACAGACCCCGTACACAGTTGCACGGGGAAGCTGCTGAAAGTGTCGATCGGAAATGTTTCCACCGCAGAAAGGCAGAGAGCGCTGACACCGTGGCGCTAAGCATGACGCGAACACGGCCCTGCGAACGTCCACGGTGCTGCAGGTCAGTTATATCTACGTACAACTGAAAAACCAAGTAACCTCGGGAACCGTTAAACATGAACTCTGGAAACGCGTGTGAACACGTGTGTCAAAACTGTGAGGAAAGTGAGGAGGGGGTGGCTGTCTAGTAGGGACGAGCCCTGCGGCCCGGCCGGCTGCATCTCCGGGTGCCGGGAGGGCTGGTCGGGTCGCGGGCAGCGGTTGAGGTCGACGAAGACGTAACAGCGACCTGGGGACCTTACGTTGACTAGGGGTCCGTTGCCGGGGCTCTGCCACCTCCCGGGAGGGTACACCGGCCTAGCCAGCATGCGTTTCTGAGGTGCGTGTTTTGCGCGTCTGCAAGGGAAAGCTCTCTAAAGAGTTCACAGAGTCTTCGGACAAACGTCAACAGTGACACGGCATTTATTAGTCACCAGGTCACTCCCTCCTGGTGGGGCTGGGTCCTTGGCGGAGCGTCGGTGGGAACGGGCGGGCGTCACCGGTGCTCAGCCTGGGGTCCCCCACGGCCCCCCGAGCCCGGCAGAGGCCGGCTCACCCAGAGCACAGCCCCGAGCATGCCCAGCAGCAGGGGCAGCTTCAGGAAGACCAGGAGCAGGAAGTGGACGCTGCTGAGCAGGGACCTGCGGGGGACACGGGGACACACAGTGAGCCGCACCTGCAGGGCACGGTGCTCCCGCTTTCTGCCCGTCCCTCAGCCCCGGTCCTGAGGCCGCAACAGTCCCCGTGCAGGTCAGCCATGGACGGGGCTCTGCCCCTGCCTCTCTGGCTACCAGTCGCCCTTGAGCACTGGGACCGTGGACACGGGGCAGGGCTGCCGGCAGACCCAGGGGCTCGGGGGGCCCTGGGCCCCAGAGCAGGACGTGTCCTCAGCCCTCCGAGTTGGCGGGTCACCCGCCTGTGGTCTAGGACTCAGCAACGTGGATGTCGGTTGGGCATCTTCTCTCCTGCAGCCCGCACGTCACGCAAGCAGCACGCCCTGGTTTCCTCACAGCCAGCGCGTGCGAACCTGGTGCCGGCTGCTGGTGCAAGGGCCCTGCTCAGCTGCCCCTCCCTCCCCCAGCATGACCCTGCAGCCGGGCTTGGGGGAGGCCCAGAACCCCAGGGCTCCCCTTCCTGCCCTGGCCTGGGCCGGGGCCCCAGGGTTTCCTCTGCAAAACTCTGCACCCACCCACCCTCCGCTGGGAGCCTCGTTTACACAGGTGCCTGGGTCCGGCAAGTGGCCTCTAACCAGCAGGTCACGAACTGAACAGCAAACCTGAGCTCTCTGCAGGACCCTAGTTTCCCTGAGTACCGTCAGGAACTGGCATGTTCACATGTTAACATAGGTGTTGACCCTGCCCCTTGGAACGCGGCTTCTGTCGGCATACAATGCCGTCCGGGTGGTCGTGAGCGCCCCGAAGCCGAGAGGGGAGCCTGGCACACAGTAGGTGCTTCGTAATTAGGTTATGAGATTGATGAATGAAGAAGGGGCCAGGAAAGGATATAGAACCCGCCCCCCACCTGCACGGCCACCTAGAGGAGAGCCCACCAGGTGTCAAAAATCCCAGGAGGGGGCCTTACTGAGGTTGTTGGCTGGGCTCAGGGGTCTCCGGCCTGGTCGCACCGGGTGACGTGATCACCGACAAGGAGAAGGGTGTGCCCCAGCTGTTCGTGAACGTCTCCCGGGCAGTTGGGGAGGCTAAAGGAGAACCCATGTCAGGCTCTGTGTCCTCCCCTGTCCCCTCCCTTTCAGCTGTGTGGCTTCAGCTCAACCAGTCAAGGCCACATAGGCCACCTGGACAGATGTGCTGTGTCCACCAACCCCCTGTGGCCATAGCCAGGCCCCTCCCCAGCACCCCCGGCAGGGACCCTGTGGCCTGGTGGGCTCGTTCAGATGCAGAGTGAGTGGGGAGGGCACTGGGCTCCAGGTCACAGGCAGCCACAGCCACACCTTTCTCCTCCCTGTTCACCCTGCGGGGGCCAGGGGATGTTCCCTCAGTGGCCACCGACCAGAGCAGTGGGTGTCCGGGACCCTCAGCATGGCTGACGGCTTGCTCAAGACTCACAGGGAACAGAGATGTGTAGCAGGGTCATCCCTGAATGACGGGACCCCACAAACCTTCAGGACATACAAAGACCCGAAGTCTTTGGTTGAGAACCTGGTACTAGTGGGATGCGATTCAGAGATAAAGCTTTGAGAGGTGGTCTGGTCCTGAGGGTGGGACCCCCATCCATGGGGCCCTGGTAGGAGCGGGTGTAGCAAGTCTGCCTTCCGGAGAAGGGCCCCCGGCCCCAGCGGCCCCTGAGCACAGGCCCCAGGCCTCAGGAACAGTGAGCAGCGCGTGTCTATGGTTTAGAAGCACCAGGCTGTGGTGTTTTGTTGGAACAGCGTGTAAAGCATGTGCACTCAGTCCCGCCAATGGTCAGCCAGGCAGCCCCAGGGCAGTCCTCTCTGGCGGGGGACAGGAGCAGAGAGACGCACGCAGGGGACCCGCAGGGCGTGGTCTGTCCTGGAAGCCACGGGAGGACAACCCTTCTCAGGCGTCACGGGGCTGAGTGGGTTTCGGTTCCTCTCTCTTAAATAAGAACTCGGGGCGTGGGAGGGAGCCTCCCGCGTGAGAATGAGAAGGGAAGAGCTGCAAGAAGGAACACGGGAGGGCCTGCTTGACCCTCTCTCTCCCCTCGGTCTGAGGGAGGCATTTCAGGGGTGCCTGGGGACTCGCTCCTGTGGACGTCAGGCCTCAGAGAAAGGGGGGGAGAGACAGCGCCAGACTGAAGAGGCAGGGTTGTCCCCGGAACAGGGGCCTGGGGGCTTCTCCTGGCCCCCCCATGGCTGCTGCGGACCCGCAGGACTGCGGCTGGTGCCAGACGCCCTCCAGGGACACCTTCTCCCGGGCCAGGCCCAAGACGGCCAGCGGCGAGAGCTGGGCTGTTCCCACAGGGTCCCCTTCTGAGCGGGCCTAGCTCTGTCTGCTATGGGGACATAGCAGCCTGTCCCCAGAGTCAGGGCCGCTCCCGGCCTGCCACACCCAGGAGAGACCCTGCAGAGTCTGTCAGGGCCTGGCACACAGCGGGGTCTGCAACGGCCAGAGGTGTGCCTGTGTGCATGTGTGTGCGTGCGTGTGCACGTGTGGGTATGCACGTGTGCACATATGTGAGTGTGCATTGTGCTCTGCTCACTGCCCATCCCCCACCCCAGCTCTTCAAGGCCCCGACTGCCCCGACCAACCGGCAGCCACAGGTCACGCAGCCTGGAGCAGGGACGCGGACGCGCGTGCGGCTCACCTGGGATCACAGTCACCACAACCTTGAAGGTGAGGTCCTCAACCAAGGTTTCATGGATCCCACACCAGTACGTGTCTCCATCCTCCTCTCTGAGGCGCTCCAAGGTCACTGTGAAGGTGCGGTTTGCTGGATCGTCCCTGATGGACACCCGGCCTCTCCTCATTTCTCTCCGGGTCTTCGTGGTCTCCACAATCTTGTTTAAATTCAGTACGGAACATGGGTTTCTGCACCAGTATTTCGTATTTTCCGTGTACCTCTCCTCATACCGACACCGCACGCTCAGGGATCCCCCCACGATGCCCGTCACGCGTCTGGGGCCACTCAGGGCCAAACAGCCTGGAAGACAGCCCAGTGCCCGCTCCTCAGCCACAGAGCCGGGGTCAGGCACCCTGGGGTGCAGGTTCCTCAGGGGCCCTCAGGGTCTGGAGTCAATGGAAGAGACCGGCCTTCCCTCATCCCAGGAGAGGGGTGACGGGAAGTGGCTCCCTCCTTCCAGAGGGGACACAGGGAGAGGGTGTCCACGGGGACAAGAAGGGCCATGGTGGGAACACTGAGCATGTGCACACGTATGTGCGTGCGTGCGTGTGTGTGTGTGAGATGTATCAAGGCCACATCTCCGATTGTGATCATTCAGGTGACAATCACAGGCCCTCCGTCCCCAGCGCTCCTCTGCCCACCACAGTGATGACTCACCTGCCTCCCCTCTCAGTCCCTGGGTGGCTGCGGAGGCAGGAGCTGGCCGCTCCCGGAAACGTCTGGCCTCCCCTTCCTTCCTGGCCTGTCCTCTCTCCGTCCTGTTGGCCTGCTCCTCTCCCTCAGCCACCCTGGTCCTTCCTCATGGCGAGCTCCCCGTGGGGCCCAGGGCCACTCACTCACCTAGGGCCTGGACAAGGCAGAGCAGGGAAGGCAGCCAAGTGGCCGTGTGCCCCGGGGCCATTCCTGCAGCGTCCGCCACACAGTGCTGGGGTTCCGGGGTTTGCTTCTGCTTTTCTGGCCTCTGCTTCCTTGTCAGCCTGGTTTCAAGTCCAATGCCTGAGCTGCTCCAGGGCAGGAAGCTCAGAGTGAGCAGCCGCCCGGGGCCAGGGTCCCCCGGGAGGCTCGGCCCCTTCTCCAGACTCCGGCTCTCGTGGCCACGCAGGGCAGAGCCAAGCTGGGTTGCTTCCACCCGCTGTGATACGCCACTTCCTTGTGGTCGGCGTCGGCAGTCCTGCGGAGGGAGACCTTGGAGGTGACCACAGAGGTGTTATGACCCCCCAACAGGTAGGGCAGGCTCCCGGGTGAGCCTTGACCCGGTGGGGTCCCCACTCTTCTTCCCACTACAACCTCAGCTGCTTTCAAAGGTCCCACCTGGTCCTGGGGTCCTATCTGGTTCTCGGACCCCCCAAGGCTGCGTCTTCCCCTCTGTGTGTTCCCCTGGTCTGCGGACACAGGTGTGGAGCGGCCCTCAGGCTTTTACTCACTCTTCTTCTGAAAGTCACCTCTGCTGTGACATTGGGGACAGAGGGTGGAGCATGGACAGGGTGAGTTCGGGGTGTGAAGACACTGAATGGGAAGCCAGAGGCCCATCCAGAGGCCCAAAGAGGCCAGTCAGCCCAAAGGCATTGGCTGCCGGGGTCCCTGTGGGGCTCCCAGGGTCTCTGCAACGCACAGAGATGGGGATGGGCCTGCCCAGAAGGTGGGGAGGCAGGTCTGTCTCACACACGCTCACGGTGGCTTTTGGGCACAGTTCCCCTGCAACGGGCAGGGAGGCAGGTCAGGACACAGGGCCTATTTTAAACTCTTTCCTGGTTGACGCTGGTTTCTCAGCCTTCCCTGCAGAGCCCAGGTCTACCCATCTCCCCGAAAAACTCTCTCCACGATCCAGGCCACCCTCCCCAGGCGTGGCAGCCACCCGAACCCTGTAACGTGGGGATCTGCCCCCTCACTCCCCGTCAGGCCTCACTGGAACCCTCTCCCAGCTGCCCCTCCCTCCGTTTTCTCTGACGGACACGGGGCCTCTGTCCTCTCAACACTACGGTGACACCCCTCTGTTCCCAGTGCCGCAAGGGCCAACAGAGGTCACTAGCAGTCAGCACCTTGTGGCACGCCCTCTGCTTGCGACCCGCACTCCTCGCTCAACCTGCTCGGCCCGGGTGGACCTGACTGGGGTCTCACTCCCCCCTCTCCTAGGTGACCCTGTAGGCACAGCGTCCACCCCTCCAAAAGCAGGTCTTGGCCCCTGCCTTTCGCTCTCCCTGGGTCCCTTTCCCCGTCCTCTCCCTGCCTGTCCCCGCTTGTCCTGGAGGGTCTACCTGGACGTCACCTCCTGAGGCAGGTTCCCCCGGTGGCCCTTCCATGGGGTCGCTGCTGGTCTGTGACCCCTGTGTTTGTCCTCCGCAGCTCACCAGGCTTGGTGACAGGTTTCCTTCGGTGGTTCGTGCCCCTCTCCCCCGCCGGGAGAGCGCTTACGTCCTAATGGCATTTGGCATCTGTTTTCCTTGCCCCTGAGTGACCCAGTGCCCGGCAGTCACTGGGCATTGGTGACAAATGGTCAGCTCGTGATAGGTACTTGCTGAACTGGCTGCAGATGGGCGAGTGGGCGAGTGGGTGGGTGATTAAGGGTGGGATGGCCGTAGAGACCGGCCCCTCGGCCCACTGTGGCCGCTAGTGTTTGTCTGTATAAGCAATTCCCCGGGCTGCCCTCCTCCAAAGGCTGGGCTGGGCTGGAGGATCTGTTTCCGGGGTGGTGGCCCCCTCCCCTGGCTGGTGGCAAGAGGCCTCAGCTCCTTGCCCAGGAGAGCGGATGGGGCGCCCTGGCCAGGTGGTTCGGTGGGCTGGAGCGTCATCCTATGCACCACAAGGTCGTGGGTTCGATTCCCAGTCAAGACAGAGGCCTGGGTTGCAGGTTTGACCCCCAGGAGGCAACCAATCCACGATGCTCCCCTCTGGTCTCTCTCTCCCCACGGGTTCGGGGACATAAATAGAGCTGATTGAGTGACTTCACGTCATGGCCACTAGCTTCTCTGAGTGCGCGGCCCAGGGGGGTGCGAGGCACAGTGTATCTTAGGACCTAGCCCTGCAAGTCGCGTACTATTGCTTCTGCCTTGGACAGGAATCAGGTGTGTCTCCGTCTTCTAAGCCTGGCTTGGCTGCCCTCCCCGGGGTTCAGTCTTTGGGGCCTCCATCTACTCCAGTCTGAACTGCCCACCGGGCCCACTGGCTGCACCTGGAACTCCGGCCCCTGGCCCCCTGAGCGTCTGAGTCCTCATCTGCTTGGTACCAAGGGAGACAGGTGGACCCCCCAACTCAGACAGCCCAGGCTGATGAGAGGACGGGGCTGGGGGAGCCGGCAGGATACAGGAGTTTAGTTCTGCTACTTGTGGTACCGGGCAGCTGGGGTGCAAACCCCGGGGAGAACTAGACTCTGTCCTTGAGGAGTCCACAGGGAAGCTCTGCAAGTTCTTCAAGCTCTGTTGGTGGCTTTAAGAACTGCCACCAGCCCAGGCGCTGACCTGCAAACTCAAAGGTCGATGGTTCGATTCCCAGCCAGGGCACGTAACCAGGTTGCAAGCCAGGTCTCCAGCCAGGTCTGTGGCTGGAGGCAGGTGAAAGGCAACCCTACATGGATGTTTCTCTCCCTCTCTGCCTCTCTCCCGTCCCCTCTCTCTAAAAAATAATAAATAAATAAATAAATAAAAAGAGGAACTGCCACCAGTGTGCTCTGGTGTTAGCTTGGTTCTTCTTGCAGATGAGGCCCGGAAACGTGTTTCCATCCTTGAGCGCCAGGTTGTTGTCAGAGCAGCCTTGCTCTGAAAGATCACCCAGAGACCCAGGTGAAAGTGGCCCATGACTTTGTTA
The DNA here is from genome assembly GCA_004026585.1 of Noctilio leporinus. NCBI lineage: Eukaryota > Metazoa > Chordata > Mammalia > Chiroptera > Noctilionidae > Noctilio > Noctilio leporinus. The sequence goes on along the minus strand of PVIW01000044.1, from coordinate 324,638 downwards.
GGGGCATCATTCCCCTGCCCCCGACCAGCTTGAGGGCCCATGGAGCGGGGGAGTGCACTCCTGGCCCCCTCGGGCCTGTAGGAGTCCCCCACACGCTTCGGCTTGCAAGTAGCAGAGGGTGTGGCGCCGGATGTCAGATCAGGGCATTGTCCCTTGGTCACTGTCAACACATACGGGCCAGTGTTTTTCTCCAGCGGATTCCCGTGCACCCTGTGGTTCCGACCAGGTTTATTAGCACGTCTGTCCGCTGTGGCTGCCCCTATACCCGACAGCTGGGACTTCTCAGGGTTCACTTCCTGATTCTGGAGCCGGTGCCATGCTGAACCTGCAGGTAACTTCCGGGAACCGGGGCACGGAATTGAGAAGGACCCCCTTGGTCCAGCTGTCCATGGCAGGGGTTGGGGCCAGAGACCCCCACCTTTGACTAGCACGCAGCTTGGGCACAGGGGAAGGGTCCCAACCACGTAAATGGCACCTCCGGGCGAGCTTACACCTCTGCGGACTTACCCCGTGGCCACACCCCAGACCTGCAGGGGCAGGGCCTGCCCAGGGCCTGCGGAAATTACTCAGACTCTTCCACCTTAAAACCTGCTTGGTTTCTTTACTCGGATTCACCAATTTCCTTCTCACAAACCCGCAGGCAAGTCTCCCCCCCCTTGTTCCTCTCTCTTCCTCTGCCTCCTGCCCCACCCCCACCCCCACCCCGGGGCTCCCAGGGGCTCCTCCAGCGCCCCGGCGGTGGTGCTGATGAGAATACACTTCTTCTTTCCTAAGACATTGCCCAACTTCGCACCCCCTCCCGTAGGAACCCTTTTAAAACAAATTCTGGGTACGCATTAAAACGTCCCCTTAACTCTCCAGTCTGCTTCTTGACGAACTCAGACGGGTCCTGAGCGGCCGGTAGCCCAGCTGTCCGTCCTGGGGGTCTGTCCTGCCATGGGCGGCCGCCGGGCGTTCGTGCTGCTCCTGAGTGGCGAACGCATCTGTCCAACCCCTGCGAAGGGCGGCCTGCAGTGCCCGACCCTTGTGGGCACATCAGCCCGGGGCAGGGGAGATGCTCCGGGGGGCACCCGCTGGCTCCGGGCATGACGGGTAGCTGGGGGAGCAGGGGCCTGGTTAGATCCCGTTTCTGGGGGTCCACGGCGGGGGGCGAGGGCTCTGGCCCTGCGTCTCCGACCTCTAAGACAAGCAGATTCTTCACCCACGTTATATACAGGCTTTCGCACAGGCGACGTACTTGGTTAAGACGTGCGCTCAATGTTTCTTTTTAACGTCTCTGGCGGTTAACTCGGAAGGGGCTGGCAAGGTCAGGGTCAGCATCTCCTTCCTCCCTCCTCCGAGCGGCTGTAACTCCAGGCAGGAAATCGAGGGGCGAGGATGGCCGTGGGTTGTCTTGGCGGACGGGGTTTGCCCACACGCACCCCGCTGAGGCCTGTGCACCCAGAGGACAGCACCCAGCATGCTCAGAAACAGGGGCACCTTTAGGAAGATGAGTAGCAGGAAGTGGACGCTGCTGAGCAGGGACCTGGGGAAAGCGCAGGGACAGGCAGTAAGTTTCCTCCAGGGCCGGCGGTCCAGCCCTCACCCCCCTTGGAGCTCAGGTCCTGCGGCCTCAAAGCTCAGCATCAGCGGGAACCTGGCGGCCCCAGGCCCCAGACTCCTGTCCTTCCTTCAGCTCAGGGCCAGGGCCCCCTTGAGAACAGGGGGCCGGAAGTGGACAGGAAGACAGGACCCAAGGCCAGCCCTGGCTCCCACCGGCCGCTCTCTGAACCCATGGATTGATCCCTCGGCCATTGATACGCACAGGAACTCGGTTCCGGTGGGGACCTACTCCAAGGACACACGTCCCCGCCTAACCACTCCACACCAAATTCAAGTCTCGCTCGTCCTTCTGTAAAGCCACCGGAGAGCGGATGTGCTGCTCAAAGCATCCGATGACATGTACTCCGGAGAGCAACCTCCCCAAGCTCAGCCTGGGCCAGCCCCCCGCCCCTGGGTCCCCGCGCGCTGCCCCCTTCCGGCTCCTCACACAGCAGCCACCCCGCTGGTACCCTGCCCCGGACCCTCTGCCCACTTGAGCTTCCGGTAGCCATGGAGAGGCCTGGGCCGGCCAATGGGCTCCCGCGCCAGCCCCTGCCCCCGTGCCTGGGGGACCTCTCAGCTGTGGGGGTGCACAGGGCAGGCCACCCTCCGCCTGGAATGTCCCAGGCCAGATTCTTGCCTGGAGGGCTCTCCCACTTCCCGCAGTCCTGCTCCCGTGTTGCTATGTGAGAGGCCTTTGCTCTTCACTCTGTATAAAATAGGGAGCCAGCCACCGCCCCCCTCCAATGGCAGGGACAGAAGTCATCATCCTGACGTGCTCGTGCTCATGGGCAAGGGGCAGGTCCGGGCGGAGCTCAGTCCAACAGTGACCCCCCGTTCACGAAGCACCCTGCTCCCTGGCATCCCCTCCGTCAGATATGACACCTGGATCTGGGGAAACCGACTGAGACCATCTCTGTTACTCAAGAGCCTTTTTCATGCCTGACCACCTCCCCCCACACCCAGCACCCTGTCCCATCACCTGGTTGCTTCATTTCCCTCCCTAGTCGTGATCAATGACTGACGTTTCCTCTACCTGTTGCTCTATCGATCACCAGTTACCTATCCATCCAATCGCAGCCACCCCATCCCTCTATCCATCTAGCCACCCACCCATCCACTTGGTCGTTGTCTGAATTTGAAAGAAAGTCCCGGGGAGCACTTGCACCCGTGTCTGGCGCAAGAGAAGGAAGCTCAGGGTTCGCTGGGTGAGAGGGGCATTGAGGAAACCAGCGTACGGGGAGCCCTACCCTGGGGGAGGAGCCAGGCAGGGGGTGGAAGACCCAGGGCGCGGCCGCCTTACCTGGGCTCCTGGCCGGGGGGTGCAGGTGGCCCTCCGGGGCTCTCGCTGCTGGAGGCTGTGGTGGAGGGTGAGGGTGAGCAGCGGGGCCCCGCGCCCTGCCCACCACCCTCCCCACCTGGCACCTAGCTCCTCGTGGTCCTGGCTTTATAAACCAGAGGGGACTCCGGGCAAGGGCTGAGCAGGTGTGTGGCCACAGTGTGGCCATCGTGTGGCCCTAGTGAAACCCAGGCCTGACCAGGGTTGATCTAGGGAAGTTTGAAAGCAGGGGACAGGGGCACCTCACATGCCGATAGCTGGACAATGCTAGTGGCCCCAGACAGGTGGAATCTGCACCCAGCCCCCTCAGCCCACCCAGCTCCCCGGACATTGGCCGCCTTACGGGTACCCTTCAGGCAGGAGCCCGCCATGTCCGGCCAACTGGGAGGAAGACCCTCAGGCTCAGACCCCCAGGAAAAGCGCTGGAGCGCTGGGCCGTCACCCAAAGGGGTGCCTCCTGCAGCCCCCGCAAGCCCCTCTCTCGGGCTGCACGCGGGCACGGAGAAAGCCCTGGGGGCGGAGGGAGCCCAGGCACAGAGGAAACCCTCAGGGCGCTGAGATGGGCAGCAGAGAAAAACAGCCCCTTGAGACCGATCAGGAAGGGAAGCACTCTCGAAAGAAGAACAGCTTGAAAGAAGGAAGGACTTAGGAAAAGATTAGGACACAATTTAAACAGAAAAAGATGCTGCAGGTGCCCCATGCCTGCCCCCACGCCCCCTGCCCTCACAGGCCGGGTTACTGGCCTCGCTCCTGCCTAGCAAGACTGCCAGCAGCAGAAGGAGCGGAAGGGGGGGGGCCGGGGGGGCTGGAGATGACGTCAGACTGACCAAGGGCTGGAGGCTCCTTCCTGGGCCTTCCCCAGAGCCCAGTGGCCAGGGCCTCCAGGAAATGGGGTTCCCCGGGGCCAGCACCATAGCAGAGGCGGAGGAAAGGCCCAAAGGGTGGGTGCTAGAGAGGCCAGGGGGGGTCACCAGTCAGGGGGAGGAGGCTGGCAGCCTGGGCCACCCCAACCCCGTGTCTCTCAGGGTTCCTGACCCTGGGTGAGACCCTGGGCCCTGGGGTGCTGAGAGGTCTCAATCCTGAGAGCTCAAGCCAAGTGAGAAGGGGACCCCTTTGGAGCAGACATCCCCTCCCCCCACCTGTGTACATCCCCCCAGCCGTGAGTTGGCAGGAAGGGAACTTGGGGTCCTCTGTCCAGAGGGACCTGAGGACACAGGGCCTCCCCTCTTCACCTTGAGGCCCACAGGGGTTGTCAGCAGCTGGGGTGGTGGCGGGGAACAGAGGCCAGGCCCCCTCACACGTTCGGACCCTCACACGTGCCTCCCCCACCCACACGCGCCCAACACACGCGGTCCTGAGGCTCAGATGCATCGGCCCCGGGCCCGGGCGCCCTCTGAGGAGTCGGAACTGGCTGGGGGTCTGCACAGGTGGGCTCGGACTCCTTCATGGCTGGCACCAGAGGAAGGAGGGTCTTACCTGGGGAAACGAACACTTGAACCTGGAAGAGGGGTTCGGGCAGGAAGCTGGAAAGCCCATCCTCCACCATCATGGTGGAGATCCCGCACCTGTACTTCCCTGCGTCATTCATGGTGAGGTTCTCCAAGGTCACCGTGAAGAAGAGGTTTTCGGGGTCATCCGAGATGGACACCCGGTCCCGCCTCTCCTCTTCCCCGCTGGTCTCCAACGGATCCGAGATGAGCGGCAGGCATGGTTGTCGGCACCAGTATTTGGTAAATGTCTTATATTCCTTTTCGTACCGACACTGCACGCTCAGGGATCCGCCCTCGGTGCCCGTCACCACCTTGGGGCCGCTCAGGGACCAGCAGCCTGGAAGACACAATTCGTCTTGTCTTCATGCTGAAGGGCCCGGGCCGGAGGGTGTCGGGTCATCCGGAAGTCACCGTGCGACCAGAGGAAGCGGGGCTCAGACACCCACCGGGCCTGGCTGTTTGCAGACACAAAGGGGGACGTCTGAGGAGACCCCTGGGGTGGGGTTCTGAGCCTCAGAGGCCAGGCCCCGCCTCTGTCCAGGCCCCTCATGGTGACGGGGGGGAGAGGAAGGCAAGTGGCCCAGACAGGTTGGGGGTCCCCAGAAGTGTCAGCCCTGAGAGAAGAGGCCTGTTGCCATTCATGACTCAGGATGGAATGAAGCCAGTCCAGCTACGTACAATCTGAACAAACGGATGGATGGGGAGGTGGATGGACAGATGGATGGACTAGAACACAGAACATAAGGGTGGGAAATGCAATAAAGCCCAGAGTGGAGGACGAAGAGGAAGCCTTCAGCTTCTGGCTGTGTCCCTGTCCCCACCTGTGCATCTGTGGCCACCAAGGTCATAGTCCCTGCTTATGGGCCAGGGTGTCAGGGGCCATTGAAGAAGGAGTCTTCTTGGCCTTGATTTGAGGGTCTCTGCACCTCGACTTCCCCCCGGAACAGCCCACTGCAGCAACACCGCCATCACTGAGTATCTTAGGGACCTGCTGCCTCTGGATGGTCCGACAGTGGTCCCTCCCACTGCTACCCCCACCAGCCTGGCCGCGCCGGGGTCTCGCCTTCAGGCCCTTTGTTGCCTCTAGGACTTTGACCTTGCCCTTCTTCCCCATCCTCTCTGGAGGCTCCTGTTGCGAATGATTGGGGCCCAGCCCCTAAAATCTCTGCTGCTGTCCAGGGTCACACGGACACCCAGGGACAGCTGCTGCCCGCTCTGCCCTGGACAGGCAAGGGTTAGCCCAGGGCAAAAGGCCACATTTCTGAAAGAGAATTCGCGCGTCATCTCTGCCTGCCTGTTCCTCTGTCCACACGTTCCGCCCATCCCTCCCTTCTTCCCGCCACCCTCCAGCCACCTGGGCAACATATTCTCATCCTCAGATTGTGAGACTTTCGCCCTATTTGATTCTAAAATGAGAAGAACAAGCATAACCTTTGCTTCCTCATTTTCTTTATACGCATCTTATTTCAGGTGGCCCCCTGGCGCTCCATCCCCCTGGGGGTGCTGCCCGCCTCCCGCCAATGCGCCAGGGCCGCGCGCGGTCCTCCACCAGGGCTGGTCTCCGCGCCAGCCGCCGGGGACACCACAACATTTGAAGACATTTTTGGTTGTCACAATGTGTGCAGGGAAGCTATTTAGTGGGCGAAGGCAGGGAGGCGGCTCAGGAAGCCTCCCACCGCGCACAGGACGGCCGCAGCACGGGGCAACCCAGGCGCGGAGGGCCGCCCTGGCTCCAGGGCACAGGATGCCCACCGGCCTCCAAGCGCGGGGCGCGCGGGCAGTGGCGGCTGTTCTGAGCTCTGCCTCTGGGGGCGCTGTTCTCCGCTCGCTAAAGCGGCCCTTCCCCGCGCGACGCGTCACTCCCTGAAGCCCACCCTGGGAGACCCTGGATGGGAAGACAGTGCGGGGACACCTGAGCCCCACCCAGAGCCCCCCTCTCCTCTGATGCGCCTCCGATTCCACCCGGCCCCCCCCAGAGCACGCTCCGTGCCCACCAGCGTGGACTGGCCTGTCCCTCTCGTGTAGGGACATAGTGGTGGCTGACACACTATTATTAATTACTAGTATTACTATTATTATTATTATTATTATTTTAATCGGTGACCTTGGAGGTGAAAGTGTCTGGATTTCAGCCTTGGCTGTGTCCCTCCTGGGCTCACTAGGGTAAGCGATCTGCACCAATCAGGCCAAGATAAGGATTAGTCTCTGGGGAACCAGATGATTCAGTGACTCACCCAGTGGAGTACCAGTTCTCCACCCGCCTCTCCCTTCCCGGCCGCGTATGCCTGATTCTAACAGTAATGGTAATAACGATGAAAATGACTAGATTTCCTGGCTGGTGGCACAGTGGGGAAGGTGCGTGGGCCTGCGAACCCAAAGGTCGCTGGTTCGAGTCCCAGCCAGGGCACATGACCGGGTTGCCAGCCAGGTCTCCAGCCAGGTCCTCAGCTGGAGGCAGGTGAAAGGCAACCATACATGGATGTCTCTCTCCCTACCCCTCTCTCTGGAAATAATAAATAAAATCTTTTTAAAAACATATTTTTAAAATAAATCAGTAAGTAAGTAAAATGGCCAGATTTGCTCTGGGCTTCGCATGTGCTCACCACGGGGAACGTATTTTCTATTTAACCCTCATCCTATGCCAGGGAGGGTTTACAGGCGTGCCTCGTCCCGTCTGCTTATGCTCTTGTTCCTTCCCTGCCCGTGACCACCCTTTTCCCACCCGAGCCTGACAGGGCAGACTTCCCAAGGCTCGCCGACGGCCCCCTCACCTGGGACACAGAGAAGCAGCAGGGCCCACGGCAGCCTCATGGCCCTGGACGTGTCCAGCAGCCGCCGGCCGGGGCTGGATGGAGGCTCCTTGCTCAGGACCCGCTCGCCAGTCCCCTCCTCCGCTCTGCCCTGCGCAGGCCTGCTTCCTCCTTCGGCCCCAGCTTGTTTCTGTTTTCAGGGCTGGTTGGTCAGAAACGAAGGGAAACTGGGGGTTCAGAGCATCTCACAGTTGGGACAACAGTGATGAATATTTGAATTTGCAGTTCCTGTTCCTCTTCCCATACTAGAGGACACCCCTCCCATTCTCAGCTTCAACCAGTCACCCTCCTGCTAAGTCACAGCAGAACCTCCGCTGTCTGGGTTCCCGTCCCTCCGCATTTTCCGAGCAGGCCCTGCCCTTCCCCAGCAGCTGACTTCCTGCTGCAGACAGGTGCGGCCCGGGCCTTCGCTGGACAGGACCCGCGTCCTGCAGGGCCCAGGGCACATGGAAAGGCCCATACTCAAAATATTAAGAATTTCAAGAGAGGAACAATACATGTGGCCTCTAAGTGCAGGGCCCAGAGTTCTCTGGCCCTGTCTCTGGGTGGGACACGTGTCGTGTGGCTGGGTCCACCCTGGGGGCTTTGCTCTTCTGAGCCCCCAGCTCTTGGTCTGCCCTCACCAGCCCCCAGGAGCCTTGAACGGTTTCCCGTGTTGGTCACGTGCTCCTGACCGGTCTCCGTTGCTCTGGCTTCGCGGAGAACTTGGCAAACCACCCTCCAGCCTCGCCTTCAGCCTGTGTGGCTGGAGGAGGAGCCAGGATTCCCACGGGTACAAGGTTTCGGTGCACCGATGGGTAACTCAGAGTACCTGGCCAGAAACAGAGCCTGCCTCCGAAGCAGCCGCAGAAGATTTACGGAGGCCGCACGGTCCTAAGACGCTTGACCCAAGAACTTAGATCTGTGCAGGCAGGAAGCACTAGAATTCTGGGGTTTTTTGTCTAACAGCTTCTCTTAGTTGGGTGTCTCAGTAAATAAGCTTCGTACCGGTTCCTTTTTGGCTTCCTGAGGAGGCTTCGTGTTCTCCGGCGGTTTGTGCGTGTCCGTGTGTCTGTCTGGGTGCCTGTGCGCCCAGCTCCCCCCGGCAGTGGCGGTCCCCTGCGCAAGGTGCGAAGCAGTCACGCCTGGTGGCGAGATGGAGGAGCAGAAGCTGGCTGCAAGCGAAGGAGTTTCCAGTCCCCGTGCCTCCCTGTGCATATGCCGGGCTGTGCCCCCTAATGTAAACCTTGGGGTTTCACAACATGAAAAGGGACAACATCGTCTATGCTTTTTATCACTTTTTGTGGGGTTTCATCTAAAAGTGTTTTCTTTTCAACCGGGCCCTGGAAGAAAACTGTCCCCTCGAAAGTGACTGTGAGGTGCCGCGGGAAGTCCTCGTTTGCCACTTTTTAGCTGGGTGCTCCCCGGTGGGTCACGTGACTGCCCTCAAGGCAGGGTTCAGGCTCTCGGCCTCCTTCCCAGCTGCTCCATCTGGGTGTAGCTGGCAGTCAGTCACCGTGTGCATCTCCCCATCCGTGTGTGTGCGCGGGCACACGCGTGTGTGTTCTTTCCTGTCCTCCAGGAAAAGTAGCACGTGATGGGTATCATTCTGCACCTACGGTGCCGTTGCAATCAGTGCATATCAATACCTACAGGGTTTGTCTTCCATGGCTTCATAGTGTTCCATGCATCTACATATATGCTATTTGTTTCATTCTTTCCCTCTCAATGGGAGTTCACATTGTTGTCTGGTTTTTGGCAGCTGGAGGCAATTCTGTAGCATCGGTCTTTGCACTGTGGTCTGATACCATGGGCGGCCATACCTCTAGGCTACACTTCTGTAAATAAAGCAGCTGCAGTTGCAGGTCCGAGAGCTTTCTGATGTTGATGGGTATCACAAAAGAGGTTGGATAATTTTCTGCTGTGCGTAGGCGTGTTAATCAAGGCGGACCCCACTCACAACATTGAATAGCGACCACCTTTGGTCTTTATAAGTCTGACCTAGACCGGGATTGCTGACTGAGCATGGCCTGCACCCCACAGAGCAGGCCCTGCAGAGTGGGCGCTGCTGCAGGGTGGGGTGCGGGTGACGGAAAGAGGGGAGAGGGAAGAGCAGTGGACTGCCAGGTGATTCCGGGCCCACAGGGGACGACCGGCCGCAGCCTGCTCTGGCCCCCGCCCCCCAGCCGCCTCTCCTCCCCGCACCCAGCTTTAGCAAATGCCAACGTTTATTCAGAAAAGAAGTAGCACCTTCAGTAGCTTAGGGACAAAGAGAAAAGGATACAAGCAAAAAGCAAGTAAACGGAGAAGAAACCTCCAAAGAGAAATACAGTTTCCTTTTAAAAGTTCCACTTGGTCTCCAGGGAGCGACGGACAATGGGATTATCTGAGAAATAAAGAAAGAGCTCATGGTACAAAGCGTAGAGATGAAAAGCAGGCAGGCCTCGCTCAGAAAAGGACTGAGCAGAGAAGGGACAGCGTGGCTGGGGAGAATGAACGGGGGGAATAAGCACAGAACCCCGACAACCTGACTGCAAATGCACAAACGCACAAACGCTGTGAGCTGCAGGAAGTACGAACACACAGTGCGGTTTCAATGAACAGAACAGAAAAGCAGACGTAGTACAGGAGACAGGGGAAGGCCCTCCCTGAACGCACTTGCCCATTCCCTGAGAAGAGGAAAATGAACCCACAAGACCCACAAGTAACCACAATTAAATTCAATGAAAAATTAACCCTGGCTGGTGTGGCCCAGTGGATTGAGCACCAGCCTGCGAACCAAAAGATCGCCGGTTCGATTCCCAGTCGGGGCACTGCCTGGGTTGCAAGCCAGATCTCTACCAGGTTCCCAGGTGGAGGCACACGAAAAGCAACCATACATGGATGTTTCTTTCCCTTTCTTCCTCTCTCCCTTCCCCTCTTTCTAAAAATAATAAAATCTTTTTTTTAAATTATCCTGAAATAAAGCAATATTTTAATCTTCAATTAAACACCCACATGGTACCCTGACTGGTGGCACAGTGGATAAGGTGGGGGCCTGCAAACCCAAAGGTCACTGGTTCGATTCCCAGCCAGGGCACATGACCAGGTTGCAAGCCAGGTCTCCAGCCAGGCCTGTGGCTGGAGGCAGGTGAAGTGTGGCCATACATGGATGTTTCTCTCCCTCTCTGCCTCTCTCCCTTCCTCTCTCTCTGAAAAGAATAAATAAAATCTTCAAACAAACAAACAAACAAACGAAACCACATGGTGTCCTGGAGGGAGGGGGGTTGGGGAAGGGTCCTAATGATCCACACCTAGAATACTCTGAAGTGACAGAACTTCCAAGATAAAGATAAAATTTCATGGGCTGGTAGCAGAAAAGATGTCAAACCAGAAGAAGGAATATATTTTAAAACAGGGAAAAGACTCAACTGCCACGGGAAATAGTTACAAAAGACAAGGTGAGTGTCATCCATGCAAAGGTGCCGCCCGCAACAAAGCCAGCACTGGGAAGACGAGCATGACGGAGGGTGAGGTGTCTAGCCCTGCCGGTGCATGGCCCGGGGTCAACGGGCAGCTAGGCTGTGCTGATGAAAAGAACTCGTCACTCAGGGCCCCAGCGAAGTGCAGAGGGGTCCAAGTCGGGGCAGCTTGGGAGCGGGGCGTCCAGGCCTGAGCAGGGTGGGCAGGGGCCTCTGGGGACAGGGCTCCCCTCACCACATCTCACACGGTCACTCCTGGGGGAGGAAAGGGGGGCTCATGCTGCTTCTCCTGGTCAGGTACCCCTTGGTTCTAGCGGCCTCCCTTTTCGTTCGTGAACCTGCCAGAAGTTCAAGTTCAGGGAGGACCTCGGGAGGAGGAGTACAGTCGTCTTGCTTTCTTCATGACGCTGATCCCTGGCCCCCTCCTACCTCCTCCGCAACGGACCACCAGCAAAGCTCACAACCCTGCAGTGCGATCCCAGGGCGGGCTCTTGAAGAACAAGGGCCGCCCCCCCCAGCTCGTCCCCCCCACTTCCCCAGCTCCCATCTGCTAGGTCTCCTGTCACCTCAGTCCCCAAAACAGGCGGATCTCCCCGTGACCCCAAACTGAGAGTGGCAGCCACATGGAATACTCTTACGTAAGTAAGATCATTGGTGTACGGGGACAAGAAGGGTTATGAGTGGCAGTGAGAGGCTGTGGCGTCACTTCCAACACCAGGCGTGCCCGTCGGGAAGCCAGGGCTGCAGGTGGCAAAACGCACCAGGTCCAGAGTCCTGCTCCATCCGATTTCAGAGCCTCACCCCCGGTAGGCACGGTGCCAGTGTGCGGTGCAGTTTGTGTTACTCATGGGTCAGGAATTGGGAACCTCATATCAGGGGCGCCCCGAACTCCACGGGATTCGGAGTCCGCCCAGCGCCAGTCGGACAGCTCACAGGCTTGAGATCAGACGTGGCCCCCGGACCTTGGGCCCAGGGGGAGATGCCTTTCCCCCGGCAAGTCTGTGTGTCCTTCCTGCTACCGATTGGTTGCAGCACAAAGGAAGGACACGGGCTGCAGAGAAGGGGACACCGGGGCATGGCCCAGCGACCCAGTGTCACAGCAGTGGGTTCCCGGGGACTTGGGGTCCCGTGTCCTGATGCCCGGCCCAGGCGGCCTCTGGGAGCAGTGGCCCTGATGACCACAGTCGGTTCATGAGGAAATTTCTTTTTCTTCTGTTTGAGGCTCTTTCGTTCAGACAAGATATCCATGGACACAGCAGTACCGGCCCTCAGCCTGGGCTGACTGGCCCCCGCAAGCCCACAGAGACCTGCCCGCCCAGAGCACGGCCCCCAGCAGGCCCAGCAGCAGGGGCAGCTTCAGGAAGACGGGGAGCAGGAAGCAGACACTGCTGAGCAGGGACCTGCGGGGGACACGGGACGGATGAGCTTCCTCCCAGGACCCCTGTCCTTTCCCTGCCTGCTCAGGATGTGGGTTCCGGTAACCTCCGTGAGGGCAGGCTGGGACCCAGGCCGCCACCAGACCCACCCTCAGATCACCTTCCCTCAGCCCGGCTGCTCTCCGCCCGGCCTGCTCTCCGGGGAGGAAATGACTTGGAGGAAGAGAAGGGGACACAGACACACACAAGGGGCATCTGGACCCCAGGGGATGATCAGTATCCTGTGGTCATAGCGGGAACCAGGGAGATGGGACTCCCCGACCCTCCTGTTCTCCCAGAATTGGGACAGAAAAGCCAGCCTTGTGGCCCCATGAGCCCCATGCCCAAAACCCTGACACACCCTCAGCCCTGACCACCTGCCTTCCTTGTTCTCCCTCTAACCTCCTTGGGGGACACTCTACGTCCATGGTCATCTACCTGACCAGAGCTCAACACAGTGCCGGTCACAGGGGACAGCTCAGTACAAGTGGGACGCATGCAGGACTGAGCCAGCAACCCTCCCCTGTATGAGCTCCAGGAGGCAGGATCAGGGGCCTGGGGTCCCAGCCGACACCGGGTGGCCTGAGAGCCAGTGGGAGGGGCGTCTGGCATAGTCACGGTGACCGGGGACTACAAAGGGTCCCCACATTGGAGAGACTGGGGACACATGGGTCACATTCGAGCTGACTTACCTGCCATCTCCGGGGAGGCAGCTCATAGTCGAGGCACCTGTAGTGGCTTCTGTGGTGACCGGCACTGTGAACATGGTCAGGGGGTGGGGGGTTGGCACTGTGGTTGTCGCTTGGCACACAGAACAGATTACAGTCTCCTCTGCCTGCCGCCCACCCCAGCCCTGCACGCGGCCTAACCCGCAGGAGCCGGGGCTGCCGCGGCCCGAGAGGCGGGGGCAGGGCCGAGGGAAGGGGCCCAGAGCCCGACCCCTCCTATCGCTTGGGCCCTGGGGGACTCAGAGCCCCAGCAGTGGCCCCAGGGGGACACAGGGCAGCCCTGGGAGCGGGAGGGCCCGGAGGCCTCTGGTCCAGGACAGCTGCAGTGCAGCTGAACTTGCAACACCCTCGCCGCGCGGGACGCCGCTTTGCACAAGGCCTCCCCGTCTCGTTTGTCCAGCAAGGATGGGGCCGGCCTGGTGGCTCAAGATCTGAGGCTTTGAAGGTCGCGATCGGCCCCCAACAAAATCCCCACGTTCAGGACGCGCCTTCGCTGTGGACAGTGCCTGCGTTCCTGTGACTGGGGCTGCTGCTCAGGAGCGTGGGCAGGACCCCGCAAGACCCTCACGTGCCGCCTCTGCAGCTGCACCGGGGCCCCAGGTTCCAGGTGTGCGGGGGACGCTGCTCAGGGTGTCCTGCTTCCCCTCCCATCTCGGCCGCAAGTGCCGTGGGCAGCGGCCGGCCGCCCGGGCAGCGGGACAGAGCCCGTCAGGCAACATGCTCCAGCCCAGGAGCCCCCGCGAGCGGCCGCCCTCCAGGGGGACAATGGTTCGTGGTGAGACATCAGGCGCCCCGAGTGCAGCTGTGGGACTGCGGAAGCCTCTCAGGCCTCAGGGGCTGGACCGCAGCACCCCAGGCGTGGACCAGCGGGTGAGACCAGCAGCTGTGAGGCCCCGGACTCCACCCTCGGCAGGGCCACCTGGGCGCCAGGGGTCCCCGCACAGCATGGGCAGGACCTGGGGTCTCTGGGTCCCACAGAACAGGGTCCCTTTGATCCACGGGCTGAAACCGGGCCATCACTGGCCTCCATGGGTGGCAGGCCCAGGCAGGGGCTGTGCAGGGGGAGTCCCTGTGCCCAGGAGGCCCGAGCCCATCCTGGAGGAGCCCTGGGAGCCCAGGGAGCCCCGGGAGCCCCGACAGCAGCGAAGGGAAGCTGCCCTTCACCCCCACCTGAGCTGCTGGGTCTCCAGGAGACCTCAGGACTCACCCCCTCTGTGGCCGTTCACGCCGAGCCAGGGCAGTCACTGGACAGGGACCTCAGGGACCAGGACTGAGCAGGCCCCCAGGGGTCACACACACACACACACTCTTACCTGGGCCAACGGTCACCTGAACCAGGAACTTGTGGTCACTTCCAGTTCTCTCAATCGCACACCAGTAAGTGCCTGCGTCCCCTCGTCTGAGCTTCTCCATGGTCACAGTGATTGTGCGGTTTGTCCAATTGTCCTTGATGGACACACGGGGCCTCTTCACCTCCTCTTGGGATCCAGTGGTTTCAACAAGGGTCTGGCAGTTGCTCCGAGTAGCTCCATGACACCAGTACTTCACGTAGGTCTCCCACCCTGGGGCATAGCGACACTGCACTGCCAATGAGCCTCCCTCTGGGCCTCTCACTTCTGCTGGACCCGTGATGACATCTGATGCATCTATTGAGCCTGGAAAACACAAATCCCAGTAGCTGTCACCTTCCCCCATCCCAGGAGACGGCCTCAGCCTCAGCCTCCCGCCCCGGCAACAGCCCCAGTGAGCCACGCGCCTGGCGAGTGGGACAGACTCCTGGGAGGAACCCACCTCCCTCACCACACACTGTCCTTTCCATTTCCACCGCGTCGGAGCCACACGCAAGCCACTAGGAGCCCAGTACTGATCTCAAGGACACCGGTGGGGACCCTGAGCAGTCACGGCTGCTGACGACTCATACCCTCCCATGCCCAACAATCATCCTGTTCCCCCAATGCCCCCTGGTACCTCCATCTGTGTTAAACTGGTCTCCTGGGAGGAATCCAGGTCCCAGGGGGGTGGCTGTCCTGCCTGTCCTGTGCCTACGACCTCTGGAGGTCCTGCTGGGCACCCCCTCACCTGGCTGTGCAGAGGCCGCACCTGATGCTTCTGAAGGTCCCGGTGCGGCCACTGGAGGCCCTACCCCTTCGGGGGCCCCTCGGATATGGACCAAAGCCATGGTGCCCACTCTGGAGCCCATGTCACCCGCCCCCCATTGTCTCCATTGGATTGTCATCAGTCGCGATTCCCGACTTCCTATTACAGGTGATCTTTTTTTTTTCTTCTAATTTTATTGTTGTTGTATTACATCCATATCCTTTTTGCTCCGCTCTGTCCCCCTCCCCACCCACCCAAAGTCAACCCCACCTGTTGTCCATCTCCATGCTTCCTTTATACTAGGTTCTTGTCTAAACTGATCCCCTTTCTTGCCTCTGCCTCTCCCCTCCCCCCTCCCCTCAACCCCTTTCCCCCTGACCACTGAAGGCCTATTCCTTGTATTCATATACTTGGTTCTGTTTTGCTTGTTGTTAGTTTTGCTCATTATTGTCCCGTAATGGGTGAGATCATATGATATTTGTCCTTCACTGACTGGCTTATTTCACTAAGCATAACACTCTCCAGTTCCATCCATGTTGTTGCAAAGGGTACAAGGTCCTTCTTTCTTTCTGCTGTATAGAATTCCATTGTGTAAATGCACCAAAGTTTTTTGATCCAATCATCCACTGATGGGGACTGAGGCTGTTTCCAGCACTTGGCTATTGTCAATAGTGCCGCTATGAACATAGCTGTGCATAGGTTCTTATGAATTGGTGTTTCAGGATTCTTTGGGTATAGTCCTAGTAGTGGAATTGCTGGATCAAAAGGCAGTTCCATTTTTAGTTTTTTAAGGAAACCCCATACTGTTTTCCACAGTGGCTGCACCAGCCTACATTCCCACCAACAGTGTATGAGGGTTCCCTTTGCCCCGCATTACAGGTGATCTTTAAGGTAAAAACACCTGTGCTCTGACCTCGGCTGCCTGGGAAGATTTTTCTTAAACTTCATGAAAAGGATTCAGGCGAGAGGTAAAAAATGAGGAAACCGGGCAGCCTTACTGCCTCCCCTCTGCAAGTCACCCGCACGGGACACCGGCCTGTTCCCCACGGAGCCTTTTACCTGAAGGCACTCCGAGCAAAGGAATAAGTCAAGCGAGACGAGACGTCCATGCAAGTTCTTTATGCTGGCAAACCAAAGGCAGGCCAGTTCCCAAGAGCAATAGGCCGAGGGTTTATCTGCTGCCGATGACCAGGAGGTAGGAAGGGTGCCGCACACGGGTGTGACCTCCCCCGGGTGGAATGATCTCCTGGAGGACAGGCCCCTGTCGTGCGGGCTTCCCCTGCCTGGAGGGTGTGCTGGGAGCCCACGTGGGTCAGGGCACCAGCTGGTGTCATTGTGAGAGGCTGCCTTCGGCTTCAGCGCATATTTTGGAAGACTCACCAGGTGTCCCCATTGCATGATGGGTAACGGCCTGCACTGTGCTGAGTGCTCAGCAGTTTTTGACCAGAAACGGCAGGACCCCCGTGCCCCACCCTCCCTAGTCACTGGACTTCCCCCCGAGCAGCTTTTCCCAGTTTTCCCAGTTAAAAAAGCCCTCAACGGGGAACATTTTGACACTGTGGGAGAGGTGACCATTTTTCCTTCAGAAACACTAAAAACCATCCACCTCAACAAGTTCAAACACTTCCAAGCAGGGAAAAAATGTCTCTATAGGTGCATCAGACGAGAGCACTGTGAACGTGGCTGAAGTTTCAACATTACGAATAAAAACGCCGTTTCTTACAGATAAATGTCTTTCCCCGCTCGTGTGTTTGGGGCGACTCCGGAAGTCCATGGGAACAGCTTCAAGCACTTTGCAAAAGCGCACAGAGGGCTCCCTCAGCCAGCACGGACCTTGGCGGTGACGTGTGACACATCCGGGGACTGAAGTCACTCAGCGGGTCTGCGAGACCCCGTCAGCCGAGTCAGGACCAATAGCTGAAACTTCTGCACGTGTTCAGAAGTTAAAAATCTCCCTCCTGGACAACCGCTGAGCCAGGAAGACCGGTACAATACACACATTTAAATCTTTTAAGTAAATAAAACTATAAAATCCCAGCCATTAAAGATTTGGGGATATAGGTTCAGAAGCAAAACCATCTATTCGAGACACCAAAAGCTCACCCCCGGAATCTGTGGACAAACGTGTTCGCCCCTGGGGCGTGAGGGCCCTGGGACATGAGTGAGAGAGGGGACATGATCCGGGATGGCCCAGCCAGGTGGGGGCTCAGTCCCGAGTCCCCTCACCTGTGTGGGGCTCAGCCAGGCGACTCCGCTGTCCTGACAGGGGCGTTTCTACCCTTTCCCAGCACCTGAGAGAGGCTGCCAGACAGCCGACACGGGGTTTTCATGCAGCGCCAGGGGTCTGCGTGGGGAATCGGACGTGGCCCCTCCACCCAGGACTGACCCTCTGCGTTTCCTGCCCAGCCTCCGTCACTCCAGCCCCGGAAGCCCAGCCCACTCACCAGGGATGAGGACGAGGAGCAGAGGTGGGAGCAGCCACATGGTCCCGCCAGCCCGCACGCTGTCCCTGCTGCCCGTCCAGTGCCAGAGTCCCCCAGGGGCTGACGGAGCCCAGCAGGAAACTGCCTTTGATTTCCCTAAGTCGTCTCTTCTACCTCGCCTACTTCTCCTATTTGCTGTCTTCATTTCCTTCCTCATTTCATCAATTAGGGGAAAAGCAGTGTCCTGTGGGAGTGCGAGACTCATGCATCTTCATGATTTTGGGGAAGCGGAGCCCCCAGGCCTGGCCTGAGCTGGACTTGGGGTGTGGGCGTGGGGAGCTGAGGAGGTGGCAGCGAGACGGGGCGGGACATGCTGAGGGGCCTCGAAGAAGAGTGAGGCAGAAGCTCTGGGAAGGACAGGGCTCAGGGCTGACCCCCAGGCGGGCTGGAGAAACAGCCACACCCCCACCTGCCTTCAGGCAGCCCCCCCACAGGGCAGAGCGACCCTGACCCCGTCCTGCCCTGTGCCCCTGCCCCTCCCCCAGGACAGCTTCCTCCCAGGTGTTGAGTCACTGGTGCAGAGATGCCACAAGGACCTTAGAGGAAGGAGAAGTGGCCTGCCCTCAGCCTCTGCTGCTTTCGGTGACCTTTGCCTATTTTCCCGGCTCTGTCCTCTTGGCAAACTGACTGTGTTGGGCACTGCTTATCCTAGCGGCTCCTGAGTGACGGTCCCTCACCTGTCCCCTCTCCCTTCAGAGGTCCCCTCCTCTCTGTCTCCTTGCTGCCCTCCCTTACTCTCGCCCCCCTTACTCTGGAGTCTGTCCTAGGACCCCTTGCGTCTGGGGAGTGTCCCTTCGGGGGCTCTGTCATCACCGCCCACCATGGGACAATCACAAACACATACCCGCCATCCCGTCTCCCAGGTCACAGATCTGTTCTTGGCTCTCACTGCCAATACCCGTCGGCATGTTCGTGGAACTCAGACATGCTCAGAATGACATTCTTGGTCAAATCAACCTGTCACACCCGGTCCACAGGCCCAGGGCCTCCCCTCTCCCCACAACCCAATCCCACCTGCCAACCATCAAAATGTTCTCTGTTTCTATTTTGCTTCTTCACCTACTTTGTTTTTAAAAGGCCATATATGAAGGAAGTCATATGGCACCTCTGTCTGACTTACTTAACTCAGGAAAATAGCCTCTAGGTCCATCCATGCTTTTTTTCTTTTTCCCTCCCCCCCCCTTTTTTTTTTTTTTTTTTGTGGCTGAGCATATTCCATTGTGTGAATGCACCATTTCTTCTTACCTACTCATCTATTGATGGACATTTAGGTTACTTCTGTATCTTGGTCATTATAAATAATGTTGCAATGATGTCTTTTTGATTTAGTGTTCTAGGTTTCTTTGAATAAATACGCAGAAGTAGAATGACTGGGTTCTTTTTTCTGTCTTGGTATATCTTTTGTTTTAAAATCTATTTTGTCTGGTATAAGATTGCTACCCCAGCTTTGTTTTTCATTTCCATTTTCATAAAATATATTTTCCCATCATTTTACTTTTAGTCCATGAGTGTCTTTCTTTCAATCTGAAGTGAGTGTATTGTAGTTAGCATATGTGAGGGTCTTGTTTTCTTATCCATTCAGCCATCCTATGTCTTTTCATTGGAGCATTTAATTCATTTGCATTTAAAGCAGTTATTCTTATAGATATGCATTTATTGCCATTGTATTATTCATATTATTTATTTCTTTATTCATAAAGATTTTATTTATTATTTTTAGAGAAAGGGGTTAGGGAGAGAGGCAGAGGGGGAGAGAGACATCAATGTATGGTTGCCCTTCACCTGCCTCCAGCTGGAGACCTGGTCTGCAGCCTGATTATGTGCCCTGGCTGGGGAATTGAACCAGCGACCTTTAGGTTTGTGGGCCAGTACCTTTCCACTGAGCCACCAGCCAGGGTCATATTTTATATTTTTAAATCTTCTTCTTAAAGAAGACCTTTTAACCTTTCTTGTAATACTGGATTGTTGGCAATGAATTCCAGTTTTTTCTTGTCTGGGAAGCTCTTCATCTGTCTTTCCATTTTAGATGATTGCCTTGTTGGGTAGAGCAACCTTGGCTGTAGGTCCCTGCTTTTCATCACTTTGAATATTTCTTGCCAATCCTGTCTGGCCAGTCAAGTTTCTATTGAGAAGTCAGATGACAATATTATGAGAACTCCCTTGTAAATAACTAACTGCTTTCCTCTCGCTGCTTTTAAGATTCACATTTTGTCTTTAACCTTTTGCATTTTAATGATAGTGTCTTGGTGTGCGCCTCTTTGGGTTCTTTTTTGGGACTCTCTGCACTTCTTGGACCCGTGTGTCTTTCCTTTACCAGGTTAGGGAAGTTTTCAGTCATTATTTCTTCAAACAGGGTCTCAGTCCCTTGCTTTCTCTCTTCTTCTGCTAACTGTATAATGTGGATGGTGTTATGCTTGATGTTGTCCTATAGGTCCCTTAAACTATCCTCGTTAATTGTTTTTTCTTTTTGTTGCTCTGGTTGGGTGTTTTCTGCTACCTTGTCTTCCAAATTGCTGATTCAATCCATTTGTTAAATCTGCTATTGATTCTTTCCAGTGTATTCTTTATTTCAGCTATTATATTCTTCACTTCTGACTTGTTCTTTTTTATGGTTTCTATGTTCCTTTTTATACTGATGAAGTCCTCACTAGGTTCCTTGAGTATCCTTGTAACCACTGTTTTGAACTCTGCATCTGGAGATTTGGTTGCCTTCATTTTAGTTCATTCTTTTTATAGAGACTTCTCCTGTTCCTTCATCTGGGGCATGTTTCTTTGTCTACCCACTTTGGCTGCCTCTCTGTGTCTGTCTCTATCTATGTATAAGGTAGGTCTTCCCAGTCTTAGTAGCATGGCTTTATGCACAAGTGTCCTATGGGGAGGGCCCAGTAGTGCCACAACCCCAGTCACTGGAGCTGGGAACTCCAGGTGGGGCCCCCGTAGGCTGTGTGCCGTCTCCTGTAGTAGATGAGACGCTGGAAACCCACTGGGAGGGATTGACCCCCAGGCTGACTGGCTACAGGGGCGGGCGGACAGGAGCGACAGTGTGGAAGCACCTGTGCAGGGGCCGACCCCACAGCTCAGAGCAGGACCCACGTCAGGGGAGCTCTGACCAGTCCCTACCGAGTCCACCCCTTCCTTGTGTCCCTCAGGAAGGTGATTGGGTGGCGCTGGCTGCCAGGTACTCTGCTGGCCCAGGAGGTGCAGATCAAAGCCTGCTGCTGCCTGTGCCCTGCCTGGGGCTCTTTGGCACAAACAACAAAAAACGTGCAGGTGGCCGCTCATGGCGCCGGGCTTAGGGGCACCCGGGAGGGGCCCAGCTGCAAACTGAGTCCAGCTGCCATGAGGGGCCAGGTCTGGGGCTACCCAGGGCAGGCTGGGGTCAGAGGCTGTTTGTTTGGGTTTGTGCACCTTTGAGGGCTATTAGGAATTTCTGCAGCATGAACCAAGGCAGGTAGTTTGTGCAGAAAGCCCCTGGAAGTGACCTGGGCGGGCCCACAAACTGGGTGAGGCAGGGTGTCAAGGGGTCAGCAGGGAGGGGAAATAATATCAACCAGATTGACTCCAGCTCGGGTGCAGTGCCCGCCTGGGCCCGCAGGGGGCAGGACCTGCAAAGAGACAAAGGCTTCTGCCCACACGTCTGTCTGGGAGAAAGTCCCCAGTCCCTTTCCCAAGCTGCTTCCCCTTCTTGATTTCCCGGACACCCTTCCCAGCTTTCAGACCCCTCTACTCCGCATCCTGGTCTTTTTTGGTCTTGAAAGCTGGCCTTTGCTGTCCCCAGCTGCTCCGGACTTCCTGTGACTGGTCTACACCCAGGACCAAGCCGAGGGAGACTAAAGAGAGAAAACATGCAGCGGTTTTCCCGCTGTATCTTCAGAACACGGTCCCCGGGCCAGAGAGGACCAGCCCCTTCTGAGTTCCAGCGGGATTGTCACGCCTCCGCTGGGGCTTGCTGGGGGGTGGGCGGCAAGGAGAGGGAAAAACACACCAAGGAAACCCTGAGCCCTCCCCTCCGGAGCCCCTTCCACGCTCCCTTGGCTGCTGAGCGTGCACTTGCGCTGGGATGTTCCTGCCCAGCCGCTGGGGAGGAAAAGGAAACAAAACCAGACAAGGAGAGCTGAGCAGTCCTGCTCCTCCAGCTTCCTTCCCTCGTCCTCCCGCTGCCTTTCGCTCAGCAGAGCCCCAGGCCGTGTCCGGGATGCTCTGGCGGCCGTCTCCAGCCAGGCGCCGGGCGCGGACCGTCTTCCCTGGAAGCGGTGGCCCAGCAGCAGACGCAGACGCAGACGCTGCCCACGGGCTGCAGCCCCCGAGGCAGGAATCCTCGTTACAGGGAAGCCACACAGAGGAGCAGGAGTGGAGGCCGATCGCGACCTTCGAAGCTGGGACCCCAGGCCCCTGATCCTGCCTCCTGGAGCTCATGCACGGGAGGGTTGCTGGCTCAGTCATGCATTCGTCCCACGTGTACTGAGCTGTCCCCTGTGGCCGGCACTGTGTTGAGCTCTGGTCACCTAGCTGTGGAGCGTCCCCCCGGCCCCGGAGCTCTGAGGGTGGGACATAGATAGGCAGGTGGTCAGAGCCCTCTGCCTATGTCAGCGTGGTGGTCCTGGGGGACACGGGGACACAAGAACAGCTTTCGGCTCCAATTCCAGGAGAACAGGGATGGCCCGGGAAGTCTTACCTCCCTGGTTCCCACTATGGCCGCAAAGGTGATACTGACCGTCCCCTGTGTCCCTAGGGCACCTTGCGACTCCCAGGGGCTTTTCTGTCCCTCGTCCTGTTCCCGCGTTGACCCTGCGGATGAACACGGCCTGAGGAAGGAGGGCAACTGCGCAGGTTCCCGTTTTACCCAGGGAGAAACTGAGCATTGCTCAGGCTTCCCAGGCCGCTGTCCTGCCCCGCAGTGCCCGGGCCTTCCTGGAAGCTGGCAGGTCCCTTCTGTTCCCCTCCTCGCCCAGCTGGGCCCTCTGGGCTCTATTTCTAGACCTGGTGTGACCTTCTATTGCTGGCCCTCCCCCAGAATCCCTTCGGGACATGCCCAGGGACCCCGCTGTCCCCTCTCCATTTGTCCTCTGTTTAGAGTGTCTTTCTATTGAACCGTTTTTAATTCATAATTGTGAGGTGGGAGCTCACTGACCCCCAAACCTAGCTGCCCGAGACTCGGGTGACATCAGATGACGGCTGGGCCCATCGCCACCTGCTGGGCGTTTAAGGAGGCAGCTCAAGCTGTCGTGGCTTCCACCTCCTAAGCCTGACAACTCCTTAAAAACTCGCCCTGACCTAACCCCCCCCCGGCTGGGGTCCCCTGCAGCCCCCTCGCCCTGTCGCCTACTCAATAAGGCCTCTTGCTCAGCATTTGACTGCCGGCCTTCTCCATCTCCGCCGACCTAATAGTAACAGCAAGAAGCTTTTTTAGTTTACGTGTGAAAGCCAGACGCAAGCACCAGTTAGGGTCTTCTTTCTTTTAATTTCTAAAAAATATTTAAAGGTATTTATTTATTACTTGTAGAGAGAGGGGATGGGAGGGAGGCAGAGAGAGGAAAGAGACATCCATGTAGGGTTGCCTTTCACCTGCCTCCAGCTGGGGACCTGGCTGGAGACCTGACTTGCCACCTGGGTATGTGCCCTGGCTGGGAATCGAACCAGCGGCCTTTGGGTTCACAGGCTGGCCGCCTGTCCACTGAGCTACCAGCCAGGGCCAGTTAGGGTCTTTGCTCAGCTTTGCAGGCATGTCATCACCCAGAGTCAGTGTTGAGCGCCCTCTGGTGTCTGTCCGGATTTGGGGACACGGGATGATGCAGGATGAACAGAATAAACAGGGGTCCGCCTTCCAGCCACGTCCTATGGAGGGACGTCCATGTGCCGAATAGAGTCCGTTAACTCATGAACAGTGCCTTCGTTCTACAAATTGCTGTGAAAGGTGTTGGATAAGAGACAACCTTGTATCCGTCCACTGTGGTGGCCCAACCACAGCACCGAAGGCGGGACGGCCCGGACCGCAGAGGGGACTTTGCGGGCGGTTCTGGAGGCTAGAGGTCTGAGTCTTGGCCCCAGGGCACGTTCTCCTAAGACCTCTGTCCTCGGCTTGTAGATGGTCGTCTTCTCCCTGCGTCTTCCTGCGGTGTCCTCTTGTGTGTGTCTGTGTTCCCATCTCTTCTTCCTCCTCTAAGTCATTTCCTCCCCGTAGAGCGGGCCGGGCGGAGAGCAGCCGGGCTGAGGGAAGGTGATCTGAGGGTGGGTCTGGTGGCGGCCTGGGTCCCAGCCTGCCCTCACGGAGGTTACCGGAACCCACATCCTGAGCAGGCGGGGGGAAAGGACGGGGGTCCTGGGAGGAAGCTCATCCGTCCTGTGTCCCCCTCGGGTCCCTGCTCAGCAGTGTCCGCTTCCTGCTCCCCGTCTTCCTGAAGCTGCCCCTGCTGCTGGGCCTGCTGGGGGCCGTGCTCTGGGCGGGCAGGTCTCTGCGGGCTTGCGGGGGCCAGTCAGCTCTTCCAAGAACTGCAAAAACACAAAACAAAACCCAAAACTCTCAAAAGGCAGAAAAAAATCACAAATGTGCAAAAAAAATTTTTTTAAGGAGGAGACAGAATTGATTTGGAGAGAGAAGGAGCAGGTGACCAACAAGGACGGAGGGGACCTCTGAAGGGAGAGGGGACAGGTGAGGGACCGTCACTCAGGAGCCGCTAGGATAAGCAGTGCCCATCACAGTCAGTTTGCCAAGAGGACAGAGCCGGGAAAATAGGCGAGGTCACCGAAAGCAGCAGAGGCTGAGGGGCAGGCCACTTCTCCTTCTTCTAAGGTCCTTGTGGCGTCTCTGCACCAGTGACTCAGTCCCTGGGAGGAAGCTGTCCTGTGGGAGCGGCAGGGGCACAGGGCAGGACGGGGTCAGGGTCGCTCTGCCCTGTGGGGGGGCTGCCTGGAGGCAGGTGGGGGTGTGGCCGGTTCTCCAGCCCTCCTGGGGGTCAGCCCTGAGCCCTGTCCTTCCCAGAGCTTCTGCCTCACTCTTCTTCGAGGCCCCTCAGCATGTTCCGCCCCGTCTCGCTGCCAATTCCTCAGCTCCCCATGCCCACACCCCGAGTCTGTCTTAGGCCAGGCCTGGGGGCTCCGCTTCCCCAAAATCATGAAGATGCTTGAGTCTCGCACTCCCACAGGACACTGCTTTTCCCCTAATTGATGAAATGAGGAAGGAACTGAAGACAGCAAATAGGAGAAGTAGGTGAGGTAGAAGAGACGACTTAGGGAAATCAAAGGCAGTTTCCTGCTGGGCTCCGTCAGCCCCTGGGGGACTCTGGCACTGGACGGGCAGCAGGGACAGCGTGCGGGCCGGCGGGACCATGTGGCTGCTCCCACCTCTGCTCCTCGTCCTCATCCCGGGTGAGTGGGCTGGGCTTCCGGGGCTGGAGTGACGGAGGCTGGGCAGGAAACGCAGAGGGTCGGTCCTGGGTG
The DNA here is from genome assembly GCA_004026585.1 of Noctilio leporinus. Taxonomy (NCBI): domain Eukaryota; kingdom Metazoa; phylum Chordata; class Mammalia; order Chiroptera; family Noctilionidae; genus Noctilio; species Noctilio leporinus. Next base: position 299,818 of record PVIW01000044.1, on the reverse strand, counting down.
GAGGGGCCACGTCCGATTCCCCACGCAGACCCCTGGCGCTGCATGAAAACCCCGTGTCCGCTGTCTGGCAGCCTCTCTCTCAGGTGCTGGGAAAGGGCAGAAACGCCCCTGTCAGGACAGCAGGGTCGCCTGGCTGAGCCCCACACAGGTGAGGGGACTTGGGACTGAGCCCCCACCTGGCTGGGCCATCCCTGAAGCACCCAGAGTGCCGGGAGGGGACAGGCAGTGACGGCAGAGGGACAGGCTCTCCGGGCTGGCACTGCACCCCTGCACCTGGCTGTCTGCGTTTCTGCTGGGGACACTTGGAAGACCAGACGGTCGGCCAGCGGGGTCAGCACAGTAACGGACACAGAGACCAAAGAGTCGGGTGGCGTCGGGGCCGCAGCGCTGTCTGCAGAACCTGGTAACTCAGTAAGACGTGGTGTTTGAGCGGGGCCTTGAGGCATAGGGCTAAGCTTTGATTCATCAAAGCACCGAGAAACAAGAATATTCCAGCCAGATACACGGCGAGCGCAAAGGGGAGACACGGACGAGCCGTGTTCGGGCTAAAAGGAGAGAGTGCGCGTGTGTGAACACATGTGTGCGTGTGTGTGCGAGCACGTGTGGCGAGCATGTGTGCACAATCGCATGGGCCGGTGTGTTTGGTTTCTGTGGCGGTATCATGTGTGTGGTCAGGGAACTGGCTGGAGGTGCGGGGGTGCCGGTGTCCGGCCATGGGGACGGAGCAGGCCCGGAGTCTGCCGCTCAGCTCTGGGACCCAGAGGGAAGCCTGTGGCTGGGGACCTGGTGGGCGCCCCTGGCTGTCTGGGGGCCCTGAAGGGCACTGTGGGCTCAGCCACGCCCGCCCTGGCGCAGCGGAGGCTCCCGGGAGCCAGAGACAGGAAGACAGCCAGGTTGCGGCCCCCACCCCCAGCTCCGCCTCCAGGCCCTCAGTCTTACCTCCAAGTCTCCACGTGGGGAACCAGAAACCGCACCCCCGACCCGTTCCCAGTCACCACACACAGACACTCAGTAGGTAACACGAGTATCTGCTACTCATGAGCCCTTCGATAATGTCTTTTCAAACCTGGTACGTGCCAATAGGACGTGGAGGGCTATGCTGGCTTTAGAATGTTCCAGAAAGTAACTGAAAAGGCAACAAAGGTGGGGTGGGGGTGTGGGAAAGTGGAGGCACAGTTGGCACCTGAGAACCGGGCCAGAGAAGTGCTCACGGGGCAGCCTTCGTGGGGGCGGGAAGGCAGGAAGCGGGGGTCTGGGGGCTGCCAGCTCCCGGGTGGCTCCCTCCCTTCAGGCAGGTGGGCAGAGCCGCTTCGGCCCCACCGGCTTCAGCGCCAGGAGCAGAGCGAGGAGGTGACACCCCAGGCAGTGCCAGCAGGGCTGAGACCCAGCAGAACCTGGCCGATGGCGTTTCTCAGATTCGCAGTAATGCTGTGTTCTGGATGAGAAACCAAAAAGACGCCAGAAAAGACCAATGTGGGCAGGGCTGGGGCGCAGAGAGGGCCCTGGGGTGCCAGGCGAGTCACCCTCGGAACGAGGCAAACACATTCGGACGTTCAACAGCACACCTGACTGTACCTTTGTCACCCCAACAGCTAAACCTGTGGCGACTCTCAGCACGACACCTGTGACAACACAGCCAGCTGCCCCTGTGACATCGCTGGCACCAGCCAGCCTGGCCTCCTGGCCTCCAGCTGCCTGGGGCAGCGAGACGCTGACCACTGCCCTCTCCAGGTGAGCAGAGCCGGCCCCTGCGGCCCCGCTGCTGCCCTGCCGCTGCGCCCCTGAGGTGCTGTCAGGGGCCCCACGTGGTCCCCTGGTGCTCTGGGCAGAGGAGAAACCGCAGGGTCTGCTCTGCACCCCGCCCCCCTTTTGACCCCTGAGGGCTTAACATGCAACTGAACCCAAGTTCTCCAGCTGGACTGCAGGAGGGCAGGTTCTGGGCTCCCCCTGGGCTCCCCCGGGCTCCCCCTGCCCCCAAGAAGCAAAGGGAAGTGTAGCGGGTTGGGAAGGAAACCGCTCTCACCGTGAACTTAAAACCGCACGGTTGTGTTATCTTGCCGTGCGGAGGCCCCAAGTCTGAAATGCTTCCCGCTGGGCTAACACAGGGTGAACCTCCCCCGGACCCCTTTCCTGGGCCGGGTCCTCCCCATCTTCAAAGCCAGCCCCAGCGGGTACGGTCCCTTTCACGTTCATTTCTCTACACGACTCTCCTACGCCCGTCTCTCCCCCATAGTCACGCTGGCGATTCTGCGAGGTGCCCCCAGATACCCCAAATCTCCTCTCCATCTGAGTCAGCTGGCTGGCGGTTTTACACCCGCCTGGCACCCTCGCCACGTGACGCCACGTATCCAGGAGTTTTCAGGGTTAGGGCATCTGTGGGGGTCCTTTTACTGCCCACCACCGTCACAGCGAGACCCTTCTCCACCCAAGTGCCAGGGAGGGGAGCAGAAGGAGTGGGACCCCGGGGGCATCAGCCTGGAGTCCCCTCCCTGCAGAGGCTCCCAAAGGACAGCCTATCAGTTCTCCTGGCAAAGGGCAAACACCCCCATCACAGCCTGAGGGCCTCCCAGGAGGTCCAGGGCCAAGGTGCCTTCTTCTCCTGGGGTCCAGCCTCTCAGAATCGCCCTCCCTCCGCTCAGGTCTCTGCTCCAGCCTCCTTTCTTCAGCCCCCTCCCCCCAATTCCTCGGAAGCTGACCCCTGCTGGACAGTTGGTTCCACCCAAGTCAGAGAGGCGTGGCTCCTAGGGGCACCTGCATCACCCGCGTCCTGCTTGCCAGGGCTCGGAGGCTGTTGCTGGCAGAGCCTGATGGCGAGGGTGCAGGAGGCAGGGCTGTGGTGTAGACAGGAGGACACGCGACGTGGGGTGGAGGCCACAGGGTGAGCAGGGCTTGTGCAAAGGACCGGGGGTAGTTTCAGGGTGTGCGAGGCAGCGTGCTCCCCTCTCCCTCGAGAAAACGCGAGTGGTGCCCCCACGACTCACCCTGCTGAGGGCAGGCTGAGGGACAGACGGGGGTGGCTTACGGGTTGGGGGGACCGTGAGTCCCAGCGGATGGGACGAGGCATAGGGGATCAGGTTCTTGAACAGGGGCAGGAACGCCCGCGACCGTGGGACCAGGAGTCTCACGAGGGCAAGTGTCCGCTCCATGGGACATGTGGTACGGTGCCTCGCATGTGCTCTCAGTGGGGGCAGGGGCACCAGGGGTCCCTCCCAGGAGGCCCAGCCGAGAAGGCAGGCTCAACCCCCCTCCCCCCACTGGAAACAGGCAGAACGGACGTAGGCAGCTGTACGGTGGAGAGAAGAGTAGAATGAAAATGACAGGAGAGGGCAAACCTTGAACTTGGCTAGACTGCAGGTGAGTTGACAGTGAGTTGGGGGAGACCAGCCGAAAGGCAGACGGAAAGCAGGCATGGGGTGTAGACCCCAGACCGAGCCAGCCGGAGGGCCCTGAACGCTTAGCCTTCCGGCAGCGAGACTGAGCCCCTCGGAGGGGCCTTCCCGGCCGGGGAGGGGACCACAACTCACCTGTCACGCTGGTCTGGGTTGTGGGGTTGGGGCTGGGCTGCGGAGGTGGCCCACGCCTGTGACCATGTCTCCCATCCAGGCTCTTGCTCTGCAACATTCATTTTGTGCTCCTGACCTTGGTGAAGGTGCCCCTGCTCGTGGGCCTGCTGGGTACTGTCATGTGGCTGAGCCGGCGGCCCGGGGATTCCAAGCAGAAACGAAGCCCGTCTGGGCGGACATGCCCGCAGCAGACTGGCAGAGACCCCCGCCCCAGAGCAGGGAACAGCCAGCCGTTGCCATTCAGACGGACGAGGGTCCCTGCTGGGGTGAGGACCCCCGCCCCCACCCGTCCTGGCCTCTGGAACACCCCCACCGTTCCAGCCCCTGTCTCCTCGGCAGGAGCAGAGATGGGAAAAGAGGTGGCGCCCCCCCTACACAGGGGTCCCTCCAAGGCAGCTTTTCTCATGCCTCCGCAGTGACTCTGCCAGAAGTAACAGCCGTGACGCTCACTAGGACCCCAGGGATCATGGAGTGAAGAGTCCAGACCAACCAGTAACTGCAGAACCGGGATTCAAGAGAAAAGCTTCCGGGGGTGTCTACAAGGCAAAGACCCCCCTGCCTCGTAGGCGGGTGGGCAGAGGTCAGCTGCCTCAGAACCTTCTGGAGATTTGCCTGAACACAGATGATTACAAACAGCCTGGACCATCACCCTGCCCGTATCCAATGTGCCTGGGCTGCATGTTTTCTATTAAATCTGTGGGTCTCCTATGTTCTTTGAGGTCGTGTTGTTCGGTGCCTGTTTTCCACCCGCTCCAGAGGGTGTGAGGGGCCCGGAACCCAAGGCCAGAGTTAGGCGCGTCTCACAGAACGCACTGCGCGTGAGGGGCCGGGGAGGGGCCCCCAGGTCCGCCTGGCGCCGGCGCGGACGGCCACTGACGGCTGGGAGTGAACAAAGAAAAGCGTGGGGACTTTTCAAGGTAACTTTGTAAAGGTTATTTTCTATATTTAAACAAGTCACTTTTGAGGTATATTTACACCTCAAAAAAATGGCAGCCTTCCCATGTTAGGTCTACAGGTTGACGAATTTTTTGAAGGTAAATATCTGGGTCATGTCAGGCAAGATCTTGACTTGACAGGGCGGTAGACGTAGGACGGTAGCTTGAGGCTTGGAACTTGCGTGCCGGGCTTCATCCAGCCTCTCCGGATCACAGGGAGGAACACGGAGACGGAAGGGCCCAGGCCGCTGCCCGCCCCCACCCCCGGCGCCCGGGTCGCGAGGCCAAGGAGCAGAGTTGGCTCTGCCGTCAGCCAGCCTCGGGCTGACACACACATCATCCCCGCAGGTCCATCTGTCACTTGAGAAGGTCGGTCCCCAAGCCTGCTGAAGCCACCATATGGCGCCGGGCACAAATACTGGACAAACGCAGCAATTTCTCCACTTTACTCCAAGACCATGCTTTCTCCATCACACTACTTTTTTTTTTTTTTTAAGATTTTATTTATTATTTTTAGAGAGAGGGGAAGGAAGAGAGGCAGAGAGGGAGAGAGACATCCATGTATGGTTGCCTTTCACCTGCCTCCAGCTACAGAGCTGGCTGGACACCTGGCTTGCAACCTGGTTATGTGCCCTGGCTGGGAATTGAACCAGCAACCTTTGGGTTCGCAGGCCAGCACCTTATCCACTATGCCACCAGCCAGGGCTTCATCACAATACTTTTTAAATGAAGTTCGATGCCCACATTTAAACATGAAGATGCTCCCTTCTGGCTTCTCCTGTGAAAGTCGAAGTAAGGAAAGGCAGGGGCCCTCCTGATAGCCATCAGACTGTCCAGAACCTTCCAGGGGCGACGGAGGGCCTCCAGGACACCATTAGAACAGAAGAAATAAAATTTTCCTTTTCTGCAGAGGACACGATTGTTAATACAGAAAATCCCAAGGGCCCTGGATTCCAGCTCCGTGGATAGGCTCTGGCCTGCAAACCCACGTGTTGCTGGTTCGATTCCCAGCCAGGGCACGTAACCAGGTTGCAAGCCAGGTCTCCAGCCAGGTCCCAGGGGGAGGCAGGTGAAAGGCAGCCACACACAGATGTTTCTCTCCCTTTCTTCCTCCCTCCCTGCCCTTCTCTCTAAAAATAATGAATAAAATCTTTAAAATAAAAGAAAAAAGAAAACCCCAAGGAACCTACAAAAACACTGCTAGCACTGACTGAGGGTACAAGTCACAGGACGAAAGATTAAGACACACAGACACACAAATCATATTTCTACACACTGCTACCAAGTGTCAGGAACCAAAATACAGTACTATTCTACCATCGCTGTCCCCCAAAGGAGTCCCCGAGTATAAACGGACCAGGGCATGAGCAGCGTCTTGATGCTGAAAGTGATGAAACGCTGATGACGGAAGTCAAAGAGGCTTAGAATAAATCGGGAGCCGCACCCCGGTTGTGGGGCGGAAACCTCACCGTGGGAAAGACACCCACTTCCCGGGTTGACCTGTAGCTGTGCCACAAGACTGTCAAAATGCCAGCGAGGCTGTTCCGCAGCACACAGGAGCCTCGGAGCGGGCGGTCTGCACGCAGGGAGCGGAGGGGGGCCGGGGACGCTCGTCACAGACCGTGAAACTCTGTCGGGCTGTCCCCCGAAGCGGTGTGTGGCAGTGGCTGGCCCCAGCCTGGCTTCTCCACCCGCCGGCCTCCTGTCAGCCCCGTGCACGGTGGACGTCCCCCTGGGGAGCTCCAGGGGAGACGGGCGTGGGGTCAGGGACCGCACAGCCTCCTTTCCCGCTGCTGAGCCGGCTGGCCCCACACCCTAACCCTGCAGCTGCCCAGCCGTGCACCCCAGCCGAAGCCACCCTGAGCCGGAGCAGACATTCCCTGGTCACAGAGCCACAGGGGCAAGAAGCTGCTGGAGGCCCGAGAGGTGTCAGAAGAGGCGCAGCAACCATGTCACGGGAGGCAACCGCCGTGTCCTGTCGGGGCCACACCTCCTGGGACGCTGTCCCACCCTTCCCCCCGAGGAGGGCGCAGGGCCCTGGGAGCTCAAGGACCGAAGCAGTGACGGCGGGTGTCCGGGAGCCTCCGCCGGCGGGGACGAGGTGGCCGCTGTCCCGAGGGACCCTGACGTAAGAAGCTTCTGAGCCTGCAACTTCCAGAGGATTCTTTCGTCGGGAGGCGGGCATGAGGGCAAGGAAGTGGGGGGTCTGGGAAGGAGAAAGGAGACCCCCCACAGGGGCCCAGCCTCATCTCCCCTCCTTAAGGGCCAGTGCGAGTGCCCCCTGAGAGCCAGGGCCCTCCCTTGAGGTGCAGGAACGATCCCCCCGGAAGATCCGGGTCCCCCCAGAGTGCAGACGCTGCAGCCTCTCCGCCCTGGCGTGCGGGGTCCCCAGGTACGTCTTGTCCGGTCTGGAGGGCTGGGGTCCTGGACACGGCTTTCCTGGGGCTGGGGGCTGGCGGGGAGGAGGCTCCTGGTCAGGCTGACTCGGTCTCCCCGCCCGCCGCCGGCTCGCCCACAGCGTGGCCCCGAGCAGGCCCAGCAGCAGGGGCAGCTTCAGGAAGACCAGGAGCAGGAAGTGGACGGTGCTGAGTGGAACTCTACGGAGGACCAGGGGACAGGAAATGAGCGGCCTCCCTGGGTGTGGCCCAGGGCCCTGTTGTCCCCGCTGCTCCCTGCACCCCAGTTCCAGAGCCCAGATAACTCAGAACGAAATTGAGAAAGGACCCGACCACTCCAGGGTCCCGCTGCGGGGCCTCTGCCACCCCTCCTGCCTCCCTGAAGAGCCGCCCTCGGGGCTCTCCTGGCAGGTGATGGAGAAAAAGGAAGAGAAGAGCAGCTGAGACCGCTGTCCGGAGCGTGGTCTGAGCTCCTCCTCTCTGTCCCTCTGCTCCTCAGTTTCCTCTTTATCAGCGGCACCCTGACACCCACACTTTCAAGTCCTGTCCCTTCCTGGAGCCGGCCCATCCCCCCACAGACCCACAGGCGTCCTGAGGGAGCAGGGCCCCCGGTCGAGCCTTTGGAAGTGACCGGGGTGAGGGGCCCCGCCTCCAAGTCCAGCTTGAGGTGGGCAAGGGTGGGGAGGGCATGAGGGACCACTCAGCCACCAGAAACCAGCCTCTGCCTGTGTCCCTGGGCCTGCTCCATGGGGCAGGGGACCAGAGTGGTCACAGAACACGTGGCATTTCCCGCTCAGCATCCCCAGGTAGCCATAGAGAACATAAAAATCCTGACCGGAGTTGGAGGAAAACCGCAGACAGCGAAGGAAAGAGACATGGGTGTCGCGAACCCCACCCCCCAACCGGGGCCCCCTAGGCTGCTGACCCTCCTCCGTGGCCTCCGTGGCCTCCGGGCCTCGGCCCTTACCCTGGGCAGTGCCCGGCGATCGCCCGCGGGGACGTGGCAGGCGCTGGGGACGTGGCAGGCGCTGGGGACGTGGCAGGCGCTGGATGCGTGGTCGGTCTTGGGGTCCTACGAGGTGCTGAGGAAGAAAGCTGGCGTCAGGTGTCGCTGTCTGCCCAGCCCAGGCCACCCAGGGGCCAACGAGACTTGCCCAGAACTGGCCATGAGTCGCCCCTAGTAAGTGCCAGGCTGCTCTTGCCATCTCAAGGCCCCCGCCTGTGAGGGGCCCCGGGGTGGGGGGAAGGGCAGGAAGGAGCCCGCCTGGGGGTGGCCCGGAGCCTCAGGGAGACGGGGAGCAGCTGACAGCGCCCTTCACGTGGAAAATCAGCGACGGCACCCCACCGCTCAGTGCCACCCACTCCTCCCAAGACCTCAAGTGGCCAGACCTCCGTCCCCGCCCCACTCTATCCTAACCTCCCGGTGCCCCCCAGATGCAGCCATCCCAGGGGCCCAGCCCTTCACAGAGCCCCCAGCACAGGTCCCCGTTTTCCCCAGCACTTGAGGCCCTGGCTATTGGGGGTGTGCCCACCGCTGTGGCAGCCTCAGGGCGGCCAGGGACGCCTCAACAGGGGACTCGCTTTGAGAGAAGGAGGTGGGCGCTGGGGCGGAATGGCAGCAGGGCCGCAGTGCCTCACCCCCCTGCCAGGTTAGCCAGAAGCGGGGCGAGGGGGGACGGTGGTGCGTGGAGGAGGCCGCGGGGGCCACACGAGGATTTCAGAGCAGGAGCGGCCCGGAGCATGGCCACGGGGCAGGGGAGACACTGTGAGGAGGAAGAGTCCGGAGAGGGGGGCCCGGCCAGCAGGTGGGGAACGGATGTGGGTGAGCAGGACGGACCTGCTGTCCGCGGGGAGGAAGCGGACCCGCAGCCGAGGGAGAGGCGAGCAGGGGGTCAGTGGCAGGGTTGTTTGCAGGTGGAGAAAGAGAGAGAGCCAGCCCGGCGTCGCTGCGCTGCAGGCAGGAAGGAAGCCGGGCAGGGTGACGTGTGACAGCGGCAACCTGACCTGGGTGTGCGTTTTCCCGCAGCGGGAGGGAGTGGGCGCAGGGCACCGAGTGGGGCGGAGAGGGGAGGCTGCGGGAGGCGGCACGTTGGGGGAGCGCAGAGTCCTGCGCACGGACCCTTCGGGTGACAGGGTGCCGAGCCAGGGGCAAACGCGGGCCACCGAAGGTGAGAAGGTCACAGAAGCGGAGATGAGGATGCTAGGCGGACTATTAAATCCTCCTGTGACGGTGACGGGGGCTGGGGATGGAGGAGCGGCCGGGTCCCCACTGAACGCGGAGGAGTAACCTGGAACCCAGCGGACGGCCACACCAGGGAGAGGCAGGGGTGGCCCGGTGCTCGGAATGTCCGTGAGCAAGAGGAAGGACCTGCCTGGCTCAGCATGGAGGGTCTTCCCCGGCAGCGAGGGGAGGTCCCAGCCCCGTCCAGGCTGCAGGGTCAGCAGCCTCTCTCCCCGCCCGAGTGGCCGGCTCTTCCCAATGCCACGGAGACCGAGGACAACACAAGGCCTGGAGACACTCCTCAGGGTAGCCCCATCCTGGGGTGAGGGGCTCTTACCCGGGGAGACAGACACCCACACTTGGAACGAGGGGTCTCGTGACCACGCGTCCAGGATCCACACTGTCTGAATTTTACACCAGTAGGGCCCAGTGTCAGCGGCGTGGAGGGTCCTCACGGTCACAGTGAAGGTGCAGTCATCTTCGCTGTCTCTGATGGACACACGGCCGTTTCTCTCTTCACTTTCTCTTCCGTGGGTCTCCACAATCTTGTCACACTCGGTTTCAGACTGTCCTCGGCACCAGTATTTGTTGTACCCCTTGTAACTCTCCCCGTAGCTGCACCGCACGGTCAGGGAGCTGCCCTCTGTGCCCGTCACAGACCTGGGGCCCGTCAGCGACAGACAGCCTAGGAAACACAAACCCCATCCCAGGCTCCATCCCGATGGCTCCCAGGACAACGCAGAACCATCGCGAAGTCCTGAATTCCCTGCAGTCTCTCCTAGCACCACCCTTCACCTCTAAGAGTCCCTTTTCCTACTCATTCTTCAAGATCAACACCCAGTGACACCCTGGTGAAGACCCGAGTCCTTCCAACAGCAGGGTCCTGGGTCCCTGTCTCGCACCCTGGTGACCATGGGAATGAGTCACTTCTATGACAAGTCCCACGCCCTGCTGTCATTAATTGCCTTCTTCATTCAGCTCATTCAACCACGAGCCCCGAAGTGCAGAAGTCGCTCTTGATACAGTGGCGGTCCCGGCACACAGCTGGTGCCCACTGTGTGCGTGTAGGACCTGCAGGTCAGGTCGGTGTTCACATGCACAGAAGAGTGTACAGGTGGTTGGGGCTCCCCCAGCCCCCCACCCCATTCACCTGGGAGGCAGAGCAGGAGCAGAGCTGAAGTCCGCCACATGGTCCTCTGTCCCTGGCTGGAACTGGGAAGTTTGCAGCAGAGCCTGTGCCAGGCACCTTCCACTGGTTCTGGTTTCCTGCGAGTTTCTGTGCCATCTACTTCCTTATCCACCTCCAAGCTGCTTCTTCATTTGAAGCATTGCTTAGAAAAGGGGAAGAGAGAGAAGAGGCTTATTGGAGAGTGAACTCTGCCCAACAAGGAGAGCCTGCTCTTTTCTACTAGTGACCATGTTTGGGCTGCACCCTGAACCCTCCCCAACAGGGGACCCTGGGCCCACTGGCCACCCTGCGTCCTGCCTAGGACTGTCCCTTGCTTTAGTCAGCTGCCCCTTCTCTCTGGCTGCCTACTTTTGGGTTGTAAAACGCCCCAACTTAAAAGATGTGGCTGTTAATGGAATGCCTTGCACGGTGACAGTCGAGAACAGAGTTGCGCCCAGGCTCAACTTCATCCCAGACACTTACCAGCCATGCACCCTGGGGCGTCATGCTGCCGACCCCGCTCAGCTTCTGTCTCCTCATCCGTGATCATTCTTAGCACTCAAGAATGTGTGTCAAGGGCTTGTCACAGCGCCTGGGGTGTAGTTACCGCTCAGCAATTGCTAAGTGCCTTTAACATAACCCTGGACGTGAATGCTGCTTCTCACCGGGTCTCTCCGCGGCCATGAGCTTCCCCCAGCCCCGCTGACAGATCAGTGGCTTCTACCACCCTTTTCCCAGAGGCGGCTATCCATGCTTGAAACGCACTGTCTTCCAGCACTTTCTGCCGAATCATTGGCCAGGTCTAGCTGCTGCTGTACAAGTGCAGCGTCTGATCTTCCCCCTTTCACCGTATCTGTGGGCCAGGGTAAGCCTGAGATGGGACAACATAAGCCGTGGGTCTTAGTGACACCCTATTTCTTCGTTGGCTGTGATATAAACATCTCTTCAAGAGTATTCTGCAAAGTAGCATACACATCTGTTACATGCAGTTTTCTCCAGGTGCAATATATTTTACATTAAATGTGTATATGTGTGTACCCCACGTACTATATGCCATGAAATATGCGTATACAGGGAATGGAATCTCTATGGGATTTGGAGAGAAGAAACATCCATGACCAAGAATGTTATACCTCGTAAAGAGACATTTTTAAAATGTAAAGACTCCAAAGGTACGCTATCAATGTGTGCTGTCTTTTAAAAAAGTAAGACCTCGTAATACTCCACCCAGCTGAGAAATCAAAAGTAGTGCTCCTGGCATCAGTCCAGATCCTGCAGCTCATGGTTCCCATGATAGGGCAGCTCATTTCGTCTGACTATGAAAATCATCGGGGGTTGGGGCAGAGGAAGAAACTGCCGGGATCTCAGCAGAGCTCATTTGTTTAGAGGCCCCCACGGTCCTGGAACCTCTGCAGACCCACCCACCCTGGGAACCACGGCCAGGGCAACAGCCAGAGGGGCGCCAGTCCCATATGGGACGCAGGAGGTGCCTGGAAGAGGGGCGAGTGCTAAGCAAGCAGCCTTGTTCCTTCTCAGACCCTTCCCCACACACAGCTCCACAATGTGGTGAAACAGCTCTCCTGACACTGACAGATACCTAAGGCTCTGTCCCTTACCACGTAACAGGTTCAGCAGCTCTGCCTAAGACACAAGAGGCAAACACAGAAGCCTGGCAAGTTGAGGAGACAGAGAAGTGTGGCCCAAAAGAGGGGGTAGATCAAGGTGCCAGTGGGAGAACCAAGAGATGAGGAGATGTCAACCTAACAGATGCAGAGTTCAAAACGCTAGTGATTAAGATGCTCACAGACTTGAAAGTTACGCTTGGGTATGGCAAACACAGGAGGGAAGAAGGGAAGGCTATGCCAACTGAAACATGAAAATTCACATGAAGCCAAGGGTGAAGGAAGTCAGGTTTCAAATCAATGGTGTGGAACATAAGGAAGAAATAATCAACCAGTACAGAATGAGGAAACAAGAATTTTTAAAAAGAACACAAGGAGAGGCTTAGAGACCTCTGGGAAAACTTTAAGCTTGCCAACATCTGAATTATAGAGGTTCCAGAGGGAAAAGAGGAAGGGCAAGAAATTGAAAACTTACGTGAAAAAATAATGAAGGAAAACCTCCCAAATTTGGCAAAGAAAATAGATACACAAGTCCAGGAAGCACAGAGAGTACCAAACCAGCCAGATCCAAAGAGGACCACACCAAGACACATCATAATAAAAATGCCGAAGATTAACAATAAAGAGAGAAGTTTAAAAGCAGCGAGAGAAAAGCAGAGAGTTACCTACAAAGGGGTTCCTATAAGGTGATCAGCTGATTTCTCAAAAGAAACTTTCCAGGCAAGAAGGGACTGGCAAGAAATATTCAAAGTGATGGGAAAAAAAGCAAGGACCTACTACCAAGATTTCTCTACCCAGCAAAGCTGTCATTCAGAACGGAAGGACAAATAAAGTGCTTCCCAGACAAGGTAAAGCTAAAGGAGTTCATCATCACCAAGCCCTTACTATATGAATCATTAAAGGGACTTACTTAAGAAAAAAAAGATCAAAACTATGAGCATTAAAAAGACAAGAAACTCACAACTATCAACAGAACCTAAAGGAGTGAAAATGAACAAACAAAAAACCAAATAAACAAGCAGAACAGGAACAGAATCATGGTATGGGGGTCATTGGGAGGGATATGAGCTGGGAAGGCGAAGAGGGAGAAATGCAGAAATGGTGCCGGGAATAAGAAGCATCATTGATGCTTACAAGATACACAGGGGGAAGTTAAGAATAGTATAGGAAAGGGTGAAATCAGGGAACTTCTATGCACAACTCATAGACATGAACTGAGTGGGGTGGGGTTGCTGGAGGGAAGTGGGGTGCTGGGAGGAGGGGAGCTGGTCAGGCTACTACTGGCTCTGTCTCCACCTCTGTTACCACCAAGCCATCTCTGGACAGCTCAGGATGTGGGCACCAGCCTCTGTCCCTGCCCCCACAACCCGACTTGTCCCCAGAGGATCCCAGCAAAAGAAAAACCCAGCGACGCTGCAATGCGGCTTGGTTTCTGGTGGAACCCTGGAGCCCCTCCCCAGCCTGAGGGGGCCTACCACCAGACCCAGGCCGATGTCCATGCCCCCGCTGTCTGAGCTGGTTCCCGACATCTCTGGCAGGTGGGCAAGCTGCCCCTGCAAGTCCTGGTTCTCCAGTTGGCAAACCCCAAAGAAAAATACATATAGATGCTGATGGTCACATACATGTTCCCACTACATGCACACACACGGGCCGCTGGCTGCGTGCGACCATCCCCGACGGGCTTCTAGCAGGTGCCGCACAAGCAGTAACTGTCAGGAAGGGCCTGGCACGGCCCCGATGCTTCTAGATCTGGTCATAGTTTCAGTTCCCCGATTCCATGGGGAGTTTCGGTATATGAGTTCATCCTCATGTGCATGTGAGTGTCCTGGAAACCTCAGGGTGTGAACAGTGGGGAGATGCCGCTCAGGGCTTCCTGTGATCACCGGCTAGGAGGCTGCAAGTGAAAGGCTTTGCCGTTCTGAATCTACCGACGAGGCTGCACTAACAGGTCACTGGCGCTGTGCAGGGCGTCCAGGAAGAGACTCGTATACACGTGGTCAATTGATTTTCCACCAAGACATGGAGGCGATCTGACGGAAAAGGAACGGTGGTTCTGGAAGAACTAAACATCCACATGGGAAAACATGAAGCTGGACCTCTACTCATGACAGACACTAATTAAAGATAATTAATTACTTTTAAAAAGATTTTTATTTATTATTTCCAGCGGGAGAGGAAGGGAGAGAGGCAGAGAGGGAGAGAAACATCAACGTGGGGTTGCCTTTTACCTGCCTCCAGCTACGGACCTGGCTGGAGACCTGGCTGGAGACCTGGCTGGAGACCTGGTATGTGCCCTGGTGGGATAATTAATTACGTTTAAAATGACCGCAGACCTAAACAAATAAAAACCAGGCCCATAAGGCGTTCAGCAGAAAAGCAGACGATTTTTGTCACCTTGAAAGAGTCTAGATTTCCTTAAGACACACAAAAAAGCACCGCCACAAATTACAGGCGGGATTTCATCCAAATTAAACTTTTTTTTTGTTCCTGAGAGACATTATTTTAAAAACGAGAGGCAGACCGGAGACGGGGGTAGAAAATATACAGTGTGTGTGTCTCTCTGTGAATCACAAGCATTCGGCATTTGGAATATTTGATGAACTCGCCTGACTTACCAATAAGAACGTTAGCCGCTCAAGTTTTAAACGTAGAGCACAGGTTTAAGCGGACACTTTTCCTAAGGATGCCGGAGAACAGCAGGGAGGCAGGCGCAGAGCCGTGGTGCAAATGCTTTATCCACTGTGCCACCCGCCGGGGCCCTATCACAAACATTTTAAAAGGACAGAATGTGCCTGTAGGAATGTGAGTAATGACCTCTGTTCCAAGGCTCATGACCTTCAGATTAGGCTGTGCACACAGACAAACTCAGTCTCACCCCACCCCCTGCCTGGCTAGCAGATCTTCATGTCACCACTAACTGTAATATTCTGGTATTTTTATTTTGCGGATAAGGTTGTCACGAAATAAGGGTAGATTTAAATTAAATGTTTAATGTAACCCCCTGCCCCAAAGCCCTACAATGAGATGCCGTGTCACAGTCCCAGGGAATGGCTGAACCCAAACAGCTAGGCCTCTGTGTCCCCAAGTATCACGTGGAAGATTCTTAACTCAATGATATCAAGGTCTGTCCCAGGAGCTAGTTCAAAGAATTAAAGACCAAAGGAACCGCTGCCCGAGAGATGGTCAGGTGTTCTGGTCACCTCACTCAGGCCCCCGCCCTGCCCAGGACATGCCCCACTGAACCGCATTTCCACTTCTGTTCTTATGCAGTGCCGGTCCTCAGGGGCACAGAACCCGATCAATGGTAAACCTCTGCCTGCTTTCGTTTTAAGATTTTTATTTACTTTTAGAGAGAGGACAAGGGAGGGAGAAAGGGAGAGAAACATCCATGTGGCTTGCCTTTTGCATGCCCCCAACCCAGGCCTCTGCCCTGACTGGGAATTGAACCGGCGACCCTTCAGTTCACAGACGGGTGCTCAATCCTCTGAGCCACGCCAGCCCGGGCAGCTGCTTTGAATTGTTGTGTTTTTATCCCCTCCTCTAACACTCAGCTGCTTTTTCAGCAGAACATGGAAGTCCTGGGATTTTTCCAGGACGCTAAAGGCCATTTACCCGACGGATGCAGCGTAGACCAGCGGCCTGGCGCCTGGGTCACCGGCAGGCGGACCAGGCTTGGGCCGCGCAGGGGGCAGGTGCCAATGGCCGGCCGGTACTCCTCCGCGGGGGCGGCAGCTGCAGAGACCCCGAGCGCCCGCCTGGGCCGACCCCCTGGGGAAGCGAGCCCCTCCCCTGGGCAACCCCTCCTGGCGCACCGACCGCCCAGCTCTGGGGGCTGCGGGCGCACCCCTGCACAGCCACGGTGGGGGGCAGGCCGCCCTAGGGAGGGGGGAAGAGGCAGATTCGAACATCAAAGGGCAGCAAAGGGACTGCATCCCGGACTCCTGCAGGAAACCCACCCATGGGTGCGGGGACCTCGTCCAGGGAGCCCCTCATTGGGGCTGTGGGCCCCCCAAATGGCCCAAGCACTGAACCCACAGCCCGGCCAACGCGGCGCACAAAGCCTTGTGCACGGGCTCGGTGCGGTGCCGGGATCGCGCCTAGAGCTCTGAGCTCTGAGGTCCACGGTCCAAGGTCCAAGGTCCGAGGTCCGCGCTCGGGGGGACAGGGGGCCTGAGCGCAGCCCTGCGCTGCTGGAGGGAAACCCATCAGCTGCGGCTGCAGCGCCACCTGCTGGAAAGAAGCCGCGGTTCCCAACAGCCCATCTGCCGGGTTGGGGGTAGAGAAGCGGCAGGAGCCCCAGAATTCTGCGGGAGGCGGGAAGCAGAGGTATCTGCCCAGGGCCGGAGAAAGTCCTGGATGTAAGCAGACCCCATGGAAAGTATCTCCCACCTGAGCCAATTAGCAAATGTTGGAGGAGGTGACTGCTTCCTAAAGGCAAAACCAGAATGCTCAGGAAGAATCAAAGACCACCCCCCCTCTCAGACACATACACACACAAATAATAATAATAATGCTCTTCTGGTAGCCAAGCTCAAAGGCACAAAGCGCTGCAATCTACCTGATAAAGAATTCAAAATGGGTATTTTGAGAATTTGAGCAAAAAAACACAGAAAGATAATTGAACAAAATCAGGTAAACTATACATAAATAAAATTAGAAAATTAATAAAGACATAGAAATTATAAAAAGGAATCAAACAGAAATTCTAGAGCAGAAGAAATCAGTCAATAAAATGAGGGAGGGTCAACAGCAAGCAGCAGTAGCAGAATAGACTGAGCACAAGATAGAGTTAGTGACTCAGAGGATAGGGACTCCAAAATGACCCAGTCAGAGGAGAGGGGAAAAAAAGAATAAAAAGAAGCAAAGAAAGTTAGGATGACCAATATGGCGCCGTCAGAAGTATGAACATCAGAATAACTAGTGTTGCAGAAGGGGAAGGGAACAAAAGTTTATTAAAAAACAATAATAGCAGAAACTTCCCAACCTGGAGGAAGGCTCCAACATTTAAGTTCAAGAAGCTAATAGATTACCATTCCCTTAATGTGAAATGACCTTCTCCAAGACAAGTTATTTTTTTAAAAAACTGTCCAAATTCAAAGGCAAAGAGAGAACCCTAAAAGCAGGGAGAGGAAATAAAAGATAGTAACCTATAAGAAAACCATCAGTAGAAATTGCAGGCCAGGAGAAAATAGAATAGCATATTCAATATGTTTAAAGAAAACAAATGGCCCTGGCTGGTGGCTCAGTGGATAAGGTGCCGACCTGACAATCCAAAAGTCGCTGGTTTGATTCCCAGCCAGGGCACACAACCAGGTGGCAAGCCAGGTCTCCAGCCAGGTCCGTAGTGGGAGGCAGGTGACAGGCAACCATACATGGATGTTTCTCTCCCTCTCTGCCTCTTTCCCACCCCCTTTCTCTGAAAATAATAAATAAAATCTTTTTTTAAAAAAGAAAGAAAAATGCTAGCTAAGAAGACTCTACCAGACAAAGCTGTTTTTCAGAAATGAGAGAGAAATGAAGATATCGTCAGACAAAGAAAAGCTACACTGGTAGGGGTCAATATATAGTTAGATTTAGAAACTTCTAATTCTATAATATGATGGTGTGTTACCTCTTAACTGTAGTATAAATGTTAAAGAAAAAGTATTAAAAATATGAGAACTGCTATATTTTTAACAAATGACATAAAATAGAAACTGTCAAATGTGGCACCACATACACGAAAAGGTTGAAGTGAAACACCAAAGCTTTCACATGTGGTCAGAGTGAAGTTTCTATCCTCAAAAGGGCCTGTTATATTTGTAAGAAATTTTATGAAAGTCCCCATGGTAACCACAAAGCAAAAAAAGATGGCAGGGTCACAAAAGACAAAGAGATGGGACTTGGAATCTACCACTCCAGAAAGTCACCGGTTCCCAAAGGCAAGCAGAAAGAGAGGGAAAAGTGAAAAATGGAAAATGGCTGGAAAGCAGTTAGTAAAATGGCATTAGTAACTCCTTGCATATCAGTAATTACTCTAAATGTAAAAAACAGACTGGTAGGCTGGATAAAAATACAAGACCCACCCAACTCTATGCTGCCTCAGAACAAAGGGATGAAAAAAAAGATATTCCACACAAGTGGAAATGAAAAGAAATCAGGGGTAGCCATACTTATATCAGACAAAATAGAGTTTAGGCCAAAAATAGTAACAAGAGACAAGAGGATATTATGTAATGACAAAGGGTCCATTCAACAAGATGATATAACAATCATAAATATATATATGAGCCTAACGGTGAAGCACCTAAACATATTATGAGATAGAAAGGGGAGATGGACAATGCAACAAGAGTTGAGAACTACAATACCCCACTTTTAACCATGGCTAGATTATCCAGACGGAAAATCAACCCGCAAACATTGGACTTGAACCAGGTATTAGAGCAACATGACATTCTGTTCTCAAGTGCACAAAAGACGGCCTTGAGGATAAGGTACATGTTAGGGGACTTCAGAGAACCCCACTTCAATTAAGGCCGCTTCCTGATTAAGTTTCACTTCAACAAGACATCCTGTATCTGAAGAAGTCACATATTTTATTTTTAAAATTGCAAGCAATAAGTAAGGGACGGAGAGCAATAAAACGCTTGTCCCCACCCAGCTGAAGAGAGTTTTTTCCCCCCATTTTGTTCCCTGGCTGAAATGGAACATGTGTTTGCTGTAGAACTTTTGCAAGAGCTAGAAGACGGGGAAAATAAAGATCACGACAATCTTCCTGCCTTACTGCTAATGTTCTGGTCATGATGTATGTTACTGTTCTGAAATTGATATGTTATCATACAAATTGTCCCTTTCTTAAAAAGATTTTATTCACTATTTTCAGAGAGAAGGGCAGGGTGGGAGGAAGAAAGGGAGAGAAGTGTTCATGTGTGGTTGCCTTTCACCTGCCTCCAGCTGGGGACCTGGCCTAAGACCTGGCTTGCAACCTGGTTATGTGCCCTGGCTGGGAATCCAGCCAGTGACCTTTGGGGTCGCAGGCCGGCGCCAATCCACCTAGCCACCAGCCAGGCCAAATTGTCCCTTTTTATTATCACCATGATCATGTTCCTCAGACCAGCTGATTTCTTAGTATCCTTCCACCTCCAGGAAAACGATCCTCCAATATGCTTATTTTTGGAATGGAGGGTTGTTTTTGCAAAAAGCAGCAGAAGCGAAAATGAATGAATGGGGGAAACGTCTCTCCCTGGAACATAAACTGAGTTAAGAGGCTGGTGAAGCACCTCTGTCGCGTCTGGCGCAGAGCGGACGCTGATGGATGGCTGCGTCTCACGAGCCTCAGAGCATCTCCGGAGATGAGACAGAAAACAAAGGCCACGTCTCTGTGACGACCAAAAATGCCGGAGATGCTTTCTCTGCAGCCCCAGCCAAGTTCAGGGCCCAGGCTGTATCTGGCTACCGACCAAGAGGTCTTGTTTCCTGTGCTTCGCCGCTGCACCTTTGTTTAACTGTTGCTCACCCGGAGGGTGGACGCACCCCTGGGTGTGTTGAGAGAGGCAACGAAGAAGCCAACACGCGTCCAGGGAGCTAACAGTCTAGCGGGGAGGCAGGACGTAGAGGCAAGTGACTCTACACCATGTAGGCTTGCAACCTGGTCATGTGCCCTGGCTGGGAATCGAACCAGCGGCCTTTGGGTTCACAGGCCGGCACCTATCCACGGAGCCACCTAACACCTCACTCTTGAAGCCCACACAAGAATCCTGCCCAGTTATGAACAATCCTGCAACATGAAAGAGAAACCCAAATAAAGAGCATAAGGAACCCTAAACAAAGCAGAAATGACTTAAGGACCAGAAAAGAAATTTTCAACACTCCGTGACATCCGAAAAGCTAACGCAGTTGACCCTTGAACAAATAGAAGTTTAGGGGCGCAACCCCCTTAAATCATGTGTATAATCCCCCCCATATGTAACCACAGCCTCCCCTTGCTGTCTGCAGGGGACACGCTCAAGGGCCCCCTCACAGACACCAACATGCTTGTGTGCTCACGATCCTTGGGTGAAATGCGATCAGTGCACACACCTGGCCTCCCAGCCCAGGCATAGAGCACTGCTTCCACGCGTGGTTGGCTGATTCCACCAGGGATGTGAACCCTAGGGACACGAAGGGCCAAGTAGCTGTACATTATGTTCTAAATTCACATGTAAGTGGCCCCACACAACCCAAACCCACGTTCTTCAAGGGTCAACTGTATACATTTATCAAACAAAAGTCTGAAAGGGAATTGAGCATAGCAGTTCCTCAAAAATTAAAAATAGATTGACCCCACAATTCAACCATTTCGCTTCCTTGCATTTACTCAAGAAGTGAAAGCCAGGTGTCCAGGACATGTGTGTACATGGGTCACGTTCATGGATGCGTTATTCATGGGAGGCAACCGGCGAAGCAACCCAAATGCCCTTCAGTGGATGAGTGAGAAGTGGCACATACACACGATGGATTGTTACCCAGACTGAGAGGAAAGAAAGTCCGACCCCCCGTCCCATGCGGAGGAAGCTTGAGGATACCGTGTTAAGTGAAATATGCTGGTCACCAAAAGACAAATAATAAATGTTCCATTTACATGAGTGGCTGGCCTACTGTAGAAAGTCCACAGAAACGTGAAGCAGAAAGGGGGTTTCCAGGGGCTGGAGAGAGAGCAAATAGGGACTCACAGTCTGTGACAGAATTTCCCTTTTGCAAGATGGAAATGCTCCTGGGAAATGGTTGCACCATCAATGTTCACGGCGCTACACTACTGAGCTGCCCCCTTGAACGTTAAGATGGTACGTTTTGTGCTATGTGTGTTTTGCCACCATTAAAAATGTTTAATTGAAGACCAAATATAATTCTTAAAAGTTAGAAGGAGGGTTGCTAACATTTTTATAGGCATTCTAGGGAGTCGTGGGTAGGGTTTGGGAAAATACCCTAGCTTGTAAAACAAAAAGACAATACGTCAAACAAAAATATGAGATACTTTATTTTATTTTTTAAAAGATTTTATTTATTTATTTTTAGACAGAGGGAAAGGGAGGGAGAAAAAGAGGGAGAGAAACATCCTCGTGTGGTTGCCTCCCATGTGCCCCGAACTGGGAATGTGGCCTGCAACCCAGGCGTGTGCCCTGATGTGGAATTGAACCAGCGACCCTTTGGTTTTCAGGCCTGCACGCAATCCACTGGTTTGCCACACCAGCCAGGGCAACATGTGAGGCATTTTTTAAAGACAGCAAAGGAAACAATCTAAGAAATACAACATCCCACTACCTGGGAACTTCAGAAAATAATAGGAATAATTGAGGGACGAAAACAAGGGAAGAGAATTTTTCAGAGAGAAAAGAAGACGCATCGTTAGATTGAAAAAAATTCTACTGAATACGCAGCACAATAGATGCGAAAAATACACACAACAAAATTAATTCATGTGAAAGTCCAAAAAACCATGGGTCAAGATAAGATCCTAAAACTGCCAGAGGAAGATAAATAATAGAGGCTGAGGGCTCGGCCTGGGAACAGGCTTCCTATTTAGCAGACCTTCCCCAGCAGTACTCACGTCCCTGGGCGCTGGCAGGCGCCCCTGTGATGTCTCCAGATGTGGGGAGTCGTCTTTGGCCTGGAATGCCAAACCCGGCTGAAACTGAGTAAGAAGAGAATGAACACGTTGTCAGTGGTGCGAAGACTCTCAAATCACTTTCTTGGGAAGTTATTTGAGTACATTCTCCAGTAACTTCCGCAAATACTTATGAAAAGTAAATCAAGAAAAATAAACCAAAGTCATGGGGGAGCAAACAAAAAAGAGGAAGGTTCAAGCCATGGGAAATTCGGAACCCGCATAGAAGTAAAAGTGAAGGAAAACAGCAGGGGTAGAAGTGTTCAGAAAAACACCAGTAGGACCGGGGCAGGAAGGTTGGGCTCTGTAGACCAGTGAGCTAGTCTGGTGGGGGACTTGGAAAATGGGGGTTCAGCATCCGGTGAAGGCCCAGAATTCAATTTTTAGAAGCAATTAGGAACTCAGTGGGGAGAAGACAGAAATCACTTTCTAATACGAAGACACCAGTTCATATCAGAACAGGAAGGCCTGTTCTGGGCTTCTGAGACTGGAGAAAGGAATGAAGGGTGCCCAGGGGAAAGGAAAGATAAAAAGATGGAATAGCCCTGGCTGGTAGCACAGTGGATCAGGTGCCGGCCTGTGAACCCAAAGATCACAGGTTCGATTCCCAGCCAGGGCAACATAACTAGGTTGCAAGCCAGGTCTCCAGTCATGTGTGTGGCTGGAGGCAGGTGAAAAGCAACCATATACTGGTCTCTCTCCCTCTGCCTCTCTCTATTCCCCTCTTTCTAAAAATAAAATAAAATCTTTAAAAAACAAAACAAAAAAAGATGGAAGACACGCCGGGTATGATGAAGAAATGATGCCTCCCCTCTCCCAAGCAGCAAAAGAAAGGCCGTCAGAAACTTCCAAGGAAACAACAAACAACAGATATATAAAATGGCAAAGTGCAGATGAAAAAACAATACCTTATTTTACCACTGGTTTTTCGCCATGATTTTTTTAGCTTGCTATTTTAAGCCTTTGAAAAGGAAATGCAAACATAATCAGAATTTGCGTCTTGGCACTGCCAGGAAACTGTGTTTGCCTGATTATAGCAGTTTATAGGGGGTCAACTTTTAGAATAAATCTATACAAATCATGGAAGGTTAGAGTTGCATGTGGTATAACCGTGATTGCATTTTAAACGTGACCCATCAGCTGAGCAACTTTAAAATAAGTGCACTGACAATACCCCGGTAGCCATGAGCATGTCGGGCACCCAGCTTTCGGCGGGCCAGGCCTGCAGCCCCAGTTCCAGAAAAGAAGTGCTCTCTGCCAAATGCCCAAAACACCGGAAAAATGTCAAAGAAGGAATAAATATCCCTGTATAAACCCGACCGGAGCTGCTTCAGTCAGTGGCCTGGGTAGGCATTCTCAGCGAGGTCGATCTGATGACATCCCCTTCCTATGAGGTGCTGATAATGACACTTTATCCTCATGGTCTTCCTCTCAGAAAACACATAACTCTTCCTGTCTAATCATAAGAAAAACATCAGATGAGTGCAAATTAAAGGACATTTTTTTAAATACCTGGCCAATAGTCGTCAAAACTGTTAAGATCGCATAAAACAGCCCTGGTGGGGTAGCTCCGTTGGTTAGAGCGTCACCCTAATAGGCCAGGGTTGTGGGTTCATGAAACGCCAGAGTAGTTCAGATTCTCTGGCTCTTCATCACCCTCCAGGAAATGATGAGATCTTGTTTCTGACTCTTCAGATCTTGAGCACAGACCCTGAGAAGTGGGGGCCTCCTCAGGAGCGTCTACAGGGGTTAGGGACAACGGGGAAGGTCAAGCAGAAGTTGGAACAGAAGTGCCCTCTGAGCTGTCGGTCCCCTTTTCTCGATTAGGCAGCTTTGTAAACATTACAAAATATACGGGACTTTCCCCCAGCGAAATGCATGTAAACAAAGCCTTTGACAGCTTTTCCAATGTGTCACAGTCCCCCTAAACTAAGCCCCCTAAGTGAGCATCCATCTCCTCACCTCGGGGGAAGAACCCCAAAAGTAGTGAAAATGTCATGTACAAAGCCACACAAACATGCTTTTTCTGTCTTTGCTTTTTTAAAAATATATTATTTATTATTTTTAGAGAGAGGGAAAGGGAGAGAGGCAGAGAGAGAGAGAAACATCCACGTATGGTTGCCTTTTTCACCTGCCTCCAGCTGGGGACCTGGCTGGAGACCTGGCTTGCAACCTGGTCATGTGCCCTGGCTGGGAACCGAACCAGCGACCTTTGGGTTCACAGGCTGGCGCCTTATCCACTGAGCCACCAGCTAGGGCTGGCTTTGCTTCTTTATAATCAACATGT
The DNA here is from genome assembly GCA_004026585.1 of Noctilio leporinus. Lineage (NCBI taxonomy): Eukaryota > Metazoa > Chordata > Mammalia > Chiroptera > Noctilionidae > Noctilio > Noctilio leporinus. The sequence goes on along the minus strand of PVIW01000044.1, from coordinate 276,001 downwards.
ATCGAGCATCTATAGTATAGAGATTCTAGGAATAATAAAACCGTATAAGTGAAGCTTGCTTTAGAGTTGAAAAGAAAATAAATATTTTCACGTAATCACCTCATTCGTGCATCACGAAGACCCCGAGAGATAGGCACACATCACGCCAGGTGTGACGCCACTCTGGAGATGAGGGGACCCAGCAGCAGACCTCTCCTGGGGGTGAGGGCCTGCAGCCAGAGCTCCCCCTTCACCCCCGAACCGGCCCAGAGAGCACAACAGCTAACATGTTTTCAGTTCCTGGTTCATGCCAGGCACGGCTTTAGGCTTTTTACATGAACGAACTGGTGAAGTCCCGACAACACCACGATGAGCTAGGTACATTATTACCCGCATTCTGCGACCGCTGTGGGGGAAGTTAAGCGACTTGCCCAAAGTCACACAACTAGTCATTTTCCAGGGCCGAGATCCGAGCTCTGGCGCCCCTGGTCCTAGGCAGCAGCACGCAGCACGCAGTTGCGTGCAGTTTCGGCTCCGGACCCTCTCCCGGGGAAGATGCAGTCAGGCAGAATTTGGCGGACTATTTCAGAGACCCCTTAAAGACTATCATCTACCGGGCTCAGGCTTAAAACCGCGATGCGTCCGCTACTCGCCGGGGGACCTGTCCGGGGAGGAAGGAGAAGCGGCGCCAGCGCCGCAGGACCTGCGTCTGCAAGCGCGGGAGCGGAGCGGAGCTGCGCGGTGCGACGGCGACACGGGCGCAGAGCCGGGCTCGCAGCCGGGTCGCGGGGCCTCCGGACACGGATAACCAAGTGAGGCGCGCACGGGCCACGGGCTGGCCTGAAAGCTCCCGTCCTCCCCGGCCTCCTGGAGCCGCGACACCCGGGGACTCAGACCAGGCGGGGTGTCGGGGCCCTGGTCCCGGGCTCCCAGGGGCGGCACCCCGTTCCCGGTGCGGAGTCGCCGCGGCCCTGCGCTCCCGGGAACGCGCCCGGGGCGCTGTCCAGTGCTGAACCCGGGCGCGCGGGCGAGCTGCGTTCCGGAGCCCTGACGCAGCAGGCGGGGGAGCGGGGAGCCCCACGCCCAGCATGGACCTGCAGACACTCGACTCCTACCAGCGGGGAGCGGGCCCCGACTTCCATGAGCACGTCCTGCACAAGGTAAGACTCCCCTCCAGTCCCGCGCCCCAGCGCTGGAAGAGGGCGCCCTCGCTCCGCGCGCTCTCTGTCCCCCTGGCCCGGCTTTGGGGCTGAAAAAGAAACTAGCCACTATCTGTGAGCCCAGGGAACCCCCCTTTTGATCCTGTTTACTGGTCCAAGCAGAGATGCGTGAGCGCGCGGCGGGTGGGGGTGGGGACGCCACCAGAGGTTCCGGCGTCAGCAGCTGCGTTGGTGCATTTTCATCAGCGGTGTCCCTTTTTGTCACTCCCTCCTGCCTCTCGCCTCGGTGCAACCCCTCGGGGAGGCTTTCGCTCCCCCTCCCAAGCTCCAGCCCCGTGTGGTCTGATAGTTGTGAATTTCTGGCCAAGTTGGCTAAAATTAGACACAGAACAATGCTCTGCATCCCGAAAAAAGAAAAATAATAATAACTTGTTTTCAAAACAAACTCCCTCGTCACTCCAAAGGGCTGTCCTCCAGCCTGTCTCACTGGTAGCCTCCTGAAAGTGCCTATTTCAAAGCTTTCTGTCACCCATGTGTCCCTCATTCAAGTTCCTTACGAAAGTGGCAGTCAGGCTCTAAGGCCACACTTTTAACCTGAAACCTCTTGCTATGGAAGCCTCAGGCCCCTGTCTTTGTCCTAAGAAGTCACCATGGCTCCTGGTCCTTCCCCTGGTCCTCTCCTTATCCAGCCCTTGTATGTTCTGCTTTGCTAACTCAGTTTGTTTGCTGGTCTCCTGAGAGACTGGGCACTGGCCTCGCCTTGGAGATTCTTAAATCACGATGCCCTCCTGAAAGGTCCATGAATCCACGCTTTGAAATACTGCAAGGGAGGCTCTTCCCTTGTTAAACAGTTCGTATGCGAGAAAACCGAGGTCGACTGTGACAAAGCGACTTGTCCAAGAAAACAAGGTAGAAAATGGCAGGGCTGGCACGGAAGCCAGGAATGATGGCTTCGTGTCTAGGATTCCTTTCCCTCAACAAGGGTGGGACCGGGGCAGCCGCTGCAGCAGCACCTGGGGGCTTGTTCTGTGGGTGGAATCTTGGTCTCCACCCTGAGCTGCTGCTGCCGAAAGGTCAGGGAACAAGGTCCTTCGGGGAAAAAATGTGCATATTGAAGTTTTGGATGCACAGCCCGGTGTCCTGCTGGCTGTTGCAGGTACAAATAAAGGCAAATGGGCTCCTGGAGGAAGCAGGTCTGCAGATTGGAATAGTCCGTGAGGCTGCTCCCTCCAGGTCTCCAAACCTGTGGGGCACAGAAGAGAGGACAAGGTGTAACAATGGCCCCAGCCTGGAAGTTTTAAAAATGTCACAATTTGAACTCAACATTGGTCAAGTCTGTGATTCTCGAGGTGGCAAATCTAGGCTGAATAGCAAGTGTGTGCAAGCAGAGGAATGTAACTGGACGTCAGTTCCAAACACACCCTGGTGATGAGCCGTGGGCGCCTCTCCAAGTGCCAACCTTCCGGGAAAGGTAGAAAGTTAAGATGTGGAGGTCAACATTTTCAAATGACTGATCACGTGTGGTCTTTCCCACCTCAATTACTCATGTGGGAAATGTAGGGTGTCTCCCATGAGAACGTCCGCTTCCTTTGGGAAAGATTGGGAAAGAGCCTGTTCCTACAAGTTCCTCTATATTTGAAGATAAGTATCTACTTGCTGCTCATAAACGCTAGGCCTTTTCTGCATCCTGAGAGCAGGTGCTGGCTTTAACCTCCTGTGGTGGCCAGCAGGGTGACATATGTGTGTAAAATGGTTTCCTTTCCCTTGTAATGCTGATATCCTTTCATTATTGTGCATGGCTTTCTGTTGCAATCCATTTAGAAATCCATTTGTAAAGGGGCAGGAAGGATATCAGTGTATTTGCCTTACTTTTTGTTTTTTAAGATTTTATTCATTTTTATTTATTTTAAAAACATTTTGTTCATTATTTTCAGAGAGAGGGGAAGGGAGAGAGGCACAGAGGGAAAGAAACATCCACGTATGGTTGCTTTTCACCTGCCTCCAGCTGGGGACCTGGCTGGAGACCTGGCTTGCAACCTGGTTACGTGCCCTGGCTGGGAATCGAACCAGCGACCTTTGGGTTTGCAGGCCGGCACCTTATGCCCTGTGCCACCAGCCAGGGCTGTGCCTTACTTTTAAGTTGGCCGTACATCAGAGTCAAAGGAATTCCTGCTGACTCATTGGAATACATGGGCCATGGGATCGAGACTCCGCTCCAACATTAGTTGCTAGAAGGAGGATCTTTAAATAAACTTTTTATTGAAGTATAACAAACGCAAAGTCACATGTTGCACCTGAATGGATGGTCGCTGAGCGAGCGGCTCTGCACAGCCACTACCAGGACAGCTGGGAGCCTGCCAGCTCCCCAGAGCCCACCGCCCCACACAGCCTGGTCCACAAGCCCCCCCACTCTTCCCCCACAGGCCACCTGCTGGGGAGGACGTGTCCTTTGGCAGCGCAGCCAGGGTGGGTGCCTGGTGGTCCTGGAAGCTTGGCAGAGGAGGCGTGGCCGGGGGGTGGGAAGAAATCCCAGGTTTGGAGTCAGGCAGACCTTGCTGTGACGTAGAACAGCACCTGTGAGACTTCCTTTCCTCCTGTACAAGTAGGAAGCCTAGCACCTGGCTCATCTCGGTGAAGAGGTTAGCTGACGTGTCAGGTGTGCGCGTTTGTTTCTCTGTCTGGGGTGGTCATTAGCACGCGTGTCTCAGGCTCCAGCAGCGTCAGAAACTGGCCCGTGGGGCCTCACCTTCCATGGTGAAGCTTTGTGAGCAAGGGCAGCAGCTCTGTAAACAGAAACATGCGTGCACATGCACACGCACACACACACATGCATTTCACAAGTATGAGCCCATGGGATTAAGCTCACACACCCACCGATACAAAAATCATGACGTCCGTAGGAGCGTTCTAACCCTAACTTCACAAGCTGAACATTCTCTCTTTCGGGGAAATACGGGAGGCGGGGTGTGGAATGCAATGAAACCTCTCTTAATTTTCACTTGCATGGAACACGGACGTCGGCCCTGGCTGGTGTGGCTCAGGTGATTGAGCACTGGCCTGGGAACCGGAGGTTGCCAGTTCAATTCCTGGTCGGGGCGCAGGCCTGGTCTGCAGGCCAGGACCCCAAGGGCAGGGAGGGGGGCACACGAGAGTCAACCACACATTGACATTTCTCTTTCTAAAGAAAAAAAAAAGTACGTCAAATGTCATCCGCCGTGGGTGGTACTTGCACTTCGGTGCCCAGAGTTGGGAATTTACCCAAAGGAGCCTGGGTAACCTTAAAATATTCCTGGAAGCTGGAAACAGCCTGGAAACACTGAGTTCATCCATCACACGCATGGAGTTTTTAAATAGAGTTGCTATCGTGCTCGCAAAGCTGAATATTTCAGGCAACTAAATAACTTAAAACACCTGGACAACCTTGCTGCCCCTTCCCTCAGAGAGGCCGCAGCCATCGAGGGCAGTGACATGAGCTGGAAGGCCAGGGACACCCGAAGGCGGGGTTCCTCCTGTGCTGGGTCCTACGGGGAGCCCTGCAGACACGGACAAAGGGAGAGGGCAGTTGGGCCCAGACACTAGTGAACGAGGACCAAGGGCTCTGACTCACTGTGTCACCAGCAGCGATGGGCACCCTCACGCCGGTCTTGTTCCAAGAGGAGCAAACAATCACTAGGCCCAGAGCAGTTGCCTCCGTAGGGTCAGAGAAAGACCAGGGCCCAGGGGGCAGAAAGATGCGGACGGTCCATCCTTTCATCCGGAACTTGGTCCTTGTTGGGAAAAGCGGAACTATTGAGGAGACCAAAGGCCTCTGTCCCTCCAAGTCCATTCTCACACAATTCTCAGGGAGGAGGGAAGGTGGGCGGGCGGCTCCGCTCCTCCCCCGCTGTCCTGCTCCCCTTGTGATTTCGGCCTCGTTCTCGGGGCCACGTGCCCATGCCAGTCCCCCGGCAAAGGCGCACGGAGCATTTCCAACGTGCCAGAAGCCACGCCCGGGGACAGCACACAAACATACAGACACGCAAAAGAAATGGCTGCCACCTTCAATGATCCCAGGGCCTGTGAGACCTGCACACAAACAGCTACCGCACTGTGTAGTCTCAGAAGTGCCGTAAGGAAGGTACCAGAAGGTACAATGAAATAACCCAGGACGAAATGGCTGATCCAACCTCAACTGGGGGCCAAGACCCTTCCGCCCTCCAGACCTCTGGTTAAGTGATAGCAGAGTATCTAGGAGAGACAAAGTCCCACCCCCCAACCAGTCCCCCTCCCCTCACCCACCGGCCTGAGAGAAGATCCTCGCTACCAGAAAACTGTACAGGAAAAAAAAATAAATCAACCTGAAAGGGCTTTACCCTCTATTCAATCTCCCTCTACCGTTCTTTATTATTCAATTAAATGATGGTAATGAAACACAACTTTGTAGTTAAAAGAAAATAATCCAAGTCCACAGGAAAATCCAAACCCTGTAGGTGAAGAGATCTTACTTACTTTATTTATTTATTTTTAAGTTTTTTTTTTAATTTTTATAGAAGGGGAAGGGAGAGAGGCAGAGAGGGAGAGAAACATCAATGTATGGTTGCCTTTCACGTGCCTCCAGCTACAGACCTGGCTGGAGACCTGGCTTGCAACCTGGTTCTGTGCCCTGGCTGGGAATCGAACCAGTGACCTTTGGGGTCGCAGGCCAGCGTCTATCTGCTGTGCCACCAGCCAGGGCCTTGTTTCTTTATTTTTATGTTTTATAGTTGTTCCATTCTTGTCCCCTTTGCCCCCCCCACTCAGCCCACCCCACTTCCCTCGTCAGTCCCCACCCTGTGAAGGGAGGCGACCACACCTCAGTCAAGTGGTCTGTTATTTCGAGAAAAATCACGTACAACCCCAATGACAGCAGTAGCCCCACTTCTTGCCTGGTTTCCATCAGGAACAAACAAGAAAGCCCAGAAGTGAGCACTCCACTCCCTGCAGAATGTTTCCGTCAGCTCCTTCTCCTCCTGCTGGCGTGCCTGGAGACTCCGGATAAATAAATGGAGTGTGGGTGGCACCACCGCCTACTGACCGCAGGCCTGTGGGTCCCGCCCGGTCCCAGGGCGGGTGGCAGGCAGGGACTGGTGCAGGCTGGCTTTTCTGCACCATCTCCCACTGACCCGAAAGGCCATTTCCCAAACTTCAGGCTCCCCTCTGCAAGCGCTCTCCCCCCATTCACAGGCCCTGGGCCCTTCCCGAGAAAACACCTGAAAGGCTCTCCCACCGAAGTGCTGGTGTTTCCTCTCCTGAGCCGTCTGGGGCGGGGCTGTCGGTCTGGCTCAGCGTGAGCCCCGGACTGGGCGTTGTGGAACGGACATTTGCAGTGGCTCTAAATTTATCCCGGCCTGCGCCTGGGTTCCACCGGCTCTTCCTCTGCCAGAGACGCCGGCCCTGAAGGCTGCAGGCGACAGTGCAGGTCCCCCCTCTGCCCCCCAGTCTCTCGCAGAGCTCAGCAGCCCCAGCCCCCCTCCCGGGGAGAATAGTGTGGCTGTTGAGACACAGGAGCTCACGAATGCCCCCAAGCGACGCCTCTTTCTCTGTACCTGATGCCAAAGTCTGCTCCCTCCCTCTGACCTGCATGGCTGCTCCTTAGGGACAGCTTTTACCCATCAACGTGGGGCGCGGGGACTCTATTGAATACTTTCTCCTCTTGCTTTCTACTCCTCTCTCCCTCTCTCTCTCTCTCTCTCTCTCTCTCTCTCTCTCTCTCATGCTCCTCCTCCCACAAGGTATAGGCAGGGCCAGTGACAACTTGGTCTGTTGTCTGCCCCTCTTATCTTTTATTGTTCTGGGCTTTTAAAGGTGGAGCAAACCCCCCCCCCTCCCTGTGCCATTTGAATTCTGTATCCAGCCACCCCCAGCAACTGGGGGGTGGGGGGAAGCAGGCCTGCCCTGTATCAGGGCAGTCACCCCAGGGGACAGTCAAGAATGGTCGCACCTGCTTCTCCCCAGGTGGAGAAGCTCCATCGAGAGGGGGCAGCCCCTCAGGGGCCTCCCCAAGGCAGAGGTGGCGGGGGGGCTGTCCGAAACCTTTGTCTTTTTTATTTTTCATTTGGGTGTGGTTGGGATACAATATCATGTGAGTTGCAGGTGTACCAAGTATTTCGTAGGTCTTCACCCAGAGTCCTCCCCTCCTCCAGTCCTCTTCGTCTCTGCGATGCAAACTGAGCATTGAAATCATCTCCACGCTGTCATGGACAGGGACCCCGCGAGACTCATACTTGCTAATCATCAGTGACAAAACTAAACACATGGTTTATTTGTGGAGAACGGCAGCGTACCAAAATTTTCCATACCTGCCCCGACGCTCCCTGCCTCCCACCCTTTTTCCGGCGGGTGGAGGGAGGGAGGCAGCGCCACGGGTGCAGGGTGGCAGCGTGGGGGCCCCGTGGGATTCAAACAACAGCGTCCGCGTGTGGCGGGCTCCATCCTAAGTTTTGGCATCGTTCAACCCTACAGCGGCCCTACCGCAACCGCATTTTACACATGAGTAAACTGAGGGACGGAGCTATGAAGAAACTTCCTCAGCTCCCCACCCCAGCTAATAAACAGTGGGGTCACAGGCTGTCCTTCCTGAGTCTAGGGTGTGGCCTGACCCCCCCAGGGTCAGAGGCTGGGCCTGGTCGCTCACTCAGGAGCAGATGCTCGTGATCTCCAGGCAGGGGCGTGCGCCACGCACAGCCCTTGACGCCAAGTCACCTTGTAACCAGGGGATTGTTTACAAAGCTAGAATCAGGGGAAGAAAACAGAGAGGCTTAGAAGGGTCTGGTGCTTCGTGAGGTCAGGCTGGCATGGCTGGCTGGCTACGCGATGCGGAAGGACACCCTCAGTCTGCAGCTCCTGCGGCCCCGGCCACGCAGGGCCTGGCCCCCCACCCCTGCCTCTCCCACGGCAGGTAACTGACCCGGGTCCGGGGGGTATTTTCTTCTCTCCAGGCCTCCAGGTTCCTGCGCCCCTTCGGGAACCACTTGCTTTTGAGTGTGAGAATGCCCTGGACTTGACCTGGTTATGGGGAGGAAGGAAAGCGGGGGACACATCCTCTCCTGAAACACCCACCAGCCACACCCTGGGGTTGTCACCTCTCGCCTCTGCCTCCATCTCGCTCAGGGCCTGTGCCAGGTCCTTAGGGATTTGGGGTTTGGGGAGCAAACCAGGAAAGAGAAGAAAGGAAGAGGGGCTGGGAGGAGGGGAGCAAAGGGGGGTGACACGGGGACATCAGCGATAAAAATAGTGTCAACAACCAAAATAAAGGGGAAAAAGAAGCGACTGAAAAATAAACGGAACTTGTCACTCTCACACCTACACTGGGCCCGTTACGTCTCACACTTGGTATCATCTGAGATTGAGTAACTGACTTAGGCAATGACTGATGTCATCCTGTGCGATGTTCGGCACCCCCTGAGGCCAGACCTCACCCTTTGTGGGGTAGACTTTCCTGCGCAGGAAATAGATGACCCAACTTTTAATCACCCAGAAAGAAGGGCAATGGGGGACAGGGCATGGAAATGAGGCTCAGGCTGGAATTAAGAGAAGCTCTTTCCCCTCATTTTGGGGCCAGGGTGAGAGGGTAAGGATGCTGGCATTTTTCCAGGGGGCGTAAGACAAAAGCAATGATAGTCGCGCAAAGGCAGATGGGAAGTGAGGACCACGCTTGCCCCACAAGGCTGGCTTCATGGGGGTGCGCAGGGCAGCCACACAGCGCCCTGCAGTCAGAAGGGCCCTGTGATTGGTTCAATACGTTGCTGTCACCACCTTGAGAGTCTTGCTGATTTTTTTACACAGAGACCGCATGACATCCTAGCACTGCCCTGGCCACAGTGGCACTCAGCCCGGCCAGGACAAGTGCTGGGGCAGAGTCCATGCAGGGGGACATTCAGTCACTTTGCAGATTCACAAATCTGCCCCAGCGCTGACCAGACGCCTCTGTAAAGCTGGCAGGATGGGGTGACTCACTGGTAATCGGGTCTTAGGGGCAGAGGAGCGGAGCAGCACCGTGGCCTGGGGTGCCCCGCCGCCCACACGGAGTTTTAGGACAACAGCCCCGGGAAGCCAGCCAGGAGTTGCTGGCACCAGGTCTGCACCAGGACAGGGTCGCCCTCGCTCCCTCCACCCCTCACATCTGCTCTTGAGAGTCTCGTACTTTAGGATAAAAGACTTCCTCTCTTAGTTCTCCTTTCATTTGCCATAAGCCAGGCAGCAAGGCGACCCAATGGGAGGACACTGGGTCTCCCAGGTTAGTCCTGCTTTTTGGCTCCTTGCGCATCCTGCACCCGCTGTGGGAACTTTGAGAGGAGCACGTCCTCTGGGCTTTGCAACTCCTTCCGCTGCCTCCAGAGCGACCAGTCCCCAGATCCTTCCACAGCACGCGGGCTCGGCGGGACATGGGGCTGCGATGGGGAGGGCGGGGGAAGATACTGAAACAGCCGCAGGGACTGGTCGGGTCAGTGCGGACCGGCTCCGCCGGGGGCTTTGCTGATCAACACGAGGGTGGGGATAGTGGGACCCCGGAGCGACTTCCTACAGCACGTTCCTCCTCGGAAGAAAAATCGGGCCCATGATGAGCGGTGTGGCTTCCGTGGTATTTGCAACGTTCCTTGTCTTCAGCGGGGTGGCCACATGTGTGTGTGTGTTTCACTGTCCTATAGAACACGTGATCTAACATATAACATGCAACAACGACTTTATAACTTGAAATGAAAACTAATAGTAGGAGTGGGGACCCTTGGGTGTGCAGAACAGGCGATAGGAAGGTGACGGGGGCATGGGGGACCACCGAAGCTCCCAGGATGGAATTTTCTTTCTGGCACCAGTCGTGAGCACGGTGGCAGAAGCCCCTCTGCTCCGCTGAGAGGAGATGGTCTACCCCAAAGTGTTCAGAATGTCTCCTCCCTATTTCTGACCGTCAGGGACAGTCAGGGGCAGAGTCTTACCCACTCCTGAGCCCGTTGGCAGAACCAGTGAGGCAGTCTCCCTTGCTGAGGCAAGAGCCCCGCACCCTCAGGCCAGGGCCACTCAAGTCTGAGATCGCCCAGGGGACCCGCTTGTGCTGGGCATCCGGGGGCCCCCATCCCCCACGGGTGTTGGGCCACAGGGCCCTCACCTGGCGGACAAGCTCAGTTAGTGTCCAGACGCATCTGAGTACCAGAGGCCTTTCGGGGTGCTGGATGACACCAGCCCGGAGGATCGGGGGGACCCTGCATCCCAGAGAACAGCATAACAAGATGGGTGGCTGCCAGCCCTTGACAAAGTGGCAGGCAGTTTGCGGGAGGGTATGTGCACACCACAGACATGTCCTACGTCAAATCGCCAGCTCTCTTTCCTGGGGAAACGTGGACTACGATTCCAACGTGGGGTGCTCATAAACGGATGGTTTATTAGAAACTTTCTTAACCAGTCCCCCTCTTTGCCAACTTACGGGGTCCATCAACACTCATCTCCTGGGGAAACGTGCGGCCTCTGGCCCTGCGGCTGTGCGCCGGTTCCTCTCCAGCAGGCCGGCACCCTCCTGCTCGCCCCCACGCAGGTTCACGCTCAGCATGTAGAATAAGATGATGAAATGTATAATGGAAAAGACAACTGTTCTGACTCCAAACGCCGAGCTGACTGCTTCAGAAAGGCTGTCCAGTTAGGAGTGGGCAAGAGAAGTGTGAAGTGCTCGGAGTGGACATGAAAACAGGCTGCATAATCGGATTGCCCCATACGCATCCCAAGCGCCCTGCTCCCCGATGGAGAAGCTGGACCTGCAGCTCCAGACCCCCGAGCCACGTGGGCAGCGAAGCAATGGCTCCGGGCTACCTGGCAACCCTACCAGGTTGCGGCACATTCAGGTGCGCTGAGTCCAAAGGAAGGAAGGAAGGAGAGCAAGAACACCTCTTTCGCGATTCCCTGACTTTAACCAGCTCTTCCAATGAGTCGATCCATTCCATTTACGTTGCTCCGATTTGTTGAAATAAAAGGCGGACCACTACATTAGCCCTTCTTGATCTAAAAAATGTTTAATACGTGAAACCTACGGACCCCAGCAGCCTGGCCCTTCCCAGACCCAGACCGAAGGCAACCTTCATGTCCTGAACCAGCGTTTGTCTTCACTGTGCGCTTGGAAGGTGACCAGCCGGGTACATTTATCTTGTCGACGGACTCTCATCAGAAAGGCCCTGTCTTCTGAAAGCCTGTGATACACAGATCCTTCTCCAAGGGGGGCTGTCCAAACCCTACAATTCTTATCAAGGAAAATCTTTCAATACTAATAATGCGAAAGCCAGAGGAGGGAAACCCAGCATCTCCGGACAGGCTGAACACGAGGCCTCCCTCAGCGGAGTGATTCAACCTCCTGGCATCGGCCTTTCCTGGTAACCTCGCTGCCACATGGTCAGTGCCACGGTCACCTAGGCCACGGGGGCCAGAGCTGAACTCGCTCTTGCGCTCAAGGTGCCGGTGGGGCACCGGAGTCTGCCTTGAGGAAGTACGTATGGAGTGGCTGGATATGGCGGACACCGCCAAGGCACCGATGGTGCCGATGACAGAACTTCCTTTCAGGCCTCTTGCTCATGTTTGCTCCCTCCCACCGCCCTAGCCACTTCCCCACACTCTAAACTCCAGCTCAGGCCGAGCAAGGTGCTGGCCTCCAGGGAGATTCCTGCTGTCATGACCCAGCCCCTCAGGAGCCTGGATGCACCCTCAGGGGGTGGGTGTGGTCCCACAAAGCAAAAGGTTGTGGGTTCAACTCCCAGTCAGGGCACGGGGTTGGGTGGCAGGTTCAGCTGCCCACCAACCCCACCCCCTTCAGGGCGCGTAGGAGAGGCAGCTGACCCAGGCGTCTCTTCCTCTCTTTGTCCCTCCCTCCTCCTTTCTCTAAAAATGAAATATACAGTTTGTAATAAAGAAGGGAAGAAAGCATCTAGGTACTTTCCAGAAATCGGCCCTGTCCAACCACAGGCTGGATGTGCGCAGGGTCTCAAATGTCACGGCCTAGCCAGCTCCATCTTGAGGACATGAAAAGGTCCCTTTTCCGACAGCCACCAACCCAGAAGGCCGGAATTCTGGGTAAAAAAAAAATGTTTTATCCAGCCATATAGCCGGTAGAGAACCTTTAAAAAAATTATTTTAAAGACTGCATTTATGTATTTTCAGAGCGAGGGGAACGGAGGGAGAAAGAGAGGGAGAGAAACATCCACGTGGGGTTGCCTCTCGCACGCCCCGCTTTGGGGACCTGGCCCATAACCCGAAAACTCGGCGATCAAGCCACCTGACACTCAATAGTGAAAATGGCACGGTGATGCCCTGGCCCAAGGCTTCCTGCTATGACTTCTATTTTTATATTTTCAGGCTGAGTTTGCTTCACTTGCCGCATCTCTCCGTAGGCACTTGTTCTGTAAATCTCCAAATGGCCTGGGTGGAACGGTCCCACTCTGGTCAGCGTGCCTGACCGGCCGCAGAATACTTAAGCGTGTTTGGGCGCCGCTGCAGATCCCCAGGATGCAAAGCTCCGAGGTCGGGGGAATTATTCAGGGAGGGGGAGCAGAAGCGTGTTGGGATGGCCTTGCGCTCCCGCCAGGCCTCTGGGGGGGCAGGGGACGGAGCTATGAGAAGCAGGTAGCCCCAGGATGCCCGCTAAACGCCTCTACCTGCTGGGCCTTTGCCTGGGGCCCGCACATAGCTCGCTCTGCCTGACCATGACGCCTTTCCCCAAAGGGACCTAGGGAAGTAATAGACCCTCATCCCCCAGTCAGAAAGGCCCTTGGCTCCCCACCACTCCCCTGTTGTAGGAGGCCAGAAAGAAGTCGCTCTACTTCACGCTGAAGTTGTCCGGGTGACCCAGGACTCCCTTCCTAGAATGATGGGCATAGGTGCCCTGCCCCGAGGAGTGTGTCCTGAGTTCCAACTCTGAACAATCCACGTCTTTATTCTCTCAGTGAACACGTGCATGGTGGAGAGCCCACCTGTTGACATTAAACTAGGCGCAGGAGACAAGCAGTGAACAGGACTAAGTGCCCACCGGCCGGCACGCCCCAGCCTAGGGGAGGGGGGGCCAAGGCAACCCACGGCTGCTCCCAAAGCAGTGAATGCTGTGAAGGCAGCAAAACCAGGCAGTGTGACACGGAACAGTCGGAGGCATGAGGAGGGCAACACCGCCAGGGTGTGCAGCCAGAGGTGCCGTCTGAGCAGAGATGTGATGATAAAGAGGTAGCTAACAACTCCCACAGCTGCAGGACGCGGGTTCTGGAAAGAAGGACCTGCCCATGCCAATGCCCTGAGAAGGGAAAACACCTTGTCTTGTCAGAAGACAGCAGAGAGGCCAGTGTGGATGAAGAACAGTGAGTGGCAGGGAGAGTGGCCAGGACCAGGGTCAAAGGGCAGGCAGGGACCCAGAGGTCCCAGTGGCCTTGGGGGAAGAAGCCACCACGGCGTGATAGGCAGGGAGTGAGCAGGCTTTGGAAAAATCACTCTGGCAGCAGGAAGTGAATGAACTCAGGGGCACAGAATGACAACAGGGCTCCAAGCAGGACTCGGGGTGGAAAACTGGCTGAGTCACTGACCCCCCCCGACCTCACCCCTCACGTGTAGAGCCCGGCAGCCGTACGGTGCCCAGTAGGCCGTGGTAAGGGGTGAATGAGCCACCGCAAGCAGGGCACTAAAGAAGGAGCACCGGCCACCACCACGCCGTCATCCGTCACAAAACTGGTGGCTGGATGGAAACCATGCACATTTATTCTCCTACAGTTCTGGTGACCAGAAGCAGGGAACCCGCCCCACGGGGCTAGAGCCAGGGTGTCCGCAAGGCTGGTCCCTCCAGGAGGATCTATTGGTTGACTTTCCCACTTTCTAGAGGCCGGGGTCTTCCTTGGCTCCGGGCCATGTCACCCCAACCTCTGCTTCCACGGTCACCCTGCCTTCTCTTGTCACCTCCTTGCCTCCCTCTTATCAGGACGCTTGTGGTAATATTTCGGGCCCGGCACGATCAACCAGAATAATCTCCCCATCTCAAAATCCTTCATTTAACGGCATCTGTACAGGCCCTCCTGCCGCAGGAACTGGAGATTAGCGACCGTGGGCCCTTCTCCAGCGCACCGCGTGCGGTGGTGACAAATGAAGTTTCAGTGCTATTATTGTCATTACTGCTCCTTCAGCAGCCCCGGAGCAGACCCCTAGCCTCTTCCCAAGCCGAGCAGGAGAGGAACGGCTGAGGAAAGACCCCTTTCTATCTCCCAGGAACCCCCAGAGACGAGGCCCGGAGCCCAAGTCCGACCCTGGGGCAGCAAGAGGGCTGGGAGCAGAAAGCAGACAGGCAGGCACAGGCCTCACGCGGTGGGACAGGGGTCCTGAGCACAGGCTAGACTGTCCTGATGGCGCTGTACTCCGTGGGCGCCTCGGCGCTCCCGCTGGGAAGGTGGTTGGCCCGTGGGAAGGTGGGGTCACCCGTGTTGATGTAGATTGCATCCTGGTCCAAGGCGTCCAAAGACAGAGCTGCGTATGAAACGTCCTCCTTCGGAAGGGCAGCCTGGAATAAGGGTGCAGGCGACTCAGCAAGGCTGGCAGGAGGCGATGCCCGTGGACGGACAGACGGACAGACGGACGGAAGAGGCTGGGGACAGAGCCCTCAGGAATCCTGAAGGCACTCCCGGCCCTCCAGCTCCGCCCGTCCACCCTGCCCCGCACGGGAGCCCGGCCGCAGGGGACAGCCGCCCGAGACTCAGAGCACACGCACGTTCTGCTCGGGCCCCAGGTCACGGCCTGCCCGGGCCTGCCTGGCCAGGCTCTGAGGGCCCAGCGTGGAGCCCTGCTATGATATAAAGACTTGCCAAAGGCAAAGCGCTCGTGGAAGCTCAGCAGGAGAGTCTGAACGGCTGCAATTTGCCAGCACCCCCCTTCCTGTGCCCACATGGGGGGAGCAAGCCCCCCCACAAAGGGGACAATGGCGGGTCTGTCTCCAGGGCCCACGGCAGCCTCCCAAGGACACACCATGGTGACGTATTCCACTTCAGCCTGGTCTTCCAGGTCAGAGGAGGGCTTTGCGGAGCCCTTCTTTCTGGGGGAGCTGGGGGTGCCCTGGTGCCGCTGCAGGGTCAGGTTGGCGTAGCAGAGGTCAGTCTCCAGGGGCTGGAGCACCTGCAAAAGGAAGCGGGGGTCCCTCTGCCACAGGAAAGCACGGCCCCCTCCTAGGTTTCCCTGAGCCCCACTTCTCAGTCTCCCATGCCTGCCCTCTCCCTCTGTCCCCCTTCTGGCTACTCTGCCCCCCTCCATCCTCCCGGGCCGCCCAGGTGCGATGGGGCCCCTGGAGATGGGCAGAAAGTGAAGAGAGGGGGAAAGGGGCTGCCTGGTGCCCTGGGCTGACCTCAGGGACTCTCACCTGCTCTGGGGGTGTCTCAGCAGCTGAAAGACAAAAGCGATCAGAATGAGAAAGCCTGTCCTGAGACTTGGGACCCCAGGTCGGGGAGAGACACAGAAGAGGCGAACGAGGCTGCAGTTCTGAGGCCTCGATGACACCCTCTCTGACATGGGGCACGTCACCTCTCGGAGCTTCCATTTCCCAACTGGAACAATAAGGGGACTTCAGCCCATCCGTTCCCCACATCACAGAGCTGTGACGTCAACGGGTTGGGGTGCCCTGCCAGCCATCAGCTGCCCTGAGATTATGTTTCCTTCACCGCCTTTCCTGGCCTGGCCTATGACTCCTGCCAGGACTCCACCTGCAGTGCCACCAAGTCTCCCCTGAGTTGTCATCCACGCCTGCGTTCCCCAGCCGCCACCTCGGGCCTCCCTGCCAGCCCCCTGGCACTGGATTCAGGTCTGCCTCCTCCTCTTTGTCCCAACAGAGTCTGGTTAGTGTTCAGGGGCTGGGGACTGGGGGCTGCGGGCCTCTGAGCCTGGCTGAGCCTGACAGCTGACACAGGAGGGCCACATCAGTAAGAGCCATCCACGGAGACCGAGGACCTTGCACGGAGAGGCCTGGCCGCTGGCTCGGGCTGGCTGGCGGGCGAGGAGGCCCTGACCTAAAGAGCAGGTTTCCCGGAACACGCCCGCGGGCAAGGGCCGGGAGGAGGAGGAGCCAAGGCAGGAACCACTACCAACCACTTAATAAAACCCAGAGGATGCTGTATGTGATGTGTGTTCGTGTGCATGTGTCACATATGTGTGCACATGCGACACATGTGCATGCACGTGTGTCAGTTGCACATGTGTGGTGTGTACATGTGTGTGGTAGGCATGTGCCTTGTATGATGCATGTGCATGCACATGAGTGACATGTGTTCATGCATGCATGTGTCTATGTGTGTCATCTATGCACATGCATGTGTGAGTGCACATATGTGGTCATGTGTGCATGTTACCTGTGCTATAACCCATGTGCATGTGTGATCTGTGTGCACATGTGTGTCAACTATGCATGCACTGTGCTGTGTAGGCATCCATGTACATGTGTGAGCACAATCACGTGTGTGTGCGCGTGTGTGTGTGCGTCCCTATCCCCACGTCCAGCTCAACCCCATAAATTCCACTGAAGCGACCGGGCACCCAAGATGGGCCTAAGGCCACTGCCACGCAGCCACCAGGCGCCAAGCCAGGAAACGGAGGGAGGTGGCAGGTCCCAGCGAGGAGGAGAGCAGGAAGGACGTGCAGGCACGGGGCAAACGCCAGCGCCTCCTGGCTCAGGTCCCAGCGGCCTTGGGGAAGTGCCGCCCCCCAGCCGCGTGCGCAGCCCCCGGACGCGGGCTCCCAGGACTCACCTCCACTCTGATGTGCCACTCTCCGCCACACCAGCAGCGTGGCTGCCGCCAGGAGCAGCAGCAGCAGCAGCGCCGAGAGCAGCGGCACCAGGAGTCGGAACACCGTGGAGTGACCGCTGGAAAGAACGAAAGACGCCTGCACTCCGGCCCGCCTCACCCCGCCGCCTGCCACCAGGGTGCCACACTCCGGCGGCCCACAGCTGCCAGCCTGGGGACCCCACTCCCGGTGCCCTCAACCATGGCTTTAAAAAGCCATGGAAAAATAAAAAAGGAGAGGAGGACTCCCGCTGGTCGCTTCCGGGGGTCCAGGCGCCCGACAAATTGCATGACAGTGGGCACTGAGGGCGTCTCCCTGCTTCCACACGCAGCCTCTCCACGGGCGGGGCAGTGGTCCCGCCCCGGGTGAAGCTCTCCCAGAACCTGGGAGGGTGGCCTTTCGGAGGTGAGATCTTGGCAGATTACGATGAGGTCGTACCAACTGGGGTTAGGGAAGGCCTAATCCGATGACTCGTGTCCTTACAAAAGGGAAACGCAGGGAGGAGACCGTGCGCCCACATAGGCAGAGGGGCAGAGCCTCCTGAGCGAGGAGAGAGAAATGTCTGAAAGGCCCCCGTGGCCCACACACCCTCCTGTGCTCATCACCAGCTCTCGGCCGGGAACCATTTCCACCCCAAGCATCACCACCTCCGTCCATGCTCTCAATGCGGGGCAGCCCCGCTTTGCTCCCCTAAAATGGCCAAGGCCAGCGATGTCCTCTAGCCCTCGAACTCCCTTCCCTCAGCCCGGCTGCTCTCCGCCCGGCCTGCTCTACGGGGAGGAAATGACTTGGAGGAAGAGAAGGGGACACAGACACACATAGGGGCATCTTCCAGGTGCTCTGGACCCCCGGGGACGATCAGTACCCTGTGGCCATGGTGGGAACCAGGGAGATGGGACTCCCCGGCCCTCCTGTTCTCCCAGAATTGGGACAGAAAAGCCAGCCTTGTGGCCCCATGAGCCCCAGGCCCACAACCCTGACACACCCTCTGCCCTGACCACCTGCCTTCCTTGTCCTCCCTCTAACCTCCTTGGGGGGCACTCTACGTCCATGATCATCTACGTGACCAGAGCTCAACACAGTGCCGGTCACAGGGGACAGCTCAGTACAAGTGGGACGCATGCAGGGCTGAGCCAGCAACCCTCCCGTGTGTATGAGCTCCAGGAGGCAGGATCAGGGGCCTGGGGTCCCAGTCGACACCGGGTGGCCTGAGAGCCAGTGGGAGGGGCCCCTGGCATAGTCACGGTGACCGGGGACTACAAAGGGTCCCCACGTTGGAGAAGTTGGGGACACGTGGGCCACAGGGACAGCAGCATCCGAGCTGACTTACCTGCCACCATCTTGGGGGAGGCTGGTCACCGTCCGGGCGCCCATGGTGGCTTCTGTGGTGACCGGCACTGTGAACGTGGTGATGGTGGTGACGGTGGTGGGGGTGGGGGTCGGCACTGTGGTTGTCGCTTGGCACACAGAACAGATTACAGTCTCCTCTGCCTGCCGCCCACCCCAGCCCGGCACGCGGCCTAACCCGCAGGAGCCGGGGCTGCCGCGGCCCGAGAGGCGGGAGCAGGGCCGCGGGAACTTGCAACACCCGGACGCCGCTTTGCACAAGGCCTCCCCGTCTCGTTTGTCCAGCAAGGACGGGGCCGGCCTGGTGGCTCAAGATCTGAGGCTTTGAAGGTCGCGATCGGCCCCCAACAAAATCCCC
This sequence comes from Noctilio leporinus, assembly GCA_004026585.1. Classification (NCBI taxonomy): domain Eukaryota; kingdom Metazoa; phylum Chordata; class Mammalia; order Chiroptera; family Noctilionidae; genus Noctilio; species Noctilio leporinus. Next base: position 257,374 of record PVIW01000044.1, on the reverse strand, counting down.
ACGTTCAGGACGCGCCTTCGCTGTGGACAGTGCCTGCGTTCCTGTGACTGGGGCTGCTGCTCAGGAGCGTGGGCAGGACCCCGCAAGACCCTCACGTGCCGCCTCTGCAGCTGCACCGGGGCCCCAGGTACCAGGTGTGCGGGGGACGCTGCTCAGGGTGTCCTGCTTCCCCTCCCATCTCGGCCGCAAGTGCCGTGGGCAGCGGCCGGCCGCCCGGGCAGCGGGACAGAGCCCGTCAGGCAACATGCTCCAGCCCAGGAGCCCCCGCGAGCGGCCGCCCTCCAGGGGGACAATGGCTCGTGGTGGGACGCCAGGCGCCCCGAGTGCAGCTGTGGGACTGCGGAAGCCTCTCAGGCCTCAGGGGCTGGACCGCAGCACCCCAGGCGTGGACCAGCGGATGAGACCAGCAGCTGTGAGGCCCCGGACTCCACCCCCGGCAGGGCCGCCTGGGCGCCAGGGGTCCCCGCGCAGCATGGGCAGGACCTGGGGTCTCTGGGTCCCACAGAACAGGGTCCCTTTGATCCACGGGCTGAAACCGGGCCATCACTGGCCTCCATGGGTGGCAGGCCCAGGCAGGGGCTGTGCAGGGGGGGTCCCTGTGCCCAGGAGGCCCGAGCCCGTCCTGGAGGAGCCCTGGGAGCCCAGGGAGCCCCGGGAGCCCCAACAGCAGCGAAGGGAAGCTGCCCTCCACCCCCACCTGAGCTGCCGGGGCTCCAGGAGACCTCAGGACTCACCCCCTCTGTGGCCGTTCACGCTGAGCCAGGGCAGTCACTGGACAGGGACCTCAGGGACCAGGACAGAGCAGGCCCCCAGGGGTCACACACACACACACACACACACACACTCTCTTACCTGGGCCAACGGTCACCTGAACCAGGAACTTGTGGTCATTTCCAGTTCTCTCAATCGCACACCAGTAAGTGCCTGCGTCCCTTCGTCTGAGCTTCTCCATGGTCACAGTGATTGTGCGGTTTGTCCTATTGTCCTTGATGGACACACGGGGCCTCTTCACCTCCTCTTGGGATCCAGTGGTTTTAACAAGGGTCTGGCAGTTGCTCCAAGTAGCTCCATGACACCAGTACTTCACGTAGGTCTCCCACCCTGGGGCATAGCGACACTGCACTGCCAATGAGCCTCCCTCTGGGCCTCTCACTCCTGCTGGACCCGTGATGACGTCTGATGCATCTATTGAGCCTGGAAAACACAAATCCCAGTAGCTGTCACCTTCCCCCACCCCAGGAGACGGCCTCAGCCTCCCGCCCCGGGAACCGCCCCAGTGAGCCACGCGCCTGGCGAATGGGACAGACTCCTGGGAGGAACCCACCTCCCTCACCATGGACTGTCTGTCCTTTCTATTTCCACCACGTCGGAGCCACGCGCAAGCCACTAGGAGCCCAGTACTGATCTCAAGGACACCGGTGGGGACCCTGAGCAGTCACAGCTGCTGACGACTCCCCCCCTGGGAGCGCCTCGGACACGGACCAAAGCCGTGGTGCCCGCTGTGGAGCCCATGTCACCCGCACCCCATTGTCTCCATTGGATTACTTTGATTTCTTTGTCAAGGTAAACATGTGAGTTATTTATGGACTTCCTGTCCTGATCCTTACGCCCATCCACGCTGCCGTGACGGCTACCGCTTTGGAGGAAGGCAGGTGCGATAGAGTGAGGCAGCATCTTCTTACATGTTCTTCTGGTTTTTTATTCTCTCCCCTTTGGAAGATTCAGGATATGGTAAACCGCTCAAGGCACAAGGAATAATGACAACTGTCCTTAGGCCTCAGTGACTGACCCTGGGGAGTAGTGAGGCCACCAGCATGTGGAGAGCACCCCACCCCTTGGGAAGGCACCCCACCCCTTGTTCTACCCCTTGCTCATTGATCTCCTGCAGTCAGCAGGCCTGTGGTTTCAGGTCCTGTCATTTTTCTAGAGGAGCCGGAAACCTGGATTTCGTGGGGAGCTGGTCCACTTGAAAACCCTGACGTGATTAGAAAGCCCACCAGCAAACACCACACGGCCACGCAGCCCTCGCTCCACATGGGGCGGGGAGCCCCATTTCTGCCCAGAAGGAGGTTCCTGCCTTGATTTTCCTTGTGCTGCTCAGGGTCTGATTTCACACATCCCCCTCCTTTCATGCTCTCAGATCAGAATGTAAATGGAGCAAAGAAGGTTTTGCTTCTAGAGAATCCTCCCTCAAAGTTCCTCTACAAAACTATCTGAGAAATTACTGGGGCAAATTCTTCGATTACTTAAAATGGTTTCCCCAAGCCCTGGCTGGTGGCTCAGTGGAAAGGGGCCGGCCTGCGAACCCAAAGGTCACTGGTTCGATTCCCAGCCAGGGCACATAACCAGGTTGCAAGCCGGGTCTCCACCCAGGTCTATAGCTGGAGGCAGGTGAAAGGCAATCTTACGTGGATGTCTCTCCCTCCTGCCTCTCTCCTTTCCCTTCTCTCTGAAAATAACAAATAAAGTCTTTTTTTAAAAAATGGTTTTCCCATGAATATTCACCTATTTAAGTTTTTTCATTTGTTCTCCAATCAATCCCATAGTTTGGTTTGGTTTGGTTTTTCCCAGGAAAAGCGTGTATTTTATGGAGCACATATTAGCATCAAGTACTAAGTAGTATAAAAGTCTCCTTTTATAATTAAAATGCTCACAGCCAAAGGTCGCAGGTTCAATTCCCCAGCCAGGGCACATAACCAGGTTGCAAACCAGGTCTCCAGTCAGGTCTGTGGTTGGAGGCAGGTGAAACGCAACCATACATGGATGTCTCTCTCCCTTTCTGCCTCTGTCCCTTCCCCTCTTTCTAAAAATAATAAAATAAAATCTTTTAAAAATAAAATGCTCACAGCTATTACAATTACACTCTTGGAGGCACTGCTTCCTCTTATTGAGGACACATTGCCCAGGTTTTTTCCTTCACTCTTCCTCCTTCCCTCCGCTCCTCCCCCTTCTCCCCTGCATTAAAACTGGTTTTGAGATTTCACTGGTAAATGTGACCATTTTTATTTTCTAAGTGATTCCTTTCTCACATGCCTCGTTTTATGTATCTTATTTCTTGGAGACTGCAGCTTGTTCTGTTTTTCCAATTTGCTAAGTTAAAGCTGTGATCAAATGAAGGACCCTGAGATGGGGCCGTACCCCAGCCACGTTCACAAAGGTGCTTCTGGAGGGAGGCAGGAGGCCAGCGTCAGAGACGGGCCACCGGGCCACCGGGGAAGCGACCGGTGCGTGAGGCCCCACCCAGGAGTTCCACAGCCTCTGCCACCCCAGCACCTGAGGAATTGGGGTCTCGCCTGGAGCCTCCAGGGGACACGCTGCGCCCTTCACCCACTTTGGTGTTTCTGACCTAAGATTGTAACCTCGTAGATGTTCACTGTCATAAGCTGCTAAGTTCGGGGCAGTTTGTTTCAGCCGCACCAGGAAACCCGTAGAGATGACCTTTCCCTCCCTGGTTGCCCTGTTAGCCCTTGTCTCTGAGGGTCCAATCTGGGGCCCGGCCCTGCAACCACCTGGGCACCTCTCTGTGGGGTCCGCAGTGCAGCGCCCACTCCCCATCGGCCCCGCAAGAGCACCTGCTGACCCACAGGGCAGCCCCGAGCGGCAAGGGACAGTCCTCACCAGGCGTGGTCCCCCGCAGCCTAGACCGCAGGGACCGATCGGAGATCAGGGGCAGCTGGACCTCATCCCCAGCCCAGCACAGGACGGTGTGGCGCGCCTGAGCCTCATCCGTGGTGCCCGTTGGACAGGGCAGCTCAGTTTTCTCCGAAAAATGGAGTCACGGAACATCTCCTTTCTCAGAAAATGGATGGTGCAAGCCCCGCGGGAACTTTCCGGGTGGGTTCCTCTGCTTGTGTGCTTCTAAAATAAGGAGCTTCTCTGGGAGAGGAAGCTAAGGCAGGGGAACCTGATCAGACGTTCTTGGGGAGGGGCTGCTGACCGGGAGCTTCCCACTGGGCTCCGAATTAGCTCCCAGCTCCCGGCCTGCGGGCTCCAGACAGGCCTCCGCGTCCTCTCTGCCACGCCGTGCGTGTGCACCCCCACACCGCCTGCACCCGCTCCCTGTCAGCACCCCGGAAGGAAAGCCATCCTCATGCTTGGCCCCTGCCAGTGTGTCTCTTCATGTGTCACCCAAAGGCTGCCTCCTCCGGATCCACACCAATGAGCCACCCAGCTCCTGTTCCTCCAGCCTGCGGTCTTGGGCACACCCTTCTCCCCAAAATTGCTTCACCCAGAAAGCTGATCATAACCTTCCAACACCCCCGCCCCCAGTCTTCTCTGGGGCAGAAACCACAGTCACATGGCCCTTCAGTTCCTCAAACAGGCCAAGGCCACCCCCATTTCACCATCAAGACTTGCACTTGCTGCTTCCTGTGCCTGGAAAGTGGACCCCGATCTTCAGTGCCTGCTTCCCCTCGTCTTCCGGGGCTCAGCTCAGGGGTCCTCTCCTCCGAGGGTTCCTTCCACCCCACCCCACCTAGGGCATCGCCAGCCCTGAGTCCAGGCGCCAGCTCAGCCGTCCTCGTAGCGCGAAGTTTCAACTTCGTTCCTGCAGCTGCTGGCACGAACGCCCAGATCACGAGGCACGCGGCGGAAGGGGCTGTCTGGCTGCCGTGAACTCTCATGTTCAGAGCCTCGGACACACACCACGCCCACGGAAGGCAAGCCAGGATCTCTCTCTGCTCAGTGATCATTTCCTTACAGGGACGCAGTTTGCGTAGCGTGCGGCCCACCCTGTTGGCACAGCTTCCAGGACATCCGCACGCTTGGACAAACATCACCTCTAATTCCAGAATGTTTTCATCACCCCAAAGAAACCCCGTCCTCGTTCGTGGTCACTGTCCCTGCCCAGGGTACTAACACCCTGCCTGTCTCTACGAATGTACATATTCTGGACTGTCCTGTGATGCGTGGCCTTTGGTGTCTGGACTCCGTCGCTTTGCTTAATGTTCCCAAGGTTCATCCACGCTGTGGCACGTTGGTTATTGGTACCTCGTTCCGCCTGATGGCCGAGGAATAGTCCATTGTGTGGCTAGACCACACTTGATTTATCTAGCCATCGGTGGTTGCACAAGGGAATTATTTCCAATGTTTGGCTCTTATGAATAATGGTGCCATAAACATTTGCATTCAAGTTCTTACATAAACATACACTTTCAGTTTCCCTAGGTGTTTACCTACGAGTGGAATTGCAGGGTCACATGGTAACCCCATGCCCAGCATTTCCAAGAATGTCGAGTTGTTTTCTGAAGCGGCTGCCCCTTTTACAGTCCCACGAGCAATGCATGTCCTCTCTAATTAATGTGAAGCCTCACTTGTTCAATTCATAGAAGAAGAACGATTTGGTCTAGAGGTAGGATGGTTACAACAGTTGTGTTGTTTCCTCCCCATTAGATACATTCACTCATGTCACTAACGCTGTACCTGGTATGCTTGCAGGTACAAAATCCCCTGTCCTCCTAATGCTTTTATCCTGACATTTTATCAAGTTGGGGGAAGGGAGGAGACAGATAGTGGAGAGAAATAATGCAAGGGAGTCACTGTTGTAATGAGGGTCATCAACGAAGGCCTCAGTGACAAAAAGATAGGAAAGATGTAATGGACCAGGGAAGAGCCCCCTGGGCAAAGAGACTGCAAGGGCAAAGGCCCTGGGGCAGGAGTGAGCTTCAAGTGTTCAAAGCGCATCTAAGAGGCCAGTGTGGCTGAACCGGGTGGCACCAGAGGGAGCAGAGCAGAGGAGAGACCAGTGGGATGATATGGTGGAAGAAGCCAGTGCTGAGCACCTCACAGACTCAGTGAAGAGCTTGGGCACTGAAACACACACTCACAGCTTGGAGGCGCTACTTAGACATGGTGTCCATTTGCCAGCAGGACACCTACCGGACCCCTCCTCCCACCGCCAGCCACCTCCTCCGGCCCTTGAGCTTCTCCCAGAGCTCAGAACCCCCTGCTCACCTGAAAGGCAGGAGAGGAGGGGGAGCAGCAGCAGCGGGTGCATTTCCCCCACCCCTCGAAGGTCGCCTGGGCTTGTGGGTCAGCAGGTGTGAGCTACGGCTTCCACTCCTTCATCCTCCAGCCTCCTGCTTCTGATCACTGGCCCTCACCTCCTCCCACAGCCACTTCCTGATGGCGGACGCAACGAAAAGAGGAAGGAGGTGTCATGATCAACATGCTGTAATGATTGTGCGATTTTAAGCAACGCGCCACGCCCAGACCTGGATTGCAACCTGGTGATGTGCCCTGGCTGGGAATCGAACCAGCGGCCTCCGGGTTCGAAGGCTGGTGCCGAGCCACTGTGCCACCAGCCAGGGCTGTAAGCTCTTATTGCTGTGACCAGCCCTCCAGATGAGAGCCAACCCCAGCCTGAACCTTCCGGAAGTTTGTCAGCAATGCCAAGGGCTCCTTACCCTTCAGTCCTCCCCATTACCACCTTATAAACTCTATCGGGTGATGTAGGAATTAAAAATCACCAGCTCTGTGGGGTCTTCCCCCTTTATCCTGGCAGCTGTGTGCCCACCCTCTATCCCCCTCCCCCACCAGGATCCCAGCAAGCCCTCCGGCTGGGGCGCAGGGTCAGGAAAAGAGTGAGCCTTCCGCAGCTTTCGCTCCGGGGGCCTCTTTTGCTAGGTGTCACATGCACCCCGGGACATCTTAAGGAGACTGAGTCCCAACAAGGGATCTAAGCCCCTCGCACCTTTGTTAGGAAAGAATTCAGGAGCAGGAGGGTGATTTGAACCGAAAATCAGAGCAGCTGATCGGCAGGGCTTTTCCGGGACCTGGCCGGAGCCCACCTTGCCCTTAGCAGGCTCCGGGCTGGGAGTCTGGCCGGCCCCCAGTCCCCCCAGCCTGGTGAGCCCCTCCTCACCCGGGGTGTCTGAAAGTGGGGGTGGTGCCTGGCTTCCAGGGAAAATGGAGGCCGGGAAGAAGCAAGGGGGCAGGTGCTGTGCGGACCCCGGGGTACCCTCTCCTTTCTCGGGCATGGACAGCAGGAGGCGAGCTGGTGGCCCTGGGCCCACCTGGATCCCCAACGACCCACAGAGCCCTCGTTCCAGCGCGGCCATGGACATCCGCAGAAGCCAGCCACCTGCTCGAGCCTTCGGGTGCCCACTGCCGAAGCACCGGGTGTGTGCTGTGCGCCCACGCATACGCACGTGTACCTCCGCGTTGTGTGCACATGTCATGTCCTGTGTGCGCTGACTCGTGCGTTGGGTTCTCCTGGTTACGAAGACAGATTTGCACAAGGTCCCTCTAGTCATCACTGGTGACTTGCCGATGGCCTCCAGCCTGTTTTCAGAGTCCAGTCGGTTCACAGGAGGGGCCGGTCCCCTGGGGCTCCCGCTCTGGGACACCAGGCCCACGGGAAGCCTGTTGTGAGATGCCTGAGGCTTACTTTACAGAAACCAGAGCCTGACCCACGGAGACCTGAGGAGTCCCCAAGGCCCTCCATGGAGGAGCAGCGGGAGCAGCGGGAACAGCGTTCAGCCGGACCCCGTGGGCCTCGGGTGGCGGAGGGCGGGGACACACGCTGGACTGTGCCACCAGCTCCTCCCTTCTCTGTGACAGTGAGGAAGAGCCTAGCTCCAGCCTCCTTCTCTGGGTCAGGCACCCTTCCAAGCCCTGGGTCAAATGTTGACTCATGATTTATACGTGTTCTTTTTTTTTCCTAAAAAAGGGGCCTCAACATGGTATAAGCTTCCAGCTGTGATACATGGTCCCGCCTTGGCCACGTACCCTTTCACTGCTTAGTGGTTCTCCCCGGGCGGGCAGGGTCGCTCCTGTCCCCCACTGCCCGCCCCGTCCTTGAGTCTGAACCAGGCCCTTGACCTGCTTTCCCAGGAGGGAAACACAGCGGAAGTCACGGTGGGCCAGTTCCCACCCTCGGCCTCCTGCGTTTCCCTGCGCTCCTTCCTCCAGCTAGCCAGCGGTGGATCCAGCCCCCCGCCAGCCAACCCCCCACACTCCCGGGAGCCCACCTGAGCCCAGGAGCACCACCCAGATTCCACTGCCCACTCACACTTGCTCAGTGCCACTGTGCTCGGGACAGTTCATGGCGGCATTATTGTGGTAGAAGAAAATTGAGAGAAGAACCCCCCAAGCCCAGTCCTGTCCCCCAGCAGCTGCCTCACCCCCTGCTCCAGATATCTGTAGGGTCCCCTGGCCCCGGCTCCCCTGGATGCCCTCTGCCCTCTGCCCTCTGCCCTTCCCTGGCAGCTCCTCACGGATGCCACACACACACACGCACACACACGCACACACACGCACACACTCACAGCTCCCACGGATGTGGTTCAAATCAGAACAGGCTTGAACCAATAGAACCATCTGCGGCTTGTGATTCAAAGCAATAAGTTGGTACAAAAGCAACACATATTCATTTTGGGAGACTGTGTTGTGAAATGCAAAGAAGCTTAAAAAAAAAAGAGGGAGTTGCCGCTAAGCTCACCACCCTGAGAAAACGACTTTCACACGGAGTTATGCGCCTGCCTTTTCCCCACGCCCGCAGAGACACACGGTTATTCCAAAATCAAGCGGCCACTCGCGTGGCATAGGGGTTCCTGTGCTCAGAGCCAGCAGGCTGGCACTGCCAGCAGCACCGCGTAGTTTGGGAAAGGTGTCCTATGAACAAGTGCCACCAAGCAGGACGGCTTGAAAGAAGCCAGCTCCCACTTCTTTCTGGCGGACACGCATCCGGGGTCCCAACCGCAAGCCCCACTCCCTCCGCGTGGTGCACCAACTCCACGCGCGGGACGCCCAGTCTGCTGACAGACGACAGAGCCCCGGTGCCGGAGGGGCTGGTCAGCTGTGTCCCCGTTCTGGATTACAGTGGCTACCCCCACGCTGGAATCGCTGGCTCACAAGCCAGTTCTATTTTTACTTTTTTGAGGAAACTCCATACTGTTTTCCGCAGTGGCTGCACCAGCCTGCATTCCCACCAGCAGCGCACCAGGGTTCCCCTTTTCCCCGCGTCCTCGCCAGCACTTGTTGTTTGTTGATTTGTGGATGATGGCCATTCTGACCGTGTGAGGTGGTATCTTGTGATTTTAATCCGCATCTCTCTGATAGCTAGTGATGTTGAGCATTCTTTCATGCACCTACGGACCCTTTGTATGTCCTCTTTGGAGTAGTGTCTGTTCAGGTCCTTTGCTCAATTTTTAATGGGTTGTCTGTCTTCCTCATGCTGAGTTGTATGAATTCTTTATGTATTTTGGAAATCAAACCCTGGCCTCAGGTGTCATTGGCCAATATGTTTTCCCCGACAGTTGGTTTTCTTTTCATTTTGATAATGTTTTCTTTAGCTGAGCAGAAGCTTTTGTTTGATGTAGTCCTGTTTGTTTTTGTTTATTTGTTCCTTTATTTCCCTTGACCTAGAAGATGTATCGGTGAAAATGTTGCTGCATAGGATATCTGAAATTTTGTGCCTATGTTTTCCTCTAGGGCTTTTATGGTATCATGGCTTACATTTATTTTTTTAATGTAATTTCTCTTCTTCCTTCCATTTTTTTTTTTTTTAAGATTTTAGTTATTATTTTTAGAAAGAGAGGAAGGGAGAGGGGCAGAGAGGGAAAGAAACATCCATCTATGGTTGCCTTTCACCTGCCTCCAGCTACGGACCTGGCTGGAGACCTGGCTTGCAACCTGATCATGTGTCCTGGCTGGGAATCAAACCAGCAACCTTTGGGTTCGCAGGCTGGTGCCTATCCACCGTGTCACCAGCCAGGGCCTACATTTAAATTTTCTCCATTCTGTTCCATGAATCCACGGGTCTGTTCTTACGCTACTGCCAGGCTGTTTTGCTCACAGTGGCCTGATAGCATAGTTTGAGATCAGGCACCGTGACCCCCACGACTTGGTTCTTCTTTCTCAACACTCCAGAAGCTTCTTAGGGCTTCTTAATACAGGAACGTATAAAAAGAGAGTGTGGCTAATTCCACCCGCTGTGAAATACCCTGAGGCAACGCTGTTGGGGAGAAAACGTAACTTGTCCTCCTACCCTTTGAAGTTCCTCTGGCAGGACCAATAATCAAATTGGCATGAGACAGATTGACAGGAGGGAATAACCACATTTACTACCTGTGGACAGAGGGGGCTGTGAAGACTCACCTGCCATCTGGAGCCCAGGAGGAAGGGGTGGGTAGGGGTTTGGGACCCCCGCTAGGTCCGGGAGGAAATGCTCAGGAAGACAGAAAAGCAGCCGCTTGGGAAAGGCATGCTGGCAGCCACCTTTAACAATGGAGCCCTGGCTGGTGGCACAGTGGATAAGGTGCCGGCCTGCAAACCCAAAGGTCGCTGGTTCAATTCCCAGCCAGGGCACATAACCAGGTTGCAAGCCAGGTCTCCAGCCAGGTCCGTAGCTGGAGGCAGGTGAAAGGCAACCACACATGGATGTTTCTCTCCCTCTCTGCCTCTCTCCCTTCCCCTCTCTCTGGAAATAATAAATAAAATATATTAAAAAAACAAAAAACAAAAACAATGGGGCCCACTGCGACCTGGATCAGACAGCTGGGCAGATTCCTGAGTGTCTAGCAACCTAGTTCCCAGGGAAACAGCTCCTTGCCTGGGGCAGGTCCCCGATCTCAACCCTTGAGGCAGTTAGGGGAAAGGGCAGAGGTTCTTTCCCAGCCTTTTGCTTCTTCAAAATAACCAGCTTAAAATAGTCAAAGACCCTGAAAGCACATTTGAGGGGGGCAATCTCTGCTTCCCCCGAAAAAAAATTTTTTAAAGATAAGGCAAGCAAACAATGGGTTAAAAAATAGAGAAAATGGACATTGTAAGTCCTCTCTCTATCCCCCACATCATCACCCCCCAGAACCTCCGAGGGGCCCGCCGCCCACCTCTTCGGGCTCCCTGAAAAGTGTGCACAGTGTCACTGGTGGGCACGCCTCAAGGGACGGCCCCCACGTCATCATACAGGTGCGTCCCCTCCTCCCGCGTGTTAACCCAGGTTTCCCCAACTGGCACATCAGGTCACTGTGTTCTTCAATCCCTTCCTCGCTTTGTGTGGATGCTCTCCTGTTCACGTCACCCGTCCCAGGCGCTGAGTTACCCACCCGTCCCCGCGGCTGCAATGAGCGTCCTCGTCACACGTCTCAGTGCAGTTTTGCAAGTAAAGCCAGGGAGTGGGCGACTCAAAGGCGTTTGCATTTGTGACTTTGATGGACACGGTCCGCGGCTCCCCGTGAATCTCCCACCATGGAGTATGTGAGTGCCTCCCTCCCAAATCTAGTTCCTTCGAAGATTATCAAGCCATGGAATGCTACACGGTAGCAGTCGGGGTCTCCAGAGAAACAGAACCAGCAGGAGACCCAGAGCTGGGTAGACACAGCGATTTGTGGATGCAGCTCCAGGCCTCTGCTTGCTTGAAGGGACAGGCTGTTGTCCCTGCGGCCGCCCGGCAGGGCAGCCCTGAGGGCTGGGAATTCGCAGGTAGGGGCTCCTGCTGCACCAGCGAGGCAGGATTCCTTCCTCCTCCTCCGGGCAGCTTCAGTTCAGCTCCCAAGGCCTTTCCACCGAAGGAGGCACCCAGTGACTCTGTGTCACTAGGGGCATTGCTCCTGTGTTGTGGGTCTTGCCTGCACTTTCCCTCTGTCCTTTCCCCTTCGTTTCTGGTGGCGTTCGTCAACCAAATGCGCAGTCAGGTGTATCGCTGTTGTCCTGTGTGGCACCTGAACTTCCTGTTTTGTTACGAGGAACCCTGGGAGCCGCCGCCTCCCCCTGGATTTCTAGCCAGCGCGACCGCTGCAGGCCCAGGAAAACAAGGCGCAGCACAGGCCCAGCCCCCGGAAGCGGCCTCCGCCACGGCGTGACAAGGTTGCACCCCGCTTTCAGCAAGGGGACAACACAAAGGCTCCAGGAGAAGCCTCGCATCTTCTGCAGAATTCCAGTTGCCCATTTTGTCACTCAAGGCCCTTTGTGTAAGAAGCCACAGAACAGCATCCTTTCAGTCCCGAATGCCGGGAGCCACGTGCCCGTCTGGTTTCCCAGAGGCACGAATACTGACATCGATAAAACAACTTAGGAGAAGAGAGAACCCCGTCCTGGCTGGGTGGCTCAGTTGGTGAGAACATCGTCCCCGCACACCAAGGTCGCAGGTTCGATCCCCAGTCAGGGCACATGCGAGAGGCAACCAATGACGACGCACCCGTAAGTGGAACAAGTCGAAGCCTGGAAAATCCCGCAGCCACCGAGTGGAGAGAGACACTCCACGGTGGCCACGGGTCCAGGCAGAACCATCCCTCGCATCTGGGGCACCGGGAACCGTCAGCCATACGTCTCCATAGTTGAATGTTCTAAATAAAACAAACTTCGAAAAACTATCGAAACGAGGGTGTCCTGACGTACATTCCTTCCCACTGATCTGTAGGCCTCTCAGAGGTTCTGTGCCAGAACAGGGCAGCCGGGGGACAGCTGTCCCAGGTCCTCAGTCCCCACCCGCAGCCACTCCCGGCTCTCCTCCTGCCCGCACGTGCTGTACCCCAGGCTTCATCTCTAAGCTTTGTCCTCACCCTTGCAAGACAGCAGCTTGGCCACTCCTCCGGCGTGCGGCTGCACCACCAGTGGCGAGCTTGGGACAACGCGTGCCTGTAGCAGGGACATGGCCTTTGACCCTGTGAGCCACGGGTTCCACGGAGGGGGGGTGGGCGGGTCTAGGGGAGGCCCTGGGCTCACGGGGCCCAGAAGAAAGCTCAGAGCTGCCACCTCATTCCTGACTCGTCCATCCCCATGGGCCACTGCTTCTAGAAAGGCCAACCTGAGAGTGTCACCCTGTCCCCGGCACGAGGCAGGACACCACCGGACCTGGAACACTGGACCCTGTCACCCTGGACCATGTTCCTGCTGCACCAGCAGAGGCCCCGAGAAGATAAGGTGGCCCTGGTGTCCTAGGGTGAGAGAAGAAAGTGGTGGGAGTGCTTCACCCAGGAAAGGAAAGGGAGAAAAGGAGAAGAATCAGGATATTTTACATCCTTCAGTCAATGCGCACATGGGGTGGACGTGGGTAGGCTGGCGCCACACACCTGGAATGTTCTCTCTTCTGCAAGCCTGAGGAAGTCGGGTTTGGGACGTCAGTTATTAAAGCCGCTGCACGTAACGAACCAATGGAGCCCTTTAACCCGAGATGCAATAAAAGCCAGACGGAGTTTGGTTCAGGAAATGAGGCGGAGACCGTCCAAAGTCAACATCACGCGCGACCAAGAGGTTGCCTGCGACCGGTGCGTGGACTGCGGGAGACCCACCGGGCCGGCCGGGGGTGTCTAGCCCTCGGAGGCCCCGGCGCCCCAGGCCTTCACATTCTTGTGCTTCTCTTATTTTTTATTATTTGTTTTTTATTGATTATGCTGTTACAGTTGTCCCAATCTCTTGCTCCCCGCCACCCAGCACCACCCGCCCTCGGGTAGGTTTACAGTCACGCGTCCACAAAACACAGAGGTTATTCTTGTATTACTGTTGATTCGTTATTGTCCTGTTTCCCATCCCAACAACTGTAACCCCGCTTTTGCCCCCGCCCTGAATAGTTCTCTGTGACTTTCTTCCTGCTCCCTGTCCCCACCTTCTCCCAGGACACCTGGCGGTCCCCCTTCTCTCCCCAAACTCTGCTTCTCTCTGGAATATTCTTTGCAAGGCCTCGTTCCAGAGCCAAGTGCAAACAGTTCCCAAGGCATGTAGCCAGACGCGAGACTGACTTTATCTATAGCCTACTTTTCAGACTTTCCCATCCAGGAGACCCATGGTGCTAGCCCCGGCCTCCCGCAAAGCAGATGTCAAAAGGGAACTGAATGTGCAGGGGTCTCATTAGGGGAAACACAGGCAGAAACCAGGAGAGGCAGGGAGTCGTCTGGCCGTCGTGCAGGTCGGACCCCAAGTGAAGGAGGGAGGCCAGGAAGGTTGCATGTGAGTGTCCAAGACCACCGTGCCGTCTCTGGAAGGTTCTGCGAAACCACGAGGAAGTCCTCCGGCCAAAATCAGCCATTGTGCACGCCTGTGCATGTGTGTTTACAGGAGCCCCCTGCCCCGGCCGCAGTGTTGTCACGAACGCCTGGCTCACGCTCACGCCCCTCTGTTGCCCCTGCAGACCATCCTGGTGGGAGACAGTGGCGTGGGGAAGACATCGCTGCTGGTGCAGTTCGACCAGGGCAAGTTCATCCCTGGTTCCTTCTCAGCCACCGTGGGCATCGGATTCACGGTAAGTGCCCCGGCCTCTGGGGCCCGGCTGGCCTCCGTCAGGGTCCCAGCAGGACACAGGCAGACACTGCGATGGCTCGTTCCAGAAGGTTTAATAGAAAGACCAACTACCAAGGTGTGGGCAGGGTGTTGGGAAACTGGGAGGGACGGTGCCGTGTTTGGGGGTGGTTGAGTTCTTCCACCCCACCCCTGGCCTAAAAGAAGGGCGAGGGAGGAGCAGTCACGGAGCTGGGACGGAGAGGCGGTCCGGAGTGGGCCGCGGGGCAGGAGCTGTGACCATGGTCATGGCGGAACAAGGAGCACAGCAATGCCGGCAACCAACCCCCACTGCCCTGCCCCTGCTCCCCGCTGTCCTGCGGGGCTTCCTGTTGGCCACACCCAACATTCCTGTGGAAAGCACAGGAATGTCCTGACAGTTGCTCAGGGCCACCTTCCGGGACAGTGAGAACCTGGAGAGGCAAAGGCATAGCCTGAAATGTAAAAACGGTGCAATGATACCATCGTGGTCCTAGGGCGCTGGCAGGTTGAAGGTTCAAGTTTCATTCTTAGCACCTAGTCCCTCCCTGGACGCAGCACAAGGTGGTGGGGCACAGATTGGGGAGGAATTCCTCACCCACAGCCCCCCGTGGGCCAAGAGGGGCTCCCTGCGCCCCACGCCTTTGTCTTTCACAACCGCCGACCCCGCTCAGCAACCCTGGGACCCGGGAGCCTCTGGAGAGGGTTGGCTCTTCTCTTGGACTAGTCTCAGGGGCTGCAGGGCTCTTCCTGGGGGTCTCCAGAACCCTGGAGAAGAGCACACGTCATTTCTTGGGCAACCGGGGTGTTTGAGGGGCCAGCATCTGGGACAGAGAAGAGTATGGGCCCGCGAGGCTGCACCTGGGGCCCAGGTGAAACGGAGCCTGGCCAGGGGGCGGAGCCTGGGGCCACCCTGGAACACCCAGGGCTCTCCCGCCACTGGGAGCAGCTGGGACCCGGGCTGCACCCCAGAGGACGAGGCTGCCTGACGGCCCTGAGACCTCCCAGGAAGTGACCCGTGCTGGGTGTCCCCGACCACAGTCTCCCGCCCGCCATGGTCACACTCAAGTCCCCTGGCCCACTCCACACCCAGCTTCCCACCGGTCAGACTCCCGGACAGAGAGGGGGTGGATGTGGGCGTGCTCACGGGGCACCGACGGGGGTTCACTCCACAGGGGCACCGGCGGCAGGAAAAGCAAGGCAGCGCGACTGTTGCCGAAAGGAAGGGTGCGTGTGTGGTCCGGCTGAGAGCCGGCAGCAGCCTGGGACTGGGCAGCCGGGCTGCCCCTCTTCCCTCAGGCTGGACCTTGTACAGCCTCACCGCTTGCTTGGCACCAGTCAGCCCCGGAAGCTCTGATTCCTGCAGGATGAACCCCGGGTGGCTGACAGTGAGGGGCAGCCTGAGGGCCCAGCCAGGCCTGAGCCTGGGGACACCGGGGCCAAGCGAATGACCTGGGGGCACCAATGGACACGTACCCTGCTCCTCGGCTGGGACACAGCGCAGGGGACCCACATGCTGGTGTCAGGGGGCGGCAGGAGCAGCTCGTGGTCGGGGCCACATGGACACGTGGCCAGCCCGGGGCCTGCACACAGCCGCTCATTCACAAAGGGGTTTGCAGCTATTGCAGAGAGAGTGTCCCCGCCAGCCCCGCCCGCTGCCGGCTGTGCCCGGGGCCCTCCATGCCTCTCCTTCCCCAAGAAAAGTCCGCTTGAGGCCTCTCTGCTCAGAGCAGCTGGCCCTGTGCACAGCAGCTGAAGTGTCGCATGACATGCTGAGCAGAGGGGCTGGTGGACACGGGGGTCTCCTTCAAATATCAGTGTTCTGGGGCTGGGACACCGTGGGGTCACTTTGTGGAATGAGAGACCCTACTGTGGGGACCCCCAGAGACCCAGGCTCCGAGACACTTGCTTATACATGTCATTCGAGCAGAGTTTTCAAGTTCTGCCTAGAGCTGGCGGTTTGCAAGTGGGCCAAGACCCCCTGGCTGTGGCCTGAAGTCTTGCAGGAGGGAAACTGAGGCACAGGGGCCTGTGAGCCCAGCTCAGAAGGCTGACAGCAGCCTGGGCAGCAGGAGGAGGAGGAGGGAGGCCTGGGACTGCCACTTTAAGGAGATAGGATAAGTGGGGTGACTGCCTCGGGGACCCTCAGACCAGCTCCCAGTGCCTCCAGAGCACCCTCTACCCAGAAGCCACCGGGCCTGTGGGCTTCAGGAAGTGGCACCTGTCCAGGTCCTGTGTGGATGCCTCTCAACTCCAGGCCTCCCCAACTCTCCAACTCCTCCATCAGGCTGGTGGGCGGGTCCTGCAAGTGGGTTTTTTGGGGTGCCGCCATCAATGGGGTCCACACAGTAGTCTTTTCAGCCAGCCTGGGCCAGGTCCTCATTGTTACTTCTTGCCTCAGGGTCCCGAAGTCTCCGGCAGGTACCGCTGTAAAAGGTGGCTTCCCCACCCCCATGCAAGGCTCCCACCTCCCACACCGATGGGGTGGTGGCCTGCCCACCTCCAGAAAACAACTCCAGCTGATGCCAAAAACCACAGGGCTGGAGGCGGTTGGCACCCAGCCCCCAAAGGTCTACAGTGGCCCATAAGGCAGCCCAACTCCTGGAGGTGCAGGGGCCTCCAGGCTCCCCTCCTTCACACTCCTCAGCAGGTCCTTTACACACACCCACCCTGGGCTGTGTTCTGTGCTTCACAAGCTGAACATGACCGTGTAGCGTGTTGGGACTGGTGTCACTGAACCCACGGTTGTCCCAGGCCACAGAGCCCCTGAACCCTGCCGTGGACCCCCCAGGACACACTCCCACCCTCTGTCACCGGGAGCGGCGCCTTCCTGGGGTATCCTGGAGGCTGTTCCAAAGGATTCACAACGTGATGAATTCACCTGATACCAGATGTTTCAGGCCTACTGGTTGCCAAAGGCGGAGGGTCACCTGTAAGGTGCCCGGCCCTGCCTTCAGGAGCGCCTAGATGAGTAGGGTTGTGCGGCGAAGGCTGCCCCGTGGTGGCACTTTCTGGGCGCAGCCCAGCAGGCCAGGGAGAACTGAGACAGGCTCTCCACTCAAGGGTCAAAGGTGGAGCTCCCGCCGGCCAGGGGCCGAGCTGCAGGTGAATATCGGTCGGTAAATAAAACCATATTTACATGCGCGCGGGCTGGGCCGCACTAATAAAAGTGATACTTCCCGGAAGCCTTCCGCAGAATGCACACCTCCCAAGCGCAGCGCGCCCCCGGGCCCCCACCCCGGATCCCTACCCCGGACCCCCACCCAGGACCCCCACCCCGGGCCCCCACCCCGGATCCCCACCCCGGACCCCCACCCCGGACCCCCACCCCGGGCCGGCCACCGCCAGCGGGCTGGGCTGGGGCGCCGCCTGCTGGACGCGCTGCCCAGCGGCAGCGGAAACCTGGGCGCGGGGCGCGGGTCCCACAGACGCCAGACCTTCCATTGCGGCGAGACCCCTGCCTGTGGGAACGTAACCTCGGGGCGGGTTTGGGTCCTGTCCGCAGAGCAGGAGGCGGGTCAGTGGTGCCAAGGGGCTCGCCTGTCCCGCGGGCGCCGACCGTGGTTCCGCGCGCTCCCGCCGGCGCCGTTGGGGCGGCAGGACCGAGGGAGGCGCCGCCTGTCGGGGTCCGGGCGCGGCGGGGCACGGAGGGGTGGGTGGGGCTAAGGCGGAGCCGCTCCGCGCCGGCCCCTCTCACCTCTGTCGAGGACATGACGGGCAAGCCTGGCGCCGCCGCTGCCCCCCAGGATGGCGAGGCCCCCGAGCGCTCTCCGCCCTGCAGTCCGAGCTACGATCTCTCGCGCAAGGTGGGTGGGCACTGCGTTCAGCGCCGCGGACCCTGTGCCGGCCCGAGGGCCACCCCTCCCCGCGCCCTTTGCCCTGAGACCCTGGGGCTCCCGGGACCAAGCGCCTCTCTGGCTCCGGTCACGTTTCCCGCGCTCGTTGGTCTCGGTTCTCACCGCGGGCAGCCGGTGTCCCCTGGAGTAGGAAAGGGGGGTGGAGACACAGCCCCTAGGGATCTGGGCTGCCTCTGCGGGCGCCGGGAGAGGGAGCGCGGAGAGGTTCCTCAGCCCAATTTCTCCTGCCACACTCCAGCTCATACGAGTCCCGGGGCCCCCATGCTTCCCCAGAAAGGTGACCCGTCCCAGACGCAAGCCCCCGAGGGGCTAGGAAATGGGGATACCCGGACCTCCAGAGGGGACGCCCCTGGCGGCGGGGCAACTAGAGGGCAAAGCGCGGTTGACAGCTAAGCTGTCCGCTGAGCCCTACATCCTCCAGCTCCTCCCTCCCCAGAAACTCTTCAGTTCTCTGCTACCCCAAGTCCTACCCGCCCCCTTTCCTCCGCGGCCGCGCACCTTCCTCCAGGAGGACGTTCCTAACCCGCATGGAGCCCCACCTGGGAATTTCTAGACACCCAGAAAGATCTCAGTGGTTAGGCGGCAGTGCCCCTCCTGGGAGAGTAGAGTCAGCTCTGCCAGGCTCCGTCCCTCTACAGGTGACCCTATGCCCAGGCAGGTGAGGGGGTGGTGGGCGCTGGTCTGCCCTTGGAGCAGGCAGATGCCAGGAGTCCGGAGGGAGCCTGGCGCTTCCGTGCTTCTAGGCTGCTGCTACCTGTGTGAGGAGGCTGTCCTGCCCCCGGCGGGCGGCATGGCCTTGACCCAGACCTGCCTCTGTCTGTGTCCTGGTTTCCTCTACACACACAGGGGCTCAGTCTAGCTAGGAGCCCAGGCCTCTACCCCCACTGTTAGGGGGAAAGCACCCTGCAAGTCACCCGCCCAGAGCGCCCAGAGCCGTTGAGATAGGAGTCCTGTGTGGGCGCTGGGCAGGAAACGGCCCCTATGCTTGCGGTGGGAGGGAAGTTGCTCAGAGCCAGTCCCCGGGCCATGGGGACAGCCTGACCTCCTGGCCAGACAGAGCAGCGGAGCTGTTTGCTTAGGAGGTGGCAGGGCTGGGCAGCTGTTTGTGTTTAGTGGGTTTGCGGGGCAGCGTCATCATTTGCTGGAGGCAGCTGTGATCTGTCAAGTGCACAGGAGGGCGGCCTCCTTAGCGCCTTCTTCCAGGCTGGGACCCAGGAGCCAGGGGGCAGGGCAGGCGGCAGAGGCCCCCAGCCCCTCCGTCTGTCCCAGGGGCCAAGCTGCATCTGTGGGAATTGGCCCCTGGCCTCCAGCAGCCTGCCTGCCCCCGCTGGCCCCAGGGCTCTGGCCCTGAGCAGTCTGGGGGGGCTCCAGGGGCTGCCGGAGAAGGAATGGGGTTATGGGCAGGCAGTACACCCCTGGGCCGCTGTAATGAACTTAGGTGGCTCCTGTTGACATAATTGGTCCTTGCCATTCACAGACTCTGGAAAGGCCTCAAAGAAATGATCTCCCCTTCCTTTTAGCCATAGTGGAAACCATGCCACGGGGGGTGGGGGCTGAGGGGGTCAAGGAGTCTTTCCAAACCGATTACAAGCCGGGACCCCCGCCTTCATGCTCAGCTCCCTGACCTCCCCACCAACGTTGGTGAATCCCAAGATCCCACGTGTCAAGAATAATTCAAACCCTGTTCCTGCTCAACCCACTCGGTATCCAGCTGGGAAAATTCCAGCAGTTGGTCTAGACCTCTGTTCCCCAATCCTGGGGAACATCTGGACAGAGGGCCCTTCCCCGCCCCTTCCCCCCAGAGAAGAAGAGCAGAGACTGGCCAGGCAGTAAAGGAGGACACACCCCACAGCCCCACATTTCCTGCCCTACAGGGACCCTGCCCTACGGCCATTTGTCCCCCTTGGGAGGTTTCTGCCAAAAGACCTGCAGACGGGATGTCTCCCCAGCTCAGTATAAATTTCAACTCCTCTTAATTCATGCAACTACACTATAAAGACAAAACATCATCAGAAACTTCCAAATGAATGTTGTGCCAAAAAATAAAAAACATAGCGATTGGGGGCTGTGCCTCTGTCAACAGTGGTGTGCCACCCCCATCCCACCCCACCCCACCAGATCCTGGGGTGGGAACCCTGTCGCAAGGTAAACCGTTCCCCGGCCCGGGCAGCACAGCCCTGCCCACGCACGCACTCAGGCGTGGCCGCAGCACGCGGTGGGAAGGAATGGAGCATGGTGCGACAGGGACAGATGTGTCCGGGACAAATGAGGTGGTTCTGTGGGCCCCCGGACACCTCTGGAAGGGCTGAGGTCCCAACTCAAGCTTCCAGGAACTCGGGTGAGGACAGGCAGGTCAGAGGGAGGGTCTGAGGGGCCCGCGTGTGCAGGGAAAGAGGCAGAGGAGGCCGCAGCAGGCTTTTCCAGAGAGACGGCCCTCCGGCTTCGTCCACACCCTCCCCTCACCCTGGGCTCGCCTTTCCAGGGCCTCGGAAGTGCGCCCAAGTGCCCATTAACTGCCTCTGCCCCATCTCCTAGGTGATGCTTCTGGGAGACTCGGGCGTCGGGAAAACCTGTTTCCTGATCCAATTCAAAGACGGGGCTTTCCTGTCCGGGACCTTCCTGGCCACCGTCGGCATAGACTTCAGGGTGAGGTGGCGGCAGGCTCTGCCTCCCAGAAGCGAGCCAGGGGTCCCAGCTCGGGCGCAGGGGTGCCGCCCTCTCCTTGCCGGCCCTGGCTGCCCAGTTCAGCTGTGGCCCACGGCCGGAGGTCGCAGGGCTGCACCGGGGACCACTGAAGTGGCCGGGTGTGAGGAGTCTGAGCTTGGTGGGCTCCTTGCTCCCCCCACAGGAGATGCGAAATGAGAGCCTGAGTCTCAAAGTTCTGCCCCTGACCAGGTAGACACATTCCGCGTGGGAGCTGGGCTTCCTGGGGCTCAGCCTCCTCTTGCCTGGGCCCCTTGGGCAAGGAGTCCACGGCTCTCCCAGGAAGCACCGCCCGGCTGGCCAGGAGGGGAAAGAGCAGCGAGGCAAGGGTCCTCCTCTCACCCTGAGGGACCCTTCTTGCCCGATCTGCATCTGGATGTCGAGTGAGCGTTGCGTACCTGGAAGGTCCCAGGGTGCGAGGTCTCCCCGTGGCAGGGGCCCCACCAGACGCTCCCAGTGGGACGGGGTAAAGCTCTGCTTAGGAGAACTAACCGGCCGCCAGAAGAGGTGCCCAGGCTGCTGGCGGACGTCTCACCCCTGAGAGCTTGGTTGCAGGGTGGGACCAACTCTGGGAGAGGCAGGTGGAAGTGGGAAATGGGCAGGGTGTCCCGTCCCCAGCCCTGTGCCCGTGCTGCGCCCGCCCCGGGAGAGCCAGGCCGTGTCCCAGGCTCCCCCACCCTGGCATGTTGTGAGCACAGCGGACGGAGCTCCCAGAAGACAGGGCTTCTCGGTGATGCATCTGGGGACAGGGTCCCGCTGCCTGGATGGGGTGACACGGCTGGACACATCTCTGAGGCTCACCACAGCCCCTCTAGTCCCGGGGAGGGACCAAGATGGGACATTGGCTCCTCAGTGGGATGTCAGCAGTGCGTGGGAGCCCCCGCCCCTGTCCTCCAACCACCCTCCCTCTGCCCTTTTGTTCCAGAACAAGGTGGTGACCGTGGACGGTGTGAGGGTGAAGCTGCAGGTGAGATGGAGGCTCTGCGGAGGTTCCTGGGGTGCAGGGCCTGCCCCTGCTCTGCATGAAACCACATGCTAACTTCCTGTGGGGCCCGCAAGGAGGAACAGCAGCTTTTGTTTGCTTGCTATCTGCAGAAAAAGCAGTTCCCAGGCTTCTAGCAAGGGCATCTCCAAGTGCCCTCAGGCAGACGTGGTCTGTCTCCCTCTCCTCCCTGTTGCCTGGTCCCTCTGCTCTGAGGGCACCCCCGACCCCTGGGCTGAATAAGCTGGAAAGCCGTTACCGCCAGGACAACAGGACAACACCGCCAGGTGTTCAGAAGCTCCTCAGACCCTAGGGAAGGAGAGATCCCACCTCCCTTCACATCTGTTGAGCCATAGCATGGGTCTCCTCTGCCCACCCCAGCCCTTGCCCCTGCCTCCTTCTGCCCACCTGTCTGTCCCTTCCTAGATCTGGGACACCGCAGGGCAGGAGCGGTTCCGCAGCGTCACCCACGCGTACTACCGAGATGCCCAAGGTCAGTCCTTTATGCACCCTGCCACCTTCGCCAGCCCAACGGGGACACCCACCCTTCCACTCCAAGTCCCCTCTGTGATCTCTCTCCTGCAGCCTTGCTCCTGCTGTATGACATCACCAACAAGTCTTCCTTCGACAACATCCGGGTAGGTCCCCTGCCTGCCACCCAGAGCCACCCATGCAGGGCCTGTGACTCGCACCTGCTTCCTGCTCTGTGGGGAGGGAGTGGAGCGCAGAAGGCTGCTGACGGTGACACATACCTGAGCTGTGACTCAGAAGAATAAACTGCCCCTTGGCAATTTGGTGGGCACGTGGGCACAGAGGCCTGTCAGGCTGTTGCACACCTCTGCCAACTACTTAACTGATACAAGTCCAGAAAGTACCCAGCTCCACCCTGGACAATGACCCACAGAGACTAAGGGGAGGACCCAAGCAGAAAAGTCCATCTGTCCATCCTGCCAGCCCGAGTGGCAAGAGAGTGACTCAGGCAAACAATGGCTCTGTCCTCACAACCAGACTGTTGGAGAAAGATAGTAACCCAACGAGTACCCACGCTGAGGTTCCACCTGTCCCCCGACCTCAAGGGGTGATGAGCGAACTAGGGGCACAGGGCACACGGATATACAACAGTTAACAAAGGGGGTGGAAATCCACAGCCCTCAGACGGCCTTTAACTCCCTGCTGGCAGCAGACATGCTAATCAGTCACAGCAGTTTTGAGCCCTGCGGTGGGTTTAGAACCCTTACCAGGGAATCGCTGCTGACTGCCATCTGATCCATGCGATGAAGCCTCCGCCATCTCCACAGGGTTAGGAGTTGCACTGTGTGGGGCTTGGGGCCACCCCGGCCCCGAGCGTCCAGACAAGGGTGCCGATGAGGGAACGCACAGGCCATCGTGTCTGGGGGGCAGTGAGCATCCCAGGGTAACCAGGCAGGGTGGGAGGAGGGGCTGGAGGGAGGGGACCCTGGCTGGTGCTCAGCCCAAGCCTGGCTCGGCCGGCCCTTTCCCACAGGCCTGGCTCACGGAGATTCACGAGTATGCCCAGCGGGACGTGGTGATCATGCTGCTAGGCAACAAGGTGAGTGGGTGCAGGGCAGGGCAGCCTCCCTGCGCCCCCCTCCGCCACTGCCACCCCGTTAGCCGGGCCCAGTCCCGTCCCCGCCCAAGAGCGCTAGCTAGACAGCCTTCTTCCAGCAAAGGACTCCCTCCAAGCCTCCGGTTCAGGGGTCACACCTTCCTGGTGGCTCCAGCCCATCTCACCTGTCCTTGGGAAAGGGCCCTGCAGGGAAGGCTCAGGCCCAAATGCTGGGCCTGTGAGATTGTAATGACTAGGGTCACCCGTGCAGAGCAGGAAGGGTTAATCTCAGCCCCTGTCACCCCTCCGAAGCTGGGTCACCACCTTCCCCAGTGGGAGCGGGGGCTCAGCCTGAACACGGTGGAAACCCTGCCCCACCCCCCGCAGTCCCACGGGCCACCAGCAGAGGGCGGGCAGCGCCTGCTCCTGGGGCAAAAGATGGGCCTGCCCGGGCAGGAGCGGGGCCCTCTGGGGTCCCAGCTTCCTTCCCCAGAGTGACCCACCCGGGCTTGACAGGCAGACGTGAGCAGCGGAAGGGTGATACGTTCGGAGGACGGAGAGACGCTGGCCAGGGTAAGTGACTGTCTGCGGCAGGGGACCTTAGGGGCAGCGGAGGCTGGCCCTAAGGACGCTGCTCTCTCGCCCTGGCAGGAGTACGGAGTTCCCTTCATGGAGACCAGCGCCAAGACGGGCATGAACGTGGAGTTAGCCTTTCTGGCCATTGCCAAGTGAGAGCTGAGCAGAGAAGGGGACCGTGCAGGGCAGGGGGCACCACCTGGGACTCTGGTAGGGCCTGCCCCACCCCCACCCCAGCCCCGGAGCTCAGCTGCGTTCTGCATTCTGCCCCAGGCCGCGGGAGAGGGGGTGCGCCGCTCCTCGCTCCCACCCCAGCCCATGGCTTCTTCCTCCCCAAGGGAGCTGAAGCACCGAGCCCGGCAGCAGGTTGGCGAGCCCAGCTTCCAGATCCGAGACTACGTGGAGTCCCAGAAGAAGCGGACCAGCTGCTGCTCCTTCTTGTGACTCCCAAGGGGCTGGGAGAAGGCGCCTAAGGCCCAGGAGGGTGCAGCCTTCGCCCCCAGACCTGGCTGCTTCTGAGAGGTTGAGCCAACGGGGAAGGAATGGCGGACCCAGTGCACAGCCCCCTGGCAATTGGGGGTCGTACCCCACCCCACCTTAGTTCCTATAGCACCCCCAGGGAGGGTAAAATATTTATAGTTTATTTTAGTGATATGTCATGTGACACGGGAAAAACAGCACCAGGACACCAAGGTAGGGACCTGGTGGCCCTCGACCTCCTAGCATATTCTAGGACTCAGGAGCTGGGCCTTCCTCCCAGCCGTGGGGGAGGGCAGGCAGTGGCTGCTCCCTTCTCACCTGGAGGGAGGCTGAGCCGACCCCAGCCCTCAGCTCCTCCAGCTCCCCAGGGAGCAAGCCTTCCCAATAGGATGGGCTCCCGTGCTGGGATCTCCACCAAAGCTTATCTCTTATCGGAGAAGATAAGAGATGTGGAGATTGGGCAAGGGCCCAGCTTCCTGGCAGGGGGAGAAAGGACGAGCAGAGATTGGATCCATCTGTTTGGCTACGTCTGGCCTTAGTAGCCCTCCCTCCGGGAGGTGCACCCTTTCTCCTCCGGTCTGCAAGCATGGGGGGCACCCAGAATGTTTGGCTCCTGTTTTCTGAACACCCCTGACTCCCTGGTGTTATCTTCCTTTCTGCCTCCTAAGGCCACAGTGAGGGAAGGTGATGATTCTCCTGTCCGGACCCTTTGGCAGGTGTGTGGCTTGGAGGCTACTCCTGTAAGCAGCTGTAGAGCCGCTTACTCCCGGGCCAAGAGCCGGACAGACAGAAACCCCCAAGTCCTGGAGCAGGTGGGATGCAAACCGGAGCAAACCTCACCCCACGTGTATCCCCCTAAACCCAAGTGCTGCCTCTCCCCTGACCCTTTGCACCCTCTTCTCAAACGGACCCCGGGGCAAAACTGCTCAATCTCCCCTTCTACTGAGACAGGTCAGGGAAGGAGAGGTCTCCCGTTTCGGGTGGAAAATAAGCCCATGTGGGTTAGGACTGGGGTGGGGAAAGGAGCAGCAAGGAGTTTTCTATTGCGCCAAGGTCACTTGTCTCCCAAAGCCTTGAGCCCAGCCGCTGGAAGGGAACAGGGGACATGCATGTCACGACCCACGGGCACCTTTATTCCAGCTCCCCAGGCCAGGGGCAGGGAGAGGGGTGAGAAAGGAATGCACCGCACATTCTGAGGCCACTGCCATGTCAGCAACTCCGCCACAGCCCCGATAAGGAAGCTCTCAAGCTCTTGAGGCCTATCCTGGGCTGGGAGGAGCCTGACCTTGCCCAAGGCGGGTCACAGGGCACCCGGGCACCCAGGCTGCTCTCGGCCTCCAGCACATGTGTTTTTCAGAATTAAATTGCAGAATTTTGAAAAGCACACCCTGTCCGCTGCTTCTCTGAGATGCGCATGGTGGTGGTGGTGGGGGGAGTGTCTGTGGAAAGGACTGTTAGTGCTGGTTGGAGGAACTGTCATCCTCTGCCAAAATCATTTGATCCTCCTCCTTTAATGTCCCCAACTGGTCACCTCAACCTTAACAGGCTGCCCAGCCTTTCATCTGTAAGGAGCTGAAAGAAGGCTTGTATTACGGTCCTAACCATTTTTCTTTCTCGATTGAGGAAAGCCAGGACTCCTTTCCCTGTAGACTGTACCCAGAGATTGGTTACCTGGCTCTGTTCTGCCTGTCCCCACCCCAACTGCCCCGCCAAAGGCTGACGCCAATGCCCATGGCATTGCCCTAGGTGGCTGGTCTCCACTGGGCAGCCTCGTGAGGTCCCTCCACCGAGCTCCCGCACATTGTCCGTCTGGGGATTAGCGCACACACCCCTGTAAGCATGTCCTGGGACAGCCCAGAGTGACCACAAACAGAAGACTTCCTTATCCACACAACTCCGTTGGGTCCAAGGTGGGTCTCAGCCTTTTCCTGAGACCGCCGGAACCTCGCTGCCCCGGAGCGCCATCGGTTTCCCGGGCAACAGTGGCTCCCCACCCGCATGGAAGCCGCACGAAAGGTTTTGGCCAAACGCTGGTAAAACTTTAGGGTCCTTGGCCCACAGGCTGGCTCTCCCGAATCCCCGCCCAGAGGGGGAATCGGAACCGAGCCTGCGGGCCCTCCGGCCCTGCCCCGGGAACTCGCCCCGCCCCTCGCCTCCGCCCGGCCACTTGGCAACAAACACTTCCACTTCCTGAGCCCTCTTTTTTCTCCCGCGGCGGGCGCCCTGCCCAGCGCCGGCCCCGCCCCACGCACCCTCATTGGCCAGGGTCGTTCAACCGCCCCGGCCTTGTTCTCTGATTGGCCCGAGGTGGTCCCAACCCTCAGCGCGGCTCCGCCCCCTGAGAGAAGGGGTCGGGCGGGCTCGCGAACGCTCAGACGCCGCGCGGGGCGGGGATTGGTCGGCTCCCTCTGCTTGAGCTCCCGCGTTCGGGCTTCCCTCGCGGACCACCTGCTCGCCCTGCCGGCGGAGACTTCTTGGGGCGCCTCCCTCCAGCTTCCCGCTCTACAGGGCTGAAAAAAGGGCTGGATCGCCCCCTTTCCGGCCCCGGACAGCACCCCGCGTCGCACGGCTGAGCCGTCGGCAGGGCGAGATGAGCGCGGACGCGGCGGCCGGGGCACCCCTGCCCCGGCTCTGCTGCCTGGAAAAGGGTCCAAACGGCTACGGCTTCCACCTGCACGGGGAGAAGGGCAAGGTGGGCCAGTTCATCCGGTTGGTGGAGGCCGGCTCGCCCGCCGAGAGGGCGGGGCTGCTGGCGGGAGACCGGCTGGTGGAGGTGAACGGGGAGAACGTGGAGAAGGAGACCCACCAGCAGGTGGTGAGTCGCATCCGCGCCTCGCTCAACGCGGTGCGTCTGCTGGTGGTCGACCCCGACACGGACGAGCAGCTGCAGAAACTGGGCGTCCAGATCTGTGAGGAGCTGATCCGCACCCAGCAAGGGCCGGGGCAGGCCGAGCCGCGGGCCACCGCCGAGGCGCCGGGGTCTGGCGGCGAAAATGAGGCTCAGGCAGCCGTGCCCGAACCCCGAGAGTCCGAGAAGAGCCATCCCGAGCGCGTAAGTGGGGGCCCGGGCCGGGTGGTGAGTCTGGAACTGGGGCGAGGGGCACCAGGGAGAGACCCAGGTGCCCGCATGCCAAGCCCCGCACCCACCTCGTCTTTCTGAAACTCGATCCTCGAGGGGGAAACTGCTTCCGCCCGCCTCCTGGGCGCAATGGCAGTTGCAGGCTTGGGGCTGCTTTCCAGGACCGCCACCCCCTCTCCACGCTGGGCTGGGGCTCCGGGCTTTTTTGCCACCTGCACCTCTCGTGGCTTGGCCTCGGGAGCGGGAGTGAGGGATGGCGGCTGCTGGGAGCTGGGTCCCATTTTCTCCGCGTGGAGGGGGGGGGGGTCTGCCCGGGTGTTTTGGGAAACTTCGCATCCAGCTCATCCCGGGACCTGCTTTTTGGCCACCCTGCTCCCAGCCCCCCTAGAGGTGCCAGCTCCCTCCGCGGCCCCAGTGGGCAGTAAGTGAAGTTAGGGTGAAGCCGGTGTGGCCCCCCACTTCACGGAGCTAGAGGAGTAACAACTCCCTTTCAGCGCGGAACCCGGGCGCTGGGAAAAGAGGGGTCCCAGGCAGGGCCCGGTCCGCGTGTCCCCTGGTCCCTCCCGTGTGTGTATCATTAACTCCAGGCGCTGGACTCCATCCTCAAGTCCGGTGTGACTTCTAAGGAGAGAGGAAGCCCCGCCATCTCGGGCGGGTGGGGGTGGGGTGCGGGGAGGTGGGGCCGCGATCTCTCGGGGTGGCGGCGGCGGCCCTGCCTCCCAGGAGGATTTATGATTCTCAGGAATGTGAGGAGTAAGCGCTCAGCCCGCATCTGGGCGCGGGCGGCGCAGGACCTGGAGCGGAGAGAGACGCCTGGCGAGGGAGGGGTCGTCGGGCGAGGGAGGGGTCGCACGGAGGCGGCTGCGGGTGGGCGGGCTTGCCAGGCATCAGCTGCTCACTCCACCCGGGGCGGCAAGAGCCTGGGTGCTTCGTACCCACGTTTAGTGTCCCACTGCCCCCAGAGAGTGCAGGGGGAGGCCCCAGGGTGCAGGCTGCGGGGAGCAGGGCCTGGGCCTCCGGGCCCATATGGTTCGCTGGGCCCTCCGCCGGGTGGCGTCACGTGACACAGGTGTGTGTGTTGTCAGCAGGAGCTTCCCCTGGACCCGGAAAGGGCAGAGTTCAGCCTAAAGGTGGAAGGCGGGGCCAGAGGGGAGAAGCTGATTTGGGGAAGTGAAGGAAGTGAGGTCACTAGGAGCCAGGTCCAGCAGGACTTGGGTTCGGGAAGGCCAGGGCCGCTGGGCAAGGGTGGGGCAGGGGCCAGAGCTGGGGTTGGACGCCAGGGAGTCGGACCATGACCTCTGGTCCCAGACAGAGGTTCAGGTTGAACTTCTTGCTGAGTGCATTGAACCTCCCTTCCTTTCCTTTGGACTTTAGCAGGAGCCCAAGTCGCCACACCCCCACCCCTCACCCGGCCAGGCAGAAGTTGCTTCAGGTTAAGCTCCTCCCATTACCCTTTTGGTTTTGCTGCCGGGTGTGGGAGGGCCTGGGGGGAGGTGGAGGACCAGGCACATGGCTGTCCCCATCCCTGTGTCCTCCGAAAGACAGCAGCAGCGCTTGGCTTCCTGCTTCCCGGGAAGGGCGCAGTGGGATTCCTCCAGGTTCTGGTGGGACACCTGCCTTGTGTGCTGGGCCAGGAGAAGGGAGCAGAGCCACCTACCCAGCCCCCCAGGCCTGGTAATACCGTTCCCAGGTCAACAGCCAAGGGCAACTTCTCGGAGCCTTGAGTTTCTGACTGTGAAACGGGAGGCCTCAGGTGACAGTGAGGGGGCCTGTCTTCTAGAACTTCACAAATAAGGGGAAATCCTGGCGCCCCCCACCGATGCCCAGCAGGGCTGCCTTATGCCCAGGCATTGGCGAGCTCCCTGAGGTGCCGATCAGCCTGATGGGCAGCCAGTCGGTGCTGTTCCACCCCTCTGGTGGGAAACACCCTTGAAAGCTGGTTAGTGGGCTTCATGGTGACCCACCCCGTCATTGCAAAAAATGTGACTAAGTATCTCGAAGTATCTTCCTTAGTTCTTGTAAGTGGAAAAGGTGTCACTTGGAAAAGTGCCATGTAGCGAGTGGGTGGGGGGTGACATCTCACTGGTAGGACCAGCCTGGGTCAGGACTGACAGGGCAGTGGCAGGCCTGTAGTTCGGGTGTGTAGGACGAGGCGGAGGTGTGCTTCCGGCGTGCCCACGCCTGTTGAGGGTTCTCGCCACCGCCACCCGTGGGAGCGGGACCGTGGCACCTGGCCCACAGCCGCACATCACAGGATTGGGCTAAACCCTTGATCTGGCTCCTGTGCGGTGGCAGCGGGGCAGGCCAGGGCCAGCTCAGCTGTACTCTCAGGCCGCCTCTTAGCTCCTCTGAGCCCCCACTTCCCCTTGGGGGGACAGCACTGCCTCGCAGGCTTGCCGGGCCTACTCCAGGGTGTCCGGGAACCTCCATGCCTGCCTCCGAGCACTCAGAAAACGCTGGCTGTTGGTATTTGAATTCGTAAACATTTCACAGCGAGTGGTTGCCACGTCCCTGGGGCGACTGGCCTTGAGTCTGCCTGTCTCAGCAGGCAGGTGCGGTGGCCACACCTGGCACCAGCGGGTGCTCCATGAGGGGAGCCCTCCACTATCAGGCAGCCTCTCCTCCCGCCACCCCTCCTGGGTCCAAATTCCCCTCTGCCACCACGTGTTCACTTGGCCTTTGTGACTTCATGCTGGGTCCCCTCGGCCCGCCCTCGGTGGGGCACTCTTGCTCGGGCCACCCAGCTCCGCTGCCCGCTCCCTGAACTTCCACCTTTTATGGCTCTAAACTCCCAGGATTTGAATCTTCTGTTTATGATCTCCACCACCGCACGGTGTGTCCCCAGGGCAACATGCCTGTGGCTTATTTGTGTTTATAGCCCTGTGCTGCCCAGAGGAGGGAGGGGCGCAGTCAGTATTTTTTTAATGAGTTTATGAGCGCCTAACAGCCACCAGGGACCTTGGTCCTAAAATCATCTCGGTCCAGCACCACTGGACCTGTTTATGCTTCAAACACACCCAGAGGTCGGGTTCCAGAAAGGACCTGCCCATTTCTTTTTGCTGCCTGCTAGCAGCTTCCGTTTTATTCTATTTTAATTTTTTTTTATAAAGATTTTTAGTTAGCCCTGGCTGGTAGCACAGTGGGTAAGACGCCAGCCTGCAAACCCGAAGGTCACTGGTTCGATTCCCAGCCATAACCAGGTTGCAAGCCAGGTCTCCGGCCAGGTCCCCAGCTGGAGGCAGGTGAAAGGCAACCGTACATTGATGTTTCTCTCCCTCTCTGCCTCTCTCCCTTCCTCTCTCTCTGGAAATAATAAATAAAATGTTTAAAAATTTTTTATTTATTATTTTTAGAGAGAGGGGCAGGGAGAGAGATATCAATGTACAGTTGCCTTTCACCTGCCTCCAGCTACGGACCTGGCTTGCAACCTGGTTATGGCTGGGAATCGAACCAGCGACCTTCGGGTTTGCAGGCGGCGCCTTATCCACTGTGCTACCAGCCTGGGCTTTGGGATCAGCTCCGCCAGCCCACTGGTTCAGGCCCCTGTTGACTGGCATTCCCTGCAAGCCCCAGCCTCTCCCTCCTGAAATGGGGCACCAGCGCCTGTCCTGCGGGGTTGCTGTGGGCATTCAGTGTGGGAGGCGGGTATAAGTGCCTAGTCTGGGGTTGATTCCACCAGATCCGACCCGGATCCCAGAGACAAGGGTGGCGCCAGCACCCCAGGTAACAGGCAGGCTGGCACAGTTAGCTGGCGGCCTACCAGCCTCTTCCCCATTTCCGGGGGGACAGAGCAGGGTTTGAACTGCAGGGTGTTTGATTTAAAATGGACAGGGTGTGTGTTCTCTGGTGTGCTGGTTCCTCCTCTTAAGCCATGTTCCTGGGGTCTCTTTTCCCCCTAGTGTAGCTCCTGGTTTTTACCTTCAGGGCTGCGCCTTGGCACCCAGCCTGCCGGCTCCAGTGCCTGCCTGCACGGCCGCTGGGCCACACACGGGGGTGTGCTCGGGGACCTGGCTCTGCAGCCGGTGTCTCCGCCGGTCACAGTGGCTTCAGTTATGGCTGCTTGAACCTCCCTGCAAGGGTCCAGGTAGCTGAGCCCATTAGGTCAGGACTTCCGGGTACTCCTGTCCCCAGCATGTGAAGACCACCTCAGCCCAGAACGGACAGGCTCCTCCCCCATCCCTTAGTGGGTGTGGAGCTGGGCAGAAAGCCTGGTGACTTAGTCTCTACCTTCACCCCAAGATGCAAAGAATCCACTCTTACTGTTTCTCAGCTGCCCTGTAGTAGCTCAGGATCAGCCTTGACTATTGGCCCTGGCCTTCCTGTCCCTGTTCCTTGGAAAAAGACGACTCACTCTGTCCCCAGACCCCTAAGCAATGTTTAGATTTCCACCCTAGAAAAGGTCAAATGATAGAGATTCCCCCAGGTGTGCAGGTTCAAGGCTCAGCTGCTCTCTGGCGAGTGAGTGAGCTGAGCTGATCTTCTGCATCCGCCCCTCAAAGGTCATGGGTGGGGTTTAGAAGAGTGACGTGAGACCCCCGGGACCTAAGCAAGTCACTGCCTCTGCCACAGGTAGCTCTTGGTGCTTGAAATGTGCTGGTCCAAACTGGGAGGCACTGGGAGCGGAAGATGCACACCAGGGGTGTGAAGGCTTAGTACAAATAAAAAGATGTAAAATAGCCCATGAACCATCTTTTAAATGGGTACCCGTTGAAATGATAGTATTTGGGGTGTATTGTGTTAAATAACATAATTGGTTTTCCTTGTTTCCTTTTACCTTTTAATGTGGCTGCTAGAAAACATTTTGATTATCTGTGCTAAAAAACAAAATTCAGCCAAGTAAACTTGAAGATCGGAGTGGCAATTCATGATGTGAAAAACACATGATCCAATGTACAGATGGTGTATGACAGAACCGTACACATGAAAGACTTAAACTTATTATCCAGTGTCACCGCAATACATTCAATTAAAAAAAATGTGGTTCATTAATCAGGCAGCATCCCCTCTAGCAGCTAGAAGGGAGCTTTGAGGGGTTGTACAAAGGGAGGGTTTGTATTTTTTTTTTAAGCTTTTATTTATTTATTATTTGCAGAAAGAAGGGCAGGGAGGGAGGAAGAAAGGGAGAGAAGCATCACTGTAGGGTTGCCTTTCACCTGCCTCCAGCTGCGGACCTGGCTGGAGACCTGGCTTGCAACCTGGTTAGGTGCCCTGGCTGGGAATCGAACCAGCGACCTTTGGGTTCGCAGGCTGGTGCCTTTCCAATGCGCCACACCAGCCAGGGCCCAAGTGGAAGGTTTTTATAAGAAGTATGGGGACAGGGAACTATTGTCAAAAGATTTTGGGCCCGGTATCTTTTCTTCGGGAAGGTTTTCATCATGCATGTTGCCTCTTTTTCCATGCGGAGAGGTCCCAGGGGGCAGGTGGACTTCTCAGTTAATTCCAGACTGATGGATGAATGAAGATGATCCTTCTTGGACGGGTTGGAGCTGCAATGGGATCAGGGGTGAAGTCCAGGTGCAGTGTCCCCGGTGGTTAGCATACCTGACGCCATGTTGGGCCTGTGGGCTGTTTTCTTGAACACCTGCATGCCTGGCCTGGTATTTCTGCCAGGAAGCATTGGGCTAGCTCTGCATTCAGACACCGCCTTCTGCCATCAGCCCTGTGGACTTGAGCAACGGCCGTGCCCTCTTGGAATGTGGGTTTCTTCATCTGTGCAATGAGGGCAGCAGTGCCTCCTTGCAAGGTTCTAATTAGCCCTGAATGAGAAGGTCCACCTTGGGCCTTACAAAGCAGTGCAGCAGCTGTTGTTTGTTAGGTCCATGAGCCCCAGTTTCACAAGGTCCCTAGAGGTCCCCACAAGTAGCCTCTTGGGACAGCCCATGGGCCTGAAGGGCAGCGACTCGTGCAGGGAGGGAGAGGGGTGAGGAGGGGTGCTGCTGGGCAGGCTGAGAGGTGACCAGGAGCTCAAACCACTGGCCAGTCTTCACCATGGGCGTGGGGTGGCCGGCCTGGAAGGGGTCCAGGCAGGCAGCAGCCAGGTACCAGCTGGTTCCGTCCCTGCCCTGCCCGGCCTGGGAGACTGGAACCAGACTCCCCCAGATGCTTCTCTGGAGAACGCCCAGACTGGCTGGGATGCTGGAGAAGCAGCCCCACTTTAGCTTATGTGGCCCTCCCGGAGCCCACCCCGGCGGACTCCAGAAAGTGCCTTTCACTGAGAAACAGAAAGTTCAAGGTCTAGGAGCTACCCTCTTTGCAAACGGAGATGTCTGACACTCTCCAGCCTGCACAGGCTGCTCCGGGGTCGCGTCAGGTGAAATGGAGCCGCATGGGGCAGGAGGGCCTGGCCAGCGTAGCTGAGCTAACTCTGGACCTCCCCACGGGCTGGGAGAGGGTCCCTCCAGCCGAGAGCTGGGGACACTGGCCAGTGGGCTGCACTGCTGGTCACATCGCAGCCTACCCTGTGGACGGACGAGGTCGCCGTGTCCCTCAGTCCCATGTCCGGCAGGCAGGGCCAGCTCTCTCCACCCTAGCTTCCTTGAAGAGCTGGCCCCAGGCCCAAGCCTGTCTCCAGAGCCCCGTGGAATGGACTGGGCTGCCTCCCAGCGCAGCCACGGCTCTTGCTCCCAGCATGCCCGCTACCCCAGCCCTGCCGGAACAGCCAGGGCCCCTTCCCTGTCGCTGCCCCAGGCTGGGGGCTGGGCAGGCAGCAGAGCCCGTCCTCAGGTGCATAAGTAGGAGCCAGGGCTGGGGCAGGGCAGTCCCAGCCTTGGGAGAGGGAAGGGTCATCTCCTGTTCCCCTGGCCACCTGGGTGTCCCTGCTGCTCCAACCGCCCCTTACGGGAAGCAGCCTGGCTGTTCTCGCCATGGCTTCTCGCCATGGCACCGGCCGGGCAGGGGCCCAGCCCCATGGGGCGTTGGCCCCCCAGCCATCCTGCGGGAGGCCCTGGGCCTACTCCCCAGAGATGGTCCCGGGATTAGGGTATCGGCTTTCCCCAGCTTTCCAGGTGGCTGTTGGTGGCGCCTATTGAATTCCGTGCCCGCCGCTGCTTCTGGGCTGCGTGGGTGGAGGTGACTGGGCGGCCACTTGGGGTGGAGCTGGGCTCCCGGGGTATGAGAGAGGAGGGCAGCCTGGGCCGCCCGGGAAGGGCTCTGGCACTGCCTGGGAGTGGGAGGCCCGGGACCTGGGGGCAGCTCTCCTGCAGGGTCTTTTCCAGAAAGTGGCCCCAGCGTCTTCTGGAATCGAGAGGCTGAGGCCCCTCCACCCACTCGGTCGCACTGCCCACTGGCAGCCTTTGCCTTCCCTCCTCTCGCTTCGGGTCTCTGGCAGGCTCCTTGCTGAGCAAGTCCTGGTTTCTGCCACTGTGTGTCATCGCTGGGGTCTGGCTGACTCTGCGAGCACCTGGGGCCATGTTCTCCTTGAAGTGAGCCCCCACGCCAGCTCTGGACCCTCAAGCATTGGCCTGAGGCTCCCCTGAACTCCCTCGGCCACACCACAGGCCCGAAATGGCCTGGACTGGCCATTTACCGCTTCCTCCTGCCCTGCCTGCCCAGCTCTGGGGTCCGGGCCCAGGAGCAGTGGTGGCCAAGTGTAGGCACAGGACCTGACTGCTCCCCCCCAGGGACTCCTATCAGCACCAGCCTCCGCCCAGGCTGGGGGCAGGCTCAGCCGCTGGCCGTGACACCTGGGGGACAGCTGGGGGTGGGGTCGAATGGGAGTGGGGTGGTGGATGAGGCTCTGCAGGCGTCTAAAAACTTCAGAAAACTATCCGGGGTTGCCCAGCCACCGGCAAGGAACAGTGGGACAGGTCCGGGTCTGGGGTCCCAGTGCTGGGGAAGGGAGGGAGCAGTGGGGCCCTGTGCCCCTTATTCCTTCCACCTCGAGTCTTGGGTGCTGGCACAGGGCAGTGAGACCCGCGCAGGCCGTCCGGCTCTAATGACAGGGTCCTCGAGGGGACCTGCAGCACAGGGACGAAGGCCTCGTGAGGCAGCCCCAGCCCAGGCTCAGCTCTGGCTGCCAGAGGCCTCTGGGTGCCGGAAGGAAAGCTGTGGTTTCGTCAGCGCCCGGCTCCCCCGGCAGGGACTGCAGGCACCGGGGAGGGGCTCCCGCGCCAAGTGGGCCAGCCCCCGGAGGGTGGAGGGCACAGGCGCCAGGCAGCGGGCCCCACTCCTGAGACTCCGGTGCCCCCTGCGAGTGAGGGGGCCGGAGAAGCAGCCGCCCTCCCCCACGCGGCCAGGGCAGAGCTGAGCCTGCGCTGCCGGTGGCAGCTGGTCAGACCTGTTCCCGCTCACCTGGCCTGGGGGAGGGCGGGCTGGCAGCTTTGCCAAGGGATTAGCTTGCGGGGAGAAGAGCCTCCCCTAGCCTGGAACGACATCCCCCCGCAGGAGGGGCGCAGGGAGGGCCAGGGGAGGAGCCGCGGGCTGCTGGCCCAGAGGGGGGCCCCCCAGCGCCTTCCTGTCTTGGTCTCTTCACACCCCCCACCAACCTCCTGACGCAGAAGGTTCTGCCACTGCGTTAAGGAAGCATAGCACCTGCCCCAGGGCAGAAGTGGGGGCCGAGCCCCCCAGCAGCGGCACTGCCTCCTGGGCTGGCCCACGGGGCGGCGGGGCGGCAACCGCCCTTGCCTTCTCCACTCCCGGCCTCGGACTGGGGTTTCCGAGCAGCCTGGCACCTCGCCCCACGCCCGGGACCTCACTTCTCACCCTCACTTCTCGCCCTCATTTGCCTTGAACATTCACAGTGGGAAAGTCTGTGCAGGCGCAGGGACTTTACGGCTGGCAAGGGTCCCCTCGTGAGTGACCCCACTGCCTCACAACAGCCCTGGGGACAGGTGGCACTTCAGAATGCTCTCCGGGAGGATCCCAAGGCCCTGAGAAGGAAGCGATGGCCCTGGGTCACACGGAGGAAGCTGGAACGGGGGCCAGGGCCTTGACTTCGCCACTGCTCGCTGCCTGGCAAGCGTAGGCTGGCAGCGGTGGCCCTGCTCCAGGCCTGGGAGCAAGGGGAGGGGGACCCCAGGCCAGTCCTGCTGCTTGGGCTTCCGGTCCCTGCCCACTCGTCCCCGGAGGCCCTCCATCCAGGTTCTCGGGTGCAGCCGCTAAGCTCAGCTGCTTCGGTCAGACCGAGGACAGTGAGGCCATTCCAGCTAAAGGCCTGAGTGCCCCAGAGGGGCCAGCGGGACCTCTGAGGTTCTTTATTGCCTTTGCCCTCTCTGCTAGACTAGTCCCGCCTCTGCGGGTGGAGAGTTTTTGTCCTGTCCAGGACCCCTGGCTATACCTCCCTGTGGTCAGTGGTCAGTGGCCACGCAGCTCCCTTTGGCTAGGCCAGCGGGCCTGGTGAGGGAGGGACGGGAGCTGGGGGCTGCTGGTGAGGGAAGGCTTTACCATAAACAGGCTGACTGGCTTTCAGTAAACACCTGGCCCTGCCCCCTGCTGCAGAGACAAGCCTGAACAGGACCCCTGAAAAGCAGGGCTGAGCTGAAGGGGACCCAGTGTAGCCGCCGCGTGGCCCGGACAGGCGATCTGTCAGAAGGACACGGGCAGTTTTCTCTTGAGCACTTGGACACTCTGCTGAGGTGGTTTTTCACCATCCTTGTGCAAAGAGGCTAGGCTTCCCCATCCCATGTCCCATGTGCCCTGTCTGGCTGGCAGGTGTGCTACCTGTCACCCACCCTGGAAGGCCAGACTGTGCTGCTGGTAGGAGGGACAAGATCGCCATCAAAATAGCAGGATCAGCCTTAAAATGTCAAAAGAGGAGGGCTTGCGCTCATCTGTTCCCACTTCTCATTTGTCAGAAGAGAAACTGAGGCTTGGATGGGGGCCTTGTAGTGCAGGGTGGAGTGTTTTTGTCCTGTCCAGGACCCCTGGCTGTATCTGGCATCCTCCCTGCTGCTGCGTAGGCTCAGCAGACTTGCCTGTTACCAGAGCTTCCTTGGGGGGAGCCGGCGTCAGGCACAGGGACACGGGAATCACACGGACCCCGCTTTACCCCACAGCGTGAGCTGCGGCCTCGGCTCTGCACCATGAAGAGGGGTCCCAACGGCTACGGCTTCAACCTGCACAGTGACAAGTCCAAGCCAGGCCAGTTCATCCGGTCCGTGGACCCAGACTCGCCTGCCGAGGCCTCAGGGCTCCAGGCCCAGGACCGGATCGTGGAGGTAATGTTCTTCACCTTCTTCCCGGTTCCTCCCCATGGCCACCTCCCCACAGTTACGGACGGCTCCTGGTTAGCCCCAGATGCGTAGGTGTCAGAGGGAGGGAGGAGGGAAGGTGACGAATGGGCAGAGGGACTTCTCCCCCACCCCCAGCCACCCAGGCAGACATCCGGGGCCACCCCTGAGCTTCGTGACACCTGCACCCTCCGTGCCTAGCACAGGGATGGAGTGGGCGGCTGCTGGGCGGGGAGGAATCGTGCACCAGACGCCTCTGGCAGGTCCCACAGTCTCGGTCACAGAACATTAGAGCTGGAAGGTCAGCCCTCTGACACACCCCACTTTCCGTGTGAGCAAACCAAGGTCCAGAGGGGAAGCTGGAGGGCAGGCGCTCAGAGGGTCTGGGGTCCAACCCGGCCCCCAACCCTTCCCGCCCGTCTCCTCTGACTACCAAGTGGCCCCGTTCGGGACTCCACAGAGGAGGGGGCTTGGTGTCCCCTGATTGCCAACTGGCCAGGGACAAAGAGGACGCTGTCCCTCCTAGTCCTACCCACCTGCCCCCCACCAACTGAGGGCCGTGCTGCCCACCCGCCTGCCCGCAGGTGAACGGCGTCTGCATGGAGGGCAAGCAGCATGGCGAAGTGGTGTCCGCCATCAAGGCCGGTGGGGACGAGACCAAGCTGCTGGTGGTGGACAAGGAGACCGACGAGTTTTTCAAGAAATGCAAAGTGATTCCGTCTCAGGAGCACCTGAGTGGTGAGCTGGGCGGGGGGGCTGGAGACCGACCCCCACATCAGGAATGTTGGCCTGGGTGAGGGGCGACAGCACCCTGCTTCCCTTCCTCCTTCGGGGAGGCCAAGGGTTTTGGGTGGCAGCGAGCAGGCCAGGCCTGGGTTTGCAGGGACGGCAAGTGCTGGGCCAGCTGGCGCAGGGGGCGGTGAGACGGGCCGGGGCTGCTGATTCCCAGGCAAAGCTGCCGCTGCAGAGGAAGGCCCAGCCCCTCCAGCCCCTGCTCGTTTTCAGGGTGGTGCTCATGCAGGAAAGGGTTAACTCCAGGGAGGCCTCCAGCCTTCGCTTGGTCAGATCAGAGTCCAGTGGGGGCCCAGGGCCTCCCCTCCCTTCTCTCAGGTTGTCTTGGAAACCCAGGCTTGCTGGCTGGAAAGAGCAGTGGGTCCCCGCCACTGGCCCCTGCCCTCCCCACCCCCCCACCCCCCTGCCAAGCCTGGCACCTCCCCTCGCCCGAGCCCCAGCCCCAGGGGCCGCTGCGGCACCAGGGCGCAGAGGAGTGAGGCAGCACTGTTCCCCACCCTGCACCTTCTCCCTGGGAAGGCTGCTGTGGGTCGGGGAGCCTCCCTGAGGGTATTGGGGTTGCATTGGGAAGGGCAGGGTCTATTCGGAAGTCCTGACAAGGCTTGGATCCCTGTCCAGGGAAGCCCAGTGGGGAGGCCCTGTCGCTGTGTAGCCCAGTCTGGGGTGCTGGGGGTTGCTGGAAGGGGGCGGGTTAGCTGGAAGTCCCTCGTAGGCTTGGCATGGGGGGTGGGACGCCACCTTACCTTTGCATCCCATGTTGGTGGAAACCAGTAACTTGGATAATCCCCTTTCTTGGCGCTGGGACACTGAGGCCAAGAAAAGCCCACCTTGATCTTGGGGACGTGGCAAGGAGGGACCTGCATTCCACTCAGCTCCTCAGATACCCTCCCCGCCTCCGCCAGCAGCCGCCACCAGGCCGGCCACTGACCTCCCTCCTCCCTCCCCGCCTCCGCCAGCAGCCGCCACCAGGCCGGCCACTGACCTCCCTCCTCCCTCCCCGCCTCCGCCAGCAGCCGCCACCAGGCCGGCCACTGACCTCACCTCCTCCCTCCCCGTCTCTGGCTGGTGGGAAGGGCCCTAGAACTAGGGTGATGGCAGCTCTGGCCGGAGGACCTATTCCGGGACAGGGCTCCCCATTGTCCCTGCTGGTCCCTCCAGGATGGAGCCTTGTACCTGTTCCTGCCAACAGGTGTAACTGGGGTATCACATGGAGAGGAAGGCCCCCCAGCCCTGCACGGCTTCCGGGCTTCACGCTGGCCACTGTGAGCCTGGAGCTGGTCCCGGGCGCGAGGAAAGATGGACATTGTGTCAAGCTAGGAGTTCGGAAGAAACCGACCCTTGCTGACCGGCTCCCCTGAAGCCACGTGGGGCCTCTGCCCTGAGGGAGCCCCTGGAGAGTGACCCCTCCTGCCACCGCCAGGTTCCCACCGGCTGGGCCACTGCTGAGCCCTCCTGTCGGCTCCTGGCCACACTGGCCAGTGGGAGGCGGGGTTCTCTGGCAGCCAGTGCTTTCTCAGCTCACCATCCATTAGCGGCTCAGGAGGTTAGGCAGAGACTGGCATTGCTTTGTTTTGTTTTAATGAAAAGGAAAAGGAAACATCAGAGCCTTGTGCTGAGTGAGGGTAAGGCTTCGGGGGGGATGTGGCGAAGGCAGGCTGTCTCTACGCTCACCACCGTGTGTGGGTGCCGGTCACCGGTGTCAGCTGCAGTCACGGTGGGCCGCAGGCAAGGCCGTGTACCCGGACCCCGGGACAAGATCTGCGGTGGTCCCAGCCCCGCCCGCAGTCCCGCAGCTTCTGGACTTACCTCTGCCTTCTCCTTCACTAGGTCCCCTGCCCGAGCCCTTCACCAACGGGGAGATCCAGAAGGTAAAGACAGACCCGGCACGGCTCCCCGGCCCCCAGTCCAGAGTGGCGGGAGACAGGTGGAAGGTGGTGTGTGTGTGTGGTGAGGGGGGGCAGCATGTAGCTCAGGTTGAAGCTCCATTTCCCCGTCAACACCCTCCGGAGCCCTGTGCTCCGTGCCTGCCAGGGTGCCCTCGCCCGGCCTGGGACCCAGGCTGTCTGGAGCGAGAGGCTGGCGCGCCCCTCTGCGGCTGCCATCCTGGGCGACAGGCCCACCTCCAGCTCCCACCACACAGAAGAGGCCATTCTTCCCCCTCGAGAACAGAGCTTCAGTGTCTGGCCGCACGCGGCCAGGATACTTCCAATCGGGGCTGGAAGAACAAAGCCCCCTCCTCCCTCCCCGGCAGCAGGGAAGGGAAGGACTGGAGGCCGGGAAGGGACAGCAGGGCCCAGAGCCAGCCAAGGCCACGGAGGGACCAGGCTGAGCGCCAGGCAAGGCCTCTGCGCTGGGACAGGCCGGTGGGAGGGACACTCCTGCAGGGTCCGCGTTGGGCCTGCCCTGCGCCAGGGCCCCCTGCAGGGGGCATATTTAGGGGGGCTGCCCCGAGCACCTGAGCTTTCCGGCTCCATGTGTGGGTGTAGAATCTCGTTCACCTCGTTCCTTCAAAGCCCTTCTTGGCTGCTTGGGGTCAGTTTCAAGATTCCTGGGGTCAAGTCCAAGTAGTAGTCAGGTGGGCAGAGGAGATTCAGGGAGCATCAGGGGTTCCCTGCGCCATGTAGAGGCCTCCAGTGTCCCCACCCCCAGGAAGCCCTCCTTGGCCGCTGGCCCGAAAGGCAGGTCGGCCTTAAGGGCCTCAGCGGATGGGCCTGGAACAGCGATTCAGTAATTCCCTCCCAGCCTGGGAGCGGCTGCCCTCTGATGCGGGCAGAAATGTGCCAACCTGAGTCCCCTGAGCACCCGGCAGGCTCAGGCAGCGGGGCTGCAGGTGGGTGGCAAGGGCTCGAGTGGCAGTTCTCAGACAAGGCACCTGTCCTCCCCCCAGCACCCCCTTACTTGCTCAGCATTTCCCCAACCCACACCTGTCCCCTCTCTGCCAGGAAAACGGTCGTGAAGCCCTGACCAAGGTGGCCTCTGACAGTCCCAGGCCAGTCCTGGCACGGTCCGCCTCCAGTGACACCAGCGAGGAGGTAGGCTGGCCCGTGGGCAAGGGGTGGCACTGGGTCCCTGGCACCTGTTCCCAGGCCATGCGTGTGCCTGGTACACCAGCCTGCCTCGGAGATCACATGCTGCGCCACAGCCTGTGCTTGTGACCTGGCTCCCCTGGGCACCGCCCCACCCCCAGGGGAGCCGCCTCACGAGCCCGGGGCCCAGGGCGCCCGCCAGCGCTGACCCCGCTCCCCGCCCTCTCTGCAGCTGAATTCCCAAGACAGCCCCAAGAAGCAGGACTCCGCGGTGCCCTCATCTACCTCCTCCTCCGACCCCATCCCTGACTTCAACATCTCCCTGGCCGCGGCCAAAGAGCGGGCCCACCAGAAGCGTGGGAACAAGCGGGCCCCGAAGATGGACTGGAGCAAGAAAAACGAACTCTTCAGCAACCTCTGAGCCCCCTAACCCCCCGGAGGCCACGCCTGACCTGGTCCCCTCCCTCCTCCCACTGACCCTGAATGACAAACCAATCAGCACCAACACCCCCCTCCTGCCAAACCTGATTCTTCTAGAACCTGTTATTCCCTTACCTGTGAGAGTGTCTTCCTGTCCCACCCCCCGATCAAAAAGCAGACTGTCCACCCCACCAGGTGTTCCCTTGCCACCACACCTGGGACGTGACTGGACCTGCACCAGGCAGGAGGTCGTGACCCCGAGTGATGACTGGGTCTAGGGCTGACCCAGGGCTGGATTGCAGCAGCCACCGCCACCCCCAGAGCTGTGGGTTGGGCACCTTTCCGTTCGTGAGCTTCTAGGAGTGTAGTGACGCGGAGCAGAGACACTCCTGTCCCGGGGAATGCGATTTCCCAGGCTGTTGCATGGGGGGCCCCACAGCAGCCTCGGCCCTAAACTTACTTCTACTCCGCGCAGAAGCCCCAGCGGGCGCGGGTGGGTTTGCGCCCAGAGCCAGGCTCCACCCTTATAAGGAAACCACCAAAATTCGACTGGTTTATCCCAACTTCCTCTGCCTCCATGTCTTCCTTGAGAGCTCGGTCCTGGCCTTGCAATGGCCAACCAGGGTCCCTCGCGGCCTCTGGCCGAGGGTGGGTGACAGCTGCAGGGAGGAGGCCCAGGAGTGGGTGGCGGGTGGCTTCGGCGGCAGGCCGAGGGCCGGTCTTGGAGCTGTCCCCGTGGCCCAGCACCCCACCCCCCACGGCTCCCGAACAGGCCCCCCGGGCCCGTGCCGGGTGTTTGTCCAGGGAACCCGGAGCCAGTCCCAGTTCAGGAGGCCGCGAGCTTCCTCCAGTTCAGCTCTGCACGCGTGACGCCTGCGGGAGCCTGGCTGGGAATGCGGAGACGCGGCTTTCATCTTTCCTTCGCCCTCCGCCAGCAGGGTGCAGGATTCCCGGCGGCCTGGGCTGGCGCCGGACACTATCTTATCTGGCTGGGGACCCGACTGGAGGCCCATTGTCCAGCCTACAGGAATACAAACCCAGCCCAGCCGTGGGGGCCCCAGGACGGGCCAGGTGGCAGGTGGGGTGCAGGGAGTTGCCAAGGGCGAAGTGCCCTGCTCAGGACACTAGGTCCTTTACATTTCACACTGGCCGCCACCTCCTGGAGGCGGGCCAGGGGCCAGCAGCTACAGGACAGGTGCTAGGAGCGGGGGGAAGCCAGCCTCAGGCTGGGGACTGAGAATGGGGGAGGCCCTGCGCAGGCCTTGGGTGGAGGGAAGAATCGCCATCCGGCCTTCTCAGCCTCTGGCTTGGACGTACATCCAAAGCCCATACAGCACCAATGACCCAGGGCCTGCCCCCCCACTGTGACCCCGTGGAGCCACCCCCGGGGGAGCAGGCCCGAGGACATCTCCACTAGGTCACCTCCTGGGTGGGACAGCGCCGGGCACCTCTGATGGCGCTGACGACAGGTGGCTCGGGA
Source organism: Noctilio leporinus (assembly GCA_004026585.1). Classification (NCBI taxonomy): domain Eukaryota; kingdom Metazoa; phylum Chordata; class Mammalia; order Chiroptera; family Noctilionidae; genus Noctilio; species Noctilio leporinus. The sequence continues at coordinate 214,056 of PVIW01000044.1, read as the reverse complement.
ACGGTTGGCGTGGGGCTGGGGCGTGGTTAACGAGGCCCCGGCAGGTGGAGTTTGTCTTGGATCCAGGCACACACTAGACTCTAGTTTTTCCAGCGCAAGGCCAAGGTCGAGAGGATGGGGGTGGGGAGCCCTCCGCTGCAGGCCTGGCTCTGCCACCAAGGGCTCCCAGGTCTCGGGCCACCTTCACGCGCCTGGGACACAGTCTCACCCCTGAAAGCGCCTCAGCCCTCAGGAGCCCCTCCCACGACTGTTCTGAAATGGGACCTGCCCTTCTTGAAAGCCATCCCCCATGACGGCAACAGCTGGGAGTCACTGGGTGTCCCGGAGCTGAGGAGGGGAGGCCTGGCCCAGCTCTGCCCCATGAGCCAGTGGCCAGGCTGCCACCCCGCCACCCCAACCTGTGCTTCCAGCGCCCCCCTGTGGCCTTGGCGGGTGCAGCTGCCGCCAGGTATGGAGAGGCCCCACCGTGGGCACAGAAGTGATCTCTGGCCACCAGCAGCTGCATCCACAACGTACCCATTTGAAACTGGCTCCAAAGATGTGAAGCAGGAGCACTGCCCCACCCACTGTGCAAACACCAGTCCTATCGGCCAGCCTCGTTCATGCCCAGACCCCAGGGTCGCCCCCAGCCCGCCTGCCGCCCCCACACCAGTCAGGTAAATGCTGCACTTGAGCCCCTGGCTGCTCACCTCCAAGGGGCCCAGTGAGGAGACAGAACTCAGCCATTCAGCCCGCTTTACTCCCAGCCTGGGCCTCGGCCCCACAGTGGCACCCCAGCCCTTCAGGCCCAGCCTGCTCAGCGCTCCCTCCGCCTGCCCCCACGGGTGGGTTCCTGCCGTCCACTCCAGGTCTGAGTCCAGGTCTGGCCAGGGCAGGGGCACCTGGAGTCACTCCAGCCCTCCAGCCCGAGAGGCAGAGACAAGTCCGGGCCGGTCCGAAGGGCCCCCAGAGGAGACTCCCAGCCTGCAGGGGGCTGGGGGCACTCTGCCCCCCAGGCCAGCGAGCTCGCTCCCTGGGGCGGGGCTGCCTACGAGCCGTCTCTGTAGGGCTTCTCCTCCACGTGGCTGGTCTGCTCCAGGAGCCACTGCCGCTCCAGCTCACACACTGTCAGTCTGAGTGTCACCTCCTGGAACACGCTGCTCACTGCCACCTGCACGAGCCGGACGCCAGGGCTGGCTAAGGAACAGCCCCAGGTCCCAGCGCCTGCAGCCCCACCACCCACACCCCCACTTCACCCTCCTGCCACCCCCATCCTCACCGGCTCAAAGTGCAGTTTTCGGAACATTCGGATGCTCGGTTCATTTTCCTGCCCGATTTTCGCCTCAAACGTGGTTAGACCCAGCTTGGTCACTCCTCCCGGGGGCCAGAGAGCGACAGGCTGTAGAACGAGGGTCCCTCTGCACCCGCCGCCCTCCCGTCCCAGTCTGCAGTGCAGCCCCTGGCACACGCGCACACGCACACGCACACACTCCCGCCCTGCATTCGGACCCAAGAGGGCTCGCTCCCAGCAGAGCCGCCGCCCTCCCGCCGCTCCCTCTCACCGTAAGCCAGCATCATGAGCACAGCCTCGGAGCCGAAGCCCTTGCGCCGGCAGCCTGGCTCTAGGGGGAAACAAGAGTCCCTGAGTCCGAGGGCCAGGCTGCAGTGCCGGCCCTCCACGGGTACCACCGCACCCCAGCTTCCGCGACGCTCCTAAACCTGGCACCACTCTGCAGATGAGACAGGCGCACAGGAAGGTAAATGACCCGCCCCAGGTGTCACCGCTTGGAGACACCCTGCAACCTGACCGCATGCTGCCTTGTAAGGAGTCTCGCAGCCTGGCAGGAAAGGGCTAAGGGCCAAGAAGGACATTGAACTAGGGGCTCCTCCCACAGCGTGGGAAGACGATCCAGTGAAGAGTAAAGCTGGGAGACCCTAAGTCCAGAGCCTGAGTCTCACCTAAGCATAGGAGAGGAACACAGTGAACCAAAGGCCCATAGGGTGCCACGTGGCGGACTGCGGCCCGCCCCGGCCAGGAGCTGGGCTCACCCATGCCGGAGCCCCCGTGAGCTCCCTGAGGTCCCTGTGCAGCCTCAGCTGGCTTGAGGTTCAGCAGGGAGGGAACCCAGGACGAGGTGGAACAAACCTGCAATCATGACCTCCACCTCCCCCAAGGAGGGGTCCCCTAGGTCTGTGAGGAAAAGGTTCACATCCCCGGCCATGCAGCTCTCTTCGGTGGCGCCTGGCTGGGCCTGCCACCTCTCTGCGTCCAGCACAATAAAGGTGCACTCTAAGGAGGGAGGTGACAGGTCATCATCGGCACCCCCAAGTGCAATGAGAGGTCTTCCTACCCACGCCAGAGAACTACCATGCCCCTGAGTCTGGCGGCTGGAAAAGCCCTAACTCTGCCCTCTGCGGGAAATGCTGGCTTTCTCCGAACAGTGGGCGTCAGACAGAGCGGAGACCCAAAGAAGAGCAGCAACCGCGCAGGGCTTGCCTGAGTGCTGTGAGGGCAGGGCTTCCGTTACAGCCAGAGCCCAGAATACTCCTTTACGTCCTCCCAAGCCTGGCACAGTGAGTGGGACGAGGACAGAAGAGTCAGCCAGAGGGACCAGCTTCGGTGGGCACAAGAGGATGAAGGTTTCAGGCACCTCCCAGGCTCTGCACCCAGAGGGGCTACAGTACCCTGGGAGCTGCCTCTGGAGTCAGCCCTCCCCCCACCGGCCCAGCTCCTCACTGTCCGCGTCGTCCCGCCAGCTGCGCTGCATCGCGTACTCCTGCTCCAGGGTCAGGGGTTGGGAGGCTGTCAGGCGCTGCAGCTCCTCCGACTCCATCCACCCATGGTACCTGCAGCGGCAGAGGGGTGGCCTTCGGCAGGCGGGGCTGCCTCCGCAGCATGGATCTGACACTAGGAGCTGAGGAAAGGAGAACCCTGTACGGCCGACACAGGGCTCAGAGGACCAGAGGCAGAGGGTCACAGGCGCAAGCCTGAGAGGCAGGCTGGTCCTGCAAGAGAACAGCAGCCGGGGTCCGTTCTACCAGCCCAGCTTCCCGGAGTGCCGGTGGGGTGCGGAGAAGCAGTCTGAAGCCACACATCCTCCAACGCCCGAAGGGAGGTGCCGGGCAAGCCAACCTCGGCAAAGGAGGCTGGACCGACCCCCACAAGGGCTGGGCACAAGGAACCCCCAAACACAGAAAACTACAAGTAAAGAACACACCCCTACCACCTGACAGCGGTCCTGGCCTTTCAAAACAGGGGACATCAGACCAAGCCATCGGCTCAGTTCTATGATGCCCATGATCTAAGAAGCCTATTCACTGACACCAGAGGCCAGTGTCCCTAATTTACAGTCAGGTGAGAAGACAATTTTTTTTTCCTTACACACATTTAGCTTAGTAAAAGAATTCCCAGCTGAAAGGCCAAAAAGGAAGCTGAGAAGCCAGTCTTTGGCTTCGCTATAGTTGCTTTGCCCTGTTTGCACTTACTTCTAAAGAGCCTCTGAAATGTGGGATCGGGGAAGCTGATCCCGGACAGCGGGCTGCCTGGCCTCCCGCCCGCGGCGGTGGAATGTTACCTGGGCACGTGCTCCACGGTGTAGGGCACCAGCGCCACCTTCTTCCCCAGCAGCAACGTGTTCTGGTTGACCCTCATGGTGGCAGCCTGGGGGGCGCGGAGGGCCAAGACTTCAGGACCCTGCGTGTCCCGCCAGTGGGGTGGGAGCCCAGCTGTCACTCGCTAACCGCCTCCGGGGGGATGAGCCGCGAGGCCAGCCCGGCCTGGGCAACACGTACGAGAACCGCGCCGCCAACCCCCCGGCGAGAAAGGCAGCCGCTGGTGAAGGCAATTCGACAGCCCTGCCCTCGCTTTAGAACCCTCGCTGGAGCGGCCATTCCCGCCCGTTCCCGCCGCCCCGCCGCCCAGCACTTGGGGGCCTCGCCCCCGCGCGCCCAGCCCGATCCCAGGCTGCCATCCCGCGCCCACCCCGAGGCCCCGCCCCGGCGCGGCAGCCTCACCCTCACACCTCTTTCCGAGCCCCCTTCCGGGGTGGGTCCGCCCCCTTCCCCGCCTCCCGCCACTCCGCCCCGCCGCTCAGGCCCAGCGCGCTGGGGCTCCCGGTCCCTCCCCCGCGCGGTCACCGCTCCTCCGCCGCACCGGCCCCGCCGCCGGGCTCACGCACGCGCCTCCACGAGAGCGCCCCCAGCAGAAGGGCGAGCCCCGGGGGCCCACCTGCCCCGCTTCCCGCCGGCCCGCGGCCGCCACCCCCGCACGGGCTTCGCGGGAGCGTTCTGCTTACTTCCGCCACGCAGACGGCAGCCTCCGGGGCCCAGTGCAGGCCCCGCCCCCGAGAGCCACCCAATCAGCGCGCGGCGCCCCGCCCGGACCACGCGCCGAGGGGGCGGGCCCCAGCGCAGGCGCATGCGTGCTGCGGGAGCGGGTGCGGGACCGCGGGCTCGGGCTGCGGCCGAGGGGCTGGTGCGCGCCGCGCTGCAGGTGGGCATCGGGGCGCGAGGGTGGCTGGGGCGGCGCCCGATGCCCGGCTTCTGCCGGAGGACGAGGCCGGGGAGCGCCAGGAAGCGGGGCCCTGGAGAAGGAGAAGGCTTGAGGGCAGAAAGCGTGCGGGGGTGCGGGGGAGCGGGAAGGGGAGGCCCCCTTAGGAAGGGCGGGCTTTGGGACAAGAAGTTGGGCTGCCCGGTGCGGCAGGGCGCTCGCTCATCCGCGCAGAAGGGGACTCGCCATCGCAGAGTAGGTAAAGGGGGCGCTTGTGCTGGGTGAGACTCGTGGCTTCCAAGGCCTCTTCTGCCCCTTGGGCACCGCACAGCCAGGGACCAGATGTGAGCCACCCGGGAAAACCGCTGCCACCCGGCTGTCTTGTGACACGTGTTGATGCGGGAGGGGGGTCTGCAAACCTCCCGCCACCCATCGAGGTCCTTCAGAAAGCTGAAGCCCCCTGCTCTTTCGCCCTAGGGAGCCTCGGCCGCCACCGCAGCCCTGGGAGGAAGAAGAAAGCTCCGCGGAGGCCCCCTCCTCGCTTTTGGGAATGGCGGGGGAAATCACGGAGACCGGGGAGCTCTATTCTCCCTACGTGAGTTTACTCTCAGAACCTGTTTTGCCTGCATCCGAGCTCCCTGTGGCCGGCCCCCCAGCCCCGAGGGAGCGCCGGGTGGGGGGCTCCAGTAACAGGACTGTCCTGGCTCAAAACATGTTAGAAGACTCCGGTTTCTTCACGTTTTCAGTGTTGATCAGAGAGCGGTCAAGAAAGCAAAGCTGACTTGCCGACTCTAACGTTTTCCTCTCTGCTGCTGAAATGGACCGAGGTTGACATCAGTTGACGCTGGGCTTTGCATATCTCAGCAGTTTGTCACGACTGGGGTTTTTAGCTGACTTTTAAGTTGCTCAACTTTTACAGTCTTGGATGGCGTAAGAGTCAGAGGAACCGTGCAGAGACTTCCAGTTGCAGTGGGGTGCAGGCTGGAATCAGAGCTAGGATGTCTTCGGGCCGAGTCACCCCCTACCCACCCCCACCCCCACCACACATGCACACACACACACACTCACTTCACCTTTGTGTGACAGAAGACTGGTCATGGCTACCTCACGCGGTCCCCTGGCCTGCCTGTGCAGCCAGGGACTGGGACAATCAAGTGATTGACTCCCGTTGCTACCAGGTATCCCCCGGAAGGCAGCGCTGTCTTAAGTAGCTCCAGTCCTCTTTCTGGAACTTAACCTAGTCTCAACCCGTCGCACTCACCTTCGCAGCCAGGTGCTCCGGGCCGCCCAGCTCCAGAGCTGCAGGGCAGTGGGTGTGGGCAAGGAAGCGTCTTTGGGATTAGCTGGAGCCTCCTGCCCCTCCGCCACGTGTCCGGGGGAACCTGTCTTGAACTTCGAGTGAGGAATCGTGTAACAGCACACAGCCCCCGGGGGCCTTGGCATCACAGCGAAATGTCCACACTGGTCCATAAAAGTCGCCAGGGTTCCCGCTGTTCTCACAGCATCTAAGCCCGGAGCTGAGTCATTTCCCTTACGCAGTTTGGGGAAGGAAAACCTTAGCTAAAGCCATTTTTCTCGTGTCTCCCGTTGCTGGGCACGTAATCATTGACCATGTCAGCGTGGGCTTAGGAAATTGGGCAGGGAACCCTAAAAGGCTCCGGGTTTTCTCCTTTTTTTCGTTTATTTTCCCCTTATGTTTCCTGTGTGTTTGGGGTATTTTGAGGACCTACCCTGGGTATTTACCATAAACAGCTGCGTGTTCTCTTTCGGCACCGGAGAGGGATGTAGAGCAAGGTGGGTGGCGTGGAGTCGGTGGTCACCATGCGTGTGAGGAGAGGGCCCAGAGCATCCCTTCTTCCTGTGGCTGCCTCACTCCGCCGCCTGAGAGACTAGGTCTCAACCCCCTAAGAGACCGAGCTCTGCGGATAATGAACCTTCCAGAAGGGTCTGGAACCGGCTTTCCTGTGGATGCTGCTTTGCGTTCCCCTGCCCAGCGCAGCGTGGGCCGAACCTGCCCCGGCGGCCTTGGGAGGCCGAGATACTGCAGTCACCTGGTCCATGAACGTGCAGTGACCCGTTGTTCCTGCCACCTCGGCGGGCCCTGTTGCGAATGCTTGTTCCCTCCGTGGGTGTTGCGGGCGTTTGTTCTAGTTTGCATCGTTCTGCATAAAATGTTTCCGGTGGGCAGACGCCCTCCTCAAGGATAGTGCTGAACAGAGACACGATTCAGGCTCGCATGTGCCCCCCACAAATGATCTCAGGGCACAGGCATGTGGGTTTCCCCACTGACGGTGAAGAGGGGCACAGGGCTGAGGGACTGTGTGACCTTAGGAGGGTGATGTGGGTCACTGGCGGCACACGGGCCCGCTGCTGGGCTGCTGCTTTTGAAGGAGAGAGCCCTTGTCTCGTGACTAAGTTCTCCCTGATGCTTTTGCACCTCTGCTGCCTTCCGTTTCCTGTGACAACTGTCACTGGGGACGCTGGGGTCGTGACTCTGCCGCATGCATGTCTGGAACGCTGCACAGAACTCACTGGAGCGCAGGGGAGCAGGTCTGCCGTCCCGGGGAGCAGGGACTGTGCCGTCTCCAGCGCGGCCGCGAGGAAGATCAAGGACAGGAGGCCTTTCCCGAGGCTGCAGGGGAATTTATTCCTCGGCTTCAGCCCCAGTTCCCGGGAGGCTGTCCCCACGCCACTGTCCCGGAACCAGCAGAAGAGAATGGCTCCCTCTTCTGCACCTGCCTTCCCCTTGGCGTGTGGCTCAGCTTAGGTTTTCTCCTGCCTTGTCATCTGCGCCTGGTGACTGGTCCTTCTGGTCACCCTCGCTGAAGCTCACGACACCCTGCAGGTTCCCCGAGCCGCACCAGGCACCTCGGGAATGAAACGGCAACGACCTAACCGCGCTGCTCCTTGGTGCCGCCAGTTATCCCTAACGAACTTCTTGGTGACATTTGTCAAGGGTTCTTGTCCCTGAAATTTACTTGAAGTTTCTGCTGGGCTCATTTATTGTGTGTTGGTTGGCAGTGGTTCCCGGTGGTGGCAGTCTTGCTCCCCTGGGAGCATGGGGCACAAAGTCAGGGACCCCGCAGTGTCGGTTAGGGGGTGAGGGTTTCTTTTGGGGTCGTGAGATGGAGGAGGTAGGGACGCCAGTTTGGTCACACAACCTCAGGAACATATGGAAACCATTGAACTGCGGGCTGCCCATGGCTGAATTTTACAGCATGTGGATTCTATCCTAACTTCTGTAAACGCCTGGTGTTGGTATGGGGATGAAGTGACGGCACCCCAAAGGACGGTGGCGGGAGTGGCCTCCAGTGTCACCGTCACCCAGGGTCATCCAGCGTGACTGTCGCCCTCTCGCTCCAGGTGGGGCTGGTGTACATGTTCAACCTCATCGTGGGCACCGGCGCCCTCACCATGCCCAAGGCCTTTGCCACAGCTGGGTGGCTCGTCAGCCTGGTGCTGCTGCTGTTCCTGGGCTTCATGAGGTAAGGGCTGCCCCCAGGGTTAGGGTGACGCGGAGGCCACAGGCCCTCAGCGGGAGTTGTGGCTGGTGGGCCTGAGCGGTGGCCCCGGGAGGGGACAGACGCCGCAGGTGCCACCGCAGCCGGGTCGGCTAACAGGACGGGGCAGCGAGGCTTCGGCCGTCCATTGCATGAGGTGTCCCTGGTTTTTCCCGGCCGGTGTACCTCCCTGGGGTGTATTCCTAAGAAAGTGCCACCTGCCACAGAGAAAGGAGCTGGCCGTTGTGGAAGGTGCCAGGGAACTCAGTTTGGAATTTAGGATTTGCTTTCCATAGTTTCCAGCATAAGTGATAAACACGTGGGGCACCCGAAGTCCAGCGCTGCTCTCCCCGGCCCGCCAGGGCCCCCCGAGGCTCCCAGGTCCCAGGTCCTTTAGCCAGCGACCCAGGCACATAAGGGACATAGGACTCAGCATGTTGAGGCCCCTCAACCAGGTAGGAGACCACTAGCTGTGAAGAAGGTGGGAGGCAGCACCTAGAGACATCACCAAGGGCACCTCCCCTCAGAGAGGTGACATCGGGCCATGCCCCCCAGTACAAGGGACCCCGCTGAACAGCACGGCCCTCCCTGCAGGCTCTCCTTTCTTCCCTGGGGAGGCGCGAGGAGGCAGTAAAGTGACCAGCAAACTGCTGTGGGACAACACCCCAGCACGTGTGGGGGCCACGGGGGCTTGGTGGCAGGTTCAGGGTGGTCGCTGGTCATGGGGCAGCACTGAGGCCGACGGAAGGGGGAGGCGTGGGCGCCCCCGGAGAATGAGACAGGGCAGCCCCTGCAGCACCTAAGACTGAGGAAGCTTAGGGCTGGGGAAAGCCGCACGCTTCCTTCTGGGCGCAGCAGGTGGGGCGCGTTGCCAACCCCAGGTGACCCCGGCTCAGAATTGCGCGCCGCCAGCTCTGGCAGCCCAGAGCCCTGAACGCCCTTGTCCTTGCGTGACCCTCTGTCCCCTTTAAAGGACCTTCAGCAAGGCCGCCGTCTGGTGGGGTGAGTGGCGGGGGCGCCATGCCCGCCCCCTGCCTCGCTCAGCCTGTTGGAATATGATCAATGAGTCGGCTTTGTGCAGCCGTGAGGAGCCTCTTTATGCCTTAATGAAGATGGATTTCAGTTTTACTTCCAAAAGGAGAGGACATCTCAAGCCCTTAAAACGGTCACTTAGGCAAGATAATGAGACCCTTCCTAGGTGGCGCTGGGGAGCCAGGAATGGGCGGTTCAGAGCTGCGCCCCTGCCCCCCACCACACACTGCTGGGCTGAGCACCCCGCCTGACACCCGCCCGGGGCAGGTAGCAGCACTCCCGGGGCTCAGGGCTCCAGGCCGGCCCAGGTTGCCGCGGCGTCCAGGGTCCCATGGTTCTCAGGCCTGCAGCAGGAAGGCAGCCCCCTCCCCACCGCAGACTGGAGCCTTTGCTGCCCCCAGCTGACCTCAGGTCCCTCCAGTTCCTAAAGCAATGGTGACCTGTCACTCGTCTGATTTCTCAGCAAAGGGCTAGGGCCACCTCCCAAGTTCCCTTTTGATTCAGGCCATAAAAATGCAAGTGTATTTTAGTGTTAGCCAGGTTATTGGGACAATAAAACTGCCAGATCCTGGCTGGTGGCTCTGGATAAGGCACTGGTCTGTGAACCCAAAGGTCGCTGGTTCGATCCCCAGCCAGGGCACATAACCAGGTTGCCAACCAGGTCTCCAGCCAGGTCCGTAGCTGGAGGCAGGTGAAAGGCAACCACACATGGATGTCTCTCTGCCTCTCTCTCTCACCCTCTCTCTGGAAATAACAAATAAAATCTTTAAAAAAATAATTAAAACAAAACTACACCCAGAAGGGGGCAGGCAACAGGTTCCAGAGCCAAGTGTTCCTTTTCAATTGTCTGTCACTCCTGTGGCATTGGGACCACGGCTTGTCTGCGTCCCACAAGGAGAGGTGAGAGGTGGGGGCCACCCCCCCTTCCCGGAACCCCAGGAGTCAGCCTCCTCCTCCCCACCTGGAGCACCACAGGGGTCCGTCCTCACACCTCTGCCCCACGGGTCCCTTTGTGAGCGCAGTGCTGTAGGGCCCTGCCACCTCTCTCCTGGGCCCAGGGCACATTCTAAATGGAGAGAGGTGGCAGGGCGGGTGTGCGCCGGGCAGTGCACGCTCCTTTCACCGGGAGACAGCTCGCAGCAGGGACAGTGCTTCCAGGTCTTAACGCGGCTTCTCCCTTCTCTTCGGGCTCCTCCAACCCTCCCTGGCAACGAATGCGTGCTGTCCCCTGCAGCTTCATGACGACGACCTTTGTGGTGGAGGCCATGGCGGTGGCCAATGCTCAGCTCCGCTGGAGGAGGGTGGAAAGCCACCAGGTAGGCAGCTGTGGAGGGTGTGTGCCCCCCGCAGCACCTCCACCCACTGCGTTCCAGCGAGGTGGCGCTCCGCGCCCAGTCCCCCCCCCCATGCACAGAGGACCCGTGTCCATGGTGCCACCGGGGACCCTGTCCCAAAGCGCAAGCTCACAGAGCACCTGCAGCCTCTGCTCCGTTCAGTTTGCATCACGGGTCCCTCTGGCCCCGACGTAGAGCCAGAGTCACTCTGAACCCAGCCAGGGGCTTCGGACCGGACGCCCGAGTGTGGCTGTGCCTTCCCGTGTGGCAGAGCTTCCTAACCAGATACCAGAAAGAAGTGACAGAGAAAACCGGTTCTCCATGTTCTGTACTAACGTGTTCCTTTCCCTGCCACCCCAGCCCCAGGAGGAGGAAGATGAGAACGGCTCCACAGCCTCCGACAGCGACAGTCTCACCCAGGACAGCCGAGAGCAGGCGGAGAAACAGCCCATCCTGTCTGTGCGTAAGTCATGGGACCCGAGGCCCCCAGGGGGCCTGTCCTGGGGGCAGGGCTGGGGAAGTCTCCCCAAAGAGACGCCGGGCTCCTGGGACTCCCGTCCGAGAGGAGGAGGAGCGGGACTGCAGCCGGGCCGGGGCCCCTGCCCGTCCGGCACCTGCTGAACCTCGGCCGCCAGCGGCCCACCCGTCCTGCCTTCCCGGAAGGGCTCCCACGCCTGGTTCCTCGCCCGGCCACACTGGGGGCTCCAGTGAAAAATGGGGCTCTGACGCCTCTCCGTCCCACTGTGCATGCACACGCTAGCACACGCGCAGTTGCCCGCGCACACTAGCACACGTGCAGTTGCCCGCTCGCACGCTGGCACACGCGCACTTCCACACACTAGCACACGTGCAGTTGCCCGCGCACACTGGCACACGTGCACTTGCCTGCGCACACGCTGGCACACGCACACTTGCCCGCACACACCGGCACACGCGCACTTGCCCGCTCACACACTAGCACACGTGCACTTGCCCGCTCACACACTAGCACACGTGCACTTGCCCGCTCACACACTGGCACATGCGCACTTGCCCGCACACACTGGCACACGCGCACTTGCCCGCACACACTGGCACACGCGCACTTGCCTGCACACGCACTTGAACCTTGTCCTGCCCCACGGCCCCAGCCCTGCCCCGGCAAGCAGGCAAGGCGTCCCGGCCCCTCCTCACCCTGCAGCCAGCCTGTTTGCAGGTGATTCGAGCAGGAAGCGTCCGCCAAGCTTTTCTCAAGCGCGTGAGACACGCGGGGGTTTCCGCATCCTGGAGAATTCCGTGTGCTCAGCAGCCCCTCGCGCAGCCAAGTGGACCAGCATCTCCTCTTGTCCTTTGGTTCCGCAGAGAGACGTGGCTCCCTGAACCTTTTTGAAATCACCAACCGGGTGGAGATGGGGCAGATGGCCTCCATGTTCTTCAATAAAGGTGCGCGCTCCTCGCCAGGTGGGGTGGGCCGGGAGCGCTGGCCAGGCACTTGGCCTGGGTCCCTCCTTGACAGGACAGCGCAGCGACCTGCTCCCCGGGCGTCTGAGCAGGCAGCTAGCGGAGGCCCGGACAGCTTCCAGCTGCTCTCTCGGGTTCCTCCTCCCTTGTCAGCGTGAGGGGTGAAGAAGAGGCTGCTCCTGCCACACGCTGAGGTCGGGGCCCTAAGCAGATTTCCAGGGAGGCTGGCTGGTCATTTTGTGCCTCTTGCTTGACAGCTTTCGGCTCGTCTCTTTTCTCGTGGGCTCCTCACGCGGGACAGCATGGCGCCTGTAGCTGTGGTGGGCTGGGCGGCGTGGTTTTCCCTCTGTCGGGCCCTCCTGGTGGCCAGGAGAGGGCGCTGGGAGCCCGCGTGCGGGCTGGGACCTGTGTCATCCCCTCTCGGAGCTCCGTCTGCTCTTCAGGGGCCTTGGCCACATGCTGAAGGGATCCGGCCAGCTCAGGGGCCGGGCTGTTGGGTGTTTCAGCTGCAGCGTCTTGCACCGCCACCGTAAACCTCAGCGTTGTGGGAGATGAGCCGTGTGAGAGCTTAGTTTCTCAGTACCAAACCTGGTTTTCCGTCACGGAGTCAGGCACCTTCGCAGCTGCCCTGGGATGGCCGGCCCCTGTCGGAGCCCAGGCTGCGGAGGGGCTGGTCTGTCGGTGCGTGTCCGCCCCCAGCAAACGTGGCCGCACAAACTGAGCGTCAGGGAGCGGCTTGCGGAGATCGGGCGCCTCTTGGCTGCTTTTTAGGGAATTAAGCATTCTGCTTGTCACGGGTGGTATGGTTGGACTGAAGCTGAAGATCATGGTCACCAGCCGAAGGTGCCCAAGGTCTGCTTCCACCTGCCCTGCCAGCCGCACAGGGTCCAGAACTTGAGCAGACCGGGCTGGGTTGTGTCCACTCGCTTCTGGGTCTTCAATTTGGCCCGTTCCTACCTCTCCCAACCTCGTTAGACCGAGATAAGAGAGCGTCGGTTCCTTCCCAGAAGCCCTCCTTCCAAATGCAAGCTTTTGAAATAAAAAGCAGTTGGAGGGCAGATGTATACCTTTTAACCCTTCTTTCTCATTTTCACGTCCTATGGTGCAGTCTTCTCTGGTTTAAGAATTTTAGGAACTTGCGGGTTTGTTTTGTCTTCTCTCCCCCGCACATGAGACCCCTCGTTTGCCTAAATTGCATAGAAAAGAAGCACAGCCCTGGCTGGTGTGGCTCAGTGGATTGAGCACCAGCCTGAGAACAAGAAGGTTGCTGGTTCGACCCCCAGTCAGGGCACAGGCCTGGGTTCCGGGCCGGGTCCCCAGGTGGGGGCCTGTGGGAGGCAGCCACACGTGTATGTTTCTCTCCCTCTCCTTCTCCCTGCCCCCGATCTCCCTCTAAACGTAAATAAATCTCTTTCAATGAAAAGGAAAGCACGTTCGTAAGGACAGCCACCGCCTAGCTGGGGGTGCTGAGTCGCAGCCCCACTGCCGCTTGGGCCGGACCCTCCGCGGCCCTGGGGCCCGTCCTGTGCGCTGGCAGGTCCTGAGCGTCTTTGCCCTCTGCACGCGAGTCGCCAGCGGCACCTCCCAGTTATGACAACCAGAAATGTGCTCTGACGTTGTCACATGTTCCTTGTTGGGTCAAGGGACAATCCCCCGCAGCTGAAAACCACTGCTCTGCTCTGTTCCTGGTTACAGATGGTCACCTTCCCTTCAGCAGGGCTGCCCCCGCCACGGAAGGCTCCCATGGTGTCCAGGCGCAGTTCTTGTCGTTCGAAATGCCAGGCCTAGTCTCTGCTGTCCTCTCAGGAAACTGGTCCTCCTGTGGCTGTCTATAGGCAGTGCTGACCCTGGGGTCTGGGGGGAGGGTGGGGGCTCCCTGCAGAGACCGCCCATGTTGGGGCAGAAGGAGGCCAGCAGGGCAGTACCTGGGGCCGGGGTAGCAGGCAGACCCAGGGGCCACCAGCTTGGGCGGTGAGCCCGTCTGAGTCCCTCCTGGGCTCTTTCAAGACTATTTTTTCCTGGTCTTTTCCTTCTCAGACTCCCAGGTACAGAGCCAACCTCAGAGCCCAGTAGGAACATGTCCCCAGCTTTCCTATGGGGGACCTGGAGGCCTTTCCAAGCCACCAGCATTAGCAGGGAACGGGCCCAGCGAAGCCAGCCATCTCTGAGGGGAGTGTGAGGCCGGGCCAGGGTCGGTCGCAGGGCCCAGGCGCTTGTTTCAGAGCCTTTGTGGCCGGGGTGAGACAGGGCACTCAGCACAGTGGCCTCCCCACTGTGCAGGGCCGGGGCGGCAGCCAGGAAGTGGGGGAAATGGGGTCAGCTCCAGAGCCCGCGCCCCCAGCCACGGTGGGAGGAAGAGGCTTGCCTCTGCTGGGTAGGCGGGAAGGAGCCCACCTTGAGTGCAGCTCCTGCTGCCCCTCAGCGCTTGGCGTCCATTTGGCCTTTGGGAATCAACTGCTTTCACCCTCTTGGTTTCAGCTTCGGAAGCTGGGCCGTCTCCTGCCACCTGCTCTGCCTCCTCAGTCCCCGCGTGGCAGCCTTGTGTGGGGGCCTGTGTTTGGCTGTGAAGGGGTAGCTGGCCGAGACCCTGGCTTGAGATGTCCCCTCTTCTGCCCCCGCCCCTCCCCCAGGCACCCTGTCCCGGCCTCTCCCACCCTCCCGACCTCTCCCGCCCTCTCAGGGGACAGTCAGAGCAGGGTGTCTCCCGCCAGCCACTTCTACAGTGTAGCCACAACGGGAAATAGCATGTTGGGGTCTTTGTCTCCTTTCTGGGTAAAATAAGCAGCACGGAGAAGCCGGTGCTGTGGAAGGAGTGGAGGGAGCCCTGACAAGGCTTCCGATGCCTCCCTGACTGATGATTTGTTCCCTTCAGTGGGGGTCAACCTGTTCTACTTCTGCATCATCATTTACCTGTACGGGGACCTGGCCATCTACGCTGCCGCTGTGCCCTTCTCCCTCATGCAGGTGACCTGGTGAGTGTGCCCCCCCTCACGTGGCCCCCGGGGCAGGTTCCAGGGTGGAAGGGCAACACTGAGGGGCCCAAGGGGTGGGGACACCAACGCTGAAGGCTGTAGGTGTCCGAGGCCTTTCCTGCGGGCGCAGCCAGCTGTGGTTCTGTCCTTCCGACTCTGCCCGATGCTGTCCCCTGCCTGCCCCTGGGAGGGGGACGGCGCTCCCCCGGGGCCCCGGCAGTGTGGCGGGGGTAGCGCCGCCCTCAGAGGTGGGAGGGTGGGCAGCCAGGTTGCGGGACTGGAAGCGGCTGTAGGGAGCACGGAGGTTCCGCGGCTGCCGAACGGGAGGCGCCGAGTCGTGCGTGGCCCCAGCCGAGCTGGGACGCCTCCCTGAGCCGGGTTCTCCGTCAGCAGCTGCACCGGCAACGACTCCTGCGGGGTGGAGGCCGGCAGCCAGCACAACGACACGGACCGGTGCTGGGGGCCCCTGCGGCGCGCCGACGCCTACCGCATCTACTTGGTGAGTGGCCCGTCCCGGGGGACAGTGGCGCGTGCCCTGCCGCCCAGGCCTCGGTCACGGGGGTTGGAGTTGGCATTTGGGTCTTTGCCCACCTCCTGCGAACCTAGCTGGGGGTGGGAGGGGCGTCCCCAGCCAAGCTCTGCAAGGGGGCCAGGGCTCGTCTCCAGAGCCTCTCTGTGTCTCCTCCTCACCCCTGGCCAGCCCAGGAGCCTAGAGTGGCCGTCCGGGTCTCCTGCCGGGGCGGCTGCCAGCTGCAAACTGGCCCTGCACACCGGGGAGGGTCGCTCCGCTCTCCCCGTCCTCCTGCTCCCGCCGGCCAGGGAAAGGGGTGAATCTCCAGGCTCCATGATTGCTTTGTGCCCTGGGCGGGGGCAGAGGGGACAAAAGTAAAAAGGTATGAAACCGGACAGTTATTTCTCTCTGCCGGCTCTGTGGGCGGGACTCCGCAGCGCCTCTTTCCGTGTCACGCTGTCTGTTCATGTTCTACATCCTCCTGGTCCCCCTCAGCCCTGACACAAAGTGAGGTGGGCCGGGTGACACCGGTTGGCACCTGGCCACTTAGCTGATTTGGAGGCAGGAGGCTGGGCGGGGCGAGCGCCTAGCATTTCGGGGGGGTCTCCTCTTAACTTGATGACGCCCGTCCTGGCAGAGGCCCCGCACGCCCTGAGGACCCCCTCTGCTGCCAAGTGGCCGTTGGCCCTCCCCGAGCCCCGGAGCAGCGTGGGTCCGGGCCCCTCACTGGCACGCCCGGCTCCAGCTGAGAACGGGCCTCTGAGGAGAGCTGTACCTGGGCTTGAAATCCTGGCCCCTTCCCCACGTCCCCACCTTGGGGCTGGGGGGAGCAACTGGGCAGGGCAGCCAGGAGAGCCCGGGCCTGTTCGCCTGCCAGCATCGGGGCAGACGGGGGTTGGTAAACTTGACAGAAGCACTGGTGAGTGTAGCTTCCCATCGGTCTCTCCCTGGCACGGCAGGAGGAGCGGGAGGAAGGGATCTGAGAGCCCCAGGATGGGCGCAGGGCAGAGGGGCGCAGCAGGGCCCTCGGGTGGGTCTTCCCCAGGACGCTGCTGCAGCCCTGCGGACCACCCGGCACGGTCCGCCCCCACCTGCAGCGAGAGGGAGCGCTGGGCACAGACAGTTGCCCTTGGCCAGGCAGGTTATTTGGAAGCCTCCTTTCTGCTTGTTCACCTGCTCTTCACCTGTTCCCGTCCGCCTTCCACGGGACGGAAGCCTCGCTGCCTGGACCTCTAACTGACAGAGAGGGAGCCCTGCAGGGAAACAGGCAGGCGTTTCTCTGCCTGCGGCTCCCAGATGCTCAGACTCTAAGGCTAGCGGCTGCCGGGCCTGCGAAGCTCCGGAAACGGCAGGAGGGGGCGTGAAAAGAGCCTGTTCTCTGCGGGGCCTTGGTTTGCTGGGAGGGTTTTCAGTTCCACCCTCACCTTAGTCTCGGAAGTGACGTGAAGCTTTGCGTGTGTCTCCAGGGTCCCTGGTGTCTGACCCTCAATACTGGGTGCTCCTTGGCCCTCTGGGTGACGTGGGGGTGCAGAGCAAGTGGAGAAGGGTTGGCAGGTGGGTCCCTCCCCGGGTCCAGGCTCACTGGAGGTGGTGCCCTGTCCGGGCCCACATGTTGGAAAGGGCCTCCTACTGGCCCTGCTTGCCGTTCCAGAACAGCGTGTTCCGAGGGACGGAGGGGCGTTTGTTTCGTGGCTTCGTTTTCGGAATGACCTCTGGAAGCCGCCTCTCTGTGTCCTGCGGGCTGCCGAGCCGCACGGCCAGAATGAGAATGTGGGGTGTGAGTGCGGCCAGAGGCTCTGCGCGCAGCCCCAGGTCACGGACGGGAAGGGAGCTTCCTCTGCCGCAGCTGCCTGTCGCCTCTCCCAGCCCCCGACGGCTGGGCGGAAATCCCCTCCCCCGTCGCACCCTGCCACCCGCCTGCCAGCGAGCGCAGCACCGCCAATGGGAGTCAGTGTCTCCCTGTCCTTCCGCCGAGTGACCGCACTGCAGGGCTGTGAGCTGGGGGTCTGTGAGTTGCCTGTGGCCGTAGCCGAGGCCAGCAGTGACCCGGGCCTGTTTGAGGACCCGTGCGAGCTGACATCAGGGCCCACCTGCTGCCCCCTGCTCCTTTGAAGAGTCAAATAGGAAAGTGTCTGATGCCCCAGCTCTGTCATACCCGTGGCCTGTCTCCGGGCTGGGTATCTTGGGTTCTCCCTGCAGGGCTTCTCCAGCTCTGGTGGGAGACAAAGCCAGGCTTGCTCAGGTCATTCTGTCCTACTGGTGAGCAGGGGCCGGGGACTCGGGGAGTGACAGGACTGTATATAAAGCAGTCCCGTCAGAAGCAGACGTCAGCTGTCTGAATGCCTAGGGGACAGGACGTGCGTCCTAGGCCCCTGGCGCCAAGGGCAACCCAGTGCCCTGCTCTCAGTGCTTCCCAGCCTGTCAGTCGGGGCCTCGTCCCTCAGAGGGTCCGAGGCAAGCCTTGGGGCACAGTGGGACTCCCCAAGTGCCGAAGGCTCCTGGCCATTTACAGGTGGACAGATGCTGCCTGGTCACCGGCCGGGAAAAGCTGGGAGCACAGATGGTGGAAGGGATCGCATCCTGGCTGGAGACTGGGCCGCAAACCGGGTTTTGAGCCAAAGCCCCGTGTGGGCTGCCTTGGAGCAGGACAAGGCCACCGGCCTGCCATCCTGCCCTGAGCCCGAGAGCCGTGAGATCCATTTCCCGGCTCAGGCGCCGGGGGGTGCAGCCGCCGCACCCGCAGACCTGCCACCCTCTGCTGGACAGGGGGGTTCTTCCCAGCCCCTCCGGACACCCTGTCGAGGAACAGGGTGTTGAGCTGCAGGGGGATTTCTGTCTGCTGGACTCTTTCCCTTTCTGGAGGGACAGGGGGTCTGAGGACCGTGCCAGCGTTGGGGGGCGTCCCGGGCCTTCCCTGGAGCCCGGCTGCTCTGATTCTGTCCTGGCTCCGTCTACACAGCAGCACCTGCCGTAGTCCGTCTGTGACCCTTAAAGCAGGGTGCAGCCCGCGTTGTGAAGCTGTGAAGCCACCAGTGTCTTCTTAAAACAGTGCCCCTGGAGGGGGCGCCTCCTCGGTGGGGGGTGGGAAGGGGAGCCGTACACCCCAGGGCAGCGACGGGCCAGGCTGTGGTCCTCCACTGACGGGACATGCCCCTGGGTGTCTCTCTCATTTCTGCTTTGTCCTCCAGGCCACACAGTCAGGCCCATGACATCCTCCCACTTTGCAGCAGGGAAGACTGAGGCTGGGGGCGGTGGCTTCCCCAGGGTCACGGAGCTGAGGCAGAGCCAGCAGCTGGCCCTCCAGGCCTGGCTCCCCCGCTGCCAGGCCCAGGGTCCTCGCTGTCTTTCCTGGTGCTGCCGCTCCGCCCTAGCTGGCGAAGCCGTCACCCCTTCACCCGAGTGGCCTCCAAATTGATATCTTCCAAGGACAGCCCCCCTCCCCTGCCCAGCTTCCTCTTGTTCTTTCCGCTTCAGTGCTGCACCCTGGGGCCATGGCCTCTGCTAATAAGGGGGTCACCACCACCTCTTGAATATTCATTCTTGCAATTCTGGGGCAAGAAGTGGCCCGGAGGCCTGCAGGACCCTGCGCAGGGAAGGCGCCTGTGGAGCACCTGTTAGCAGCAGCGGTGACCGCGCAGGACTCAGGACGGGCTCCTGGGGACACTGCTGTACACCTGCCAGACACCGTGGGGACGCCGCCCGCACTTGTGCCGCATCAGGAAGCTGGGGTGGAACAAAGCCCAGGTAGCTAGGAAGGGGCCGGAGGAAGGGGCCGGAGAGCTGAGCCATCTGTACGGGGCCCGGATGGGCAGCTCTGCCTGGAAGCAGCCGGGTCCTACGCTCAGTAAGCGGGTCCCGTGGCCGCTGCCCTTCCCTGGCGGGGCGAAGCCCACCCGCCATGTGAGACAAGCCAGGCGGAAGCTCCTGGCTGCCCGGGGTGGGGACGGGGTGCCCTCAGGGTCTGGGGCTTCCAGGCACCTCTAGGGCGGTGGCTGTCTGGGGACCTCCAGGAATGACCAGAGAAGCGCATCTTTTTTCTTTTCATTTTACTTCTTCCTCCGGCCATGGGCTTCTTGTCAGCTCCTCTCGTTCAGTTCTTGAACCACCAGGGAAGGCGGTGCCTTCTCACCTCTCGCCCTGTCTCCCCACTTGCCTGTGGCAGGTGCCGCTCACACTGGGCCACATGGCAGGGGTCGGGAGCGGAGCAGCGGCCAGATGGCCTGCGGTGGCCTCGGCCAGCGTGAGCCACAGGAAGGGCCCCTGTCCCGGCAAACGGCTCCCGCGCCCCTGCCGTGTGCTGAACCCCCACTTGCATTTCATGATCCGGGGTCTCAGGGAGGCGTGAACCCCAGTGTCAGTCACACAACACCCTGTACTTAGACAGAAGTGACTCGCTCTGAAGGGTCAGCTGGTCTCTTTCTTTTGCAAGAAAACCAAAGACAGGAGGAAAGGCAGTGTTTTCCTTTGTCTTTTCTCCTCAGTGGGGCTCTCTCTGCGTCCGTCCTGGGCTGGCTTCGGTGCGTGGGTGCACTTTCCACCCCCCAGCCCAGCCCTTTCTGAAAGTCGGGCACTGCCCCTCGCTCCAGCACCAGGGTTTGCCCAGCCAGCTGCTGCGGGGAGTCCCAGTGAGCCCCCAGCCTTGTCACCCCCTACTGTCCGTGCACAGCCCCCAGGGCCCACCCCTCTGTTGCTCCAGACCAGCTCCGCCTGTCTGTCCGAGGAGGCCGGGGAGCACCCCTGGGCCGCAGCAAGCACCCTCCAGCCTCCCTCCCACTCCAGCACCTCTGGGTGTTGGGAGCTCACTTCCTCCAGCTAGGGGAGAGCGCTGCTGTCATTACACGCAGCGCTCAGGGACCTGGGCTCCGCTGGCTGGCATTACGCCCGCCATCCGTCACCGCCCCACCCCCGCCGTGGCCAGGCGGGCCACACAGCGTGGAGGACGGTGTGCCATCCCCGGCCCCTCCTCCGCGCTCCTGTGAAGGCACAGGCTGGGGGAATCTGGGTCACCAGCCGCAGGAGGGGTCTCTTCCCCTCCCCCGCCCCGCAGACCTGCTCTTGGCCGGGCCTTCCTGCGTCCTGCTGGCTGGAGGGAGGGCAGTCCGGGCGCCTGAGCCAGGTGAGCTGACGTGCTGGCCCCCATGGTGGCAGCCCCGAGGGCGCCTCTGCCTGAGGACGTCCTGTTCCTCTGCCCTGTTCCTCTGCCCTGCCCAGGCTGCCTGGGAAGGAAGGAGCGGGTGCACCTTGCCAGTGCCGCTGGCACAAGCCAAGCCTGTGTCGTTCCAGGCACAGGAAAGTGTGTGCCGCCAGCCTGGTTGCTCGCCCTTTCATGCTGTCCCCCACCCCAGTCACCCAGAGACGGACATGGAACCAGGGCTGCCCCCCAAGCAACAACTCTTAATGAACCCCATTCTGTGAAAAGCCAAGCATAGAAAGCAGGCCGGGGTGATTATTTGTTACAAAGTGATCCCTTACAGAAGAACTCACCGCAGGTTTCCCTTCAGTCCTTAGTTTCCCTCAGATGTGTTAAGTGTTATTCTAGGAAAATGAAGCCTTTGCGAATAGGGCATTTAGTGGCCCATCTCTGCGGAGGGGAGGCATCCTGCAGAAACCTGAGTCCCAGTACCGGGCTGCGGTGGCACCGCCTGCAGCCCACCAGAGGGAAAGACACGCGCCCCGAGGGAGAGCTTGCGGGGGCCCCAGTGCGCCCAGGGCCACGCCGGGCACAGGCTGGATTGGTTGGGCAGCTTCCAGATGCGCCTCTGGGGGAGTGTCCGTCCCTGCCAGGGACCCTCTGCGCTGTGCTTTCTCAGGACTGTTCCTACCGCACTCATGCGGGTCCCAGGTGGCCGGAGCGTCATCTGTGCGTAGGGTGCCAGCCCAGGCTGCGGGCCGGGGCCTGTGCTGCACCTTTGTCCCCAAGCAGCCACCCAGGGGACTCTCCCAGTGCCTGGCTCGGCCCAGCGCCACGCTCTGCACCCCTGCGGCCAATCCTCCCATTTCTGGGCCTAGAGCTAAAAATGGCTGTATTCTTGAAGACAATGTCAGATCCCCTGCTCCCCCTGGCCTGCCCTGCTTTTTTGCTTTGTTTGGTTTGTTTTGCTTTATTTCCCAAAAAAGCTGTAGCCTAAGGAATCCAGCAATCTCCCGGAGGTTTAAAGTAACCTGGAACGTCCTTGAGTGTTCTGTGCTAACCTGAATGGATGCTCTGCAGAGCTGTGCCCTCCTCCAGCTGCGGTCAGCGCTGTGTCCTGAGGTGGGCACAGGGTCCCCGCCCCGCAGCCCTCCCTGCACGGGGCTCCTCTCGGTCCGGGAAGTCTGTTAGAAGTGGAACCTGGTGGCTTTCTAAATGGCGCCCCAGGGCCTTGGCAGTAATTGCTTCATTAAACGCCGCACTCCTTAAGTAATAGGCTGCCGGCAAACCAGGGAAGTTCAGGTGTCTGTGAGCACGTCCTGAGGCCGGCCCTGAGGGGACAGGGGAGCCCTGGAGCCCCAGACGCAGAGGTGGGATGGGCGTCAGGGGGGAACGAACAATGAGGATGCATACGAATAACTGCTGAATAATTCGCCTGGGCTCGGGATTTCCTGTGGGATCAGCCAGTAGACGGGCATTTTGATAAGCCTTCCAGCCCGAGGGGCCGCTGCAGGGTGCTGCCCAGCGGCTGCAGGGTCGGGCGAATCCGCGTGGCTGTGGGAA
The DNA here is from genome assembly GCA_004026585.1 of Noctilio leporinus. Taxonomy (NCBI): domain Eukaryota; kingdom Metazoa; phylum Chordata; class Mammalia; order Chiroptera; family Noctilionidae; genus Noctilio; species Noctilio leporinus. The sequence continues at coordinate 192,105 of PVIW01000044.1, read as the reverse complement.
GGACCGTCCATGGTCTCATTTGAGACCCTCTCTGAGAACCTTGACAGAGCAGGGGAGGGACTGCTGGGCCAGGTGTCCGCGCCCAGGGCTGTAAAACACACTGAGTCAACATCAGGGAGGTCTGCCACCTTCTCCCCGATGCAGGGGGCTTTGTTCCCCTGAGAGGGGACGGCCTCCAGCACCACCGCCTGGCTGTCCCCTCCCCCAGGTCAGGAATAGGAGCCTCCACGTGGTCCCAGAGTGTGGCCCAGGGCAGCTGCCCTGAGAACAGATTCCTGGGTCTCATCTGGGCCCAGCGTAGTGGAATCTAAGGCCCAGGAATCTGCATTTTCAACCATTTCTGCGACTGCTGTGTCCTGCCTGTCCCCCCTGAGGACCGACCCTCACGGGGTGGGTGGTGTAGGCACTGGTTTCCCTGCGCTGTGGCTGTGAAGGCAGCGGGCGGCGCCTCCAGGGACAGAGGTGCCAGGTGGCCGGGAGGCTGCGGCCTGGGCCGTTAACATGGGCGCTGTCTCAGGTGCTTCCGTGTGCACGGGGGGCCCTCCTGCTCAGTCAAACCACTTTCAGACCCGAGTGTCCCCAAGAGAAAAGGGCTCCAGCAGCACCCCTTTGCCGGTGGCTGCCTTCTTCCTGGGCCAGTAAGTCCTGCTGGGTCCCTGCCGATGGCCGGAACCCACCGTGTGTCACCCCACGGAGGGGCCGCCCTCAGACCGTGGGCCAGGGAGGAGCTGGGGGTGTCAGTGTGTGTCTTACACCAGTGGGGCAGCTTGTTTGCCAGCAGGCCTCTTACCCACCTGCAAGGTTACAGTGGCAGCAAAGAACCCAGTTCCAAACCTGCTCCATTTCCAGGCCGCACGTCAGCGGGGCAGGGGAGCCAGCCCACAGGGGTGCGCCCGGGGCCCACGGGGCAGACACAGGCCCCCCACCCAGGGCGTCTGAGCAGCCGAATTCCCCCCAGAGTCCAGTGGGATGCTTTTTTCCAAAGGGTCTAGGGGCAGGATGATGGTCCAGAGGGTCCCCATGCCCCACCACTCATGACACAGTCCCCAGCCTCCCTCTTCAAGGGTCCTCTCATGCTAAGGACCTGGAAGGACCAATGGGCCGTGGCCTGGCCCCCCCATGACTGCCGTTTCCCGGCCCCTGGGTCATGGGGCCTGACAAGGTGACTGTCCCCAGCTCTCTTGGGACAGCCCTGAGCAGCCAATGCTGCAGGCCCAGCCTCTCCCTTTATAGACATTCTGCACAAATAGACCAAGACACAGCTGGTCTGGTTCTCCGTGCAGAGATTTCAGTGGCCAAAAAGTGAGAGCCAGGAGGCCAAGCCTCGTGCCCAGAGCAGTTCCCACATTGGCACCTGCTCCCCAGGCCCCTGGAAGGCGAGACGCTGCTGCTCCCGGGGGCTTTCCCCTCCCGCCCGCCCGCGAGGGCCTCCTGCCTCCCCGGGGGCCGCTCCTTTGCCGGGAGGCTGCATCGCAGCCTGTCCTGGACGTGCGTCCACTCACCCACCTCCGCAGCCTGGCTGGGTGGATGGGGCTGCTCTCTCCCCCCTCCCAGAGCCTGTAGTCCAGAGGATGCAAGTCCCTTTGAAGCCTCCTTCCTCTAGGACAGAGTCCTCCCGTCCCCAGGGGAGGCAGGAGAGCCCTGGAGCCGGGGGCCACTGTGCTTGTCCTCAGGGAGGCCCTGCTCCCTGGGGGCCCCAGGCCTGCGGCCTTCCCAGTCCAGCATCATCGCTCTTCCAGCCCCGCCAGCCTCAGGAAACCTGACTCACTTCCCCGATGAAAACCTTAGAAGCTCCTCTCTGAGGCGGTGTCTAAGTTCCTGTGGCATGGCCTGCTCCCAGCTCATTCTGGAAGCTTCTCTCCCAACCCTGCCCACCCTCGATGGCCTGTCCTCCGAGGCCACGGCTCCGCCGCAGCTCCGTGCCCCTGGCCTGCTGTCCCCTTGCTTCAGGGCCCATTGGGACTCCTTTATGTCAGACTGAGCTCGGGGACCCTGTCCTGAGACCCCTGCAACGCCAAGCGTCACGGGCTTGGTGCCCAGAATGCCTGGCGGCCTTGTCCGCCTTCCTGTCTGGAGCCAGCGTGGGTCTCACAGCGGGGCTTGCTCCGTGAGGGTTTGAGTGGGAGACCACCCTCGGGTGGGCCGCCCACACGCCTACGGGCAGGTCCCTCCATCAGCCCTGCTTGGCCTGGGGTCACCACAGCCAGCGGCCGCCGCTCCAGCCAGAAAACCCCTGTCCAGCTGGCCCCCCTTCCCCGATGCCCGTCCCCCTCTGCGCCCCCGGCGGCACAGAAGCTGCTGGGCTCAAGGACGCCTGCCTTTGGGGGCAGGAGGTGAAGGGAGGTCGAGGTGGGCTCACCTCCATTGCTTTTTCTGTCACCTCTGGTGCCTGAGGCACAGCAGTGAGGTGCGGGGCAGAGCCAGCCCAGCTGAGCCCCTAGGGTTCCACCCCCACGTCCCACAGCCTCACACGCGCCCTCGGTCCCGCAGCTCCCTGCCCGGGAGCCCAGGAGCCTGCCTGCTCCGGCGCACCCGCCCGTCCACCTGGGCCGGGTGTGGGCGTCATCCCCTCCCCGCTGCACGGGGCCAGCCTGTCCTTCGCAAAGCCCGGTGGCTTAGAGTCCTCGAGGGAGAGGGGCTGTGTGGGTTTCCACAGTGTTTCTCTTCCACCGAAGCACAAAGGTTGCAGCTTTGGCATCAACTCCTTGGGCCTCTGCCCACCATCAGGTACCATCTGGCCTTCCCGCTGAAAGAGAGACAGGGCGGGCACAGCCTCGTCCAATGGGGGCAGGTGGGGGGCAGCAGCCAGGCCAGGCTGACGCCATTGGGCCAGCACAGCCCCGGGGGCTGTGGAGGGGGTGGGGGGGACCCCTGCCCCAGCACATCCTGCAGGAGGCAGGAAAGGGCCCTGCAGAGGGCCTGGGCCTGGGCACGGGAGCCTGCGTGCTGGTCTCGGCCGCGCTGTTGCTGCTACAAGACTGGACAGGTGACTTAATGCCCCGCGTCCTCGGTTTCCTAAAAAGGAGGCAACAACCCATGGACAGGGTGTCAGCATTACAAAGAGGTCCTAGGTGGGGTGCACAGGGGGTGCTCAGGGATGCTGCTTCTCGGGCCCAGTCCCCGAGCCTCCTTCCTCCCTGCGCCCAGGGCACAGCCCCTGCTGGCGACCGGTCAGAGGGGCGGAGGGGTCCGAAAGCAGGGAGGCCCTGGGGGTAGGAGTGGTGGCCTGCCACCAGAGCTCTTCCCCAGCGCGTGACCCCAGCCACCTCCCAGCTGGGCCTCGGGCAGGACATTGGGGGTGACACCAGGTCCAGGCTTCCAGGACCTGTCCTGGTCCCCAGGTTGGGGACAGGAAGGGATTGTGACTCGGTGGTCACGGTGGTCTCCGCCGTGGCTGGGCTGGTGTCCGGACAGAAGCCTCTCTAGCGCGGCCCTTCAGTGGCCACTGCTCCTCTTCCTCCCTGGGGGCTGTCGTGCCTGGACCCTCACCCCCGAGCTGTGGGGAAGGGCCAGCCCCTCAGCAGAGCTCACGTGGCGCGTTCCCCCTGAGACCCAGCCGCAGACCCAGCTGTTCAGTCCGGACGATCGTGAACCCCGCGTGTGAGCTGGTGCCGGTGGGGTCAGGCGGCCGGGCTCCGTTTACATCCTGTGCTTTGCAGAGTTTGCTAAGACTCCGGGGCCTCAGGGTAGCCAGGTGACGTCAGGACGCCCCGTGCCTGTGGCCCCTCCTTTGCCCCTCGCTGCCTCTGAGCGCCTGTCCTTTGCGTGGATGAAGCCCCAGGGGTTGTTGCTCAGGCTGGGAAAATCAAAACTCACAAACCAAAGTGCTCAGAGCCACTTGAGTCACAAAAATAGAACCCTTGAGTGTTTCGTCCCCGCACTCCAAGGGCGTGTGGAAAGCCGTTCCCCACAGCAGGGCTCAGCGGAGTGTCGTTAACCCCAGCCAGCTCTTCACCCCCAGCTCCCGAGAGGGCAGCCCTGTGTCCGTGTGGGTGTCCGTGGCCTTGACCACTTGCCGTCCCTCCAGGGCCGGTTCAGAGAGCCCAGCTGAGCCATCTGCACCTGAGCGAGCCCCCGGCCCCCAGCCCGCCACACCCGTGTGCTCCGTGCGGCTGCCCCGTCACCCGTTAGGTTAACAGACGAATCCAGGGGCCCCAGCCCTTGAGCGAGAAGGCGCTGAGGACCTGCTGGCCCTTCACGTTGGCCTCCAGGACCTGCCAGGCAGGGTGAAGGGAAAGCTGGAGCCTGAGTTCTTGACTCCTAGAAGCTCCAGCTCACGACCCCGGGAGCCTCGGACAAACAAGCAGGCCCCAAGCCCCCGACTCCCCAGGGAACTACATACGCAGGTGCTCAGAGACTGGCATCTCTCCAGCCGCCAGACTGAGGGGCCCCGCAGAGCGTCACCTTTGCGCCTCTCGGCCACCATGGGCATCTGTCCCCACAGGACGCTGCCCTTGGCCCACGTCTAGGTTGGGACAAGGCTAGGGTACCCCCACACCCGGCTGGATCAACGGTCGGCTGAGTGGCAGTCCTGTCTGCTAGGATGTTCTCGCGCTGTGACTTGCTGCAGACGTCCTCTGCCCCATGGGGCGGCTCAGAGGTTCTCAACGGCAGGAGCGTCCCTTGAGCACGCCATTCTGTCCTGTGTCCCTCTCCCAGGACCGTGTGCCCTCTGTCTCCTCTGCCCTCTCTGAGGGGAGTGCACGGACCTGGAGCCAGGGGGTGGGCAGCCCTGGGCGGTGGTGAGATCCCGGGAGAGAGGGGGACAGCGGGGAAGCCGGGGCTTAGGGTGACCGGCCACCCAGAGGGCGTGCGGCCTGTGACACAGGAGGTCAGTTTGCTCCAAGTTTAAATTCCGTCTTGCTTCTCTGACCGGAGAGACCCGCAGAGAGACCTGGGGGCGGGGAGACAGGGCCGTTGCCCTGGGTCTGCACCTCTAGTTGTGGCGCGTCCCCTTGGGGTGAGGAGCAAAGGGCATCGCGCGCCTGTTGAAGAAACAGCTGGTGGGCGGGGGCAGCCGGGGTCCCTGCGGCGTCGGGTTAGGAGCCTGGACCGGACTGAGGTAGGACTGGTCTGCGGCGTTTGGGGCTGGGGAACCGTCCGGAGTCAGCTAGTTTATACCGTCACACGGGCTAGACGAGGACGCCCGGGGGGACAGGCTGTGTCCTCACTCATTTTCCTTTTTGAAAAAGGGAAGACAGAAGGGGCCACGCTCGGCTGTCCAGCATCCGAGACCATCAGGACACGGGGGCTGTTTGTGTCCTGTGTCCCGTCTATTCTCAGCGGCCTGGCAGCCCCGGCCACGGCTCTGGCTCCCGACGCCCGGTCCTCCCGGCCCTGCGGTTGCGCCTCTGGCTCCCGACGCCCTCGTGGAGGACACGCGTCCTGTAATGAGCCCCAGCTGGCGCCGTGTCTCTGGCAGTCTGGGCCCTGTGGGGTGAGCCAGCCGCCTGCACGGCCGCCTGCGCTGGCCTCCTCTGACTCCGCCCCGCGCCCTCCTGCGTGGAGCGGCCAGTCTGGGGTCCCGCTGGTTCAAGAGGAACCACATCCCAGCTGCCATCCAGCCACGGACGTCGAGCAGAAGGGCCCTTCTCGGCCCGCTCCCGTCCAAGGAGAGCTGCTGTCCCCCAAGTGGTGCCGAGGGTGCGGGGCAGGGCCAGCCCCTCGTCCGAGCGCCTCCCGGCCCCTGTCCGTGAGCCGTGTTCGTGCCCCGTCCTTGTCAGCCAGGAGGCTGGGCAACGCGGGCGGAGTCGGGGCGGGAGAGACCCACCTGCAGCAGCTGCCCTTGCTCCCCCCAGTTTTCCATAGTGCAGCTCGGTGAAGACCAGCCCCTTAGGCTTCAAACATGGGAGCTGACCCACGGCCGATGCAGAACCACCAGCTCCGCGGGGTATCGCAGGCCGGAAGGGACACCCGGCACCTGACCCTGGCAGCCAAGAGTCCCAGTTGGGTCAGGCCACGCTTACAGAGACCCTGCGGCCGGTGGCTTTGTACACGCTCTCCCACACGGCATTCCCCCTCCCTCCCCCCAGAAGGGAAGCTCGTCCGTGGGACGTCTCCCTGAAGTAGACCTTTTCCTTAACCGCCTCGGCACCAGGCTGGTGGAGAGGGTGACAGCCGCACCTCCCCCAGCCCCTCTGCCTGGGGACCACCGAGGGCTGTCCAGAGAGCCCCTTCCTCCGCCTCCCATCCCGCCCAGCCCGATGGGGTGCTTCTGCCCCACCCTGAACAGAGCAGGTGGGCGGGTTCCGGGGGCCAGTGGGCAGATGTCTCCCCAGCCCTGGCGATGGCCACCCACGCTAACCAGAGCCCCTGACGCTGGAGTTTTCTGCTCCTGCCCTTCACCCTCCCAGCGCTAACGGGCGTGGGTAAGGGGCCACGCGTCCTCCTACCCTGCACTCCTTTCCATGGGCGGGAGGGCCAGCCTCACCCCCTTTGCCGGGCTCCCGCCTGTCTGGCCCAGGGCGGCCCCCTCGGGCTTCCCAGCCATCTGCCACAGCTCTGGTGGCTGTCGTTAGCAGTAACGCGACGAACCAGCACAGGGTAAATGTTAATAAAGCTGGTGCCTCTGCCTGGAGTGGCAGATTGGCAATGGCGCCTCATCCTGACCCCAGCCAGCCGTGTTCTTCCCCTCATCCCTCTGCTCCCTGCCAGCCGCCCCAGTCCCTGCTGTGCCCCGTGTACCCCATTTTCTTTCGCAGAGAGGGTCCCGGCTTCCCACAGGCCACTTTTCCGAGGGAGGCAGGCGTTCCTTTGTTTTTAAAGTGAACATTCACTCTTCTCTGTTCTCTCTCCAAAAAGAGAGACCGGGGGGGCTGGCAGCCCCCACTCCTTGGGCCGGACCCCCACCCCTGCTCCCAGACTTCCCACGCTCACCGGTCCTGGGTGTGGGCCCTTCTGTCCCGGCCTGGGCGGTTCCTGAGGGACCAGAAAGCTGCTGGCCCTGGTTCTCGCACTTCCCCTTCTAAGTGAGAAGCATTGTAACTAATGGCATCCTGGTTGGTCCCTCCTCGGGCTCCTTCAGAAGGGTGCCCTCCCACACCTCTGCCAGGACCCGTGTAAGCCGAGGGGGCACCCGCACGCCCAGTGCTGCTCCGGTCCTTGTCCTCCTGCTGGTGATGGTGCGGGTGGGGGGCAGTGCTGGGTTCCCCGTGTGCCCACGACACTCACCGAGACCCACGGCCGAGGCGTCTGCCCGTCGTGGGCAGAGGCGGCGTGGACCGTGCGCCCCCACCGCAGTGTGGCGTGTGCGGCCGGCCTCGGTGCCGCTCACGCCCGTTTCTGCCTCCAGGCTGTCTTCACGCTCCTCCTGGGACCCTTCACCTTCTTCGATGTCCAGAAGACCAAGTACCTGCAGATCCTGACCTCCCTGATGAGGTGGATCGGTGAGTCCGCCCAGCGCCAGCCCCTGCCCCTCTCCCGCCGGCCTGTCCGAGGCAGCGGGCAAGCCGGGGGCCCTCACTGGACGGGGTGCGCGTTTCCACGGGCTCCCGCAGGCAAGCGGAAGGTGGTGGTGCCCTGCCTGCCTTTCCACTGGTGGGGAAATTTAGTACCAAAAACGTCACTTCACAGTGACACAGGACAGAGCTAGAGCAAGGCCTGGGGCTGCTGGTTCTGGGCCAGCCTTTCCAGCGCCCCGCTCTGGGTCCCGCTGAGGCTGGGCGCCCGAAGGCCTAGGCCAGGGCTCTGCTCCCCACAGGTGTCAGTCCTGGGCCACGTAGCAGCGGGCATTCCCCAGTCTCTAGTCCCTTCGGACAGGCTGGCTTCCCACCGAGCAAGGGTCTGTCCCCTAAACTCCACACCCCCTGCCAGCCACCCACAGGGGCCGCGTGGGTACCCACCTGGACAGGACAAGAGGGCATTTCTCATCCAGATGAGTTCCAGCAATTCTGGCCCCTCCAGGCCCCTGGTGCCCCCACTGGGAATTACAAGACCCCCGTGTAAGGAGCCACCCTTCGTGGGAGTCCTGGCATCTTCAGCGGGAAGGGACATGGCCGTCGGACGGGAGCCTGCGACCGGGGAGGCTCCTCTCTGCTCTTGTCCATGCTTGTCCGCTGGAGCCAGACCCACCAGCCCGTGACTGCTTGTGGCTTCAAACACGAGGGCCCTGCTGGCTCCGTGGACGAGGGGAGGGAGTGGAGACTCCTTGGGGCCGGAGGGACCATGTGTCCAAAAGTCCGGGATGAGCAACGGTCAGAGCCAGCGGCCATCCGCCTTCCCCTCACCAGCCTGTGAGCAGGAGGCATCTGCAAACCCTGGGGGCTGCAGAGGTTTTCTCAGGAAAGCCGTATTGGGAGGACAGCGTCCCTCCTCACTTCCCTGGCTGAGCCTGCTGTCCCCAAGTTCCAAACATCTGGCCCGTCTGCTCGGGGCGGCTGCCCAGACCCACTGCACGAGCGAGCGGTGGTCCCAGGCCCCTCCCTCTGGGGTGAGGTGGGCGGCAGCAGGGTAGTATGGAGACACGGGCTTCAGCCCCTGTGATGGATTCCCGCATCCGCCGGGGGGTGGGGGTGGCCGCCAGAGGATGACAGTTAATGGCTTCCGCAGCACCTGGCGCCTCCTCAGCGTGACAGAGTCCTCAGCGTCTGGTGAGCAAGGCAGCCGTTCAAAGGGAGGCGACTGGGAGAGGGTGAGGAGGAGGCCCACAGGGCCTGAGGCTCCCCCTTGGTTCAGGGCAAGACCCCGGGACCCCAGAGGCGACCAGAAACAGACACGGCCCCCTTTTCATGCTGCTGTTGGAGTCCTTGGCTGCTGCAGACAGTGGCTGCCCTTGGCCATGGCACAGGCCACAGGGTCGGCCTCAGGGACAGCAGTGGGAGTCGCCCGGGTGTCCCCCAAGGCTCCAGCCCTCAGAGGCAGCCCCTGCCGGGCAGCACAGCAAGGGGGTGCGGTGGCCTGGAGGGGGCAGGTGACCGTTCAGAGGCTGGAGGCAGCGGGCAGCTCGCGAAGGTCACCCACAGTCCTGCTCAGGTGGTGACATTGTCTGGACATTTATCTTATCTCTGCAAGTCATTTGCCTCCTTTCTTTGATGGAAATAATCAGGCGGCAGAGAGACCTCTGCTGACCAGCCCCTGGGGGCTCCAAGTGACAGCACAGTCATTTTTCTCCCAGAGGCGCACAGACTTCTGGGCGTGAAAGGAAACCTCCGAGCCGCGACGCCCTCTCCAGCCCGAGATCACTGCCAGGAGACTGAACCCCGACGTAGCCCAGCCTGGGGCTCAGCTCCCAGCAGGGCCCTGCGGCCACCTGGGCATCTCCTGTGAATGTAAAGGGAGCTGACAGTGAGGTGTCAGGAAGCAGCTGGGACACCGGGCACCCCCATGAGGCCACCCCACTGTGGGAGGGACCAATGTCTGCCCTTAGGACGCTTGCAGGCCATCTAAGGGGTCTTTGCTTGGGCCCAGGCTCACCTGGGTGATGTTTCTAGAACCCCTAGGTGGTGAGCCCTGCAGCCCCGTTTGTCCCCTGACATGTCTGTGACAAGGGGTCAGTTTACAACACACCCCCTTTCATGCTGCGGCTTTGTCCCCAGGTCCTCCGCACACCCCACCTCTTCCCCTCCCATCTTCGGGCCCAGACTGGCCAACAGCCACCCGGAGTGCTCAGGGTGTCAGAAGCTCCGGTAGGTTCCAGAAAAACAAAAGGAAAAGCAAGCCCCAAAGGGACTAGAAAATCATAAACGTCCTGAGCCAGAAACTTTTTTATGCCTAATTAGAATTGGTTCCACCATCTGTGGAAATGAGGCCAGAAGGACTGCAGGCGGCTGCCCCAGAGGCCCCTGGAGCCCAAGGCAGGCCGAGGAGCCTGGAGGTGGGCGCCCCACTCCCTGCACCCCCCTTCAGCCACCAGCCCCGAGCCTGGAGCCCCGGAGGGTAGCCAGATCGGGACCTCTCGAGGGTTGGTAGCCTTTCCAAACGGCTGCTTGTCCAGGGAGACGTCAGAACCCATGTGACAGGTACCAGTGTCGATTCATTTGTCGTGCTCCCCAAGTAAATTCTGGGGAGACCAGGCTGGTTAATTTGGAAGACTCAGGTTGCAAACGCCTCTGAATTGTCAGGGGCATGGGTGGGCTCCAGTCACCACCTGGCAGATGGGAGTTGTTCAGGCCTCAGCAGACTTCCTGCCCAGCCGGGCACCTTCCGGCCACTTCCTTAGGGCTGCGTTGGGTCAGCTCAGGCCCCTGGTGGGCTGGGAGGCCATGGCACCTGCCTATGATGGGGGTGGGACTGGACGGTTTACTCCAAACCCAGCTCCAGTACTGACCCCCGACCCGCCTCCCAGGAGGCTCAAGCCCAAGGGGGAGGAGAAGCAGGGGGCGGGGGGTGGGGCAGCTTCCCCCGCAGGTCCCGGTCTGTTGCTGCTGGTGGTCAGCAGGCCAGGCACACGGACCCAGCGGAAGGCCCGTGCGGCTCACCTCCAGGCCCAGCAGCTGTGGCTTCGACCCCCAGCCCGAAGCTGCTCATACGATGACAGTAGACTGTCCCCACCAGGGACACCGGCAGGGAGTGTCATTTCCCCACTCCCGCTCCCGACGTCCCCCGTGGACACGAGCAGACACCTCCCAGCTGGGGACACGCGCAGCCGGCTCAGCTCACTTGGCCTTGTTACAGAATCGGCCTCTAACGCGCGCGGCGCCGGAGCGCAGCGGCCGTCCTCAGCTGGGGTCCCGGCTGTCGAGGGCCCACCCGCAGGACGGCCTCCCCTTGGGGGGGTGTTCAGAGCCGCCGCCCCGTGGCGTGAGGCGTGTCCTCCCCAGGCCAACATGCGAGAATGAGCTCAGCCCTCTCTCCCGCCCCGCCCCGGCCGGTGCCCCAGATTTGTCTTCCAGACCAAGCTGGTGGGAGAGGTGGAACTCAGTGGTGGTGGTGGCCCAAGTGGCAGAAGGTCCCCAGGAGGAGACCGTCACCTGGGAGGGAACAGAAGGGCTCTCTGGTGTTGTGTGTCCCCAGAATTAGCAGTGGCCGCTTGCTGGCTGTGGGCAGATCCACAGCCGATTTCCGCAGAGCATCTCCCGCTGGGAGCTCTGATCTGTCGCCACCGGTGGCCAGGGGCCTCCTGCGCCCGGCCATCTGCTCACGTGCCATCGGTCCAGCACGCTGGGTGGGCCAGTTCCTTCACTGCTGCGCTCCCGTGAGTCTCCTGGAGCGCCGGGAGGGACCCCCTCAGTGACGGTGCCCTGGTACCTTCTGCGCATCGCCTGGTGCTGTGCTCCGTGCCGCCCTCCCTCTGGGCACCCCCCAGGGCTCTCCTGGGTCCATAGGTGCCCCGGTTTCTCTGTGGAGGGTAGAGCAGGCCCAGGTGTCCGCAGAAGCCACCGTCCTGTCCACCTCGGTGTCCGTCCGCCTGCCGCGCAGCCCAGCTGGGTGGGTGCGAGCCACCCCGTCCTCGCCGTGCCAGGCTGTGTCTTGCGCAAGGTCACCTTCCTCCTGACTTACCGTCGCACCGAATGAGTGTTCGGAGCAGCTGTCTCCCAGGGACGGGGCAATCCATCTAGAAGAGGCTGCTGAACTCTGCTCCCTCGCAGCCAGCGGGGGAAGGGCCAGGGCAGAGGCTTGTGGTCACAGAGCCAGCCGGGCAGCAGGGGATGTCGGCCTGTTCTCCAGTCCCAGGACCCCTCAAGGTCAGAGCCACCCACGCCTGACCCTTCCGTGTCCTTCCCGCCCCGTCCCTCTGCCCCTCCATGGCAGCACCGGTTCGGGGGGTCCCTGCTGTCTGCTCAACTTGTGTGCTGGGGCTTTTCCCTTCCCTCTTCACCCCAGACAGCAGCCCAGCACTGCCCTGCGACCTCACAGGGCACCCAAAGGGCCCCACAGCTCCTGTGTCGCCCCCGCCGGTTCCCAAGGTTGGTGGGCGGCAGGGCCACTAGCACCGTCGGTCCTGACAGGCAGCCGGGGAGGCAGAGCTGGTCTTTGGACATGGACCCGCTGGTTTGGAAGTGCCATTGTCTGGTTACGAAAAGGAGGTTAATGTGGGTCGTGGTGTTCGGTAGAACTGCTTACAGCTGTCAGAGCAGAAAGTACGTGGTTCTGGGCGGGAGGGAGCAGCTTTAAAGTGGCTTTAGGACCCGCCTCGTGAACTGGGCTATTGACCAGCCGAGCTCCCGCCTCAGCCGCCAGTGGGTCTGAGTCTCCTCAGGGCTGAGGAGGAGGAGGGGCGAGAGGGAGGGGGGCTGGGAGGGGCCACATCCCCAGCCGCAGCGTCTGTCCCCCTCGCCTTGCTCTGCGCCCTGCCAGGAGTGCGCCAGGTCACGGGGGGCAGGCGGGGGGCGCCCCACTAGAGACTCGGCAGGACTTGACTCGAGGGACAGCAGTTGTCCCCCGGGCTGTGGCCCCAGGGCCCTGCCCACGGTGAGGACTGTCAGCCGCAGCCTCTGTGTAGCTGACCCCAGGCAGCCCGGGCCCCCCAGTCCTCCCGCTGCAACCACCCCAGCCGCCCAGCTCGGCCTCGTAACCCTTTCTGGCCAAGGACAGGCTCCCTGGCCCAGGGCCCCACCTCCCCCGGGACCCCGACACCAGCGGCCCCAGCACACCCTCCGCAGCAGGACCCAGCCCTGCACGCCCCTCCTGAGCGCACCCCAGAACCCATGAGGCAGACTGCCGAGTTCCAGGGGTTCTCAGGAGCAGGGGAGCCCCAGGCCCCCGCAAGGGTTAATCCAGAGGTCCCGGGCTGTGGCCTCAAGGAAGGACGTGGGCTGGAGGGGGCGTCTCGGGGGCCTCGGGGCCCAGCAGCAGGGACGGGCGGACTCAGAGTCACAAACCCGTCCTCCTCTTACCGGCCGTTTTCCTAGGCCTGCCCGCCCACCCCTGCACGCGGCCGGGTCAGGCAGCGCTGATGAAAAGTAATAGATCACGTTCCTGTCGGTCGGCTGCCAAGTGTCATTGTGGGAAGGCCTGGCTCCCACTGAGTCCCAGGGGAAGGGAGCCAGGGTGTGATGTGGCTCAGAGGTGACAGGGAGGAGGCCCCGCCCCGCCGCTGGAGGACCCTGCACCTCCGAGGGGACGGCTCCCAGCTCCTCTTCCCTCCCACTGCGCCTTCACGGCTGTGCTGCCACCAGCCAGTGGCAAGTGTCACTGTGGGCGTCACCTGAGAGATGGAGGCAGGCTTGGGGGCCTGGCCTCAACAGAGAGGAGGGTGGTTTGTGGACCCCAGCCCTGGTGACGGGACCCCGGTGGCAGATTAGAGAAGCCGGGGACTCGGTGAGGCCGGCGGCCTTCGGGGAGCACAGGTTCCGTGGCGAGGCCCGAGGGTGTCCTGAGAGCGGCCGGGCGGAGCCAGCCGGGACCCGTCGGTTGAAGCCTATGACGTCACAGGCCCGCTGCTGCTTTTGCAGCAAACCCAGGCCAGTGCCTGGCTCGGTCCAGGGCTGCCCGCACCCCATGCCCCTCAGCGCCCTGGGCCCTCTCTCCCTTCAGCTCCCAGACCCCCGTGTTTGAAGCAAAGGAGAGAGCAAACAGGCGTCCTGGCCCAGCACCACTCCCCGTCGTCAGGAAGCTGGCAGGGCCCTTGGGAGAGCCCCTGGTGGCCCATGAGGGAGCTGGGCAGCCCCTGGCCGGGCGGGTGTGCATCCATCCTATCCCACCCGGGCCCCGCCCCCACCCAGGGACACACTCCTCTATCTGCTGGGGGGGTGGGGGCAGCTGCGGTGAGCTGGACACGGGGAGGGACACATGCGTCTCTCCTGAGAGCCGTAGCCACTGCCGACCTGCCCCAGACCGTGGCCGTCAGGTCGCGTGAACCAAATGCTTCTTGCTGCTGGGACTCCCGTCCCTCGGCAGGCGGGCACCCTGGTCCAGACGGTCGGGCGGGGCTGCCGCCTCCCCTGCACTGACCCCTCTCTCCTTTTCCAGCCTTCGCCATCATGATCGTGCTGGCCCTCGTCCGCATCGGGCGCGGGCGCGGGGAGGGGCGCCCGCCCCTGGCGGACCTGGCGGGGGTGCGGAACCTGTTCGGGGTGTGCGTGTACTCCTTCATGTGCCAGCACTCCCTGCCGTCCCTGCTCACCCCCATGGCCTCCAAGCGCCACCTCACGCGCCTGGTCTTCCTGGACTACGCGCTGATCCTGGCCTTCTACGGCCTCCTCTCCTTCACCGCCATCTTCTGCTTCCCCAACGGCAGCCTCCTGGACATGTACACCCTCAACTTCGCCAGCGGCGACATCGTGGGCGCGGCCGCCGTGCGCTTCTTCCTGGGCCTCTTCCCCGTCTTCACCATCAGCACCAACTTCCCCATCATCGCCGTGACCCTGCGCAACAACTGGAAGACGCTCTTCCACCGCGAGGGGGGCACGTACCCCTGGGTGGTGGACCGCGTGGTGTTCCCCACCATCACGCTGCTGCCGCCCGTGCTGGTGGCCTTCTGCACCCACGACCTGGAGTCTCTGGTGGGCATCACGGGGGCCTACGCGGGCACCGGCATCCAGTATGTCACCCCCGCCTTCCTGGTGTTCTGTTGCCGCAAGGACAGCGCGCTGGCCTTCGGCCCTGGGACTGTCAACAAGCACAGGTCTCCCTTCCACCACGTCTTCTGGGTGGGCTTCGTGCTGCTCTGGGCTTTCTCCTGCTTCCTCTTCGTCACAGCGAACATTGTCCTCAGCGAGACCAAGCTCTGAGGGCAGGTGGCTCTGCTGACGAGGGGTGAGGCCCCGCCTGAGGGCAGAGACCCCGGTCTCCACGGAACAGGCACAGCCAAGGCTCTTGGGGGGGACCTTGCACGTGTACAGCCAGGGCCATCGACCCCCTGCCTCACGGGCGGCCGACTGCCGGGCCGGCTCCTCTCCCTGTGCGGCGGGGGCAGCACTGGCTCCGTTTATACTGGTCACCCTGCCCCTCCCTCCCGGCACCCTTGGCACCCTACCTGTGAAACCTCCACTAAAGCTGCCTCCTCAGGGTGAATCGGGGCCCTGACCCTCCCCACGGGGCGTGCTGTTGCCCCGGGCCACGCGCCTGTCCTGGCCTGATGATGGAACAGCAGGTGCTGATGGGCACCAGGGTCCCCAGACCGGAGCCGCCAGGGCCCCGCTGCGGGCACCTGCTCCTGCTCTGGGCGGCGCTGGTGGGGGCTCGGGAGCAGCCCCTCCGTGGGTTCAGCCACTTGTGCGCTGGTTTGAAGCCCAGAGTTTGTGACCCCTGATGGGGGTCCCGTGGTCTCAGGCTGCCCTGCTGGGTGGGGGCCTCCTGCATGCGGGAGGCAGTAGACACGTAAGGGCCCCTTCAGGGGAGCCACCCCTCGCCCCCTCCACCGCGGTGACGTGAGAGTGCCGGGACACGGCAGTGAGCAGCCCCCGCGGCTCCTACCCTGCCCAGGGCTCTCCCGTGCACCCTCCCCGTCAGTCCTTATGCACTGATGGACTCCACCTTTTCAATGTGCCTTCCGCCTCAGGACCTGGGGTTCCTCTCTCACGCCATGGCTGCCCAGCCCGGGGCCCCTGCCCCTTTCCCGTCCTGTTTCAGTGCCTTGCTCAGCCCTCCTTAGGGAACCCCGGCTTCCCTAGCTTCGCACCGGCCTCATATTTAGGGTGGAGTGGTGGCACTGGGTCTCCTGGGGCCACGGGAGTCTCGGGAGGGCAGAAGGACATGTGGGACTTGCAGGAACATGGGGAGCCCACAGGAAGCACTACCCCCACCTTAGGCCCCAGCAGCTCCAGACTGAAAACCTCATGTCATAAGTGCCGTCACCCACTTTCACTGGTCACACACACTCAGTTCTCACCTTGTCCCCACGGGTCATGCTTCATTTACCCAGGAAATAGATGCTGCTCCTCCATCTGCCACTGTGGCCTCCTTCCAGGGGCCTGGCCCGAGGTGGGCGGAGCAGGGAGGCCTCTGAGAGGGGCCAGCCCCCCATGGCTCAGCCCTCCCGCAGCTGCCCCACCCTTGCTGAAAGCTCACAGCATCTGCTCTTACCTTTCTCTAATCATGTTCCCTTTTGCTTAAGAACAAAGCAAATTTGCCCTGGTGTGGTGGCACAGTGGATAAGGCGCCTGCCTGTGAACCCAAAAGTCGCTGGTTCGATTCCCAGCCAGGGCTCAAAACCAGGTTGCAAGCCAGGTCTCTAGCCAGCTCCCCAGCTGGAGGCAGGTGAAAGGCAACCACGCATTGATGTGTCTCTCGCTCTCTCTAAAAACAATAAAGTCTTTTTTTAAAAAAAAAAAAAAGCAAATCAGGCCCTGGCTGGTGGCACAGTGGATAAGGCGCTGGCTTGCAAACCCAAAGGTCGCAGGTTTGATTCCCCAGCCAGGGCACATAACCAGGTTGCAAACCAGGTCTCCAGTCAGGTCTGTGGCTGGAGGCAGGTGAAAGGCAACCCTACATTGACGTCTCTCTCCCTCTCTGCCTGTCTCTCTTCTCCTCTTTCTAAAAAAAAATAATGAAATAAAAAATCTTAAAAAAAAAAAAATCATCCTGCTTCCAAACCAAGTTTTGGATGTGACTTTATGAGTGTCATAAAGCCCAGGTTGATTTATGTGACAGTCTGGTGGCTGTGGTCCCCTCTGAGCTGGGCAGCCCCTGTCCTGGAGGGAGTGGGCCCAGGGCGACCACGTCACTGATGGCCAGCTGGTGCTCCTCACACCACTGCACCTCTGGGGTCACCCGCGGTCTGCCGAGATAGGGGTCAGCTGGGGTCGCCACCCTCTCCCCTGCGGAGCCATGGAGTTTGGGGCCGGGGGAGGGCACACACCAGGTGACACTACGTTGCCATGTGCACCCAGCAGTGGTCTGTTTTTGCCTCATCTTGCAAGGTGGGCAGCTAGGTCATGGTTTCCACTTTACAGAGGTGCCCGGCCCCTGGCAGGAAGGCAGGTGAGGATGCCACAGCCCTGCCTGGCCCAGGCGCAGGGGTCCCTATGCAGGAAGATGGACAGGGCAGCCTTTCCCCAACATCATCTGCCTGGACTGGCCCCGAGGTCCCGCCAGGTCAAGGTGGGAGCCAGCAATCTCTGCCGAACCCGGGAGCTTCGTGCCAGCGGCTCCTGCCGGTTCCCTCACCTGTGGCCAGAGCGGCAGCTCCAGGCTCACTGTCAGGGCAGATGGCAGGTGACAGGCCGGGAGGCACTGCTGAGTGGGGGAGGCGGACGGTGGGCCCCGAGCCAGGGCCTGAGCCACACGCGGGCCAGGAGCGGCCGCAGCAACAGGCTGAGGCTAAGGTCGCAGGTTGGGGGCACGAGCTGCGTCCAGTCCCTGGAAGCCCGCCCGGGGGGAGGACCGGGCAGTGCCAGGATCTAGGTCAGCGAGGCAACGGGCAAGCGGAAGCCTGACCCCACACCTGCCTGGGGGCCGGGGTGCTAAGCAGGATGGTGCCTGACTCAGCCAGGCTAATGGCCACTGAAAACCCAGCTCTCCTGACTCCAAGAGCCAGGCCTACAGCAGGGAGCCTTGTGTCGCCTGGAGGTGGAGAACAGGAGACGTAACCCCGAGAGGAAAGCGGCGGTAGCACCACTTAGGGCCCTGCCCCGTGCGGGCCGAGTCGCCCGGCTCTCCTCCCGCCCTCTGGAACGAGGGACCAGGGTGCCTGTGTCCTGGTCGGGTTGTGGGAACGGAAGCGCCTAGTGTCCTTGGAGCCAGTCAGCCAGCAGCCAGCTCAGCTCCACACTGGCTTTTAATGATCGTTCCCATGCCTGGTTATTAATCATCTCGGGCATGAGCGGAGCTCGGCCCGGACCTCATGGCGCCTCGCAGCCTCACCTGCTGCCTTCTTCCACCCAGAGCCATGCTCAGACCCACGGGGGTCGAGGGGTCAGGGTCGGGTGGCTAACAGCCCTCTCCCCACCAGTGGGTGCCGCCAATGTCACACTGCCCTCCAGCACTCACCTAGACTAACCCCTAGAGACAGAGCCCCCGATCCTGGACCTAACTGCAGAGAACGTGAAATCGACAGCAATGGACCCTGCGGGCCACCCATTCTAGGGACAGTCTGGCTCTCTAGCCAAGACTGGGAGGGTAGCCCCTGGCTGGTGGCTCAGTGGATAAGGCCCTGGCCTGCGAACCCAAAGGTCTCTGGTTCAGTTCCCAGCCAGGGCACGTAACCAGGTTGCAAGCCAGGTCTCCAGCCAGGTCCACAGCTGGAGGCAGGTGAAAGGCAACCATACACTGATGTCTCTCTCCCTCTCTGCCTCTCCCTTCCCCTCCCTTCCCCAGTATAAAAAATACTGGGAGGGCATTAGCAATAGCCCACACTCTACCATTTCTGCTCTAAAGCCAAACAAAACATTTCCAGCTTTCATGGCCCAATCCCAGCCGTGGAGCCTCTGGAGACTGAAGAGGGGACCAGCGGGGAGGCGTGTGGGGAGGCGTGAGGGGAGGGGCCCTGGGCAGGGCTGACCTCCCCGGCCTCCTGCGTTACACAGAGCTCCTTCCGACTCTGCCTCACCAACCCCTTGGGGACAGCAGGGCCTCAGGCGGTTCGTGCTCCACCGTTGACAGAGGGCTGGGGGGCAGCAGCCATGCTCTCAGGGTTGCAAAATAAACAGACAAATGACTGCTGTTTGAGCATGTCCCAGCGTCATCGTGGGCATGCAATGTAATCACAGTATGGAAACAGCATTGTAAGAGCCTTCAGGTCCAGGGCTGATGACGTGTGACAGAGAAAGGAGGTACAGCCGGGAGCCCCCAAGGAGGATGCAGGACTGAGACCGTGGGCTGCTGACCTCCCTCCCCAGCACCAGCCAGGCGGAGCTGTGCAAGGCCCAGAAAGCCACCCGTGCCAGGCTGCCCGGGCCTGCACATCCATCAGGGAGACAGCGCAGCTGGCCGGGCCCAGGAGAGCCCCGCCGGCTCCCCACAACAGGTCCTCCTCTGCTGCATCCAGTCCGACCCCGGCCGGCTCCCTGGGGCTCGGCAACCGGCCGGACAACGGACGACGGGAAGCTCACAGCCTCAGGCACTAACCACTCTTTTCAAGGAGACTGAAGGATGAATGACATCCATCCCCAACAGGGTCCCCCTTGGTCACATCCAGCACAGGGTGGGAGGTCACTGGCTCTGAATAGCAAGGGGCTTCTTTCAGCCTCATCTCCCAGAGACTCGCCCAGAGGGAGCTGCCCGCCTGCCGGAGGCAGATGCCCTGCCTGGGATACTCCCATCATGCTCCTCTTGTCCAAAGGACGCAGAGTGAGGCGGCCAGGACCAGGGGTTGTAAAAGGCTTGTTTAATGGCCCGGCACTCCGAGAAGAAACTGCAGCCAGCAGCGCCAAGTGGGGGAGGGAGCCGCCCGGCCTCAACCCTGAGCTCCAGCCCCGGATGCCCACACCAAGCCCCCAGCAGCCGTGACCAAGGGACCAACAGCAGGGCAGGGACACCCAGCTGCTCCCTGGGACCCCAGGTCCTGCAGGGAGGTTTGGCATGACGAGAGGACAGCAAGGACCGAGCCCACACCAGGACCCGGGGCTGCAGAGGTCACTGAACGGACCATGGAAGACAGTGTCACTAGGGCTCCATGCCAGGATTTCACGGCAGAAGTCAGGAAAGGCCGGGCCTGCGGGTCCCTAACCCCGGCAGTGGCAGGTGGAGCCAGAGCAGGGGACACCTCACACCTTCGACTCCAAGCTGCTGATCCGCCTCCAGGTGCAGGGTCCCAGGAAGCCATGCGCCGCACAGGCCGCCCTGCTGACCTCTTCCAGGCCCCCGCTGTCCCTGTAGCCTGTACTCAGCCCCAGGGTCCTGCCCCTGCGCGGCGGAGGCCCCCAGGCCCCAGTGAGCCAGGGGCCATGGCTGGCACAGGCTGGGAGATGAGAGCGCACAGCCCCCCAGCAAAGCGGCAGGTGGGCACGGGCATGGAGGCAGGCGTGCTGTGTGTGCGGCCAGGCGGGGACCCCCGCCCACGCGCCCTGCAGACAGGCCTCGGGCTCCCAGGGCAGCCGCCTCGCCTGTGTCAGCGCCAAGCGCCCGCGGGCCCGGCGCGCGCACCGGGCGCACAGCGAGCCGGGCCGGGCGACCGCCTCGGCCACCGAGCTGGGCAGGGAAGCGTGGCGCGCGCGGGGGCCCCGGGCCCAGGCGGCGTGCAGCAGGGCCTCCCTCCGGGCCAGCTGGTCTGGCCCGAGCAGGGGCAGATCCTCGGGCTCCGGGGGCTCCAGGAAGAGCGGGAGGAAGGGACGCCCCGACCTGTCGGCTCGCGGGAAGGAGCTGTAGTGGCGGCGCTCAGGAGCCAGGGGGCGCTCCGGGGGCGCGCGCCGCTCCAGGGCCGAGAGGTGCCTCCCGCCACGCCGGGTCCGCGCGGGCCACCGCACCTCGCGGGCCCGTCGGCTCGACACCCCGGAGACGTCGGGCAGCGGCGGCCGTGGCGTCGGAGGGCGGCCCAGGAGCTGCGGGGTTCTGCTCCCCAGCGCCGCGCGGCCCCCGCCTGGCGGCCCCCAGCCCCTGGGGCTCGGGTTGGGGGGCGGGCCGGGCGTGGGGGGCCGGCGTGGGGTGGGCGGCCGAGGGCCAAGGCGGGCGGGGGGCGGGGGCGTGCGGCGGTGGCCCCAGTTCTCAATGGTGCGCGTGGCGCGGTCCAGGGAGCTGCTCACGCCGGCCGTGGTCACCATGTCGCGCGCCGCCTGCAGCATCTTGAGCACGCTGGCCTGCGCCGAGCTGGCCGTGAGGTCCGGGCTGGCCGGCCGCGCGGGGCTGGCCAGGCTCTGCACCCCGCTGAAGCAGCTGTAGATGCCCTGGGCGGAGGTGGAAGGCACGCGGTGATCGCACCCTCGCCCCTGGGACGCCCACCTCCTCGTCCAGGGGTCACCCGGGCCCTCTAAGTCCTAGGAAGCAGCATTTGTGAAGCGGCCCCCTAAGCGCCAGGTGCGGTGCTGCTGCTCTGAGTTGACCGGGGAGCTCTTGAGGCTCCAAGGAGGTACGGCCGAAGGCACACAGCTCGGGAAGGGCAGGGAGGATGCCCACCCGGGGGCTAAGCGCTGCCTCTCCCACCGCGTGCTGTGGCAGGTCAGGCCACCCCTCGGGTTTCGACCCCGGCTGCAAAGGGGCCCACGGCCACCTCTGACTCGGCCTGCTTGGTGGCCCCAGAGCTGGCGTACTAGGTGGTACTACCTAGGGCAGGGTAAGTACCCACCCTGCTGAAGGCCAGCAGGAGGTCCAGCCGGGGTGTACTGGGCACCGAGTGGCGCAGCTTCCAGTAGACCAGGTGCTCCCAGGCGAAGACCAGCAAGGCCAGCCCCATGGCCACCAGCAGCATGTAGAAGACGCCCGCCATGTTGTCGATGTCCAGCTTGCTGCTCATCACCTCGTTCTTCTCATTCTGACAGATCCCTGAGAGCCACACGGTCTCCAGCTTCTGCGTCTCCCCTGGGTGGGGTGGGGGGCACAGCTAGCTCAGGAAGGACCTCCCCACGCGCACCCAAGTCTCAAGTGAGCAAGGAAGGGTCTGGAACCGGAGTGCCACCCCTTGTAGGACCACGCAGGAATCAGCCAGGCAGGGACATGACTGGGGATCTGGGGTGCAAACCAGCAGGAAGAAGTGAGAGCAGAGTGGGGGCTGGGTGGGCACCGCTAGCCTTGGACTCACCCACCCCCACAGGCCCCGTAAGAGCTGGTTGGCTGGGCAAATTATCATCCATCCATTTGTCACACACAAACTGGTGCCCTGCTTGCCAGGCCTGGGGACACACACAGAGGCCTGAGCCCTGAGCACCTCCGTCATCATTACCCTCACTGGCTCCACGGCACTGATGAAAA
Source organism: Noctilio leporinus (assembly GCA_004026585.1). NCBI lineage: Eukaryota > Metazoa > Chordata > Mammalia > Chiroptera > Noctilionidae > Noctilio > Noctilio leporinus. The sequence continues at coordinate 170,445 of PVIW01000044.1, read as the reverse complement.
ATCAGACTGTTGTTTAGCCAGTGCTGCCGGAACCCTGAACTTGAAGCTGTCTCTGGGTTATGAGGGCAGGTTCAGCTGGACCCCTCACCCATGTGAGCCCCCAGGGCAAGGGCCAGCCGGGCCCGACTCCTGGACCAGGCAGGCCCTTGGCACCACCCAGGTAACCTCCAGATGGAAGAAGAAAGGAGTTCGGCCACCTCCAACCCCACTGTGTGTCCAGAGCTCCTTCCTGTCATCCTGTCCTCCAGGGGGTCCCCAATCCTGTTTCCCACTCCTTCTGAGTAAACCTCTCTCCCCCAGGTCTCCATTCAGTCCCTCCAAATATTTACACACACACACACACTGCCCTGGGCCCGCACCCCAGAACCTGCAGGCCCTGGGGACTCAGAAAATGGTGGTGACCAGCCATGGAGCAACCACCCGACTGTGGGCTCTGTGGCCCCCCTGGGCCCGCCCAGCCCCTGACAGCAGCACCCACCATCCCCCAGGAACTGCAGGAGCGCCAGGTCGATGGCTCGCTTCCAGCGGGACCCCTTGTGTAGGGCGATGCCGTAGCCCGTGGTGGCAAACACCTTGCCTGAGCCAATGGTGACCAGCTTGCAGCCCTCGTCCTTGCCTGCCATGTAGTTGAGGACAGCGGCATCGTAGATGAAGGCATCCAGCTTCCTGGAAAGAGGCGAAGCCCTGAGACCAGGGATCATGTGGGGTGGGGACACCAGGCTGGGGCCTGCTGGGTCTGGGCCACCACTGGGGAGGGATGGATGGTCAGAGCCCTCTCTGCTGCCCTTGGGTCCAGGAGAGAAGACCCCCTTGCATAGCTTGGGGACCCCACCTACTCTCCTCAGAGAGGCCAGGGGACTCTGCCCCCAGGGGACACACCCTCTCTCTGCCCAGCCCTCTGCTCCTAAGACCCTGCAAGGGTCACCACCACCATCTTGAGGGCAAGACTGGACCCTGGTCAACACCACATCTGGGCCACATGTGGACACCATTTTTGCTTCAAGCTTTGGTCTGCCCGAAGGCCTCCCACCACCCGCCCCCAGGAGTCCTCAGGACGGCCCCGCCTCACTGTCCCCAGCCTGGGTCTCTCAGGAAGGGGCAGAGCTGGGAGCAGTCCCTGGGGAGGCATGTTGGGAGAGGCAGGGCAGGGGCCCACCCCATCCTGAGGCTGGTGAGCGCGTCCTCCACGGAGCGCTGGTTGAACTTGACCATGTGGGAGTGCATGTCGCGGTAGTTGCTGCGGATGTTCCTCTCCGTGCTGCCGTTGGGCACCGTGCCGAAGCGGAAGGGCGGGTACTGGTCTTGCGGCCGCTGAAACTGCGGGCAGAGGTCAGCTGCCATCCGTGACCCTGCCTTGAATGTCCCAGGGGCCACCTCAATGACCCCCGCACCCCGAACCCAGCCCCATCCCTCAACCCCATTCCCATCATATGAACCTGCATAGTGAGGGCAGAATGGTCTTAGACTCTGTCCAGGCCTCTCCTGTGTTACCAGTGGGGAAACTGAGGCCAGGGCAAAGAGAGACTTACCCAAGCCGCTTGGTCAGTGGACCTGAGCTGCCTCTGCCCAGCCCACCTCCCCGGCTCCCCAGACCTTCCCGCTCTGGTCTCCGGGTCAAAACCTGCTGACTCCAACTGCCCTGTGTCCCACCCCAGGCCTCCATGCCCCCTCTTGGCTGTGGCTCCAGCACCTTCTTGTCGCTGAGACCGGACACAGTGTCGATGTACTGCTCCTGGATCATGAAGGCAGCCAGGTTGGCGGTATAGCTGGCAAGGAAGATGACGGCGAAGAAGGCCCAGACCAGGACCATGATCTTGCTGGTGGTGCCCCGGGGGTTCTCTATGGGCACCGAGTTGTTGAAGACTATCGCCCACAGCAGCCACACTGACTTGCCAATGGTGAAGGACGGACCCCCGGACCCTGGGCGCGAGAGGGAGACACCGGACTGCTTTTGTCCTGCCCTGAGGAGCTCAGGTCTCAGCCCACCTGGCCCCACAGCTCCTGACCCCACCGCTGTCAGTCTCCACCCCAGGGCAAGTCAACTTGCCCGTTTCTCACTGTGTACGTGCTGGACCCTGCGGATGTCTGAAGGCCACAGACCGCCCCGGTATCTGTCCTTCTCCAAAGAGCCGCTGGGGCCCTGAACCCAGCCCTCGGGGTGCTCCAGCCCTCGGGGTGCTGCCCCTCCCAGGCCCAGGTGAGAGCTTACTCTTGCCGCTGGTGAGGTTCTGGTTGTAGCTGACGGGGCTAAAGTACTCGAACATGAAGACAGTGATGGCCACCACAGTGAGGCACATGACAAACATCATCACCCACACAGAGGGGCTGTAGGGCTCTGGAGACAGAGGGAGGTAGCCCAGTGGCCTCAGCACTGCCCCTTCCCCCGCGGCCCAGAGCCCTGAGCGCAGATAAATGGGTGCACGTGGTCCCCTGGAGCAGAGTCCCCTCACCCCGGCCTAGGACACCTCCTTTCAAAGAAAGAAGACTGCATCCCAGCCCGCTCCCCTCCCCCTGCCTGCAGCGGCTTCCGCCTGCCAGACCCCTGAGCCCCAGCCCACAAGGCCAGAGCAACAAAGCCAAGGGACCTCTCCATCCTCCCTCCTCCTCCTCAGGCGTGGGGCCTGGCACAAGGGGCTGCCCCACGGGAGCTGATGTCCCACTCAAGCCAGAAACCAGCAGCTTTCCCCACATGCTGGGGGTTTCTGCAATGCCCCAAGGAGCTGTGTCCCTTGCTCCACTGTTCCAGCCCGCTAGACATGAGCTAAGCCAGCCGGCCTGCCTGGTTTTCCCATCCCTCATCATGGGACCACCGTGACCCTGCTCCCCCAGCCCCCACCCAACGCTACAGCCAGACTCAGAGGCACCAGCGCCGCTGGCTTGCCCTCCAAGCGCCCACCCACGCTCTCAACCCCCATGTGGTGGTCCCTCTGCCCCCGAGCCAGCCCCTTGGGCCAGAGCCGCACCCAGGAAGGCCGAGGGGGACACGGTGCCGTTGCTGCGGGCCACCATCACGCTGATGCCCGTCTCCACGAAGGGCACGGAGAAGTCCACGATCTCCGAGCGCTCCTCGTTGATGGTGAGGGAGCCGATGGCCATGTCCGCCCGCTTGTAGTACACCTGGGCCGGGGAGGAGGGGCTCCCACAGGCTGCAGCCCCACCCCACGCGCCCCACCCCCTCCAGCACCCAGCCACGCGCCAGCCGCTCCCACCCAGGGTCCTCCCCAGGTCGGGTGCTGACCCCCCCCCGGCTCCCCTGCCAGGCGGGAGGCCCCGCGAGGCGGGCTGGGTGGACGCGGGGGTGGCCTACCTCCCCGATCATGCCGTTCCACACGCCCCGCACCCTCTTGCCGTGCTTGCCGTTGGTCACCAGGTACAGGTCGTAGGAGAACTTGACCACCTTGGCCAGCTTCTTGAGGATGTCGATGCAGAAGCCCTTGCAGCAGAGCTTGGTGAAGGGGGCGGTGTCCCCGCTGCTGTCACCGAGGGAGCCCAGGAGTCAGAGCCCCCAGCCCCCCAGCCCGGCACGGGACCCGCCACACGGAGCGGAGGGCGCGCAGCTCAGGGTGGGCGTCCCGGGGCCTCCACGGACCTGAAGCTGTGGTTGCTCTGTCTGCGGCAGGGCACGGTGTTGGGCACACAGCCGCCCGTGCCAGGGTCGGGGCTCTCCACAATGACGAAGGGTCGCTCCTCCAGCGTGGCCACTGTCAGGTGCCGGCTGTCCACCACGGGCTGCAGGGAGGCGCTGTACCGGGGCCACACTGGGTACTTCATGTGCAGGATGCCATGGTCCCAGCGCCCCACCTGCAGAGGGCGATTGGCCTCAGCCCTGGGCCCCAGCCCTACCACCCCCACCCTCCAGGGAAGGCCTCTGGGGGGGTCCTGCCAGGCCAGGCACACCTAGGGATGCTGGAGCAGGACAGGGCAGGGCCTGGAGCAGGACGTTTGAAGAACAGGAGGTCGGGACACAGGGCGGGGCGTGGGCCTGAATGGGGGGCTTCCTGCACCCTCCTTCCTGCTTTCCAGTCCAGCCTCCACCGACAGCCCACACCTCTGTCACCAAACCACTTCCCCAGCCTCAGTGTAGACGTAACCCCAGCATCTTCCGCACCACCAAGCACATCACTTTAAAAGGCCCCGGACCCTCCTGCTCCTCTGTCTATACCCGGTGAGCGTCCCTCCTGGTGGGTGGGCCCCTATTCAACCCGCCACCATCCATCCCAAAGCCCTAACTTCTGTGCAGCCTCCCCCGTTTCCTCCTTTGAAGGCAGAACTCCTGCCTCTCTTCTCTATACCCACAATGCTCTGCACACATCTCTGCTCAGCACCAGTCTCCCAGATTCTACTTGTTTGCCTGTCCGTCTGGCCAGCACAGCCGTGGGTCACACCTGCAGGGGCAGGGCTATGTGATCAGGGAGCTTGGGAAGTGCTGTGGTGGAAGGAGTCGCGGGAGCCCAGAGCTGAGGTGGCTCACCCAGTAAGAACCTGGAAGGCCTCCCAGGGCAGGTGTTTCACCTGAGCCCCGAAGGGCAAGGGGCTGGGTAAGGGACAGAAGGGACTCTGATCAGCCCCGGGCACAGGGGTCTGGGGACAGAGTGGAAGGAAACGGAAGGCCCTGGGCTCACCCCCTTCTCACCATCTCCCAGAGGCGGTGCCGGTTGAGGGCGATGACCACCATGGTGGGCTGGACCAGGTAGCCACCGGGGCTGAAGGAGAAGTCCCGGCCCTCCCAGGTGACATTCAGCAGGTGCCTGCACACGGGAGAGGGGCCAGGGTGCTCCTTTAGCCCAGCCTGCACCTCTGCCTGGCTCCAGGGGCAACAGAGGCCGTGCCTTGCTTACGCTTCTGTTTCCCTGGATGACCACAGCGGCTCTCAGCTCACCCCACCCCATCTTTCGTTCAGAGGAAGAAACTAACACCCAGAGGGCTGAAGTCCCTTGGCTCCAGGCACACTAGCTAGTGGGAGGCGAGACCAAGCCCACAGCCAACCCAGGTCCCCTGAGCGCCCCCACGCCGCGGAGTCACAGCCCTGGGCTGGTGCCCACCTGTAGAAGGCCTCCCGGGCTGGACTAACTGGGCCGGGGTGGCCGCGACAGTCCCCAGCCAGGGCAGGCAGGGCGCCGTGCTGTCGCCAGTAGCTGTGGGCGCCGAGGGCCAGGATGGCCACGCCGTCGCGGACCCTCTGGCGCAGGCTGAGGCGCCAGCTCTCGGTGACGACGCTGATGAGGCCCACGGGGAAGACGGCGGGGGGCGCGTCGGTGCTGCCCAGGGCCAGGCTGGGCACCAGCCACACGTGCCCGGGCCCCACCAGGCCGGCCTGCGCCGCCTCGGCGAAGAGCACCTCGGCCTCCTCGCGCGAGCAGTAGGCCAGCAGCACGGGCGCGTCCACCTGGCGCAGCAGGCGCTGCGTGTGCGCGCGCGGCCCGCCCGGGCCCAGCTCCAGGGTCAGCACGTCCAGCAGCCGCCAGCCCAGGTGGCTGGCGTCGGCGACGGCGCGCACGCCCTGGAGGAAGAGCGCGTGGCCGGGGTGCAGGCTGGTGATGACGGCGAACGCGCCCCAGTCGTACTCCTCCAGCACCTTGAACAGCACCTGCAGCTGCCGCTCCAGGGACACGCCCAGCTGCAGGAAGGCGGAGCCCGGCTCCTGCGGGGGCGGGGCCTCAGGGCGGGGCGCGGCGGGCCCCGCCCCCGCCCCTCCCGCAGCCCCCAGAACCTCGCGCCACGGCCGCCCTCAGGTCACCGCGAGGGTTTTTAAGACGCTCATGCCCGGCCCCCCCTCGACCAGAGCTGGAGCGCAGCGCCAGCGTCACCTGGGAGCTGGTTGGAAAGGCAAATTCTGGGGCGCATCGCAGGCAGATTCTGGGGCGCAGAGATCAGACTCTCTGGGGATGGCGCCCCGGAATCTGCGTTCCAACAAGCTCTTCAGGTGATTCCTAAGCCCGCTAGTTCGGGAAGCGAGGCTTCCAAGCAGCGGGAGCGGAATCTCAGGCCTGGGACGCGGGCCTTCGGTGTTTTCCTAAAGCACCGGGAACGTGGAGAACCACCGTGCTGAGAGCTAAGGTCGGGCCCGGAGATCCCCGGGGAAGGACTGTCCTCCACGGAGCCCAGAGGGTGAGAATCCCTCTTCGTCCACCGCAGCCGCAGCCGGGGCTGGTGCAGAGCCTGCCCCTGACTGTGGGCTCCCCGCGGCCCCTGCAGCCCCTCCCATGGTCCCACTCTTTGAACTAGTAAAGTCCAACGAAACGAAATGAAGTAAAGGAAACTTAAGGAAAAGCTATAGGACAGGTAACCCCGTTCCTTCAACGAACAAATGGCAAGAAAAGAAGGAGATGGAGGAGGAGGCGAGAGACAGACTCGGAAGTCCCATCAACCAACTGTGTCTCAGGCACCTAGTTTGGCTCCTAAATCAAGCAAACAATCAAAAATAACCATGTATGACATTTATGAGACAATGGGGAAATTTTAAAGAGTGGCTGAATATTTGATATGTTAAGGGATTTTCATGATTTTTAGGTGTGATAATATATGGTGGGTGTTTTTTCTTTTAAAACCCTTATCTGCTACAGAGACACTCAGAAATATTCGTGGGTGAATAATAGGGTGTCTGGGCTTTGCTTCAATAACACAGGAGGGGGGGTCTGGGTGGGGGTAAAGGTCGGTCAAGGTTGGAGGGAGTACATGAGGTCATTACATTCCTCCAACTTTAACGTGTGCTCCAACTTCTCCATAATAAGCAATAACCATGAAAGAAAGGCAGGTCAGATCAGTCCACCCTGAACACATTTTCCGGTTCCTCACTTAGGGGAAAACCTGAATGTCTCCCCATGCAGTTGGGACCCTACCTTTCCTTCCAGGCTTCTCGCTGTCCTTCGGAAACTCTGAGCTCCCCCTCAGGGTGTTTGCACCCCCTCCTGCCTCTGCCTGGAACATTCTCTCCTCCCGCTACACACACACCGCATGCAGCTCCCGGCCTCCGCCATGTCTCAGCCTCAACATCATGTCCTGAGAGACCTTCTCAGAGCCCCCAACCCAATGGGGGCCCCATGGGCTCCTCGTGGCACCCTGTGTTTTTCCTTCAGAGCGCCCACTCTCACTGGAATGGCACATGACTGTGCCTAGAACTCCCCCCCCCCACACACAAGATATAGGCTCTCTGAGGGTAGGCCTCCCGGTGCCTCAGAGCGTGGTGGCCCTGGATGCTCTCCCGTGCAGGTTAAGTACATAAGGCCCCTATGCCCTGAGTGACCCTCCACTGCTGGCCCAGGGCTCGGCCCAGGAAGGCCAGGGAAGCAGAGGGAAACTAGACCCGGCTGCCACCTGTCCTCCTCTCACGGGATGAAAGCAGTGCAATCCCATAGCCTTCTCCTTGCTCACCCACTCGCACCCTCCCTCCCCACCTCCCTGTTCAGTCCCACCCTTTCCAACTTCCTAGACATCAGTCTCTCCCTGGCCCAGACTCAGCCCCTCGCCCCCAGCCCCACCCCGTTCCAAGCCCGAGGGACAAGAGGACACAGTCTGGATGGGCACCTTGGGGGTGAGGACCACCGTGGAGCCCCCGCTGATGCTGAGGATGGGCACATGGGCCTGCGAGGAGATGAAGTCCAGGATCTGGGCCACGGCTTCGGTGCCCACGTTGTCCTCAAAGACGATGCCATGGACGCGTGCGGCGCCCAGGAGCCCACAGACCTGGGTGAGGAGGTTGCTGGGGCTGGTGTTGTTGACCCCCACGGTGAGTGGCTGGACCTCCAGGGGCAGGTCCAGGAAGCTCTGGGGGGTGAGGTGGGTCCGGGCCTGGGCCTGCGGCGGCCCCGAGCTGCCAAACACCACAGCCACCATCACAGCCTGCTCGCCCCGTTCCGGGCCCGGCCCTGCCCAGGCACCAAGCAGTGAGGTGAGCAGCAGCGTGGGCCCCAGGGCCCCACCCATGTCCACCAGACGGTCCTGCAAAGACATCAGAAGAGGACAGGGGCCAGACAGGGGCGTGGAGGGAAAAGATGAGCAGACAGACACGAGGTGATGATAGAGCCAAAGGGACACACACCCGGAGGATGGAAGAGGTGAGGGGAGACCTTCCTCCACACGGAGAGGCAGAGAGAGGGAGACAGACAGGCACACAGACAGAGAGCAAGAGGCAGAGAGATTAGTGGAGCAGCCCAAGGGCAGGGGCCGCCACATGTGTTCTTTACTTCCATTCAACTGCTGAACAGCACAGTTGGCCGGAAAGGCCAGGCCTTGGGAAGGTTGCCCATCTGGGTTCTGAAAATGGTAGCCTGGGGTCCCAGGGTCTGCATTTGAGTTGGATAGACCTGAGTTCAGGTCCTAGTTCTGCCACTTTCTAGCTGGGTGACCTTGAGGAAGTTGCTCTCCCTCTCTGAGCCACATTTTATTGCCTGCAATAATCACAGCACCCACTTCACAGCAGTGTGAGGGCCACCCACTGTGATCAGCATCCTTTTCCTATAGGTGACAGCCTGTCAGCCAGGTGCAGAAAGGCAGCTCTTATGACACTCCACAACCCCACCCCACCCCAATTCTCCACTCCAAACTGACTCTAACATCCCCGTGGGTCCTGCTCTGTGTGGCCCTGCCTGGCACGGAGCTGCCCAGTCCCGGGCACTGGCCACTGGGCCCCTCCTTTCCCCGGTGGCCTCAGTGCAGCGGCTCTTCCACAGTGGTGGGGCACCAGCACTGACCCTGCAGGGCTCCGGGCTGTCATCTTACAAGGGAGCGGTTTCCCAGGACATCGCTGAAGGGCAGGACGTAAGCTAAGCCCAGGGCCTGCCACGTGTCCCTGCTAAATGAATGTCGTTGCTTTGGATTGGAACCAAGAGCCGAGCCAGTGAGTGGTGCCCACGGATGTAGCCCCGCCCAGCTGGTCATCAGTCCTGGGTTGATGGCCTCTCCATCTTCGTCATCTCCCCAATGGGACTGCCGAGTGGAGCGGAGCCAGAGGGTGGCCAGGGTGGGCCTGGCTGAAAGTTAACGTCACCTGTTTCTTTGTGTTTTTCTATGGTGTCTACAGGGACTTTTAAAAGGCACAAGCAGTTCTCATTTTGTTTCTTTCAGACCGTGTGAGTGAGGGCCAGACTCACGCCGGCCCTCCCGCACCTCTGCGGGCGCAACCCCAGAGGTGCTAACAGGGGTGCGTCCTCCGGGACTGGAGGTGGGGAGCAGAGGGGCGGAGACAGGGCGTACCTCCCGCCTCGCCCGATGGGTGGCCAGTCAGGCCAGGTTCTGAGCTTCACCCAGCAACGAGCAGATTCAAGATGACCACCTCCTGGCGCCCAGCCACTCCAAAATGCAGGAGGGTCACACCCAGCCCTGGCCCGGCGTAGCCTGACCCTCACCTCCCCTCCACTCTCCCCTACTGGCCTGCCCCCTGACCACGTGCAGGTGGTCAGGCCTGGGACCTCACACGGCACAGAGGTTTCCTGGGGCCCACAGATGAGTCCAGACACCTTGGACCCATCAACAGGTCCCCACACACCCTGACCATTTGACCTCCCCTCCGTGGACCCCGCTGTCCCGCCAGTACCCTGGCCAGAGAGCAGCCCCCTTCACCGCCCGGTCCTCATCTCCAGGCCTTTGCTCTACTGGTCCCTCCGACTGGAATGTCCTCTTCCCAGTAACTCCTTCTTGTCACCACGACAAGATTCCAGGACTTCAGAGCGCAGCCTCAACCCCTCTCCCATCCAGGCTCTGGGCACCTGGGTGGGAAGCCATGGGGTCTGGGCGGGGTTCTAGGCCAAGCGGCTGCTTCCGACCCCTCCCCCACCTGCCCCGCACCCGGGAGTCCCAGGTTATGCCTCTGAGTGGCCTGCGTCACTTTGCGCCGACAAGTGTTCTTTGTCCCTCAGTGATGCCCCAGCCCCACAGTGGACTCTGCACCCACCTGCGGTCCATGCCTTCTGCAAACGCACCAAGTTACTGTGTGATGGGCACACAGACCCCGTAAATGGCCGGCAGGAGGGTGGCAAGGGTCAGTCCTGGGACAACCCGCATCACCTTGACCGGCCTGAACGCGTCCCCCAGCTCCAGCCCCCTCAGCCACCAGCAGGCTCCCACGCAGACGCGCACACACCCACGCACGCGCGCGCACACGCACCTGGGGCTCCCGCTCTGCCAGGCCAGGAGCCCACCCGCGGCCCTGCCTCCGGGGGCGGAGGGACGCCCCCCCACCCGCTCCAGGATCCGCTGCCCTTCCTGTGAGCGGCCCCCACTTTGCCGTCGGGTTTCCCGCCGCCCTTCGGCCGAGCGCAAACCTGGCACAGGCCCCGGGGAGAAGACCGCCCCTCCTTCTGGCCCGGGGTCTTCCTCCTGGGGCCCTACTTACTCCGGCCCCCAGCTGCTTCCGCGCGGCGCGAGGGGGCAGGAATCTCTCGCACTTGGGCTGTGAAGTTCGGGGTATTTTTAGGCTGGCGATAAATAATTCACAGGGAACGTGGCATCAGGCTGCCCACGCGGGAGGAAGGGGCGCGAGTGGCGAGAGCCCCCGTCAACCGCCGCTCAAGGACACTTGCGATGCGGTGGCAGCAGCGACAGCGGCGGCGGCGACAGCGGAGGTGCCTCCCCGCTCGGGGACCCGCGCCACGCCTCCTGGTGGCCAAACTGGGCACCACGCACTCCGTGCCCCCCAACTAGGCGCTACCCACCGCAGGCGACCGGTTCCTCGGCCCCCACTCCCGCTCCCTCCAGCTCAGCCGCGGGGCAAGCCGGGCGGGTGGGGTTGCGGGCAGAGCTCACCGGGCCGGCGGGGCGGCGGGTGGGGCACAGCCCGGGCCTGTCCCAGGGCCTAGGGTAAACCCGGGGTGTCCGGCCTACCCCTGCCCTTCAGTTTCCTATTCAAATTATTCGCGCGGAGTTTATGAACAGACTGGGACCCGATAGGCGCACCCGGAAACCAGGCGGGCTTCCAGACGAACATACCAGCCCTAAAGAAGGTCCTTCCCTCAATTTCCCCGCGACCCCACGCCGGGGGACACATCCCTCAGAGGGATGGGCGCGAGCCGGAACTCCCAGCTGGCTGGCGCGGCTAGAAACCGGGGTGGACCAGCGCTCAGGGATCAGAGCCGGCAACATTCCCTCTTCGCTCAGCCAGCAGGACCTTTGGGCCGGTGGGAGGACTCACCTTGGGGCTCTTCTGAACGCTGGAAGCCTTGCCCTGCTTGCCCTGGCCCTGCCGGCCTCGAACAAGGCACGACTCGCCCTCCCGGCAGGCTCGGCTTCCCTCCCCACCGCCGGCGCCGTCGGGGGTCAGGGTCCAGCCCGGCGGCCAGAGCTACCTGCTGGCGGGGCGCCCTGGAACTCCTGGCTCTCCCAGGGCCTCCCCGCCCACCCCCCTCTTGTCCTCGGAGTGTGGGTCCCTGGCGCCACGGTCAGCATTTGGGACGATGCCCCCCTGGCCGGTGAAGCACACCTATTCCGGGGGGTCAGAGGAGGGCGCTCCTGCCCCGCTAGGAGAGGACGGGTGGGGGGTGCGGGGGCTCCCGCGGGTGAAGGGAGTGCGTGTGACGGCAGCCGCGCTGTGGGTGCTCAGCGGCCCCCGGGTAGCCAGGAGGTCACCCACGGCCCCCTTCCTCCTCCCTTCGCTTTGGCGGAACCAGCTCGCGGCTCCGCTCCCCGCCCCAGCGTCCTCCGGCAGCCACAGTTGGGGGTCCGGCCGCCCAGAGCCCCGGGCCCAGCACCCCCGCCCCGCGCTGTCGCAGTGCCAGGGGAAGGAGCCGGCGGACTTCTCAACCCTGGGGACGAACGTCTTGGGCGTCTCGCCCGTGTCCTTCCCTCGCACCCGCCGCGCACCTGTCACCTCGGCCTCTTTTCCTCGCCTCCCGCCAGGGTCCAACCCCCGGCCTGGTCCCGAGGGCCCGGGTCCGCGACCGACACCCCTCGGGCTCCCTACGCAGCCCGACTGTCCTCGGCCCCCGTCTGTCTCCGCCGTCCTCGTCCCCGCGGCGCCCACGCGAGCCCCAAGTTGGCGAAGTTTGCGCCCCGGGTCTGCCGCCTGCCACTCACCGGGGAGGGGGCGCTGCGCCCGGGCTCAGAGCCCTCGCCGCCGCCTCCCGCCGGGTGCACGTCCCGCCGCCTCGGCTCCGCGCGCTCTGCCGAGTGCGCGGGGCCGGCGCCCGCGGGGGCTTGGCGAGCTGGGGCCGCCCGCCCCCGCGCCCCTCCGGCTCGGCTGGGTCCCGGCTGCGCTGCGGCCGCGCCTGCGGCTCCCGGGGCTCACCGGCTGCTGGTGGCGGAGCGCTCGCCGCTGCCCGCGCAGCCGCCACCCCGCCCCGGCCTCGGCCCGGCCCGCCCGCCCCGCAGTCCGCGCCCCGCCACCCTCTCCCGGCCGCCCGTGCGTTTGCGCCGCCTGGGTCCCATCTCCCCTCGCCACGCCTGTCTCCTAAGTGACTCTCGGGCCAGGGCGGCCTCAGAGGAAACCGCACGGCCGTGCCCTGGCCCAGCCCGCGGGTCACTAGCTGGGTGGCCCGGGGCCCTTCATTCCGAGGCTCTGGGTGGGTGAAGTGCGGGCGGCGCCCTGGGGACTGGCGTGCAGACAGGGAACACGCTCTGCGCACGCAAAGCGCACGGAGCTTCAGCTCGGCTGGCTGTGGGCCCGGCGGAAACCCGCCAGGCAGCGGGGCCCCGGGATCCGAGCGGGACCCGCACACATGTGGGACCACAGGGAGGGACAAGGGCAAGCGGCCGTCCTGCCCCTTCGCTCTCTTCTTCCCTTGTTCCAGTTGCCCAGGGCTAAGCGGCAGAGAGGCCAGCAGAGCGTGGGCGGGGGCGCGCAGGTCCGGGGCAGAAAGGCAGGGACCGCGCCAGGGGCTGCCCGGCCGCCGCCCGCCCGCCCGGGGCCCCCGAGCGGGGAGCTGGCTCCGCAGCGCCACCTGGGGGCTGGCGGGGAGCTGCAGCTGGAAGGTGACCCCAGGCCCCAGAATCACAGGCACATCCTGGTTGGCCCTCAGTTGCAGCTGTTTTATTTTTGGCCTATTTGGGACGCGGTGACCCCCCACCGTCCAGCAGGAGGGGTGAGATGGAGGGGGTCAGGCTGCACCCGCCCCCCAACTGGGGCCATCTCCTTGCTGAAATGAAGCCCACGCTGGCCAAGGCAGGTAGCACCCGTGGTCGCGGGCAACGGGGCAGCCAAGACCCGCGGCCAGGGGGGGCAGGGGGGGCAGCTGTGGTGCAGAGCCCGCTCTGACCCAGGCGCCCCCCGCATAGCGCCCCTTGCGGCGCTGGGGTCGGGCTCAGCGCCCCAGCAGCCGCAGCATCTCCTGAGGATCCAGCAGCTTCTCCCTGGGCTTCCCAGCAGCCCGGCCCCGGGACACCTCCTCTGCATCCAGCTTCTCCCAGTCCGAGAAGGAGGTGGGCTGGACCCCTGAGGCAGAGGGAAGATGCGTCACGGCCCCACCTGCCCCTCCATCCCCGCCCAGTACACACCCTGCGGACAGGAGGCCCAGACCTCGGCTGCTGAGCAGCGCCTGGACGGCCGCGGAGCCAGGCCTGGGGTCCGAAGGCAGCAGCCCGGCCTGCAGGTCCTGCAGCAACGCCTGGCTGGTGTGGAAGCTGTCGGTCATGGTCGTGCCGATGACGCCTGTGGGACCCCGCTTCACCCAGCCACTGCAGTAGAGGCCTGGCAGGGAGGGCACAGCAGTCAGACGGGCAGGGGGCCGGACACGCACCACAAGCCTGAGCACACGGTGTACACGTGCTCACGCACCCGTGCAGCCCAAGTCCGCCCGCGGTCCCCATGCCGGTCCGCCTTCCCAGAACCTGCTCTCCATGGTTTTTCCATACCACCCTCCTGACACCCCAGTCTCCCCGCAGACCAGGAGCTGCCTGAGGGAAGAAGCTGGGTCTCGCCCACCCTGTTTCAACAGGACCCTCTAACCGGTTACTGGAGGAACAGACAGGTGCATGGCTACTCCATCAGCCCTGAAGTCCCCTGGGGACTCGGCCGCCCCTTACTCTCTGCACCCAGCACCGCGCAGGGCCTAGCCCAGGACTGGCTGCCTGCAGGGGCCGCAGGACCTAACGACCACACGTGGCGGCATCCCCGCCGGGCTGGGAACCTGGCGCCTGGACGCAGCCCCCGGGCCCGGCTCAGAGCAGTTTCTCGGTGCACCTCGTGCCCATCGCTGGGCAGGTGCTGGGACCCGAGTGTCCCCCAACACCCCAGCCCCCCTTCCCCACCAGAGTTCGGTGCCTGGGCACCCGCTCACCTGGCACATCCACAACCCGGCCCTCCATGTTGGGGACGACACCAAGCTTGGGGTCAAAGGGCACGCTGGGGTCAATGGGGCGGCTCCTATACCCAACGCTGCCCAGCACCAGCCCGCACGGCAGGTCCTCCGTGTCTCCAGTGGGCACCGCCCGTGCCGAGTCACCGTCTCCCTGTGGGGACAGCATGGGCAACACCGGCTGAGGTCAGGAGACCTGACAGCAGAGGTGTCTTTGGGTGGCGGGAGACTCACCTCCAGCCTGGTGACCTCCAGGCGGACGCCTGCCGCCCGCCGCCCGTCTGGGGAGGGCAGCACCTGCCGGGGGCTTCGGCAGAAACGAAGACCCCAGGCTCGGGAGGCCGCTGCCCGGCGGGCAGCCTCCTCCGGCCCTGGCTTCTCCGTGGCCGTTCGGAGCAGCAGTTCCGTCAGCCGCTTCCTGGGGCGGGGCACCTCTGTGGGCACACAAATGGCTGGGGGCCCTCTCCCCAAACGCCCCCACGCCCTCTCTGACCTAGGCCATCCCCTCCCTCGTGAGTAGGGGGGCCAGGCCAGGGCCCCTCACCCTTGAGTCTGTCCTGAAGGCCCAAGAAATCCGCAGGATCCAAAATGGGCCGGGTTCCGGGTAACTGAATCATCTCCCGAAGCTCCTTGGGGGTGGGGTGGGGTGAGTGGGGAAGGAGGTCAGGCCTGGAGCACTGTCCACGGTGAGCTCACCCCAGGGCCCAGGCGCACGGGGACACCTGTCTGGCTCCCTCCCCCACCCCAGGCAGCACCATTCCCGGGGGCTCTGCGCTGCCCCACCTCCCAAGGGGAGACCACACTTAGGACCTGGCCCCTCTCTCTCTGGCACCAGCACCTTTATGGTGAAGGCCACTTGCAGGGGTCCACGCCGGCCCACTATCCACACTGTCTTCACCCGACTCTGCCTCAGGGCCCCCAGGGAAGCCTCCGTGATGTCCGTTTTCTGGCACAAAAGGAGGATCTTGGAGTCATCCAACCCGGAGCCCCTCCCCGTGGTCATGCCCCTACCAGAGAAGGCGGACAGCTGGCCCCCCACCTGGTGACCGCACAGAGCACTGCTGCCACATCCGAAACAGCCTGACCTAGCAGTAGCCCAGGCCCACGCGCTGCAGGGCTCCGGCAAAGGGCGGGAGAGGGGCGCCGAGGGTGTGCACAGGAGACGTGGTGCCCGGTGCAGGGACACACATGTCCGATGCGCAGCACTACACGTAAAATTAGAGCAAGCCCAACAGGCTTGGACCGGTAGACAGTCTATGAGAGGAAGGAGTAACGCCTCCTGAAGGAAGGAGGGACAGCGACGCAGGACGGGAGCTGAGGGTTCCAAGCCGTACCTGTGGTCCCCCGAACCCTATTTTTTTTTTAATTTATTATTCTTAGAGAGAGCGGTAGGGAGAGAGGCAGAGAGGGAGAGAGACATAAATGTATGGCTGCCTTTCACCTGCCTCCAGCTACGGACCTGGCTGGAGACCTGGCTTGCAACCTGGTTACGTGCCCTGGCTGGGAATGGAACCAGCAACCTTTGGGTTTGCAGGTCGGCACCTTATCTGCTGTGCCACCAGCCAGGGCTTAGAACCCTATTTTTTTAAAGGCCGTGTAGCTAAAGCGCCGGAGGTGAACGAGTGAGCGATTGTCTGGGAAGAAGCTCCGGCTGCCTCCTCGAAGGCCCCCGCCCAACACGGGGGAAACAGGCCCTGAGCTCAACCGCAGGGAGAGGTCTGCACCCCGGGGCAGGGCACCCGTCCTCAGTGTGTCTGCCCCTCCACCCCCTGCCCTGCCCACTCACCTCCAGGAGCTCAGGTGGGGTCAGCAGCACCCGGGCCACATCCAGTGCCACGTTGCCCTGGCCCAGAATCACAGCTGTGTCACAGCTCAGGTCCGGTGCCAGCTGGGGGAGAAGTCCAGATGGCGGGTTCCTGGCCATGGCTCCAGTCAAGCCACAGCCCTCGGCACATGCGAGCTTCCACCTGGGCCTCTTCCCCAGTGGCCACACCCAGCTCTTCCTGGTGGCTTCCACAGTGGACCTCCCAACCCCCGGCCTGGTGTCTCACCAGCTTGTCCCCCAGCTCTGTCATCTAAGGGTGGCCCCAGTCCTGGCTGAAGGCGGGAAGGAAGGGGCAGTGCACCCCAAACTCACCTGCTGGTTCTCAGGAAGCCCATTGTACCAGCCCACAAAGGCGCGTGCCGAGAACACACCGGGTAGCTCCTCCCCCGGAATGTCCAGAGCCCGATGGTCCTCTGCCCCATAGCTCTGAGGAAAGACCCCTCTGAGCCCTGAGCCCAACGAAGTGGCCAGACAGCTCCCCACAGCCTCCCCAGGGGCCCCAGCCAGCCCTCCTCCCCGGCTTCCCCCACCCCGCCCCGTGCCTTCCACCCTCAGCCTCCGCCTCCATGCAGCCCACCAGGCCTGCACTCACCAGCACCACCGCGTGGTAGGCCTCGCGAAGCTCTGGCACAGTCACATCCCTGCCCACGACCACGTGGCCGAAGAAGGCACAGCGGCCCGAGCGGGCTGTCTGGGTGAAGGTGCTGATGACATTCTGCCAGAGGGTGGGCAGCTCTAGGTGCCATACTTGGGTGCCGCCCTCGCCCCACAATGTCCCCAGGATGGGACCCGGGTGGCATCTATGGGGCCTGGGGTTGTTCCATGTGGCCAGGGAGCGTCCCCTCCTCCCAACTTCACCACAGTCCCCAGACCTCCACTGCACTGAGGAAGACCCACCTTCACCTCGGGGTGGTCGGGCGCCACGCCAAAGCGCACCAGGCCGAAGGGCATGAGCTGCTTCTCATAGATGTCCACATGGGCCCGGGGGTGGTGCTGGGAGGGAAGGCAGCAGGCACTGGGAGGGGCCGGGGAGGGATGGGCCCCCATGGGTCCCCTGCTTCCCAGACAGCTGGAGAACCCAGCTCAGGGGGTGGAGGACACAGGGAGCCCCAACCTCTGCAAGGAAAGAGACCCCTAGGCTCCCCATCTGCCTCAACGAGAGGAAAAGGGCAGCTAAGACCAGACTCCAGGACTGCCAGTCTCGGAGGCCAGAACTCGCCCACCAGATGGATGGTAGCCTGCCCTCCACCAGGGGGTACCCAATGCTCCACACAGCCCTGCCATCAAACCCAACGACCCTTCAGAACCGCCTGGTCAGGCCAATAACCGAGACTGGCCCTGCCTTAGCTCTAGACTCCAAGACCATCTTGTTGGCGAGGGGACCAAGCTGGACAGAGAGCGGGAGCACAGCTGGGGCCCGTGGAGGGCAGAGGGAGGTACAAGTGGCCCCACTCTAAGAGAAAACCACCCACTCACTCACACGCTGGTCCTGGGGCACCTCCCGCCCCTCTGTGTTTCCTGACTCCCCATCCGTGCCAGCCACCTCCTTCAAACCCCACCAGGGTGGTGCCCAGGTGGAGCCCCAGCTCCGGACTCCACAGCCCGGAGGACTCTGCCACTCTCCAGCTCTCTGGCTCCCCTGTAGGACAGAGCATCTCTCCTGGCAAGATGCACAGGATTTGCTGAGCAAGGTCTGAAGAACTCAGCCAGGGCCTGACCCACCCAGAATGCGTCAACCAAAGCTGTTGCCACCGTCAAGAATCACAGCCTCTGAATACAGTGAATAGGCCTTCAGTGGTCAGGGGGAGGGGGTTGGGGGGAGGCAGAGGCAAGGAAGGGGAGCAGTTTAGACAAAACCTAGTATAAAGGAACCATGGACATGGACAACAGGTGGGATTGACTTTGGGGGGAATGGGTGGGTGGGGAGGGGGACAGAGGGGAGCAAAATGGGGATGGATGTAATACAACAATAAAATTAAAAAAAAAAAAAAAAGAATCACGGCCTTGAGCGGTGGCTGCCCACTGCCACAGGGCAAGATGCAAGCTGCTCAGCCTGGAGGACAAGACCTTACACAATCCCACTCTATCTCCCGTTCTTTCCTGCTGCAGTCCTGCCACTAGGTCACGCTGCTCCCTCCAAGGCCACCCCCACCAAGCTAAAGCCACCTGACACACACCCTGCTTTTCTCAGTCCCCACAGGGCTGACCTCGTCTCCCAGGGTGCCCTCTGCTCCCTCACCCTGCAGTTCCCTCCTGCCCCTCCAGTTGTTCTTCCTCCAGCCCCTTTTCCTGTCCCCCTTCTAACAGAAACATTCTCTGAGGTCCTTCCAAACTCGCGCCCCTCTGGCTCCCCAGGCACAAGTCCCCTGGGGAGGTTTCATCAGCGTTCACCGGCGACCTCAAATTCCCTGGGACTTGCAGATATTCGCTCCCCTCCTGCCCAGGCCTCCTCACAAGCTCCAGACCTGAGAACCCTGGATGACTCACCCCAGACACCTCACACCCTCTGATCACAGCCAGCTTCCACCCCCCTCAAAATTCTCCCCTCTGTTCCTGTGCTCCCCTCCACACATCCGCCCGGAGCCCAGACCCTGGGGCTCCTTAGCTCTGTCCAGCCAGGTCCCCCCCGCACCTCCCCGCTGCCACACCACTAAGCGCCACTGCCCCAGGTGGGCTGTGCACGGTCCGGAGCACAGCCGGTAACTGGGAGCTCCCAGCTTGCCACTGGCCCGTGTCTGGCCCCCAGCAACTCCTGCAGGGAAGCACACGCAGGTGTGCGGGCCGGAGCATTTGCTCACACTGGAGCCACTGAGTGTCCTGCCTGGAAGGCCCAACCTCCCCATTCCTCAATATTCACGCTCAGCTAACAAGTGTCCCTCACATGGAGCCCTCCAGGGCCTCCCCAGCCCCTATGACAGCCTGTTCTCCGTCCCAGAGTCCAGGGCTGTCCAACTGCGTGGCAGTTTGCCTGGGACAGCTCCCCACATTGAGTGGGGGGGTGGGGGTACCCTCAGCAAAGCCCGTAGCTTCCTTCAGTGCAGATCAAACGTGGCCTCCCCAGGAGACACTTCTGATGGACCCCATCCAACTTAGTGGATGCTGGTCATGTCGCTGTCATGAGCTCCTTCACCTGGATTGCTCAGAAGGCATGCTTAGGTCACTTATCAGCGGGACAACCAACGCAGCTCAGTCTCCCCAAGATGCTCCCAGTTTTAACACTGAAAGCCCCATGTGCGGGGGAAACTGGGCCAGTCAGTCACAATACCTTTTACCTATCTGCAAACGTGTGTATAGTTAATATTTCATCCTTTCTCTTGTATCTTCATGGAACCTCCAAGTCCCTCCAAAGCAAGGCTATTGTCCCATGTTTTAGCCTAGGTCCCCCTTCTCTCCTACCCCCCAATGGCTCTCCCTCTGTCCCAGCAGAGTCCAAGGTCTGGCAAAGTCTCAAAAGTAATTAGCAACCTTGGGGCCCTGCTCACCAAGGCCAACAGTGTAAGCCTGGCGGACGCTGGCCGTTGGGGGTGGAGGGCAGGCAGGAAGGACAGCCATCGGGAATGAGAGCACAGAGTTACAGAGGACCCCGAGGAGAGGGGCCAGAGCCTCTTGATGCAGGATGCTGGGGACAGAGTGGAGACAAAGAAGAAAGAAGGGGTG
This sequence comes from Noctilio leporinus, assembly GCA_004026585.1. NCBI lineage: Eukaryota > Metazoa > Chordata > Mammalia > Chiroptera > Noctilionidae > Noctilio > Noctilio leporinus. Next base: position 150,741 of record PVIW01000044.1, on the reverse strand, counting down.
ATGAGGGGCAGGATAAAGTCACCCTGCAGGTCTGCACAAGCCCCCTGGAGAGCCTGGCCAAGAAGGCACAGCCAACCACCTGCCCCTGGCCACTGACCGTCGCCCGTGAGGCAGACACACTGCTCCCAGAGCTGAGGACCTGGATCGGGGAGCCCCAGACGGAGGTGACAAAGTGTGCAGTGTCCATTCTAGAGCAGCTGGGAGTCCCTTCCTCATCAGGGATCCAGGAGGGTGGGCTGTGCCCCAACGGTGGGAGCAGCAGGGAATGGTGGGTGAGGGGGTCCGGAAGGCCTGGCTTACCTTTAGTAAGTGCTGGGCAGTGTAGAAGCCAGCTGGGCCACTGCCCACCACGCAGATCTGGGGGGTCTGCTCCTGTGTGCAGAACTGCTGGCGGGAGCCTGGGGAGGGGGGAGGGGGAGAGGTCAGAACAACACTCCCACCCCGGTTTCAAACCAACCGCTACGTTGAACACCAGACTGAGTTTCCCAAGCTTCGCCCGCCTATTTTTCGTCGAAGCTTTGGCATCTGCAGGGTTCCTTATTTCATCTGCTCCCCAGAGGCTGTGACTTCATTCGGAACCCCACATTTCACGCACGAACTTACTATGTCACAGAAGATGGTCTAGTCAACCATCCTCGCTGCCCACCTCGGAAGTTGCCCTACACGGTTTTCCATTTTCCTACGGAGTCCCCAGCGCCCGCCCAGATGGAAGACCCCGTCCTTCCAATGGACCCTGTAAGATCCCGACCTCACGCTGTGGGTCTTCCCACAGGGCCCGCATTTACCTCTCCGACCCCTCTCTCCACCAGCCCTGCTGGCCCAATAGGCCGGCTCGTTCCCGTAGAGCCCTGCTTCCCTTCAGGCTTCCCTCGCGCCCCACACACCACCCTGTCGCCCTCCTTCACCCCTGCTCCCACCTGCGGACATCATAGGCCCCCGCTTCTCAGCTTTCTTGACCCTCGCCTCGCCCTAGGGCATCTTACCTGCAGGCTCCAATCTGCCCCCCCCTACAGCACCCCACCTCGTCCGCGGGGCTGGAGCCCCAGCCTCGCCCCGCTCCCTTTCTCGCCGCTCTCCAGCTTTGCCCCCGCGGGGCTCCAACCCCTCCCTTTGGCGCTCGCGGGCCTTCCCGCGCTCCCATCCAGCCCCAGGGGTGCTCAGCTCCTACTCGGGGTGCTCCCGGCGGGAGGCGGCCGGGCCCGAGGCCACGCCGACCAGTGCCACCAGCGCCAGCAGCGCGGAGCCATGACTGGGACCAGGATCGCGAAAGCGGATCTGATACCGAGGACACCCGGCACTCCGCGCTGGGCTCGGGCTCCGACACCGCCTCCCCGGCCCCGCCCACAGCCTCGGGCCCGCCCCCAAACCCCGCCTCCCGCGCTCCGGGAGAGCTCAGTGGTGGCTGCTCCACCCCCCAGGCTCCGAAGGGTCCCGCCCCCAAGAAGCCGCCCGCCCTTGGGCCCACCCCCTACTGCTGAAGGCCCGCCCCCGGGACTTCCGGCCCCTAGTGACTAAATTTGTCCCCCATCTTTACCCTGGCTAGAGTTAAAGGACAGCAAATCCTCAACGCTGTTTCAATCCCATTTGCAGAAAGAAACCAATTAGAGAGGAGCTTACTTAGCCTCTCGTCGCTGGATGATGACGTAAGCACCTTGCCCTTTTGATAGGTGTTCCACCTGGGCTTCTAGCCAATCACCGGCGAGTTCGAGCAAGCCCGGAAGTCCGGGAAAAGGGCTCCGCCTGCAAATGGGCGTTCCTTTCACCTACCCGGGAGCTGTGCCCGTGTGACCCCAGCTAGATGGTCCCCCTAAGCAATGTCCACACCAGTACAGCATTTTTATAAATATGTATTTCCGCCAAAACTGATGACAGTTGCGAGGAAGCAAGATTTCAGGTGCTCCTAAGAAGCTCAGGGGAATTAGCTTTGCAGCTTCTTTGGTGGCTTTGAAATTAAAGAGGGAACGTAGGCAGATGACGCGAAGGTAGGAGGGAGCAAGGCAGGGCGTGGGGCACAAGGCAGTTTACAGATTACGTGGGTTCCCGCTTCAAAGGTACTTCGGCATTTCCAAAGTGCGGTAACCTCGGTGCCCAAGAACCGACCGGACTGGCTTCACCCTAAAGACGTTATAGGCCTGCGGCACGGCTGCCCACCAAGACGTGCCCATTTAGGAATTTTTAATCAGATCACCCTCTGAGGTTACTCTCTGTAGGGCCCCTTTTTCGTCCTGAGATCTTGTTTTTCCCTTTTCAGTAAGTGAGGAAATGAAACCAGCAGTTTGCCCGGGTGCAACGGGCTGAGCTAGACCTTGACTCTGTCCAAGGGCTGGGACAGTGTGAGGGGAGGGAAGCGCTGGCCGCCAGTGCAAACTTTAAGAGAGCAACAATTGTTTTTTAAGATGTTATTTATTTTCAGAGAGAGACGAAGAGAGGGAGAGAAACATTGATTGGGTTGCCTCTCACGCGCCCCCTGCTGGGGACCTGGCTCACAACCCAGGCCTGCGCCCTGACGGAAATCCAACTGGTGACCTTTTGGTTCACAGGCCGGCGCTCAATCCACTGCGCCACACGAGCCAGGTCGAGAGCAAAATTTTGAAAAGGCACAAGTAATACAAAAAGTCCATGATGAAATATATATATTTACAAAGTTTTAAAATTTTTACTGGGGGACAAAGCATGTATGTGTGTATTATTATTTTTTTAATGAAGTATACTTTTAAGTGACAGGTTCCAAGGTCACATCTTCCCCAGTAAGCCCTAAGGCCAGCTTCTGCTACCTTTTCTCCCAAGGGTCCTCTTGCCAACTACTTCCTTGGAGAGGACTTCCCTGCCCCCCTCCTCTCCCAAGTCGGTTTAGAGCCCCTTCTTGTCCTCTAATGCTCTCCCCATTATTATTTTCCTTTTAAGATTTTATTACTTTTAGGGAGAAGGGCAAAGAGAGAGGCAGAGAGGGAGAGAGACACCAATGTATGGTTGCCTTTCACCTGCCTCCAGCTACAGACCTGGCTGGAGACCTGGCTTGCAATCTGGTTATGTGCCCTGGCTGGGAATCGAACCAGCGACCTTTGGGTTTGCAGGCTCTGTGCCACCAGCCAGAGCCTCAAAGTGCACTCTTTGGTGCATTATCACAAGGTGGATGGCCAGCCTGCCAGGAGCCCCTGTATCCCTTCTCATCACTTCCCCTCCCTCCTAATGCCCTAATTTCTAACAAGTCACTGCATTTGCCTCTGTCCCATGAGACCAGTAATGGACAACCTACGGCAGACCAAAGGCTACCCGATTTGTACCCACAAGCTAATGGTTTTGCATTCTTGACTGGTTATTTTAAATGTAAATAACATTTTGTGATGTGAAAATTACACAAATTCAAAAACATTTTATTAGAACATAATCGTGCTCATTTCTTTACATATATCTATGGTTGTTTCACACTTGGATGGCAGAAAAAAAAATGCTTTGAGTATTTGTGACAGAGACCACATGGTCCACAAAGCCCAAAATATTTACTATCCAGCCCCTTCCAGAAAACGTTTGTGAACTCCTGCACTACCTTGTAAGCTCCAGGAGTTTGGGGCCCAATCTCATTCACTCTTATATCCCCAGGGCTTTGCACAGTGCCTGGTGCATAAAGGATGTTCATAAACAGTTCATCTTAATGATCAGATCATTTATTATCCTTTCACATGGGAGATAGAGAAGGGAACTCAGGATCAGATACCCCAGAACACCTTACAGGGCTCCCCTCCCTGAGGCACCATGTTTGGTGGTGAAGAACTGGGGTTCTGGAGTTGGACACACTGGGTTCGAAACCTTCTTCCACTAATTTGCATGCTGTATGACACTGAGAAGTTGAATCCCTCCAAGACTTATCTTCACAACATGTAACACAGGAGAGAATAGTACCAAGTTCTTGTAAAGATTACAATTAAATGGAATAGGTAAGACATGTGCCGTAAGTTTTAAGACGTTAGCTATCATCAATAGTATCATCTCTCATACACCTATGTACATTAGATCTTAGGTCACTGCGAAGCCCTAGAAGGGCTTCATTCCCTCCTGTCACCTCCCCTCCCCTCCCCTCCCCTCCTGAGCTCCCAGGAATCCCAGCCCACATTCTCAGATTAACAGAAAATCAAGTCTCAAAGTGATGGAGTGACTTGTTCCCAGGTGCAGCAGGGCCTCCAGCGCCTGCCCATTCCCCAATCAAGCCTCAGTCAAAAGCAAGTCACTGGTTATACATATATTAGGATGGTTTTAATCATTATGCAGGATTAAGCAATGGGGCCTTTTCTGACACTGCATTAAAAAATTTTTTATTATTTTTAGGGAGTAGGGAGGGAGAAAGGCAGAGACATCAATGTATGGTTGCCTTTCACCTGCCTCCAGCTGGGGACCTGGCTGGAGACCTGGCTTGCAACCTGGTTATGTGCCCTGGCTGGGAATTGAACCAGCCACCTTTGGGTTTGCAGGCCGGCGCCTTATCCACTGAGCCACCAGCCAGGGCTGACACTGCATTTTTCACATGGAGAATTGACCAACTGATTAGTCCCCGTCCTAGACTTTAAGGCCATCTCTGAGCTACTGGTGCTTTTCAGAAGAGCAACGTTAGGTACAGCAAAACCGTAGGCTGGGGTGGCTCCCTGGGTCCCAGAGGGCGGCTGGGCTTCAAACTGCTCCATCGGTCAGCCTCCCAGCAGGAAACAGATGGCTCACTTGTGCTAATTGCAGAGAGTTTAATGAAGGAACCCCATACAGAGGGGTGAGAGGGTTAACGGGTGGGGAAGCACCCCTGCAGGAGCAGCAGAAGGGGCAGTTTCGGAGGTAGAAGCAGAGCTGCGGCTGCAGGAGCTGTGGCCTTTGGCAGAAAAGGCAGAGCGGAGAGGAGGGGGGAAAGGGTGGGGAGGGGCAAACGGCAGCTGCCCAGCAGGGCCACCTAAGGCCACCGGGAGAAGGGCTCCCCACTAGGAGCAGGCTTAGAGAATGCCTTTCAGCTGCCATCTGACTCCGCTGCCCAGTCCCATTTGCGGACCTTTAGCCTCCTATCCTCAGGGTCAGCGAGCCCTTCTCCCCATCCAAGGACTTTGCGGAAAAACAAGGCCACTACGCACTCAGAACATGACTTGGCATGTTCTCAACCGGATGAGTTTGCCCCCCACCCCCACCCGGGGGGACATTCCTCAGTGTCTTCAGATATTTGGGTTTTTTTTTGTTTTGTTTTGTTTCTGTCTTTCTCTCTTCAGACATTTTGATTGTCACAACTCAGACTCCTGGCCTGTTGTGGGTAGAAGCAGGGATGCTTCTCAACATCCTATAAGGCATGCAACAAGCCCTGTCAACAACACATTATCTGACCAGCATCCTAGTGCGGAGGCGAGACACCCTGTGTTCAAGTAACTGCTCCTGCCTCCTTCCTGTCCCTCCCTCAGCCTCCACCCGCCTTGCACCCCCTCTTCCAGCCCCAGCTGGGCAGCCCCCAGGCCTGTCTCAAGTCTGCCCACTGCAGGCTGAGTCTTCCTTGTGTCCACATCAGTAGTTCCCTTCCACTCCTGCCTCCCTCCCAGCTGCAGATGCTGCTGACCCAGCCCAGCCCCTGACTTCCCACTCTGGCATCTGTACTCCACACTCCTCCTCCCCCTCCTTTCCCCTGTAAGGCCATCCGTCCTCCAGACCCTGGGCCCACCACCCCCTCCAGCCCCGGCTACCCTCCCAGGAATTCCGTCTCTCACTGGATACTTCTTCCAGGTTAAATAACGTGGAACAAAGCAGGCTTTCTGGAGCGACCCAAGACCATGCTCAAAGCTATTTATGCTCTTTCTCCCCTCACTTCCGCACCCTGGAATGTTCTCTTTAGGAAACGCTTTGACCTCTCTGATGCTGCGGCTCTTCACAGCTGCTGAGCTAGGGTCTTGCACACGCTTCTGCAGCTGGGAAAGCAGGGAAGTCGGCCAAGGGTAACGAACTGTCCCTGGGCCCCTGAGGGGACCGACGCTGCAAGGCGCAGGAAGAAGCAGGGCTAAGCATGCAAGGCGCCCGGCGCCAGGGCGGCGCTCGCTGAGGGCTGGCCCCCCTCTCCCGACGCCCTCCTGGCCTGCCCCGTCACCCTCACCCCGAAGGAGGCTCCCTCAGGCAGAGCAGTGGCGGAACCCGGCAGTTTCGTTCTGAGAAGAAGGTGGCCACGATGCCCAGGATCCCCGGCCCCCCTTAGTCCTTCGCTCCAAATAGCCCTCAAAACCCAGAAAAGCGAGCACGGCGGGTGAGCCGCCCACCCGGAGCCCCCAGCGCGCATCCCTCCCACCCTGCCCACCCAGTGTCCCCGAGTCCCTGCGCCACCCCTTGGGGAGGGGCACGCAGAAGAAGCAGGAGAGCCAGGGTGGGGCCCGGGAGGGGAGCAGGGTGGCGTGGCAGCCCACCCTCACTGCAGCCCCACCAGCTCGGTGATGGGAGGGGCCTGCACCATGAACTCCTCGTAGCGACTGAGAAACAGCCGGAAGCGAGCAAGGTAGGTGTCCTCATTGTAAGGCAGCTGCTTCTCCCGGAGGAACTGGGACACCACGGGCTTCACCTGCCGGAGGGTGGGTGGTAGGGGCCCTGAGCCGAGACTGCAGGCAGACCCACCCCCAGGGCGGCATTTCCTCTTCCCAGCCCTGTTCTGTGATGCTCTGGGCTAGTATTTCTGCCCCCCAGTGAGTAAGGGAAGGGGGCTTCTCCCAGCATCTCCCCAGCACTCCGACTCCATGACGATCCTTCCTGCCTCAGCTCCCTTTCAGCAGCACCGATTGTGTGCCCAGTTTCAGGTCCACTTCATCTCAAGGCCTGTCACCGTGAGCACGACTCACCCCTTTCCCAGGACAGGAGGGGAGGCCGGGCCCCGAGACGGCGGGGGACTTGTAGAGTCGCACTGCTAACAAACCCACGTATCTGACCGGACACTCGCACCACCCCTCATACCTTAGGTTGCCTTTCCTGCCAGGCGGGGGACTCGGGGTTCAGGCAAATACTGAAAGGTACCCAGCCTCCACCCCCCAGTAGTCTCTTCATTCCAGCCCCGGGCTCGACCCTCGCCTACCTTCAGGCACATGTGGTCAGACAGCTTGGGGAAGAGGTGGTGCTCCACGTGGCAGCTGACGATGGAGTGGCCAAAGGCCCAGTCCAGCACGGGCAGCCGGGGCAGGTTCAGCACCCCCTGGCTCATCATGTGAATCCGCCGGGGCTTCTTGTCCAGGGAGAACATGGGCAGCCCGATGTGCTGTGGCAGACACAGCGGGCACAGCCTGAGCCTTTCCTGCCCCTCCCCACCCTGCTTCAGGTGTCTGCAGGTAGCACCCAGGGGTCCAAGGGTTCCTGTGCCCCCAGCCCCCGCCGCTCCAGCGGACCTGGTGGAGGCGTGAGGAGGCTGGGCCCTGAGCTCCTCACTTCTGTCTCCCCATCTGCTCAATGAGGGGCTCGGCCTGGGTACCCCACCGGTCCCATGGTCCCCTAAAGCCATTGGCCACCGCTGTTTGTGCTCTTGTCACTATGTCCCCATGGGAGTGACAGCCAGTGTTGAAAAGAAGCGAACTCCTGACCGGAGACCAAACTCTCTGCAGTGACCCCCAGAGAGGCGTAGAGGGCTGCTGGGTTGGGGAGCTCGCTCCGGTGGGGAACGCGCCCCAGCCCCCAGCGCCTCACCTGGAAGATGTTGATGTGCAGGTACGGGTGGGCCAGCAGACAGCGGGTGCTCAGCATGCAGGCCAGGGCCGAGCCGGCGCTCCGGAAGCCGGACACCTTCAGCAGCAGCCAGAAATGAGCGTAAAGGCCCAGGGAAATCAGGCCCAGCGTCCGCAGAGCTGCCCCGAGCTGCATCTTCCTCAGCCGCTCTGCCGAAGGGGCAGGGAACACAGAGATGGGGGTGAGCTAGCTCTGTGGTGGCCCAGTGGTGCTAACTAGGGTCACCCCGAAAAGGAGATCCACCCCCGTCACAAAAGAACCAGTGGCACATTAAGCAACCTGCCAACGTCACTCTGATAGTAAGTGGTGGCAGGCGACCTAAACCCCGGTCAGGCCACCCTTCAGCCTCTGCTCCTTCCACCGTACGCTATTGCTCTGGCGCCATTAAAGATTCTAACATGTGCCCTGGCTGGTGGCACAGTGGATAAGACACCAGCCTGCGAACCCAAGGGTCACTGGTTCAACTCCCAGACAGGGCGCATGGCCAGGTTGCGGGCCGGGTCTCCAGCCAGGTCCCCAGCTGGGAGCAGGTGAAGGGCAGCCAGGCATTGGTGTCTCTCTCCCTCTCTGCCTCTCTCCCTTCCTTTCTCTGAAAGTAAGAAAGAACATCTTTTTTTTTTTTTTTTAATTCTAAGGGCAAGGCATTTATACCCGTGACCTCCCTAGGTTGCTTTCCCACCGCCGCTGAGGGGCAGGTGAGGACCAATGCTCAGAGAGGTGAGGGCACCTGCCCGAGGTGACCAGCACGTGGCCACGCCAGACACGGCCCGGGGTCCGAGGCTCTTTCCGCCCAGCCTGGTGGTCTCAGAAAGTTTGGTCTTTCCTTGCAGGGGGAAAGACATGGCAGCGTGGGCAGGGAGCGCAGGTCTGTGCAGGGCACTCGGGTCCTCGGGGCTGGGGTGCACTCACCGACGGCCACCAGCGGGGTCAGGACGGGAATGGAGAGGGGCGCGAGGAACATGTAGACGTAGCGGTTGAGGAAAGGCAGCCTCCACGTGCTCGAGTCCCCCAGGCCCAGCACGTTGGTGTAGCCGTGGTGCATCTTGACGTGCCCGTGCTTGGCGTCCTCCGCGGGGAAGGCTGTGCACACCTGGGGGGGCCAGAAAGGGCGCCGGAGTCCACGCGGGCACCATCAGGCAAAGCCGGACGGGGGGCCCTGGGAACACCCGCCCTCCCGGACCTCCGCCACGGCGGAGTGGCAGCGGGCGAAGCAGCTGCGTGCCCACAGCTCACCCCTCGCCCACGGGCCGCGGGCAGGGCAGCAGCTGCCGAGCCCCTGGCCTGCTGCGAAGGGTTGTTGAAAGGTCTCGCCCAAGAGGATTCCACGTGCAGACCCTGCGGAAGCCTTGAGGCTGGTGCTGTTCTTGGTGTCACAGCCCCCTGTGCCCCTCAGTCAGACTGCAGAGCCCTAACCTCTCACTTTTCAGGATGAAAAGTCCTTTTAAAATCATCCTTTTAAAATCATGACGCAACCCCAGCTGGGTGTCACCGCAGGTTTCCCACCGGACTGGAAGGGCAGGGACAGGGCGAGGCCGGGGAGGGGGGTGGGGAAGGGCCGGCGTGGGACAGGATCTGGGGCAAAGGGGAGGAGTGGGAGGAATCCAGGAGGAGGCCAGGTTTCCAGCTCAGGGCCTGGGCCAGCAGGGCCACTCCGGAGGTGGAGCCAGGAGCGCAGGGCCGCAGGCAGGGACAGCAAGAGAAAGAGGGTCTGTGGGGCTCTGGCTTCAGCAGGGACCCGGGCCTCCCGGGCCGCAGCTGTAAATTTACCGGAGAAAGATCAGGATGCCCAGATGCACTCGAATTTCAGATAGAGAACACCCCAAATACACCCCACAGGCGGCCTACATTCATCGTTCGTCTGAAGTTCAAACCTCACAAGCGTCTGTGTTCCGTTTGCTGCCCCAGCAGCCCCCCACCGTCCCCCAAAAGTGAGAATATAAGTTCCTGGTTGTCAGTCCTCAGTGCGGGGCTGGCGCAGCTGCGGCCGTGACGTAAGCACTCAGTCTGTCCACTGGGGTGTGCCCGTCCCTCCACCGTGGGCCCAAGGCAGTATTCCAAGTTGTCTAATTGATTTTCTGAATACGTAACCCTTCGCCAGAGCTCAGAATTCAGAACGTGTGCAGTGGCGGGACCTCTTCCTCCCCCTGGGTGAGGGGGGCAGCGTGAGGGAAGCCCACGCCCCGGGGATCAGGGATGGGGCGGGACGCAGCCCTACCCTGCCCTCCCCTCGGATCCTCCAACCCAGCTGACGCCCGCCGGGTCCTGCCTGCCCTGCCCCAGCCCGCCTCGGCCCCGCTGAGCAGCCCTGGACCCGGGTCTCCTCACCCACAAATAGGCAGTAACAGCCGGGGACTCTGCGAGGAGGTGTAACTATTACACGAGGTGATTTGTGTAAAGTGCACAGGAAGCAGCCGCCACTAAGTGTCAGCTGTGTCGGCAGGGTTGCTAGTTGTCCGATGCCACGCGCGGGCCTGTTTCTGTGCTGGACCCGTCCCTGGAGCAGCGGAAGCTCACCTTGCCCGGGCTGTGTCCCAGCCGCCAGAGCACGGCTCAGCCACCACCCACTCAGGCTTGCAGGACACTGTCACAGCCGCCAGACACCCCACCTGATCTGCTGGGCGGCCTCTGCCCCTCAGAGCAACCCCACGGCTATTCACAGGCGGCCGCCGGCCTTACTCCAGGGCCATGAGCAAGCCGGCCAGGGTCACCGCCAGGAGCCAGGCTTGCAGACCCCCCGGCTGACCCGTGAGGGAAGCCACACGAAGAGGGGAGAGTGGGGTGAGGGGCCGCTCCGCAGTGTGCCGGGACCCTCCCCACGCGAGGAAGTGGCCTGGAACCCACGGGGGCCCGCACCGGCGTCCTGAGCTGACACAGCACCTGGGTTGGCCATCCAGCCGCACTTACAGAACCCTCCTTATTGGAGGGAACCAGGTCAAGGGTACACCGGTTTCCTATTTCTGCAACATCCTGTGAATCTAATTAATTTTTTTTTTTTTAACAAAAGTATATTTTGGACTGCAGATCCGAGTTTGCCCTTGAATTAAAAATTTTTAATTAAAAGGAGCCGCAGCTGAGCCTCCGCAGCCGCACGCGGTCGGGCGGAGGAAGGCAGGGCGGAGGCCACGCTAAACTCGAGGGAATGCAGCCTTCGAGAGAACTAGGGCCCGGCTGGGCCCCTGGCTCCGATTCCACCACCACTAAGGACTTGGATGCAGGGGAGGGCACATTTCCCAGGTGACCCTCCCTCCCAGGGCCACACCTGGCCCGTGGTCCCTCTGGCCGCTGTGACCTGTCCCCTAGGGGCACAAAGCTGGCTTTAGAAGGTGAGCCATCTGTTCCTTCCGCCCCAGGGGCACCTTGACTGTGAGTGGCGGCAGGGGAGCCTCCAAAGCTGTGGTTCTAAACCGGGTGGCCCTGCCCACCCACCTTGCCCTCCACCTTCCAGTGGCCCTTCGCTGGCAGTCCCCAAGAATGTAACAACCCTCCTGGCACCTCTCAGGACAGGGAGGGGCAGGTGCTTTTGCAAGGGAGGCCAGGGTCACCAGAGGGCTGCAGAGAGGGTCGGAGGGACGCCAGGCAGGGGACGTGAACGGTGGGTCTTCAGAGGCAGGTCCGTGCTGGCGTGGGGAGGTATGACTGGGGTCATGTCGTCAGCAGAGAAACAACAACCTGGAGGGTCACGGGCCCCTCCCCCTGCTCGCCCCTCTCCGCCAGGACCGTGGGTCAGAGAGGGCAAGGTCCTGGTCCACCCCCAGCTGGAGGCAGCAGGCCTGACGCGAGCCCAGCAAAGCTGGGAGCCCCAGGAGAGCCAGGGTGACTCGGCTGACACCGCAAGCCGTGGACTAAAGAACTAGACTATCTACAGCGATGGGGTCTCCTGAGGGTCCAGGCTTAGGAAGAGCATGGGCACCCAACCAGAAGAGGGTCCTGGGCCACAGAGCTGTCGTCCGTGCCCTGCAGAGGGCGGGGGGTGACCAGGGCCACAGCGCACAACCCCCGAGCACAGAGTTCTGTCGGCTTCGCACAACGGCATCCCCTTCCGTGAAAAACAAGCGACACTAACACACACTGCTAACCCTTCCCCGGCTAATGACGCAAGGTCCCCCAGGGGGAACAGCAACAAAACGTGGGAGCCAGCCCCGCGCCGCAGGCTCGCCCCAGCGTCCTGGGGGAGGTAGTGAGCGTGTTCTTGTTCGTCAGCTGAGGAAGCTCACACTTACAACACGCTGGATCAATAGTGAGCCCGAAACAGTGCGGGCGGGGAACCCAGCCCCGGAGAGCAGCTCCTACGCCCTCCCCCTCCCGGCTGCCCCAGGGAGGGTCCACGCGGCAGGGCGAGAGGGACCAGGGAGGCCTGACACCTGCGCAGGGAGAAGGGCAGCCGGCCAGGTGACCTTCGCCTCCTGGCCCTGCTCGGGGGGTGAGGAGGCTGAGACAGGACGGGGAGGGGCAGGAGGACGGAGGCTCGGGGTCAGGAGAGAGGGTCCCTCCTGAAGCAGACTCGGGGGAACATCAAGAGGCTTCTCGGGGTGGCTCAGCCACCACCAGGCAGCTGCGAGGCCCGTGTTCTGGAGCTGGGACTCTGCGACACCAGGCATCTGCTCACAGTTTAAACCCTGGTTGCAAAACCAGAACGCCCCCACGGTATTGGCCACGACCTGCCAGCCAAAGGTGACAGGCAGAAGGAGGAGAAAGTCCTGTCACCCCTTGGGCCAATACCACAGAGGGGTGAGTGGCCGCCCCCAGGCGACAGGGGGTGCCCACGTGGGGTTCACTGCCATGGGCAGACACTGTGCACCCCTCAGGCACTTCTCTGCCCACAGGCACCGCCAGCCCTGAGGGCCACACGCCCGATAGTGCCCACCGCACACGTGGACCCATATCCCAACAGCGGCAGCTGTGCACACCTGCCCGCCACGCCGGCACAGAGCGATGCCAGCAGCAGCCCCCACCCTCCCAAGCTCACCTCCACAAAGAAATGTGCCCAGATCCTGCTCCAGCATCTGGACTCGGTGAGGGCACCGTGAGTGGCCAGGTGGCTGCCCTTGACCGTGAGCGTGGCATGGCACACGCCCAGGATGGCGATGCCCAGGGCAAAGACCGGGAGGTGCTCGGAGCGCAGGCACAAGAACCCTGTGTGGGCGAGGCAGCAGGGTCATCCTCCAGCCTTTGGAGACCAGCGAACACCCCCGCCCCCAGCCCTGGAAGCCCAGACCCAAAGGGGTCAGCCTCGAGTAGCCGTGGCAGGGCCCCACGATGGCCTCTGTACAGGATTGGGGGACAAAACAGAGCCCCGTTCACTCCTCAGGCAGATTCCAGGAGTCTTGATTCTGGGTCCCAGCCAGTGAAGTGACCCTGGGGCTTGGTGGGATCCAGGCCAGGAGAGGTCCAGGAAATGGCCACCCTCCCTCCTCACCCCCTCCCCGGTGTCCCCAGAGAACACCCTTCCCCTCCCCTCGGCCACCCAGTCTCAGCCTCTCCCTGACCCGCCTCAGCTTCTCTCTCCTCCAGCGCCCAGGTCCCGGGGACACAGGGCAGGACACCCAACCAGACTTTCGGATTTGGGGTGTGACTCTCCATCCTGGGGTCCCCGGCAGGCAGCATCTCCCTAACTTCGACCCCCCCCCCCGCCCTCTTCACCCCCTCCCGGCACCCTGCGCGGCCGGCCTGCGCTCGCCCTGTCCCCGTGTCCCTCACCAGGCGGCAAGGCCAGGAGGCTGAGCGCAAGCATGGCGCAGTCCACGCCGTGGCGCTCCCACCACGAGCTCGCCCTCACCACGTCCTGGACCCGCGCCTCCAGCTCGCCCAGCAGCGCCTCGGCCCTGGCGCTCCCGCCGGGCGCGCCCCCCGCCGTTTCCATGGGGCTCCCCCGACGACTGGGGAGACTGCCGAGTGTCGCAGCGCCCGGCGAGGCGCGGGGGCGGGTCAGGGCGGAGTCACGCGCCGCAGCCGCCCCGCTGTGCCGGTGCGCGCAGGGCGCGCAGGCCTCGGACGCAGAGCAGCCGCCGGGGAGCGCGCCCGGCACCAGGGTGGGGAGGAGACCCTGGAGCTAGAACGGGTCAGATGGAGGGGACAAGGTGGCGGATGCCCCTCAAGGTCCCGGGCCACCTGGCCTCAGTTGGCTCCCTGTCCCCTCACCCTGCTCCGGACTTGTTACAACACCTTCACCAGGAGCCCGAGGACTTTCCTGGCAGAGCCCTGAGCGGTGGAGAGATGGCGCTCCAGGCCGATGATTTGGGGGGTGAGGACATGTCCAGACGTCACCCCGTGGGATCCCTCTGCAGGTCCACTCAGCCCAGGTGTCCAGCTCTGAACCCCGGACCAAGGCCAGGGCCGGCACACAGCCCCCCAGAACGTGGGTGCCGGCCCCTCCCCACCAGCCCAGGCCCCTCCTTCCTCCCCCTCTGCCCAACCCCTCCTGCAGGGAAAACTTTTGATAAAGTCCAGCTGATGACATAATGGGGACCCTGGTCAGTAAGTCTGTGACTCTCCCTCTAGAAGAGATGTCCAGCTCCTTGGGCACCCCAGGAACCGTTCTGACGTCCCTGCGGGGATGGTGGCCCACACCCGCCTAGCTGGCCATTCCTTCGCCACTGGCTGGGACCACAGATGCGATGGGTCTGCCCCAGGCCACCCAGAAGCATGGTCATCATGAACCTGCGTCTGCTAATTATCCGGCAGTCTGTGAAGTGCTTGGCCAGCATTTTCACCTCACACCCTCATGACCTATGGGGGTCAGCATGCTTATTAGAATAAATAGTATTGCCTATTTCACAGCGGAGAAGAAAGGGTCAGAGAAGCGGGGAGACTTATCCAAGGCCACACCGCTAGAAAGGGGCAGAGAGGACTTTGTGGTCCAGGTCTGGCTGTCCCCTGGCCCTGCCACCTCCAGGCAGCCCAGGCTTATCTCTGAGGAGGTGACACAGGCATGCGTTGGAGGACGGGAGTGTCACCTCGTCCGGGATTGATCGAACGTGGGGACAGGAGGCAATGGCACCCTGGAAGGCATCCGGAGACCTGGTGCTGCTTTGCCCTCCGGCCTCAGTGAGCCTCACCTGCATCCCAGCAGGCCCTTCCTGTCAGGAGTCCCACTTAAAGCCTAAGGCTTCTTCACCCGGGGCCCCCAGACCTGACGGGCTCCACCAGCTGCCTGAAATCATGAGTGACACGGCATCTGAGTGTGTGTGTACCCTGTGAGGACTTTCCCAGGGAAAGTGTCCATATTATCCCAAAAGGCCAAGGATTGTTGATTATTCTAACCTTTTAGAGTTTCCCTAACCTCGATCTAACTTTTTAGGAGAGCCCTGGCTGGTGGCACAGTGGATAAGGCGCCGGCCTGCAAACCCAAAAGTCGCTGGTTCGATCCCCAGCCAGGGCACATAACCAGGTGGCAAGCCAGGTGTCCAGCCAGGTCCGTAGCTGGAGGCAGATGAAAGGCAACCCTACATGGATGTTTCTCTCTCTCTCTCTGCCTCCCTCCCTGCCCCTCTCTGAAAATAATGAATGAAATCTTTAAAAACAACTTTTTAGGGGACTAAGTGGAGGAAGTTGAGTCTCTAAGGTGGGAAATTCTTCCTGTCCTGTGTTTCAAGCCCCCTCAGGCTTCCACCCTCAGCCCCACTGACCCCGGATACCTGCCCCCTGCTTGCGTTAGTGGCTGCCTCACTCTGAAACTCTGACCCCTCGCTCCTGTCACTGCGTCCTCATCCCCTTGTCCTTCCCTGGCCAGGATTGGCCGGGCCCTTCTGGAGGCAGGTGCAGGACAGGAATGGCCACTAGGGGCCGCCAGGAGAGCCTGGGGGAGCACAGAGAGGCAGAAACTCCCGTTGTCCCCCTTGCCACCCCCCACGCCCCCACGCGCCTGTCTGGAAAGACCTGTGTTCTGGGTCTGGACCTTCCCCTTGGTGGGCCTCAGTGTTTTCATCTGTGAAGTGGAGGGAGGTGGCCTAGAGCTCCTAGATGGTTGCTAGGCAACCTTTCAGCAGGGATGCCCCGGGACCTTCCTGATGGATGCTGGCGGGAACGGGCCGCGTAAACTCCACGCACGGCCCAGCCTCCTTAGGGAAGGAAACAACTGCAGGGCCCCTTCCTGAGCCCCTGCCCTGCAGCGTGGCAGGACGCCCTGCCCCTGGAGGAAAGGAGGGTTCCCAACAGGCCACCCAAGAGCTTCCTGGGGTGGCTAGGGAAACGGGGACCCCACTGGAAGCCTGGGCGGTGGTGGGGTGGCAGCCCACTGGGACACAGCTCTGGTCCCTGTCTGGAGAAGCCCAGGCAGACCTGGCAGGGAGGAGAGGGCATGGTCCCCTCAGCAGCTTCGGGCTCTGGGAGCCACGGTGGAGCCGGCCACCCTGTCCCGGTTCCTCTGAACCTTCTCCCTCCAGCAGCTCCCAGGTCTGGGCCCAGCGAGAGCAGGTGAAGTTTCGGAGATGGAGGAGGTCCTGCGGAGACACCCGGGGAGGGGTGATCCCATGCCCGACACCCACCCCAGGACCCCTGCAAGGGGTCGGACCAAGTCCTCAGAGACACACAAGACTCCTCCCCCACCCCCACCCCCACCCCCACATGATTCAAGAACAGGACACGGGCATGATGACGAGGCAGAACTACTCTACAAAAGTTATAATGAGCCTGCGGGAGGGGCCTTATAGAGGGGTGGGGGTCGCGGGGCCCCCACCCCCACGCGCGGGAACAGGGGGGCTGAGGCAGCACACAGCCGGAATGGGAGAGAAAGGGCAGCACCTGGGCTCCGGGGGAGTTGAGTCGGCACTTGGGATAGCCACAGGCTCAGGCCCAGAGCAGGGAGGACTGGGGGTTCCCAGGCTGGCAGCAAGCAGCCAAGACCCTGTACAGGACCAGGGGCCATGGACCACTCGCCTCACAGCCCAGCTCTGGGCTGGACAGGGCCCACATTCAGGTAACAGGCACAGAGACCCAAAGGGAGGCCTGTGGCATTCTTTGGGGGTCTCATTTCCCTGCCCCAGCTAAGGGGGCCCCGGAAGGAGCGGGGGACTGTGGCAGTGCTCCCGCAGAAGCTGCTCCCCAAGCTGAAGGTCAGGGATGGGGTCCAATGGCCGGGGTGTGTATGTGCACCCATTGGTGTGGGCTCCCGAGGGACTCTCCCACATCTGTGTCCCCAGATGGCAGAGCTCTGAGGACACATGTTGGAGGACAGGTGACAGAGGACCCTCTGAGGCTGGCCTTTCTGGACCCACCACCATCACATGGGGCGGAGGCACACGCTGACCTTGCTTCCCCCCTATTCCTGCGGAACATGCCGCTGCTTCCACACCAGGAGGGAAGCTCACCCACCGACCCCCTCACAGGCACACAGTCCTGGGCCAGGGGGGCAGTCAGCCGCTCAGATTATCCACGCCCTCCGGCTGCTCGGTGTCCACCTGACAGGACCGCCCACCCTGGACACCGTGCCCTGCCCAGGCGCTGCAGTACCGCAGCCAAATATCGCCCTGACATCCTGGGGTCCCTGTGGGGCCAGGCTACACAACCAAGAAGAGGGAAGGGCAAGGAGGGCAGGGGTAGGCTGAACTCCACCCTGGGGTGAATCAGGAAGGGCGCCAGTCACCCCACACACACAATCCAGCCTGGCCTTCCTACTCCCCAGCGTGGCCAGCGCGGGAGGAGAAGGAGGCTGGCTGTGCTGGGAGCAGGGCTGGGGGCAAAGCCAGGGTATTTGGCTGAAGAGTCTAGCCAGGACCTCTTCTCTGAGGTGTATGGGGGGAGGGGAGGCAGCCCAAATTCTTCCCTGCACAGAAATGGAGGCAGTGAGCAAGTCGGCAGCCTGAGCAGGACAACAGGGTCCCCAGAGGAGGAACGAGGGAGACAAGGGCCCCTGGGATGGGCTGTGCCCACCCCTAACACACACACTCCCACCCAGCTCCAAGGGGTGTGTCATCTAGTCCGCGGTCCCCAGTGAGCCCTGCCTGTCCTCTGGCCTCCTGCAAGTCCACATGTCCTTGAGGGCCACTCAGAAGGGGGTGGCCCAAGGGCTCCAGGATCCTCCTAGGTGCCTCCAAGCCATCATTTCGAGGAAGACGACCCATGTGGTCCTTGCCCCTGGGGGGCCTGGGGCCTGCAGGGCTGGCAACTGTGAGGACTTCGTGTCCCCTTCGTGGGTTGTGGCAACTTGCAATTCATTTTGGTCTGGGGGGAGAAGCCCCTGTTATCTGTAGAGGCAGAGACAGAAACAGACCTCAGACGAGAGCCCTTGAGACATTTTCAACCAAGACTGGCCACTTTACCACCTTTCCCTCTCCAGGCAGGCTGAGGATCAGAAACACGGACATTCGCGCAGGGGTGTCCACCCCGCACCCCACACTCTACAGCAGAATGCCTCTCTGCAGCCACCCCTGCCCAGACACGCAGGGAAAAGGCCACAGACACCAAAAGGGCTTGTGGGACACCATGAGGGACGAGTGGGGGCCGTGGTGGGCCACAGCACAGCCAGTGTGGCGGCAGCCTTGAGCTCCCTGGAATGGCTTTTGAACGGGACCATTGTGCCCTTCTGGGGAGTCACCTAGTCCCTCAGCTTCAGGGTCACACCGGCCAGGGATCAAGCCCAGCTCTGGCCCGGGCAGCAGCAGGCCCTTGGGGTGAGCACTCTAACCCTCTCCACCCCCACTGCTTGCCTGGAAAATGGGGGTGACCCAGACCCTGCTCTGGGGGGTTGGGGGTTAAGAGAGAGACATGGGAGGGCTCAAAGCATCCAGGCCGTGATAGCAATGACCCTTGCGTCCCACCTCCCGCATTCTGATAGGTCCCGAATCAAGGTGCACTTAACATTCGCCAAGGCAAGGCGGCCTGCGTCATCATCAAATTGTCGGCTTCTCTTCCTGAACTGGGACTGAAGGGGGGCCTCTTGTCATTGGTGGTGGCTTAGGTTTTATGAAGTGCGGTACCATCCCCCACTTCCTGGACAGGCAGGTCCCCCCTCCCGCCCCGTCACCCTCCACAGGCTGAGGCACTTACAGCTCTGTGTCCTCCAGGGCAGGGGGGCGCTCCAGCGCCTGCCGCCGCCTCCGCACGGCCCCCATGATCTTCTTGCGGGGCCCCAGGGGGACGCTGATGCTGCGCAGGTCGAGGTCCGAGCACAGCATCAGCGCTTCCAGGTCGATCTTCTCGTGCCGCAGGAGGGAGGCGAAGTCCTCCATGTGCAGAGAGGCCAGGAAGGTCTCCAGGGGGCTGGTCTCGGGCTCCAGGTCCTCGTCCAGGCCCAGGTCCAGCTCGTCCCAGGGCAACTCCTCCCCGCAGCTGCGGTCCTGCAGGCTGTTGGCACTGCCCAGGCTGTCATCGTCCAGGCTGGGGGAGCTCTGCAGCCGCCCCCGCGGAGTGGCCGCGCCGTCCAGCGCCGGGTCCTCGCGGCCCAGCCCGTGCAGCCCGCTGCTCAGGTAGTTCCTGCGGAACACCATGGTGCCCAGGCCCGGGCGGGTAAACAGGGAGTCGTGGCCTGAGTCGGTGCTGACCTCCGAGTGGGCCGGCTCGGCCGCCAGCGTGGCACGGGAGACGCTGTCCTCGTCCGAGAGGAACATGTCCCGGAGCGGGGAGCGGCCCCACTCCTTGGGGTTGGCATAGGTGCCCTGGCGCACGAACATGACGTCGCTGCCCAGCTGCAGGCCCGACAGCGAGCGCACGCTCTTGCGCCCGTCCTCCGAGACCTTGAACGTGCCCTCGCCGCCCTGCTTGCGCCGCTCCAGCTTCCGCTGGATCCTGGTCTTGCCCCTGTTGGTGCCGTGCAGCGTGGCCTGCGAGTAGGGCAGGTGGCTGCCCAGCGCCAGGGGCTGCAGCCGGCCGCTCAGGGTGCTGGACGTGAGGCTGCCGAAGCTGAGCGTGTCGGAGCGCTCGGCCAGCTCCCGCCGGTAGCGCCGCTCCATGCGCTCGTGGTGCTTGCGCTGCATCTTGGCGCACTCGCGGATGCGGCGCTCGGCCTCGCGGAACGCCTTGTCCTTCAGCTTGCCCACCAGCTTGGGGTTGAGGCTGCTCTGCTTGGCCGCGATGGAGTCCAGGTAGCGCACGCACTCCATGTGGCCCTTCATGGCGGCCATGTCCAGCGGGGTGTGGTAGTCGTTGTCCAGGCACCAGATGTTGGCCCCGAAGGATACCAGGAAGGAGAGGCAGTGCAGGTGACCGTTGGAGGCTGCCAGGTGCAGGGGCGTGTTGCCCCAGATGTCACACTTGTCCGGGTCACCCCTGCAGTGAAAACACGTGGAGAGGGGAAGTGAGCCATGCCGGCTCCGGGCGGCAGTGGGCAGTGGCTGCTGGGGCGGGAGCTCGCGGGGTGCTCGGCCTCCCCACAGCCACACCAGAGGGACACGGGGCCTGAGATGTGTCCTCTGCCTCCAGGAGCTGCGCAGCCGCAGGCCACCCCTCCAAAGTGGACGAGCCCAGGGGCAAAATGGCCCCAGGCACACAGGGGGTGGGGTGACAGAGAAGGCGGGGCCTTCCCCAAGAGGACTGAGGGCTGGGAATCTCAGGGGATAAATATTTGATGCCCAGAGAGAAAGGAGTGAATTATTCATGGGCCCTAGTGGGGAGCTGGCCCAGAGAGGTGGTGGGCCAGGGTGAGTTTGGGTCTCCAGGCAGACAGGGTGGTGAGCGGCCAGCGTGTGCAGGAGGGGTCCCAACGAGGGCCAGAGGGTGGTGCGCGCTGGGCCTGAGCCCTGCATGAGCACACCAGGGTGCGTGCCTGCGTGGTGGCAGCTCCGCCAGGTTGCAGGGAGCAGGGCCAGGCCTGGCAAGCCCGCGTGTGAGAGCAGGTGTCGGGTCTTGGCCTGGGCCTAGAGGGGAGCGAGGGGGCAGCCAGGACTCCAGGGGGGGAGGAGGGACGCCTGCAACCCGGGCCCAGTTGCCCTCTCTGCCCCTGCCACCCGTCTTGGGGAGTCCAGGGAGGCAGGCTGGCAGGGGCCTGTGCAGGGGACCACTCAGCCCCTCTGGCACCCGCTGCATCAGGCTGATTCCCCTTGGGCACTCTGCTGGCTCCTCCAAGCTCCCCCAGCTCAGCACCTCTGGCCCCACAAGGCCTACCGACCGCAGGCGGAGCAAGAATCAGCCCTTTGCCACTACAGATCGCTGCCCCTTCCCCTACGGTGCAGGACCCTGTGGGGGTGCTGCTTAGTGTCTGCTGTCCACTTCTAAACCCGACCCTTGCCCTCTGCGGGGGTGGGAGCAGGGGGCTTGCGTCTCTGTGATGAGGGGCAGGAGGGCAGGGTCACTGTGGCCTGGGGAGGAACCCATTCGGCCACTTGGAACATGGCTCAGCTGCCTGGTCTTAGGAGCTGCCCCCGCCCTGCTGGGCTCCGGGAACAGCCACCAAGGGAGGGCTCCCCGACCCATGACACGTTCAGACCACAGGCCAGCCCCTGGCTCCAGGGTGACCAGGGCCCCTGGCCCTCCTCCATCCTTCTAGGGCCTCACATGTGCACAGACCCTCTGGGGCCCGTCTCCCACTGCTTTCCTCTGCCCTGCTGTCCTGCCCAACCTGACTTCTCTTTCTAAATCTGCCAGAGGGGGGGACATTGTCCACCCCAGGGACACTCAGCCCCAGGGGCCCCCTTCAGTGTCCCTGGACCCTGCATTGCTCAACTGCTACCTCCAAACCCCTCCCCTGGCCCTGACACCAGGACTCTGTGCCCACCCACCCCCAGACACCTCCAAAGGGAGGGTGGGGGAGTCTTCCGTGGGGGAGGGGCACAGAGGGAGCTGTGGAGCAGCTGAACAGTGACATTTGGGACTGTGGACTGTGCCCGCAAATCCCAGCAATGAGCAGGGGGGGAGAGTGTGAGCCCCAACCCAGGGGGAGGGGGCACTGCTGGCCGGGGCAGGGGGCGCCCCTCCTTTCCAAGCCCCACCCCGACCCCCCGAGGTTTCTGCACTTTCCCTCTCCTTCTCACCAGGCCTCTCACACTTGCCTCAGGTGCCAGCCACCAGGGGACCCTCCCCCACACTCCCACCTTCCAGTCACCCCGCAGACTAAATCCTAGTCCTCCTCTCCTAGCCTGGATCCAGGTCACAGGTGTCACAGGTCTCACTTGCGCTTCGCTCCTGCCCAGGGGCTGCCAGGCTCCCAGGTCCCACTGAGGGTCTGTGGCTAAGAGAAGGGAGAGGCTGGGCGACCGGGTGCTCTGGAGGCTGGGGGGTCCCAGGGGGCTGCAGTCGCTGAGGCTGTCCCCATCCTCTGCGGGGCCGGGGCTGGGTTGAGGACTCACCCCCGGCTCACGATGAGGCGCAGGGACTCCAGGTTGCCATGGTAGGCAGCCCAGAGGGTGGGGGTCATGCCATCCTCGTCGGGGGCGTTCAGCTCCTTCCGGGTGGCCTCCTTCAGGAGCTCCAGGTAGCCGTCCCTGGCCGCCCGGTGGTACTGGTCGTTCATGGCTCCGGACGTGGCGGGGGCCGGCAGGGGCCACGGGGCAAGGCCCCCCGCGGGGGAGCGTGTGGGGGTTAGGACTCAGGCATGGGGCTGGGGGCGGGGGCCGGGGCCGCCAGCCCCCGCTGCCGCAGACGGTGGGTGCGGGGCGCCGGACCGCCACTAGCTGCTCCGACATCTGAGCCGCGCGCCGCGGGAGGGGAGGCGCTCCGGGGCCCGGGAGCCGCCCCGGCTGCCCCTGGGTCCTAAACACCCCGCTCCCGAGAGCACTGGGGTGACCCGGCGAGGCCCTGCCCTCTCTCCGAAGTGCCCACCGCAGCGCCCCGCCCTGAGGACCAGCCTAGGGACGGTCCGAGGTCTGTCCTCGCGGTCGCCCAAGTGCGCGGCTCCCGATGTCTCCACCCATCAAAGGAACGGGCCAAGGGCTGGGGAGGGCGTCTGCGGGCACCCCTCGGACAGTGGGCCTGTGCGGGGTGCTACTATACGCACCGCCCGCCGGCCCGCAAGCACAGCCGCGGGGACGCGCCCGGCCCGCGGGGTCCGCAAGAGGCGCTCCAGCAGGGGGCGCTAGCAGACCGAGCGGGGACCCGCGCGGCGGGGAACGCCGAGCCCGAGCTGAGCTCCGCCGCGCGCCGCGGAGCAGGGCAGAGGCGAGGGGTCGAGCGAGAAGGAGCTTCGATCGAGGCAAGGGTGTCGGGGAAAGGAGCACGAACGTCCAGATCTTGGGGCAGCAACAGAGGAGCACAAAGGTACAGGGCGCACGGAGGACCTCCTGGCACCAGCTGTGGATCAGGTCTGCCTTCGGGCCCGCGCTCACTTCTGCAACAGAGCGGAGATGGACTGCGACGGCCACTCGCTGTGGACAGCTGTCGTCAACATCTGCCTGCCGTTGGGGTCTTTTACCACCTGCACATGGCCTGCAGCCTGCTGGAGGTCCACCTGCTGTCCTGAAGCCTCTGCCAGACCCCTGGGGGGGACTCAGCCCACGCCCCCACCCGGGAAGCCTCAGGCAGGGGACCCAGGCTGGCAGTCACTACCACATTACCACCTTTTCCCTGATGGCCCGAGTGGAACTTGCACACAAGTTCTCTTCCTGGGCGTGTTCAAATGGCAACCAGGACTTGCCCATCCACCCAGCGCGACCCTGGTGCAGGGGCCTACCCGGTAGGGAGATCACTTTCTGAAGCACTTCCAGGGCCACCTAGAATCTGGAACTGTCAGTGGCCCCAGCACCACCCTAAACCGCAGCCCTGTCACCTGGCGCTGGGACTAGGGAACCGGCAGTTTGCCCCTGTCCCCACCTCTCATCCCCCAAGCAGGTTACCCCTGGTGAGGATCTTGGAGTTCTGAACCGGAAGGGCCCCTGAAGACGTTCAAGTCTCAAGCTGCTCTGTGGGGGAACCCATTCCGAGCTACAAACTGGTGACAGACTAGTACCTGGCTGGCTGGGAGGCGCTGGGCAGAGTACCCAGGCTGCCACCTGCTTCTTCCCTTTCTCCTCGGGTGACACATTTATTATGTGTGTCATGGCACAGGAAAGGTTAAGAAGTACTGACCTAGCCTTGCTACCCTTTTACAAAGAAGGACCTTAGGCCGAGTCGTAACGCGACTTGTCCCAGTCACACAACCAAGGAAGGGCTGGAGTTTTTCTACAAAGAATAGTCGTTTTCAAACAGCAGAACTTTTTTTTCCCCTCGTAAGTCAAGTGTTCCAGGAACCCACATTGATGGCATGGACACAAACAGGGCTGCCTTGTTTCAGAGGGTTAGAGAAACAGACCCCCAACCCCTGGGCCTCCCCCTCCCCACCACCCCGCTGCCTGGGGTCCCTGAGGCTCCCCTCCAAAAGAGAGGTGGACTCAGAAGGCAGAGGGGCTGAGATGGTCAGACGGAAACCAGAGCGGACAGAGGCTGTGCAGCTGGAAGAGGAGGGAGAACTGAGGGCAGCTGAGGCAGGTGAAGGGCACCAGGCTGGGTGCGGCTGGGTGCGGCTGGGTGGGGGCGGTGAAGCTGCAGCTCTGGGACTTCAGGGGACACTGTGGGATCTGGCCTGCGGGAGGTGGGCATGTCTCAGGAGCTGCTGGAGAAGCTGACAAGGGCCAGAGGGGCAACTTCTCCCCCTACCCTCCTTCTGCCCTGTGGGAATGGTGTCTCTTCGCCCCCAAGTCCATGGGGAGCTGGAACAGGCAGGTGTCAGGGTTGCTGTGAGGCCGGTGGCGGCCTGGTGCTGAGTGGGGATCCAGGAAAGGGTGATCCCAGACCTGGGGGTTCCATTCCTTGCGTGGAGGCCAGAGGAAAGTGTGGCCTGAACCCCAGCTAGTCCAATACTGCACCCCAGCCCTCCGCGGAGGCCCCCCGCTGCGGGTCCCTGACCCTGAGCCCCGCGCCCGCACCGCCTCCCGCCCCGCCCGCCTGTCCAGCTGCCTCCCTATTGGCTGCGCAGTCCACGCTGGAGCCCCCGGTGGGGCAATTAGCGGAGGATTAATGACATCCCCAAAGTCAACAGAGAAATCGATGGGCGGCTGCGCAGTCCCGCTGCGGGCGTGGGTCGCGCGCTGGCGCCTCACGGGGCGGACTATCAGCGCTGCGCCGCGGTCGGTGGTCAGCCCGCAGCGATGCCCGCCGAGGCCGCAGGTAAGAGCCCTCGGAGGCGCCCCGAGGGCCCGGCGGGAGCGTCCTCGGACCACCGGCCGGACCTTCGGGCAAACCCACCGTAACTCGACGCACACCTACTCCGTGCCCCGGGGCCAGGGACTAGGTGCTTCGGGGTCTGGGCGGGGGGCAGCGGGGAGGTCGACCACTAGCGGCCGCGGCTCTGCATCCCCGACCCCACCCAGGCTCCGTACCCTACTTCCCTTCCACGGATGGGTGCGCACAGCCGAAAGGGGGCGCAGAGGCCATTAAGAAGAGAAAAACCTGGACGGCCAGAGAAAGGGTTGTGGCGTTGGGGCGCCAGGTCCGAGGCATGACCCCGAGCGGCTGCCCCGCCTCGCAGTCCCCCGAGTGGCTCGGAAAGAGACCCCGAAGTTTCAGGCCGGCGCACAGCGACCTCTTCCCAAGCTAACGCTGCGCTCCCGGCCAGGGCCGTGCCCGTTCCTCGACGGCTCTAACCCACTCCCGGGCAGGGCCGCCCTCCCTCGGACTTGTGTCGCGCCCAAGGGCGTGCCAGAGGGCGGCGATTCGCCCTCTTCCTGAGACCCCGAAGTGTGGACAGGTCAGCCTCCTCCACCAGAGTCCGCCACATTGAAGGCTCCTGGGGCAGCGTGGTCCCCTGACCCGTCTGCTTGCTTAAGAGGGACAGGAGGAAAGATACCCGTGGTCTGGAAAGTCCCCACCACTGAGGTTTAATATGAAGGGGCTCCGTCCGTGTTCTGACCGGAGGTTGCAGTTTGTCCTAGGTCACACAGCAGCCAGGAGGGACGGGGGTGGAATGGAATTCAGGACACCCCAGCAGCCAACCAGCACCCTTTCTCCTCCCAGGCCCCGCAGAGGCTGCGCCAACCGCCTCTCCAGAAACACAGGCGACCACAGGGGCTCCGGCCACAGAGAGCTCAGTGGACATGGGGGCTGAGGCCACCGGGGCCCCCGCCTCCCGCAGCCAGAAGTCCTGGCTGGTGCGGCACGTGTCCCTGTTACTGCGGCGCGACCGGCAGACGCAGAAGGCCGGGCAGCTCTTCTCCGGGCTTCTGGCCATCAACGTGGCGTTTTTGGGAGGGGCCTTCATCTGCAGCATGCTGTTCAACCCCGCGGCCGTCACGCTGGTCGACGTGTGGGTCCTGCTGGCTGTGCTGAAAGCCCTCTCCCTCCTCTGGTTCCTCTACTACCTGGCAGGCACCTCCCGCAGGCCACACGCCATACTCCACCGCGACCCTCACGCGGGACCCATCTGGGTGCGCGGTGAGTAAGGGGGTGCGGGCGCATGAAGGGCTGTGGGGAGGCAGGGCTGTTCCAGGGAGGTGCCAATGGCGGCCTGGCCGCGCCAGGCTCCCTGCTGCTCTTCGGCAGCTGCACCGTCTGCCTCAACGTCTTCCGCGTGGGCTACGACCTGAGCCACAGGGACTGCAAGTCGCAGCTGGACCTCATCTTCCCCGCCCTCGAGATCATCTTCATCAGCGTCCAGGTAACAGGCCCTCGGGTCCCCAGGCTACCTGCCACACACTCTCCCCACCCAAGCTGCACTCGGGCGCCACACCTATGCCCAGAAACGGCCTCAAGGGCAAATACCTGCGAGGCCCAGGGTCCACCCCCACACCTCCCGAATGCCTGCTTCCCACACACCATGGGGCACCTGCTTGCAAGTACTAAATCCTGAAGCCACCCTTAACAAGGGATGTGCAGCTCCTCCTGACTGTTCGGTACCAGGCACTGTGTTTCGTGTGCATCCCCTTCTCATTTCCCCAGGACGGAGCCTTCTCTCAGAGGTAGGCACTTGATTCCCCTCTAGAACTGAGACCGAGGCTCAGAGATCTCTTGCCACTGGCCCAAGGCCACACGGCAAGGAAACTCGGAGGCGGGATTCCAGCCCAGATTCCCTTGCTGTGTCTCCCGTGGAAAACACGGGCAAGCAGCTGAAAGGCACAGCCCTTGTCCCCCGACCCGCTGCCTGGGCTCTGGGCTCTGGGCTCAAGGCCATGTCTCTTTCAGACCTGGGTGCTCTGGAAACATTGTAAGGACTGTGTTCAGGTCCAGACCAACTTCACTAGGTAAGGCAAGGGTGCCTTCTCTCCCCTCAACAACTCCTGGGGCTCCCTGTCCCCCTCCCCACAGCTTCTCTGGACTGGATGACCCTCGGGCCAAGGGTTAGTCTGGAAATGGTCCCACATGGCCCCTGGGGCCACCCCTCCAGAAGTCCTCATGCCATATGGGACTTGGCTTTGAGAGTGGGTGGCCACCCCACATTCAGTGACGGTGAGGGCTGGGCCCCCAAGATGCTGACCAGGCTGTGTGGGCAGAGTGGCATCTCCTGCAGGTGCGGCCTGATGCTGGCCCTGGCCACCAACCTGCTGATGTGGGTGTTGGCCATCACCAATGACTCCATGCACCGCAAGATCGAGGTGGAGCTCAATGCCTCCCTGGACAACTTCTCAGGTACAGGGGAGACCATGCGCCGCACCCCACCCCCTGTGCACACACACACACACACACACACACACTCCCTGGGACGGATGCTGCTCGGTGAGTCCACAGAGTTGGGAGAAACTCCAGAGGCTGGATCATGACCAAATAGAAAATAGGGTTTGCCTGCCATTCCCATCCTGCTGGCAGCCTGCAGCCCCCCTGGGCCAGGCATCCCTGTCCCATCAGCAAGCCGCTAATCCTGGCTGGGCTCTACGCTGACAAGTTCAGGTGGGTGCCCCACCCCTGTACGTCCATTTTACCTGCCAGGAGACTAAAAAGCCTTCAGAGCTGAGAGGAATGTCTTCCTAAAACAATTGTGGCTGCCTGGACTTATTCAGAGAAATGGAAAGTTTCTGGGGATAAAGAACTCCCCACATTGTTCCGTGTGCCCAGTCCCCACCCGGACAGCCTGACCCTTCAAGGCCATGTCCTACAGACCTGCATGGCTTATGCCTGAGGGACATAAAGCCACACCTGCATGTACCCAACGAGGTAGCACCATCCTGACCTGGATGTGGCCAAGCCTCCCCGGCACGCCTACACGTGTAGCCCACGCACGCCTGTACCCAAGTGCACTCCCACCCTGCACACATGTCGCAGAGGAGCTGTGTAAGAGAATCTTTTGTAAGGAACATTATCAAATGTTTTATTATTAAAAACTCACACATAAACCCAAAGGTCGCTGGTTCGATTCCCAGCCAGGGCACATAACCAGGCTGCAAGCCAAGTCTCCAGCCAGGTCCGTAGCTGGAAGCAGGTGAAAGGCAACCATGCATTGATCTATCTCTCCTTCTCTTCCTCTCTCCCTTCCCCTATCTCTAAAAAGAATAAATAAAATCTTTTTTTTTTTTAATTCACACATAGAGATGAGTAAAAGAACACTGTACCCTCATCACCCAGGAGCAGTAACGATGAACATTTTGCCGTATTTATTTGTTGGCTGAATTACATTCCTGGGATGGTGGCATTTCCTCTCACGACATTTCTTTGTGCCTCTCTTTGAAATAAATATATTTTGCTGCACTACAACAAGGTTATTTATCGTAACTTCTAACTAAATTCCTTAACATCATCCCCCATTTTTCATACTTCAGATCCACCTATATCGGCTTTTCCAATCAGCCTGGGAAACCTCTTTTGTGACGGTTTATTCCAACACGCCGCGCATTTGGTTGTTCAGTCCCTTTCTCCACAATGGCATTGAGATTTGTCAAGTTGCTTCCTAGGGGTGGCGTTTGTCTCGTTCTCCCTGCTTTTCCTAGAAACTGGAGGTAGGGACTGAAGTCTTGATTGGATTCAGACTAACCACTGCTGGCGCCAGCGCCCCCAGTGAGGCCACGTGCCCTGCCCTCATTTCGAGGCTCGGTGCCTGGTTACCCACCGTTTGCGCTGCCCAGGGTTCAGGTGTGCCAGCCACATCCCCCATTGTAACTCCACAGGTCCTCCCCTGTGCCCAGCAAGTGATAGGTGCAGGTGAAAATGGCACCAAAGACATCAATGCATTAAATCTAATTTCCATAAGCTTGACGCCTGAAGTCTGGGATCTCTTGGTAAAGGGCCTGTGATTTCTGTGAAATGGGGGGAGCCTGCACCCCTTCCACGGCTGGCTCACCCCAGGGGGTGAGTGGAGCTGAGTCCTGCAGCTGGCTTCCTCGGAGCAAGGCCCCCTGAATGTCCGTCCTCTCTCCTGCCCCCTCCCAGGCAATGACACCAGCGCCTGCCTGTGCCTCAACACCACGCTGTGCGAGATCTTCCAGAAGGGCTACCTAATGCTCTACCCCTTCAGCACCGAGTGCTGCCTCACCGGCTGCGCAGTGCTGTTTGTCATGTGGAGGAACGTGGGCCGCCGCCTGGCCCCGCACGCCGGCGCCCACCCCAGCCCCCCGCCCTTCCGCCTGCACGGGGCCACCTCGGGGCTGCTGCTGGGCCTGCTGGCCCTGGCGGCGGGCATGGGCGTCTTCGTGAGCTTCCAGATTGAAGCGAGCGGCCCTGCCATCGCTCGCCGGTACTTCATCCTCTACTACGCCTTCTACATAGCCGTGCTGCTCGCCATGAGCCTGGCCTGCCTGGCAGGCACCGCCATCCACGGACTGGAGGAGCGGGAGCTGGACACGCTCAAGAACCCCGCCCGCAGCCTGGACGTGGTGCTGCTCATGGGGGCCGCCCTGGGCCAGACGGGCGTCGCCTACTTCTCCGTTGTGGCCCTAGTGGCCACCGGCCCCCACGAGCTGCTCAACCGCCTGATCCTGGCCTGCTCGCTGCTGCTCATCCTGCAGCACGTGGCCCAGAACCTCTTCATCATCGAGGGCCTGCACCGGCGCCCGCTGTGGGCGGCCGCTGCCGCCGAGGGTCCTGCTGGGCAGGGAGGGGCTGGGCCGCAGGGTGGGCCGGAGCTGGGCCAGGGCCCGCAGTGGGCCTCGCAGGCCTCCAGCCACTCCGACCGCCATCTCAACTGGAAGCGGCGTGCACTGCGGGATCTCTCACTCTTCCTCATCCTCTGCAACATCACGGTGAGTGATGGGGGTGGGGAGGGTGGGGGGTGGCACAGGCCTGGGCCTGGCCAGGCAGCCTCAGAAATCGTCACTCTGGCAGGGGAGGGTCAAGGTGCGTTCATTGCGCACAGATGTCCCAAGGGTGACTGGCGTGTCCCTTTGACTGTCAGGGACACGTGCCTCGTTCCAACTAGCTCTATGCCACCTGAAAGCAGAGAGCATCCCCAGCGCCCTGCAGGGCACCTGGCATGAATGGTGCACCAGGCACGTAGCCAAGTTCACTTGGCAAACCTGGAGGATTTGTACCCTCAGGAGGCTTCCTGCCTCTTTGGGGAGACATTGGGGAACAATTAGGAAGTGACCAAATAGTGGGTTGTCCACTGAGTTAAGCCAAAGGACGAGGTCAGACGGTGCCTCGTTTCCTGAAGGCTACGGAAACCATCAGGTTTTCCTCCACGGGTGACAGCTCTGCACCCCAGGGGCCGTCAGGTGACTCTGCCCCACGGGCGCTGTTGCTGTCCCTGGCTCGTGCACAGTGAGGAAACTGAGGTTGAGGCCATGTGACCTGTGTGGCCCCACAGCCCACAGGGCAGTGCTGGGACAAGTTAGGGTTGGCTCCCAACATCGAGGCTGCTGGTCCACGCAAAAAATTAGCCATGAAGGTGCCATGGGCCTGAGTGAGCAGGGAGGCTTCAGGACAGTTTGACCTGGGCCTTGAGAATCGGGTGGAATTTGGCCAGGAGGCGGGGCCGGGGTGGAGGGGGCAGGGCTAGTGGAAGAAAGAAGCCGGGGAAGAAGGTGCTGGAAATGAAGGCACAGGGGCACCCAGAGGGACAGAGCAGGCTGTACCATGCCAGGGTGGTGGCAACCAGGGGTCTCGTGATATACCCGGGGCTCAGGCTGGCAAGCCGAGGCAGGGGCCCTGGTGGGTGACAGGGCCCTGGAGGGAGAAGGGCTGAATCTCAAGGCCCCAGGGTGAGGGACGTGCTGGGGGAGCCCTAGCCTCTGGTGCCTCCCCTGAGCTGGGAGCACCCCTGCCCTGCTCACTGCCCACTCTCCTCCCCAGCTGTGGATGATGCCTGCCTTTGGCATCCACCCCGAGTTCGAGAACGGACTGGAGAAGAATTTCTACGGCTACCGGACATGGTTCACCATCGTCAACCTGGGCCTGCCCCTGGGGGTCTTCTACCGCATGCACTCTGTGGGCGGGCTGGTGGAGGTTTACCTGGGGGCCTGAGGCTGCCCAAGGAGCCACCCCCACAGAACCCCAACGTGCCAAGGCTGGGAAAATGTAGCCCAGGGGCTCTGAGCAGAGGCGCCATTCCATGAGGGCTTAGGTAGGGAAGCCTTGGTTTCCCACAGCACCCCCTTCCCCGGAGCCTCACTTCAGGGGCAGAGGGAGCGGGTCACAGCCCGAGACCAGGAGCAGAACCTGAACACTGAGCCTCCGATGCCCACGCCAAGGTCAGCACCTGCCAGCGCCTGGTCACCAGCACATCAGCACAGCCATGGTGAACCCAGGAAGCGCGCCAGCCCCTGTGGGAGGGCCAGCCCTAAATGACCGAGGGGGGAACTTGGAGGGAGGCCCCACACCCCAGGCCTCTGGGGTCTGCCTCCCGCTGCAGGCAGAGTGCCTGGTCCGCGCCTGGCCCAGGGCATCCTGGAAGCAGGCGGCCGGGCAGGCAGCCCTGCCCTCTGTCCCCTCACAGCCTAATGAGCTCCTTAATTAGCTGCCAGGCAGGGTTCAACAGCTCTCCTGCTGCCATAAAGTCCTGTTTGTTTGACTGATTACGTTCAGGCTTCGTGGCATTTATTTCCAGAGACCGAGCTGCCACTCTGGTGGGAAGGGGCTGTCCTTCTAGGCAGGGCTGTGGGGCTGGGACAGTCCTGTGTCCGGGCCAAGGGAGATCTAAACCAGTTCCTGTCCGA
Source organism: Noctilio leporinus (assembly GCA_004026585.1). Taxonomy (NCBI): domain Eukaryota; kingdom Metazoa; phylum Chordata; class Mammalia; order Chiroptera; family Noctilionidae; genus Noctilio; species Noctilio leporinus. The sequence goes on along the minus strand of PVIW01000044.1, from coordinate 119,125 downwards.
TCCATGGGCGAGGTGGAGAGGCAGGGCTCTGGAGTCCCCCACCCTTGTCAGCACAGCCTCTCAGCCCAGGTGACTTTCTGGGCTGTGGCCTCTTGCTGCTGGGTACCCAGGTCTGCTGGGTCCCCTGAGACACTGGGTAGAAAGGTCAGCTGTGACAGACCATCCATCTCGTGGAGCCCCAAACAAACATGGGGCTGTGCCTGGGGTGAGGCCGGAGACCGCGGCTGCAGGCCTGCGGGCACCTCCAGAGAGGCTGCGTGTTGGAACGGGGCCATGGCTCCAGGAACCGCCAGTGCTTATCCAGCCGCTGCCTGGGGTCACAGCACCCCTGGGACCGTGCAGAGCTGGGTGGTAGCCCCTTGGGTGGGCTCCTTGCCAGGGTGGCCGCAGCCCAGGAGTCCTATTCTGCAGTGTTAGCCCCACTCCAAGAGCAGGAGAGACACAGGTTCCCAGTCAGGCGCTAGGGCCCTCTGGGGACTAGGAGGCGGCAGAATCCCCAACACGGCTGGGGACAAGCGCCATGGCCTGACCCCCTCCAAGCACAAAGCACCAGGCGTAGAGAGGGGTTTATTGTGTCAAGTGGCCGATTGTACACAGCAAAGATTGTACTGACTCGGGCGGGTGTTGGGAGGCCAGAGGCCAGAGCCGGGGGTGGAGGGAACGGAGGGGTGGCACCCTGCCCCCCACCAGTCCCCCTGGCAGCGAGTGAGGACGGGAGGCCTGAGCAGCTGCCCCTCCCCCTCGTTCCCTTCGCCCTGGTTACTGGAGAGAAGATGCAGCCATTGACCTGGAAGGCATTGACCCTCCAGGGCCCACTCCATACCCCTAAGCTGCATGGGGCCCCCCACCCGGCTCCTCCCCAAGCAGCCTGGCCGCAAACCTCCCTCCCCTGGGGCCTGGCCTTGAGTGAGACCTGGACCAGGTCCTTTCCAGTTAGGGGACTTGGACGAGTGCCCCTCACCCTGCCCAGGGCCCCAGGGAACAGCCCACAGCTCCCTCTTGGGCAACGCAGTGACCAGAGGGCTTTTGTGGGTGAGTGGCACAGGGGCTGGGTGGGCGCTGAGGGTCAGCACAGAAACAGGTCTTGAGGGGGAGCAGAGAGAGGTGGGGCTCTGGCTGCAACCTGCAGTCCTGGGGATAGCAGGCCCTCGGAGGTGGGGACAGGTCACCGGTCAGAGCCAGCGCCCCAGCCACCTGGGCCTCTGGGGCCTGCTGTGCAGGACTCGCCTCTGGCCTGACCACAGGAAGGGAAAGCTAAGAATGGCCAGCGGGACGGTGAGGGGACACCGGGGACCAGGCGACCCCTCCCCTGCAGGCCTCCTTCCATCCTCACACCCGCTGGATCTCAAACAGCTTCACATCCGTGTCGTACCAGACGGGGGGGTCCACGTTCCTGCGGGGTGGGGTGGGGTGGTCAGCGGGCACCAGGAGGCCTCGGGGGGGGAAGAGCATGGGTGCGCCGGGCCGCGGGGAAGCCCAGACCGTCCCGCCTCCCCGGGCAGGGCCGCCCTGGCTAACTGCCTGAGCACTAGGTCCACGAGGACATTGCTGGGACCCAGTGCCGAGGCCCCCAGGGAGCCCACAGGGCCCACCTCAGGTAGATGACGCCCCACATGTAGGTGCGGAACCACATGGCGGTGGCCGAGTTGGCCTGGTACTTCCGGATGAGGATGGGGTGGGGCACAGGCAGCAGCCCCACCAGGGTGCCGTGTTGCAGGAACCGCAGGATCTCCGACTCGTCCGTCAGGCCCCTGCAGGAGGGGGCGCGTCTCCAACAGGCCCGTGCGGAACACTGGCCACAGAGGTCGAGGGGCGCCTGGGCGCACCGTGGACCCCAAGGCCTGTGCTCCTGGACATGCCACCCCCAAGCCTGGACTGGCCCTTCCTCAGGGCCACCTGTCACCCCCACCCACCCCTGACCCCCTGCAGCCTCACTTGTCGATGCAGATTTTCTCCACCTGGGGAACCAGCACCTGCAGCAGCCTCATGATGGTCTGCAGGGGCAGCTTGGACTTCCAGGAGAGGACCTGGGGTTGGGGGGGGACCAGGGCTCCTGAGCCTAGGAAAGCAGCCCCGGAGGCCTGTCTCCCCACCCCAGGACTGCAGGGTCCCCAAGGCAAACCACGTCCTCGGTCACCCTGGCAAGGGCCTGGCCTGGGACAGGGCCCACGGCAGTGGTGATTTTCCATGGCAAGAGCTGTGGCCTCACACTGAGCACACACACTGGGCCAGAAGCTGCCCCCGAGGGTCCTTACAATGGCAGGTCGGGTAGGGACGTTTATTATCACCATGCAAGGGTGGTTGTGGTGGACTCAGGGAACGTGTACCAGACGGGCAAGCCACCCAGGGAAGGAGGCTGGGAGGGCGGGTGGCTTTTGGAGCCCTGCCCTGCAGAGGCCGGCCACGGTCACCACCGGGAGCCCCTGCAGGAGCCTGGTGCAGGCTGGTGCCTGGACTGCGACGTGTTGCCATGGAGACTTCACTTACTGAGCTGCTCCTAGTCCCAGGAGCCCCTGGCCCAGCCCCCACGAGGGTGCCCCCACCTGAACCCTCACCCACTCTGGCGTTGGGCTCCACTGCCCACTGGCTGACGCGCTGGACAGTCGCCGCTGCTCCCGCCAGGCCTGGCTGGGCTCCTGGCCCCAGAAAGGAACGGGAGTGGGGGTGCAGGAATGGGCACAGGTGAGGGCAGAGGGCAGAGAAGTAGCCCCGCTCCCAACCATCGCACAGTCTGGAACCTGGCAGGGCATGGGGGTCTCCCTTCACTAGCCCCTGTGCATGGGGGGCGTTACGTTCCTAGCCCAGTGCCCTTCGCCCTGGGCCCCAGGCCCTGCCCGGCCCAGCCCAGCGCAGTGACAGGTTCAGGGTAAAGGCCAGCCCAGCCTCAGATAAGGCTGATGGATGAGAAGTCTGAAGGCCAAAGGCTTGAGCCTGTGACCAATACAAAAGGGAGGGGTCTGCGAAAGCCCCCCACCCCTTGCAGAGTCGGCTGGGTGCCTGCCCCGCTGCTGCAGGTGACTGAGGTCAAGTGGCCACCCCTCGGAGGCCAGGAGGAAAGGGACCGCCAGCCTCACGGCACCCTAGGAGTCCCCGCACCCACCTCCTCAGCTGGACTGCTGTCCTCAGAGCCCTGCTGGGGTACCGACTCCAGGGATCGCAAGGTGCCGTCCTCCGACACCTGGGACTTCTCCGTCAGCTTGTCAATGCCTGGGAGGGCCGGGTGGGCGTGAGGACTCCTGCCAGCTCCCCTCTTGAGCAGCACCGCCACTGAGCCCGGCCCCTCAAGGTTTCCTCTTCCCTCCACCCACTCGAGACACTCTCTGCCTGATCCCCCAACACCCCCACCCCTGAACCCTCCTCCCCCAGAGCCCACACCTGGGCCTGAGGTCCAGTCCCCACACCAGGCTTCCCCTCCCTGATGCCCCATCCCAGTTGCCACCCCTGTCCCCTCAGTTTCCCAACTCAAGCCATGCCCTTTGCTAGAGAGGGGCCTCGAGACCCTGCCCGTCCCCCAGCCAAGCCAGTGCCAGACCTGGGGTGGCCACCAGGCTGGTCTTGAGGGTGCCTGGCTCGGCAGGGGCGGCAGGGCGGGAGCCGTCCATGGAGGCGCCCTCCTGTGAGCCAGTGCGTGACAGGGGCTCGGGCGCCCGCCGGCGCCGCTGCAGCGCCTTGTGGATGGCGGGTGGGTCAGTGGGCAGGTTGGCCAGCTGGTGGAAGACATTGCGCTTCCGGATGATGGCATAGACCAGGTTGGCATTGCCTGTGGGGAGGGAGCCCAGCCTCAGGGAGGCCCCTCACCGCCCCCCAACATACACACCTGCTAGGCTTCCTGAGACAAGGAACTTGGAGGAGGAGGACAGGAGGATGTCCACCCCAGGGGGAGGAGGGGCCAGGGCTGGAGGGCCCCCCGGGGCCATTTAAAGGTTCCCTCCATAGCCCTCCCAGCTGTGAGGGCCACAGCACAGCGAGCGGTCTGTGTTCCCCACTGAGCCCCTGCGCCCAGCACGGGGCCTGGTCCACGGTAGGTGCTCAGTCAGTACACGTTGGACAAATGGGGGGCACCGAGAGCTACTACCCCTTAAACAGGAAGGCGTCCTTGCTCACAGCCCACCCAGTTCCCGCCCCCTGGGCCGGGCCGGGGGCTTCACCATCAAACTGGTACTGGATGATGTTGTTGAAGACCTCGAGCAGGAAGAAGACCAGGTGGTGGCTCTGGGCGGCGGAGAAGAGGAACCAGGTGGTGGAGAAGGCCTCCAGCAGGTGCAGCAGCTTGTTGGCGGCCGCCATGGACAGGCTCTTGAGGTAGGGGGACACTGAGGAGAGGGCCGACCTTACTCCCGGGGCCCGCCAGCCACCGCATGTCCCTGGCCTGAGCGGGACAGGAAGCCAGGAAGAGCACAGCCCCAGAGGCCAAGGCCACCCTGGCTGTGGCCTCGGCGGAGCCCCGGGGAGCAGTTCAGGCTCCACCATCGTCACCCTGCTGTGGGGACAGCTGCACTGTGTACAAAGCCTCCCTCACAAGCCACCCCACCCACGCCTCCCCACACCTCCAAACGGAGGATGGGACATCCACCAAACCACCCCGTTTTACAAATGAGGACGCTGAGTCTCATAGGCGTCTGTGAACTTGCACCAAGTTCTCCAGTGATAAAACGATGAGGCAGGAATAGACTCGGGATCGCTAGGCCTTGCTACAATATCATCGCACTGATGTTCTCTCTATATTTAAACACAGATTCCTTGCGCAGCCTGTGAGGGGAATTGGAGCTGGAACGCTGCACATGGACCTTGTCTGGCTCCGGCGCCAGGCTGGGGCAGGAGCCACCGCTGAGCAGGGTGAGGTGTGGGTGACCAGTGAAGTGGGGGGCCCAGAGCTCACAGTCAGGTGCAAGGCCCTGCTCCACCCCACCCACCCCAAGTCCCAACCAGAGGGCAGGGCAGTTCGTCCCTCTCACCCATGACCACGGCCTACAAAAGACAGCCATGCTGAAGCCCCCTGCCCCAGGTGGTCACTACCACCACCTGCTGGGCCCCGACCCCCGTCGCCGGAGCCACCCCCACCCCCACCCCCACCCCCGCGGCAGTCAGCTGTCTGGGGTCCTCATGGGTGGGTGGGGCGCAGTCCAGCACGCGGAGGCTGAGCTGGTCTAGAGCCGCACGGGGCCCCTGAGCCTTGAAACATGGGTGGTCCTAACGGACACATACTACATCCATGAGCCACACTCAAGATGCTGAAGACTGATTGCGGACAAATAGGTCAAATATCCCAATTGTCTGTATCGGTTACATATGGAGATGATGGTATTCTGCATTGAGTGGGTTACCTAAAATATATAACTATTAAATTGTCGTCACCTGTTTCTTTTTGCCTTTATCTATCTATCTACCTGATTGTTTGTTTGTTTGTTTTATGTGGCTGCCAGAACCCTGGCCGGTACGTGGGTTCGAAGCAGGAGGAGCGCGCCGTCGGCCTGTGCCTGGCGCCCCCTGCTGGCGAGCGGGGACGCGAGCCCGGCCCTACCGTTGACGACGATGGTGAGCAGGCAGTCGAAGAGGGGCTGCAGCCGCTGGTGGCCGCTGGTGATGATCTTGTGGAACACCTGCGCGGGCGGCACACGGCGGCCATGGGGTCCCCTGCGTCTCCAGGCTCGGCCCGGCCCAGAGGACCTCACCGCCATGCCCCCGGGGCCGCCTTACCACAATGAGCAGGTCCGCATGGGTGCCCGTGAAGACCGGGATGTCCATGGGCACCCGCACCGAGTAGGGCTTGTTCAGCCGCACCCCGAAGTTCCGCTCCCCGCTCAGCAGCAGCAAGATGAAGACACCGATGTGCATCAGGCCCACCCGAGCTGCGGCAGGTGGCACAGGAGGCTGTCACACGCTGGGTGGGGCGGGAGGGGAGGAGGGGAGCCACCCGGCAGGCACCCAACCTGGGGGACTGGAAAAGGCCCCCTGGGGCACCAGGCCTGAGCTCCTAGGCACGCACACTCTGGCTGGGCCACCCCTCTTCACAGTCCCCCATCCTGTGCCCGGCCCGGCCCGCACACACCCCAGCCTTACACTGGTCTGCCCGCGCATCGTTGAGGAAGTAGAGGATGGGCACCAGGATGTCCAGCACATCGCTGCTCTTCAGGACGAAGAAGAGGAATTTCTGGCGGTGGGAGGGCACAGGAAGGCAGGCTCAGAGGTGGGGACAGCTCTGCCCCACCCTCTCTCCTTCCTGGGAGTCCCTGGCGCAGGCTGGGGCTGAGCAGCCGCTGCCCCCAGGGCAGACCACTGCCCTCCAGGCTGGCTGCAGCAGTGCCCACCTTGTTGAAGTCACAGAGCTTCCAGAAGAGGACCAGCAGCTCCTGGTGGAACTGGATCTTCTTGGTGGAGTTGGGCAGGTAGGTCTGGAGCAGGGGGTTGGACAGCAGCCGGGCTATGCCCTTGAGGATGAACTGGAAGTCCTGGGAGGGAGAGCATGGCCTGTCCACCCCACCTCTACAAATGCCCCACCCACCCACCCTCAGCCTGGCCTCACCCCGAGGGCCCGAAGGGCCCAGACTCCAATGTCATTAATAGCTGTCAAGTCCAAGGCTGGCCTGGAGAGGCCCCTTCCCTTCCACCAAGAGGGGTCATCACTGAGCGCCTACTATGTGCTGGGCTCTGCTGTCCAGTAGGCAAGAGAGCAACTACTGTCCCCACATTGCAGATGCAGAGATTAGAGCTTTGGGATCACATAACTGCATCCCCAAGGTCGCAAGACACATGACTGTAGGCCTGCCTTGACTTTTGAGAAACTTGACATCAGAGCCACCTCTTCCTGGAAGCCTTCCCTGGTTACCTTCACCCAGTTGAAGCCATTAGCCCTTTCCTGCATCTTGAAACCTTCTCAGTCCTACTGTCACTATTTTACTGGGGTGGCCCGAAGTCATGGGGACTGTAGTTCCTTTATGTCGGGGTCCGGACTCTCACACCCCTATCTCGCCTGCATCCCCTCACGCGCTGCAAAGCCACAGCCACTGTGGGGTGGGCATCGAGAAGCCCCCTGAACAAGGGCAGTGCTGGACTCACCTCCTCGCGGTGGATTCGGGACAGGTAGTTCACGAATAGGTTCTCGGGCCCTGGAGGCTGCCAAGGGTGGAGCTGGCATGAGCTGGTGCCCCCACCCTCTGTCCCTTCCCAGGTCTAGGTGTCAGCAGCTGTACCCCGTTGACCCCCAGGCTCACTCACCACAAGGTATCCCTCACCCAGCTCCCCTAGAAGGGGTGCCCCCTACCCAGAGGCCCTGTGCCCCCATCCTTACATCAATGTCATCCATGGCAGTGCCGGTGGTGGTGCCATCCACGGTGGGGTTGGTGCTGGTGGCGCTGTCATGGTCCAAGGTGACGATGAGCACCTGGGCAGCCTCCTCCACCAGGGGCTCCCGGTAGTCGGAGAAGAGCAGGTGGTTGTAGGGGATCCCATAGCCCACGGGGTCATAGGCACACACGGTGTTGAGCAGGGAGGTGAAGAGCGGCAGGGCATGTCTGCAGGGAAAGGAGCGGAGGGCTGCCAAGACCCCATGGGTCCCAGCCCTTCACCCAGCCCGGCCAGCCCCCCCTCATTCAGCACGTGCTTCAGTGCCAACCCTGGGCTGGCTACGGAGCAGCAGGACCAGGGGCTCGTCCCCTCCCAAGTAAAGGACTCTCCTCATGCTTGTCTGTCTCCGGGACCCGAGGGCTGGAGAAATTTACGACAGAGGGTGGGATGGCCAATCTGAAGGACCGCTCCACAGGGAATCACATCCACATCCCTGAGACTCCTTCCACCGGGAGCCAAAGCCTATTCTTCTATTTTTTTAAAGATTTTATTTATGATTTTCAGAGAGGGGGAGGGAGAGAGGCAGAGAGGGAGAGAAACATCCATGTATGGTTGCCTTTCACCTGCCTCCAGCTATGGACCTGGCTGGAGACCTGGCTTACAGCCTGGTTATGTGCCCTGACTGGGAACTGAACCAGCGACCTTTGGGTTTGCAGGCTGGTGCCTTATCCACTGTGCTACCAGCCAGGGCTCTTCTTTTACTTTTTATAAGGGATTTCTTTTTTAAAGGCTTGCAGCAAAACAGAGAAGGTACAAGGATGCCCCACATACCCTGCCCCCATGAATGCGCAGCCTTCCCCACAATGAATGAACCTACGCCCACCCATCCCAACCGCCCAATGCCGGTGGTTTCCATCAGGGTTCACTCTTGGTGCCCTACAACCGATGGGCTTGGACAAATGTATGACATGCCCTCAGGCTTTTGAGGGGCAGGTACCTACCCTTGGGGCTCTGAGTACATGAGTGGCATGGATGGCCATTTCGGGGGCAAAGCTGGTGAGAAATAAAACTGCCCAGCTTTTGACTGGCTGGTGAAGGGAATTGACAAGATTCCCTTCTGGGTGGGAGGAGGGGAACCCTGGGCAGGAGACCAGGAAAATCAGCAGGGTGAGGCCTGCCATGTGGGCATCACAGCTGGGAAGCGAGAGGGTGACACCTTGGGGACACCAACTCCTGTGTTGCCGGCAGAGCCCCGGGCACAGTGGGGGCTGCACAGCTCGGGTGCCTGTCCCTGCTCCGAAGACTCAGTCCCTCCTGGTGACACCCCAGTCTTCACATGAGCCCGGAAGCCCACGAGTGCCCACAACCACTGTCTAAACTGCACCACCCAACGCAAGCCACACATGGGTCCTAAGAGCGTAACATGGGGCTGGTCCGAGGTGACATGTGCGGTGCGTGTAAACGACACATCTGATTGTGCAAACTTAGCCTGAGAGGGGAATGGAAACCATCTCGATAATGTGTGTATTGATTACCTGCGAAATACTAATATTTCCGACATGCTGGGATACATCAAACGTGTTATGGCAAGGAATTTCACCTGTTTCGTTTTTACTTTTTAATATCACCACTGGACATGTGTAAATTGCAGGTACGGTTCGCATTATATTTGTAGGAGATGGAGGATCAGGCCCACTCACCCAGGACCCCCGTGGGACCTGGGACCGCCCAGGCATGAGGTGCGGCTGTTACATTACAGGTCACCACCTCCAGGGGGCGGCTCCTTCCCTCAAATAAGACTCGGAGGGCGCGTGGCGGGCCGCGCAGCCCCTCGCTAAGGAGGAAGGGAAAGGAAAAAAGGCGAGGGACCCTCACCTGTTCTCCGTGGAACAAAAGAACTGCACCCACGGGTTGGTGCTGCCACTGTCCGGAGCTGGGGGCAGGTACATGGCCTCCGAGAAGCAGGTCAGCAGCAGTTTCAGCAGCTCCGTCCTTGGGGGAAGGGGGTGGGTGCCTGAGGGTCCCAGGTCTCCTGGGCGCGCCCTCCCTGCCCAGCTCCGCTGCAGTCCCGGGAGGGAGCTGGCCCGTCGCGTGCCCGGAGGCCGAGGCTGGGCCGAGGGCGGGCAGGGTCTCCGTGGGGCCCCTGCCCCAGCCTCCCCTCCAGCCACGCTCGGGCGGAAGCTCACCGGTTCGAGTCGTGGATGTAGCTGGGCTGGGGGGAGTGAGCGAAGCCCACGCCGGCCTCCCAGATGTATTCGCAGCTGTCCAGGGAGTGCACATCCTCCGCTGAGTCCTGGGGACCGGTCAAGGAGAGCCCAGGTGCGTGGGGGTGGCCCACCCAAGCCCGGCACTGTCCCGGGGCCGGGCCCTCAGCGCGCCCCAGGTGCTAAGGCACAGCCCCCTGGACCCGCACTTTTCTTCAGTCTGGGCTCAGCCCAGTTGGAGGCGGGGCAGGAGACAGTGCGGGCGGGCAGGGGAGTTGTCCGGTGGTGTGCGGGGGTGGGGGGCAGCGAGCACTCGAGGTCAAGGCCACAGGCACACGGAAGGGAAAGGGCCAGGCCTCTAGTGCCCACGCCCCACACCCCACGCGCCAGCCAGGTGAGGACAATGGGAGCTTGTGCCCGGCCTCCCGGATGCAGGGGGCAGGGCCAGGCGCCGATGGCTCCGCTCCAGCTGTGCCAGCCACCAGCCCCTCCCTGGCACCAGGCCTGCCAGGCAGCCCCGCTCTCCCTGAGCAGCCCGGCCCCCAAAAGCACCCTGCCCCACCCAGAACCAGAGTCCCCGGCCCAGGGCAGGGGCGCTCACCACCGTGCTCCTCCGATGGCTCTGGACTGTGAAGTCCGGGCAGAAGAGCAAGTCCGCAACAGCCAGGAGCAGGGACTCAGCCAGGGGCCGGGCGTTCTCATCATCATCCTCGCCCTGCTAGGGACACAGCACCCAGGGGCGACCTCAGGGGGAGCTGGCCAGAGAGGCTGGGGAAAGGCCTGGAAGTCACTGCGACACAGCCCTGGGTGACTGAGAGTAGCGAGGAAACCTCCAGCTGGGCCTGAGGGTGGGGCATGTCCCCTGAACTCTGGGCCTCAATCCTGGGCCACCCCTCGGCCAGGTGCCTGGAGATGCCCCAGGGAAGGAGTGGGTGTTCAAGGGAAGGAGAGAGCCCAGCTGCCCTGTCCTCATCTCTGTAGGGCAGAGACCCCTGTGGGAGGACGACCCCAGGCTCTGGGGAGAGGAAGTGACCCCGAACCTCCCCTACCCTGCACTCCCCAGAGCCCAGGGAGGATCTGGAGGGATGCGCCCACCTGCACCCGTTCTCACCCCTCAACACAACTACACCTCCCACCAGCCCCGCCCCACCCCGCCCAAGCCCACAGACCCCTCCTCGTCCGGCTCCGGGCACTGTGGACCAGAAGAAGCCCCTCCAGTCTGGGTCCTCAAAGATGTAGGGCAGCACGCGGGTGAGAAGCCGGCTGCAGTTCAAGACTGTCTGCTTCTCTGCCTCCGAGTGGCAGCCGCTCTGGGCGCCCTGCGCCAGCCTCTCCACGGCCTGTGAGGTGGGCAGAGGGCACATGGGAAGCGTGGGGAGCGGGCGGCGGCACTTGGCTCAGGATGGACACCCCAGGCTTCAGAGTGGAGAGTCATCAGCCCACAGGGCGGCCCCTCCCACAGGGCCACAGGGCCAGCTAACCCCAGTAGACAGGACATGGACCAGCCCACCCCTCACCGGCAGAGACCCTGCTAAGCGACCACCCACCTGAGCCTCGGTTTCCTTACCTATAAGATGGCGACACTACAAGTAGCAACCTTGCAGGGTGAGCTAAATGAGCTGACGCATGGAACGTGCTCAGTAAGGGCCCTGGGAGAGCCCTCTCAGCTGGCAAAGGCTGAGGTCACTTCACCAGAACCAGCGCCCAGCCAGGCCTGGGTGGTGGCAGCGCGTGCCAGGGCTGCCTCTCGGACCACAGGCGGGCGCAGCGGCGAGGGGTGGGCCACTCACCTTGTAGCACAGGGTGGCCAGGTTGGAAGGCGACTCCTCTCTCACGGCGCGGATCTCCGCCGCCGGCACCAGCGCAAAGACGTCCTGCACCGAGGTGGCCGTGTCTGCCCAGAACTGGTCCCAAAAGGCATCATCGGTGGCTTCCACGGGCTGTGAGGGGACCCAGTGTCCATCAGTGCACAATCCCTTGTCAAAGGCCCACGGTTTGCTCAACATGGAGCCTGGGGAACCCCCAACGGGGAAGCCATGGCCCTGCTAGTCTATCCCTGCTCGTGCCCAGGAGCCGACTCAGTCCCCAAGGGGACACCTTTTGGTCACCATGAGCACCAGTCAGCACAGGCAGGCTGGGGACACATGGACAGACAGATGGTCAGAGGTCAGCCTGGCATTGAGTTCAGCAGCCAAAGCCCAACCTAGTCCCTGACGGACTGTGTGACTGTCCACTTCTGGGTAAAGTCACCCTCCTCCTCTGGTGGGGCCTCCCCACCTGGAGACATTCTCAGGCCACACCACCAGGTCAAGTGCCCAGGGACCAGGCTCAGGCTGCGGCCCTCCCCCTCGGAAGGAAACAAGGGGCATGTGCCCATTTCCATTCTCCCAAGTTGCCCCCTGGGCCCCGGCCTCCACCCTCACCCAGAGCGCCCCACTGCCTACAGCAGTGAATCCAGCCTCAGCCCGACCGCCAGCCAAGGCCTTACCTAACCACACCTACATGCATCCACACGCGTGTACATGTAAAAGCATGCATGCACACCTGAGTCTGCTGTCTCTACAACACAGTCCTGCTTGCCTTTGCTCAGGCTGCCCCTCTTCCCAGCATGCCCACCCCTTCTAGCGCATTTCAGAGTTCCACCTGTCCTCCTGAAGTGGCCTGCCCACAACACTCCTGCCTTTTGAATCATGTTGGCTGCCAAAGTGAATCGTAAACTCCATTCTAGAAATATTTCCTAAGGAAATGATCAGAGATACTGACGCATATATAAGAATGATAATTGAAGTGTCATGAAAAAGTTGGGATCTCCCTGGCTGGTGTGGCTCAGTGGATTGGGCACTGGCCTGCAAACCAAAGGGTTGCTGGTTCAATTCCCAGTCAGGGCACAGGCCTGGACTGCAGGCCAGGTCCACAGTTGGGGGCATGTGAGACGCAACCCCACATGGATGTTTCTCTCCCTCTCTTTCTCCCTCCCCTCCCCTATATCTGAAAACAAATAAATAAAATACATATTTTTAAAAGTTGGGATTGCCCTGGCTGGTAGCACAGTGGATAAGGCGCTGGCCTGCGAACCCAAAGGTCGCTGGTTCAATTCCCAGCCAGGACACCTAACTAGGTTGCAAGCCAGGTCTCCAGCCAGGTGTATATCTGGAGGCAGGTGAAAGGCAACCCTACATGGATATCTCTCTCCCTCTCTGCCTCTCTCCCTTCCCCTCTCTCTAAAACAAAGTCTTTTTAAAAGTTCTATTTAGTATACTTTCAAACAATAATAATAATTCTATTCTCTGAAGCCACTCCTTGCCAGGAGTCTCCCAGAACTCCAGACTGATGTGCTTGCCTCCCAACCTTAAAGTCCCACCCTCACCTGCTCAGTCACTCGCCACATGGCTCTGGTCCACCAGCCCTCCCTGCCTTGTCTTGCTGTAGAGGCACATGGCGGGAGCTCAGGCAGTATTTGTTCAGCTACAGGCCCTGATTCCCCCTATGATTCCCCCTAGCCATCCCTCAACCCGGTCGCTAGGCAGGATGGGGGCCAGCAGGGCTGTCCAAAGCCAGGGCTAGGCTCGTGAGCTTCCCCTAGAGCCAGGTGTGCCCTGGTCCACCCCACAAGCAGCACGCGCTCCGGGCTACCAGGCAGCATATGGCCTTGGCCCTCTGGACAGACCTGGCACCAGGGCCTGCTCAGTTCCTAAACTGGTAGAGCAAGTTAGTGGGGAGGGGGGACAGAGGCCAAAGGAGGGGCCCTGGGGCTGGGCCTTGCTGGCCAGGGCGGCCCTCTGACACTCACTGGGTGGCCAGGATGGGGGTAGGGAAGGACATCCCAGAAAACACACAGAGCAGAAGCTCTTGGGGGAAGTTCCCATCTGTACACCTTCTCCCCTTCCCAGGCAACCACTACCCCCTTACAGGGGTGGAAACTCATCTGAACACCAAGGACACCTGACCTCTGATCTAGCTCATTAGGCGAGTGTGCCCAGGGAAGCCCAGCCCCAAAACAGAGGAAAGTCCTAGCTGTGGGAGCTGGCCTTGGACTTCAAGGATGGTGACTTGTACCTCCCACATCCTCAACGGGTCCCACACCACAGTGGCTTGGATAGGTCAAGTTGGTGACCAATACCTGGCCATACATACCAGCTTAGTCTGATACTACAGACATCGGCCAGGGTCTCTGGGACCACTTAGGCCTCTGGGGGGAGGGACTGGCTCAGTTTCCCCCTCGGTTAACCCAGCTGGGCTCTATCCAGCCCAAGGGAGCTCTAAAATTATAGTCAGTTTCTTTGAAAAGAGTATTTTCGCTGGAGGTGGGCAGGCCCATGTCGCCAGGGGTGAGGGACTGAGCTACCCTGGGGGGAAGGCAGATGTTCTTTCCCTAGCTCTGCGGGACGTGCTAAGGCCAGTGTGCCCAGTGGCCTGAGGGCCCAGCTGCATCTTCTGTAACTTCTCTGGGCAAAGGGAAGACCAGCAATGCCAGCCTGCTAAGGGTGACATGGAGGACTGTGTCACCATGGCATTCACACACACATACATGTGCATGCATGTAAACATAGGCCCACCAGATCTCATCTGTCCAACAACAGAGAACCACCAAACAGGTGGGACCTGGGAGAGGGGCCAGGTCTGGGAATGCTCCCCTGCGGAGGGCCCCACCCACCTGGGAAAAGTTCAGGAAACACAGCCAGAGCTACTGCTACTGGCCCGCAGGACCAGGAGCAGGCCTGGCCCCGGGCCGGAAGAAAACAGGATGCAGCACAGGAAGGCCGGGCAGGGCAGCTCAGGCCCAGGCCATGGGACAAGGCTTTGGATTGCCTGGTCTATTACTGCACTGCCTGCCCTGAGGGCCTGAGGCTGGAGGATACCCATGGGCTGCTAGCCTGAATCTCCTTGAAGACAAGAGTGGCAAGGCCTGAAATGACCATCTGGGACCTGGTCCTCACTCCCAAGCTACTCGAACAGGTCACCATGCAGGACCCAAGGGTTCAGCCCCTGAGGGCCTCTCCCTCCAAGTGGCCCCGGCCACCCCCCACCTGCAGGGAGGGCCCAGTGCCCCCAGAGGGAGACCCAGGCTGGCCTCTGGCTTCAGTAACGTCCGGCGTTTCCAACGTTAACACACTATCCTCAGCTGGGAAAGGAGACAGAAAAGCCTCAGTCGGATCCGTGACCGTATTTTGGGGAGGGGGGTGAGAGCAGGTAGGGATGTTGTCCGCCCCAATCCTCTGGGACCTGGCTGAGCTAGTCCTCCTGGCCCAGCAAAGGACCCTGGCAGCTGAGCCAACAGCCCATAGTTCATGTCTCCACCAAGGTGTTGCCTTTGGCAGGTAGGTAAACACAGGAGCCTCCCTCCTCCTCTCTCTGTGGGCCCACGCTGGGAGGCTGGCCCACCTTCCACCCACAGACCTAGAAGTCCCGCTCTAGGAAACAAAATGTCAGAGCTAACCAGGAGCCATGCGAGAAGCGGAGAAGCGGCAAGGAGCAAGGTCTGGTTTCTATCAACCCCTCTCCACCCGGCAGGGCTCTGCAGAGGCCCTGGGCACTTGCCAGCACCTGACTTTCTCCCATGGGAGCAGGAGAGGGTGGGACCAGTGGTCTGGCCTCTGGAGAGTGACCAGCTAGTGGGCTGTGGGGAAATGGTTCCCTCCATCCCACTCTAACTGCCAAGGGCAAAAGTGAGCCCTGGGTGGGGTGGGGTGGGATTGAGAGTAAGAGGACACTTCCAAATGGCAGCAGGTCCTTGCTGCCTTGAAAGTGGGGGACCTAGGGTGTCAGGGCTGGTATCTGTGGCCTGGTTCAAGGGGTGAGGAGAGAAGGGGTGGGCCAGGAAGCAGCCTTGCTGGGGCCAAGTCCTGTTGGTTGGGAGCAAGGAGGTGGCTTCTGTGCCACTGGTGGACTTGGGGGAGGGTACAGGCACCGACTAGGCTGCGAGACACCCCCAGGCTCCTCACCAGCAGGTCAAGGGCAACCTGGAGGTTCCTCAGCCCTGGCCCAGGAACCAGAGGGTGCCCCACACAGCCATCCCTCCCGCTGGGTCTCAAAGGAGAAGTCCCCTTCAGAAGTGGTCTCAGCTGGGAAACTGGACTCCATGGGCCTGGGAACAGGGCCCCTTGCCAGGCTGCTGGGCCTTCCGCGTGGGGGACATACCCCCGGGCCCAGAGGCTGCTGCCCCGCGGCGCACCAGCTGTTTCCCCGACCAGGGCGACGCCAGCCCAGCTTTGTTTGCATTGAGTCAGCCGGGTCTGTGTGTCCGGAACCCGCAGGCACCGAGGGGCAGGGAGGCAAGCAGGAAGGTGGATGGGTGGGTGGAGGCGGGGAGAGGCTAAGGATGGAGGCAAGGCTGGAGGAGCGGATGGAGTCGGGGGCGGGCAGAGGGCGGACAGCGGCGACGCTGGCTCGGAAAGTAGGCACACGTCAACCTAAGGTGGCAGCAGCGGCCTCGGGGAGAGGAATATTCCCGGGAGAGAAGGCTGGGGGTGGGGGACTAGGCTAGGGGATGGAGCCCGGGTACAGGCCAAGGGGTTCGACCCCGAATCCGGCGTCAGCATCCCTCGTAGGCCCCGCGGGTTCCCCCACCTCGGGGCAAGCCAAGTTCGCGCAGCCCCCGACCCAGCCCAGCCCCCAGCCCGGTAGGTGGGTAACGAGGCCGGGGCCCCGGCGCACCTGCGTTTTGGTGGTGAGCTGGATCACCGCCTTTCGGAAATTCAGCTTGGAGTCGGCCGCCCCCATATCGTTGGAGCCCGATCCGGACCGACCCCGGCCCCGACTCCCGCCCCGGCCCCGGCTCGGGATCCAGCGCCAGCGCCGCGGCCCCCGCTGCTCTCGCCGGAGCGCAGCGCAGCGCAGCGCCCCGCCCGCCCGCCGCGCAGCCGGCCAGCCCGCCCGGCGTCGGCCCCGCCCCGCGGCCCCGCCCCGCCCCGCGGCTCCGCCTCCGACACCTGCCGCGGCCGCCCGGCCCACTCCGCGCGCCCCGGGCCCGCCGCGCGCCCCGCGTCTTTCTCAGCTGGACCCGGGGCCCCTGCGCGCTCCGCTCCGCGTCTGAGCGCTGTCCCCGCTCCACCTCTCCTCTCCCACTCCCACCAGCCTCCGTCCCCGCGCCCGTCCTCAGCACGGGTCCCCGCGCCACCCCTGGACCCACGCTCTCGCGCAGCCCTCCCTCTGAGTTCCTTCCTGGTCAATCCCGGTCGTCCAATTTTCATTCTGAGCCTCTGCTCCCTCGGTTCCCGTTTCTGTCCTGCCAAACCCACGTGTCCAGAGCGCCGGAGGCTCGCCTTCCGCCCTGTGAAGAGCTGGAGGTCCTTTTGGTTCCCACAACTCCTTTCTGGCCACCTGCCTTCCCTGAGAACCCCTTCAGCAAATATGTTGAGGGAACGGTATTTATGGGCACTGTGTCAAGGGACAGGGCACAGGGCCTTAGATCACAGGGCCTACACTTTACCAGCAATTATCTAGGGAGAGAACCAAGCAAAGAGTCAGCCATGATCCATCCAGCGTACCTTTGGTAAAGGCCAAGTAATAGTAGCAGCAGCAAAAATAATAACAATGTGACAATATTGCTAACAACAAAAGTCTACCTCTGAGGTATGTATTATCCACATTTTACACTTGGGGAAACTGAGGCTCAAAACATTTAAGTTCCTTACCCAAAGTCACACAATTAGTAAGGAATAAAGAAAAAAAAAAGAAGTCCAAGTCAACCCAAAAGAGGTTGGACTTTTCCCACAACATCCATCTTGCATGCTACATCTGGAAGCTCCTGGAAATCCTAGATGCTTCCAAAGGAGATGACGTTTGGCTTACATAGGAACTCCACCGGTGAAAAAGGGGGTGAATTGTACATGCAGACAGCAAAGGAATGGCACAGAGGTTAAGTAGGACAGATGCAGAGGTAGGAAGGAGGGGGACAGGGTGCCAACATGTCACTGAATCAGCAATCTGCACCGGACAGCTCTGTCCTGGCTCTCGAGGTGTATTTTCCCTGCCCTGGGTGAAATCCTGGGCAGGCTCCCTGGCTTTTCTGATCTTAGATAACGAATGAATGGCACCTTTATTTGGCACTTAAAAAAAAATTCCAGTCCACTCTGCAAATCACCCAACTCCAGTCCAGCTCAGAGTGGCGTTAAATGCTCTGAATCTTGGTCATCGGATCAATGCACATTGAAACCACACGATGGTGACTGTTGTATGCTTATTAGGATATGTTAAAAAAACAAATCTGACATACCAAATACTGGTTTGGATGAGGAGCATTTATATTATAACATTGAATATATAATTACTATATGACTCCGTAATACCACTTGTGATATTTACCCAGGAGAAATGAAGACAGATATTTGCACATGCACACACAACTGTGTAATGCTGGTAGTAATTTAGTTCATAGTCACCCTAAGGGTGCAGATGATGTTGACAATGTGGAATCCTGATGGTCAACTTGATGCATGTTCTAGGTATTGCTGCTGCCTTTCCCCACCAAACTTGGTGTAAAACAATGACCATTTATTATCAATTCAGTGGTCAGTAATTCAGGCAGGACCCAGCTGAGGTGGCGTGTGTCTGCTCCATACTGTCCAGGGTCTCAGCTGGGGAGGCTGGAATGGCTAGGGGAAGGGTTAACTTGGCACAGCTGGACGCTGGCATCATCTGGGGGTTTCTTCGCTCGCATATCTGGCATCTAGGGAGGACCCCCAGCCTGGGCTCAGCTGGGGCTGAACCTGGACTCATCACATGGACTTCTGCATGGCCTGGGCCTCTCACAGCAAGGCCCTGGGCTCTGAGACAGACAGAGAAGATGAAAACGAAGATGAAGAAGGAGGGGGAGGAGAAAGAGGAGGAGGAGAACTGCTTCATGGCCACTTACTAGCTAGCTGGGAATAGCAACAAATAAAGTCACTGCCACCAGACTCTATCGGTAAAAGCAAGCGTAAGTCCATTGGACCCCAGGGGAGGGGAGCAATACCCCACCACCGCATGGAGGAAGCATCCAAGAAGTTGGCGCCTTGTTTAAAACGGCCACATTGTGGGTGATTCTGCTCTCTACAGTTTGTCTCCCCAGGCCCTGGTCATTCTCTCCAGACCTTTGTCTCCAAGCCTCCTCAGCTCAGCAAATGGCACCTCCCAGTGTCACCCCATGTCCTGATGTTATCCCCCCAACATATATGTTACATTTTCTACCTCCTTCTTCCCCACGACCCCCTCACCAGGGCCCCCAGGCTCCCCATCTGCGGTAGCCTCCACCCCGCCTGCTCTATTCTCCCTGCACAACGGCCAGGAGAAGCTGTAAAATGCAGCTCCCAACCCTCCCGACCACAGACACCTCAGAGCCCCTTGTGAGAAGGATTTCCTCAGGGCTGCATGGTGACCTGGGGGGCCTGGCTCATCTGCTCCCCTCCCCGCAGACCTCCCACCCCGCACACTGATCTTTCCCTGTGTCCCCTAAGTTCGTTCTGCCCGGACCCTCTGCACAGGCTGTTTCTTCTGTCTGGGACGTCCCTCCTCCCACCATGGGCCTGGCCCCTTCTCGTCCTTGGGATCTTGTCTTTAAAGTCTTTTCTCTCCAACAGCAATTGTGACTTCAGCACCTGGTGTTGCCTGGAACTTGGCCACCATTCTGAATACTTTTGTCTTTTTATTTGGCTTATGTTTCTCTCTCCTAAGAAAATGCAAGGCTCATGAAAGCAGAGGCTGGGCGCCTAGCACTGGATCTGTGAGCAGGGATTGCTCCTGGGCCACCATGGAAGACGGAGCTATTGGGTTGTCCGCACCAGTCTTTAGGAATGACACATTCACCAACAGTTGCTCAGAGTCGTGTTTGTAGTACTTTTGGGAGCCTTTCAGGTTGGAAGCTGGATGTGGGCTGGGACAGAGGAGGATGAAGGGCCAAGGGACAGGGCTGTACCACTGGCTTTAGAGCACGGAGGGAGCCCAGGCCACTGGCAGTGCCCAGAGCTCCTCCACAGGTCTCAGGGACCCAGCCCTGGTCTTGACTGAAAGCCTCACCTGGCCGGCACTCGATTGCTGCCCAGGGCTCCCCAGAAGTGGCTACGCCGGGTAACAGGTGTTATAGTAGGAACGGCCCTGAAGACAAACACTGACTGGTGTGGTGGCCCAGGCTCTAGCCCTGGCCTGTGTTAACTCACAGAATTCCCCCGCAAGACCCCCTGGAATGGTCCCACAGGAGGGGGATGAGGCTGCAGGGGGACACTCAGCACACACTCCCTCAAGGACAGGCCTGGGGATGTCACTGCAGGGACCTGAGGGAATGGGAGCGCTTCCCCGCCCCAGGTCTGGCCCGACCCAGATGGTTCATGGCAGGAGGGAGGGACATCAGATGACCCCACTCGCTCAAATGTGTTCAGTGCCGCACGCTGCCCGCGCGGACCTCAGACTGGAGGCCAGACATTTAGGGCCAGAGCGCTCAGGGCAGCGGGTGCCCAGCGCTGTAAAGCCTGGGGACAGGGAGGGTGCAGCTCCGCCTCCAGGGGTGGGGACACTGGAGGAAGGCCTCCTGCTATCGCCTGATCCCTGGACCTCAACCCCGGATGCTGGGGTGTGTCTGTGGAGGGGAACCCCGAGGGCCCACAGGTGCCCCTGGGGACCCGGACCCTCCCCCAGCAAGACTCGCTGGGAGTGACGAAGACCCTCTCACGTCAGCACTGCCTGCGCCGTCATTTCCGGTGGGCCGGGCTGGGCTTGGGAGTGGGCAGTGGCGACTGTGCCCGCGGGGTGTCCCAGCTTAGAGGCATTAGCGTCCTCGCATCCGGCTGCGGGCTCCCCCGGGGCGCATCTGTGCTCTGGCCCCTCCTCCAGGGTCTGGGCTGCTGTTCCAGTGACAGCGCCTGGGCTGGGGACTGGGGAGCGCTCCTGGTCCCCGAGTGTGAAACCGACCCCAGGGGAGTCACACGGCCCAAGGCTTGGGAGACGCTGAGTCCACCAGCACCCTGACCAGGAGCACCACGAAATGGGCCTGCCTGGCTTGCAGGTGAGGCGCCAGGTTCTGGGGCCCACGGTCAGGTCGTGGGCAGGTCCCAAGCCACCCGCGCTCAACACACTCTGTTTAGGGGAAGAGGCCTGAAGTGGACTCCGCGCTTTTTAGGTGGTAGCTCAGGAAGGCGAAGGAATCTCCTCCAAAGGCAGGCCTGATCTTCCTCCTCACTCAATAGTTTGGGAAGCATTAGGTCTGCCCTGAAGATGCAATGGGAGATGCAACTGAGCAAGAAACCTGCGGTTCCGAAGAGCCAAACTGTGCAAAGGGCCCAGCACAGGCCTGGTACCCACGCAGCAGGCCCCTACCTGTCCCCTGCCTGTGCACAGCTCCGAGTCACCTGGGCCTCCACTCTCTGCCCCTGCAGGAACTGGCGGCCCAGAACAGCCTTAACTCCTGGGGTTGCAGGCGAATCTTTGGGTTGGGGCTGCCTGTCGTTGCCTGGGCAAGGGGGGCCTGCCTAGCACCCTCCCTGCCAGGCCTGGTCCTGGTCCTCGGCCCTTTGCTCCTGCTCTTCCTCTGGGGCTCCCTACATGCACCGGGGGGCAGCCCTAGGTCCCGTGGTCGCACTTCCACAGAGCTGTGGGAGGAAGACATGAGCAGTGCAGAGGGGAACTTGGTGGGCTTGGGATCCTGACCAGTTTCCTTTGGAACTCAGGCCCCCCAGCCTGGTTGTCCGTGAGAGTACTTTTGTCCCCATCTCAATAACTGACATCACCACCACCCCATTACGGGAGCCAGAAGTTGTTGCGTCAATTCTTGAGTCAATTCATCGGAACATCTTGGTTCTACACACAAAATATTTTTCATCTTTCTCCATCTCCACTGCCACCAGCCTTAGGAACCACCTCCCTTCTAGACTATTGAAGGAACCTCCATAGGTGTCTTCTTGCATTTCTTCTGAAGGAAACCATTTTACTGAAGTATGACATATTCGGGAAAGTGTACCCATTATAAGTATACATGTCAGCAACTTTCACCTGTGTAACCAGCACCAGGATCAAGAAATGAAATACTCCAAGAAGCTAGTATAAAGGAACCATGGACATGGACAACTGGTGGGATTGACTTTGGGGGGAAAGGGTGGGTGGGGAGGGGGACACAGGGGAGCAAAAAAGGGATGGATGTAATACAACAACAATTAAAAAAAAAAAAAAAAAAGAAATGAAATACTCCCAGCAACCCCCTGCATTCCCCACGTGACTCCCCAAGGCCAGACCCTCTCCCAATTAGATTCATTTTTGCCGGTTTTAAATGGAATCATGATCCCCCAAGATGTCCACATCCTAATTGCAAACTTTGTGACTGTGTTACATTATATGGCAAAAGTGACTTTACAGAATGTGATTAGGGGGAAGACCTTGAGCTGGGGAGATTATGCTGGGCTATTATCCAGGTGGGCCCCATGTAATCCCAAACGTCTTTAGAAGTGGGAGAGAGGAGGTAGAAGAGGTCACAGTGACACAGTGTAAGAAGGGCTCGACCTGCGGTTGATGCTTTGAAGATGGAGGAAGGGGTCCAGGAGCTGAAGGATTGGGGACCCTCTAGACAGTGAAGGAGGCAAGGAAATAGAGTCTCTGTTAGAGCCCGCAGGGGGCACTCAGCCTGGCAGACCCCTAGACTCTAGCCGTCGAGACCATGTCAGGCTCCTCACATACAGAACTGTAATGTACATTTGCGTTGTTTCAAGCTAGAGCATTTGCAGTAATTTGTTGCAAAAACAACAGTAAATACAAGTACTTACTCTTCGCATCTGGTGTCATTCACTCAACATTTTATTTGTACTCCTAATACTCCATTGCATAAATATACCACATTTTGTTCACTACCGATTGATAGACATTTGTGTTGTTTCCAGTTTGCCTTGTTATTATGAACAGTGCTGCTGTAAACATCGTTGCACCTGTCTTTTGGCTAATGTGCGCAAATTTCTGCTGCCCGTACACAGAAGAATTGCTAGGTCATCAAGTATTCATGTACAGTGGGTGCTCTGATGCTTCCCCGGGCCTTTCCTTTAGGACCGGAAGCCTAAAGGAAAGTGGCTAGACACTGTCAGCCCTCTCCAAGAAGAGAGACCGAAAAGAGCTCCTTTGTCCAATGTCACACCCACTCCCAGGGGCAGCCTGCATGCACTCAATGACTGGTTGATATGTGTGTGTACTGGGGGCAGGAGAGACAAGGACTCTGATCACTGAAGGGTCTTCCTGGGCTCAGAGCTTTCCAGAAACCAGGGGAAGCTTTGTTGAGGTCACCTCTTAACCCAGTTCTTCCCTTTCGACCCTGCTTCCTTCTCTTTCCCTATAGGGTTGATTCTTCTAAAGAAGTTAAACACCTTGCCACATGTTTATTGGTTCCCTTTGGTCACTTGTGAAATTCCTAATCAAGTCTTTTATGCGTGTTGGCACAGGACTGTCTTTCTTTTCCTTGTGATGTGTAGGTGTTCTTTCTATATTCTGGATGCAAGTCCTTTTTGGATATATTTGCCACACTTTCCAGTGGAATATACTCATGGTGCTTCAACAGTAACAGCACATAGTGGGTCCTAATAGAACTGAGTGACAGGAATGCTTAATGCTTGAGTCTGAAAACTCCTTTGAGGAAAGAATGCTTGGATAGGGAAAACTGCATTTGATTTTTTTTTTTTTTAACTTTTATTTTTATTTTATTTTTTTAAAGATTTTATTTATTATTTCCAGAGAGAGAGGAAGGGAGAGAGGCAGAGAGGGAGAGAATCAATGTATGGTTGCGTTTCACCTGCCTCCAGCCACAGACCTGACTGGAGACCTGGTTTGCAACCTGGTTATGTGCCCTGGCTGGGGAATCGAACCTGCGACCTTTGGGTTCGCAGGCCGGCGCCTTAACCACTGTGCTACCAGCCAGGGCTTTGCATTTGATTTTAATGGGTACATGGACCCCACTCCTGACCTGGGGTTTCTGGCCACGGGCATCTAAACACTCAACTTCTTAAAGGTAATTATGTAATTATGAATGAACAGTCATTCATTCAAAGAGTGTCCATCCATAAAGGTATCAATAGGCCAGCCTGTTCTAGCCACTGCGGAGCCAGACCTGAGCTGCCAACCAAAGGTTAGCTCCTCGCTTTCAGGGGACCCAGTGGGAGAGAAACACAACCCCAGGAAAGCGAAACAGTGATTTCACAGAGCGAGCGCTAAAGTGAAGGAGGTCACTACGCAGGGAAGAGGCGGGTTGATCCCGCCGCAGCCTGACCGGGGCCTCACGAAGACCCCGCCCCGGCCCCGCCTCCAGCTTTGCATACGTCTTCTGATTGGCCGGCGGTGTCCGGCCCCACCCCGTGGAGCGAGCTGCCGGGGAAGCGCCCGGCGGTTGGGGAAGCGCTGGGCGAACCCAGCTGGGATGCGGTCGCCGCTCGGGGTGCCGCGGGGCGGGCGGGGGGCCGCGCGGGCGGAAGCGGGGCAGGGGGCGTCTGCCGTTGCCCCCGCGTACTCTTAGCGCCACAGATCTGCCGGCGGGCCCGGACCCTTCCTGTCGCCGAACGGCCCGTTGTCCCCTCCCCTCCACTCTTTGTGCCGCCGCCGCTCGGGGTCCCAGGCTCCGCAGGACCCCGGCGGGGCCAGACCGCCGCGGAGTGAGCCCCGTGCGGGCGCCGGGTTAGCGGCCGATGGCGAGGGGGCGCAGCCCGAGCTGGGGCGCTGCAGCGGGAGTGCGCGACTCCGGAGGCCCGGCCCGCCTCCGCCGCATTGTCCCGGGCCCCGCACCCCGGGCCTGAGCCGCGCCGCCGCAGCGCCCGCCGCCCGCGGGGCCATGCGCAGGGCCGCGGGGATGGAAGACTTCCCCGCAGAGGAAGAGGAGCCCTGGTACGACCAGCAGGACCTGGAGCAGGGTGAGCACAAGGAGGGGACAAGAGAGCTAGGTGCGCCCCGCGACCCCTGTCCTCTACTCCATTGTTGGGCGGTGTCACCGCGGGGAGGGCTGGGCTGGACCCCGCGACCCGGACTCCGAGGGTGATGCGTACGGAGAGTAAGGAGGAGGAGAGAAGGGGAGGGGGAGACCCGGCGCGGGCCCGCGGAGACCTGCGAGAGTCGGGGGGACGCTGTTCCTCTTTCCCGAAGGACAGGGGCACACTTCATCCGGCTCGCCCACTCCCAACTTAGACACAGGGGCTGCCCAGGGGCCCCTGATATTGTCGGGGGACCCGAGTCCTACTGGAAGTCTTTGAAGGCCGGGGAGGTGGCTCCTCGTGTGTTTTACGGGAAGGGGTGGGGTGTGGGGGGGGGGCGGGAGGAGACATCCCAAATCTAGCGGCACCCTTCCCTGCCAGAATTCCTGAGCTCTGAGACTCCCAGAAAGTTTCCCCAACTCCCTTCCCCTCTGCCCAGGGAGGGAATGGAGGTGCGAGGACCCTGCCCAGGAAGAAGCAAGGTTTGGAGTCATCAATCTACCTTCCTGAGGGAAGGGTCGCCTCCCCTCCCAGCCCCCTCGCAAACCCATGTTTTGAAGGGGGTCAGGCTTGGGAATTCTGAGTAGGGGCCCAGATTGGAGCCTGGGTAAAGAGGAAGCCACCTCTCCCCTCCTCCTGAGGTCCGAGAGGGAGAGTAGCAGTGGGTTAGAAGCTGGTGATGAGGTGGCCAAAGTGACATCACTCCAAGTAGAGGGCGGACTGCTGGGACAGGAAAGAGGAGGAGGCCTACGAGGGTCAGGGCCCAGGCCTGATGGAGGGGAGTGAAATCCACCCTCTCCTCCCAGGAGCGCCTCACTGTTGCCCGATCTGGGCCGGGCTGGAGGGGCATCAGGAGAAGTGACCACAGTCCCCCAGCAAGTGGGCAGGTGTGGATACAAGGCTGGTTCAGTGCACATGGACACTCCTATTTTGGGGCTCCATGCACAGCCCCCCAAAGCCCAGCTCTGCCCTGGTAGATGGGTTCGGTCCTTGTGCTCAGGAATGTGGGGCCAGCAGAAGCTCAGGGGGAACTAGTGTGGGACTGGGGGTGCTGGGCCATGCCCTGCCATGCCCTCTATCCTAATCTTTCTTGCCTGGAATGAGAGGCCCAATATTGGTGGCGACAAACCTGGGCACTACCCCCATCCCCAAATTTTGCATCCCATAAACACCTATCAGGCTCCACTTAAGTGTCAGTATCCTGGGCGCCCGGACTAGTCCCAGCCCTGGTCCCCTCAGTGGACCTGGGCAGCGGAGTGGGCCCGTGATTGTCAGGATGCAGTGAGGGGGCTTCTTGGAAGAGGCAGGCCCAGAAGGAAGGACTGGAGTCCGAGTCCCTGGGAAACGGCCTCCCAGGAGACAGATGCTGATATTGTTGCTGTCTCATTTTATTCTACACCCTTGAGGAAGCCTCCAAAGTCTCTGGCACTGTGCCCCGCCCAGATGTGGCAGGAAGGAGCCAGGGATGAGTGGTGGGGGTTGTGCAGCTTGCAGAGAGGAAGAGGTGTCCAGATTCCCGGCTGGGCTGGGTGCCCACTCTGGCCAAGGGGGTGGGGGGCCCAGCTGGCTCCCAGCCCCAGCCTTGCTGACCTGCAGTGGTCAGCCTCCACCCAGGCTCCTCTCAGAGCCACCAACAGAGACAGTCTCAGAAGAAGCTGGAGCTTTCCACCCAAAACCAAATGTCCACTGCCAGGGCCTGTGCTGAGCTTGGGGAGTGATCTCTGCCCTCAGGGGCCTCCACATTCCAGCAGAGGAGGTGGAAAGGAGATCAAACGGACAGTTGTGACAGCCCCGGGGGTGCGCCTGCCACAGACCAGCTCTGAGGGTTCACAGGGAGGCCCCGCTGAGCCAGTGGTGAAAAGGTGCACCCTGGGCAGAGGAGGGCAGGCAGGCATTGTGCGTGGAGAGGCTGCTTGTGCAGGGCTGCAGCAACGTGGAAAGACCCACGTGGCTGGAAGGTGGGACTCCGCGTGCGGACTGGGATGGGAGGGGACCCCAGGCACCATTCCCAGGGGCCTCTGTGGAGGGCTGCATGGTGGCATGAGTGTTCACCAAAGGCCAGCTATCAGGTGCCCCCCTATATGCAGTTCCCAAGTCTCTGCCCAGCCACTCCCTTGGTGCCTCTGAAAGGCCCAGCGGTTTGCCTGGCCAGCCTGACCCCAGCCACGCCAGAGTGGGCCCTGGCCTCCCTCCCCAAGCGTGGTCATTGAGGTCCTGTTTGACTTTGATGCTGTTCTGTCCAACAGCAAGGTCCTCGATTCTCTCACTGTGTCCCCTCTGCCCACTGCCACAGCACCTGTAAAAATAGAAAATGCCATTAATTATTAAGTGCTGCATCCCCATCCTGGACCGGGCTTGGCAGGGCCGATGGGCACCACTCAGAGGTGGCTGCTGAGTCACAGATTTGAAGTCCTGGGCACCTGACCTTGAGTCTCAACCTCAGAAGGAAGCTCTGACATGGCAAGGGGAGTAGATGACCAGACCCAGCCCCCGGTTCTGGGGGCCCAGAGCTCCTGACATCGTGACCTGTAGTCTACGAGCCGCCACCCGCCACCCTGTCCACTGGTAGATGGTCCCCTCCCTGCCCCCACCCGCTTTATCTTCGTCTCTTCTTCCTGCCCTTTTCCTACTTCCCTGCTTCTCGGTCTGTGGCGCCCCACGCAGATCCCAACCTGTGAGGCGCAATGGGATTCCAGGCTTTCACCTGGGGTGGGTGTGAGCTAGAGTTTTGTTTAATGGCTGAGGCAGGTGTTTGGGACAGTGGCTGTGTTTGTCCAGGCTAACTCAGTGTTGCAGCCTTGTCGCCCTGGGACAGCAGCTTTGCCCTCCTCCTCCAGCAGGGAGCGTCTCTGGGGACATCTGGGCACTAGGCCTCCCGAGTGGCTAAGGTCGGGCCTGGAGGCCACCCGCCAGCTATTTCAAAACCTCACCTCCTGTGTGGAAGCAGGCTGCAGGTTTGCTTCCCAGGGAAGAAAGGTGTTAGAGAGGAGTACATGCTGTGGGCCAACTGCTCCTGGAGACTGGGGGAGACCTGGATTCCTTCTGTGTAGCTGGAACTCAGCTCCTGACCTCCCTGCCTGGCTGTCACCCACAGAATGAGGTTGGGCCAAAGAGTTCTGAAGTGTCATCCAGTTCTAATAGCCAGCCAGCCCCCTGCCCCCTGCACCTCTCCGGGAGCTACTGGTCACCCCCCAAGCCCAGCTGCTGTGCCTGGAAGGAGAACCTCCCTTACCTATCATCTAGGGCACTTTTTGCCTATGTCCTTTCACATTCTAATCGTTCTTCCAAAACAGACTTATACCCCTGCTCTGTGTCAGGTACTGTTCTAGGTCCTGGGAATATCATGAAGGAAATAGGAAAAATCACTGCCCTGTGAGCTTACAAGCAGTCAGGGGAGATGAAAAGATAAATAAGCACATTGTTTGGTAGGTTAGATGGTGATTTCTGCCCAGGAGAAAAACTAAGAGGGGAGGGAATTGGGGTGGTGGTGGAGTGCACTGTCAAATCAACGGCTGGGGAAAGCCTCCTGGAGAAAGGGATGCTGGGCACCCACTGGAAGGCAGAGGAGGGGTGAGTCTTGCACATGCCCAGGGAGGGCGCACTCCTGCAGAATCCACAGCCAGGGTCAAGGGCAGCCCCCAGGTCCTGGTCATCTCGGGGTCCCCGAGGCCCAGCTCAGAGTGAATGCTCAGAACATGGATGGGGGTCCTCTGGCTTCCTTCCCATTGTCCCTCCCGCTGTCCCCACCTCTCCTCCCAGACTTGCACTTGGCCGCAGAGCTGGGGAAGACGCTGCTGGAGAGGAACAAGGAGCTGGAGGAGTCTCTGCAGCACATGTATGCCACCAACGAGGAGCAGGTGCAGGAGATCGAGGTGAGGCCCCGGGCCCTGCACATGCTTCCCGCCCAGGTTGCCTTTGTGTAGCGCAGGCAAGATGCACAGCTTGCGTGGCTCTTCCCTGTGGCCCTCCTGTGCCCTCTCTTCACCCCCATGCTGTGGCACATGAATGCCCCAAAGCAGACCTGCTCCCGGAAGGGCGCGGAAGGACCAGGCAGAGACATTTTCTCTAACCCCGTTCCGAAAGGCTACTCACCCTCCATCCTCTGCCAACCCCCAGTACCTGACCAAGCAGCTGGACACACTGCGGCACGTGAATGAGCAGCACGCCAAAGTGTACGAGCAACTGGACCTGACAGCCCGAGACCTGGAGCTGACCAACCAGAAGCTGGTGCTGGAGAGCAAGGCCGCCCAGCAGAAGATCCACGGGTGAGGGCCAGGCGGTGACCATGGGGGGACGGGCAGGGAGCTGCCTAGGACTGGCTGTGTACCTGGGTGTACCAACCAGGGGGTGTGACTCCTGCTCCCTCCCCCAGAAGCCCAGGCTGGGAAACTGGGATGGTGGTGTGTTTGTCCTTGTAAAACCAGAGGTGGGGTTTGGGGGTGTTAACATTCAGGCCATAATCAAATAAGCAGCAATGAGGCACCGGGATACGGTGAGGGGGATACAAAGACGCTGGCCCACTCTGGGAGCGCACAGCCGGCGGGGTGGGGGAAGCAGGCCCGTAGATGTGTAATTGCAACGCAGGGTGATAGGTGGTGGAAGGTGTACCAGGAACTGAGGTGGTGCAGAGGAGACATTGTCAGCCGGCCTGGGAGATGTGAGAGAGGGTCGGGGCTTGGAGTTCCCCCTCTGACCTCAGACCTCAGCACCAGGCAGCAAGGCTCAAGGCTGCCCACCTGTCCCCAACCCCATATCCCTCCAGGGCTGCAGTGAGGAGGGCTGGCCCTGTCCCCTGAAAGTCACTCCTGTGCATGTCTCCCACCCCAACCCCCAGGCTGACGGAGACCATTGAGCATCTGCAGGCCCAAGTGGAGGAGCTGCAGGCGCAGGTGGAGCAGCTCCGGGACCTGGAGCAGCTAAGGCTGCGCAGGGAGAAGCGGGAACGCAGACGCACCATCCACACCTTCCCCTGCCTCAAGGAGCTGTGCAGCAGCCCGAGGTAGGTGAGGGTGCCGCCTGTGGGGAGAGCACCTGGGCCCAGGACTGGCAGCAGTGGGGGCCAGGAGAGGGTGTGGGCCCGAGTGGTGAGCTGCCCAGGCTGCTGGCGAGCTTGGACCTGCTGCTAAAGCAGCCGCCAGCACGCGCCGAGCCCCGGCCACGCACCCCAAGTGGCTGAGCAACCACGCAACACCATGAGCTGCCTGTCATCCTCCTCGCAGCTCAGGTGAGGAAATTGAACCTCGAAGGTTATGCGTGTTTCCAAGGTCACCTGATTAATAAGCCAGAGTTAACCCAGGAGGGTTAATTAACCACCACACCGTTCGGTTCCCATTCGCCCTTCTTAATGCCAGAATACATATGGTCTATTTAGTGGGGATTTTTTCTTCCATGTTGAATGTTTTTAAATGTATTAGGATGATGGTTAATGAGACCATATAGATGTTGCGTGTACATTTCCGTGATCCATGATCTGTATACTGCATGTGTGCCCACCGCTCAAAGTCACATCATCTTCTGTCCCTGTACATTAGGCCCCTTTGCCTATACTACCCCCACCCCCTTCCTTCCGGGCCTCATCACACTGTTGTCACTCCCTATGAGTTTCAGTGTTATGTCCCTCACACGGGTGACATCATGTAGTTCTTAGCTTTTTCTGACTGACTTATTTCCTTAGCATAATGTTCTCAGGGTCCATCCATGTTGTCACAAACGGCAGCATTTCACCTTTTATGGCTGAGTAGCATTCCATGGTACGTCTGTACCATTTCTTTTTCTTTTTTTTCTAAAGTTTTTTTTTTTCCTTTAATTTTTAGAGAGAGGGGAAGGGAGGGAGAAAGAGATGGAGAGAAACATCAATGTATGATTCCCTTTCACCTGCTTCCACCTGGGGACCTGGTGGAAGACCTGGCTTGCAATCTGGTTATGTGCCCTGGCTGGGAATGGAACCAGCGACCTTTGAGTTCTCAGGCTGGCACCTTATCCAATGCGCTACCAGCCAGGGCTGTACCACTTTTTGATGCAATCCTGGCAGGAGACAGTGCCGCACACAGAGTAACTGAGGGGTGATTAATAAGGAGGCGTGGCAGGTATAGGAAAACAGGGGGATACTAGCGCCCCAGGTTCGTGATAGTGAGGAGTGTTGCCATCCCTAGGCCCCAGAGGGCAGGGGCAAGGGAGCCACTGGAACCTAGAAGGCAAGGGAGGGAGGATGCTGCGCTGACAGGGAAGGAACCTGAGGAAGACATTCCCGGGGCCTCCACCGCTCCCACTCCCAGGTCTGCCCTCAGGCCCCACGGACTGAGCTCAGCAGAGCCAAGTACCCTGGCTGAAGCAGTCCGCTGCGGCCAGCCTCCCAGGCGCAGGGCGCAGGGCGCAGGGCCTAGAATGCACCTTCGAGGGACAAGAAATATGCAGCCCGGTAGAGTGGAAAGATGTGCCTGGGGCCTTGCCTGTGACCAAAGCCCTCTGCCCACCTGCCCCTCCCCGTCTCCCAGGAGCGAGGACGCCCTGCGCCTGCACAGCTCCTCGCTGGAGCTGGGCCCCCGGCCCCTGGAGCAGGAGAACGCACGCCTGCAGACAGTGGTGGGCGCCCTGCGCTCCCAGGTGAGCCAGGAGCGGCAGCGCAAGGAGCGCGCGGAGCGCGAGTTCGCGGCGGTGCTGCAGGAGTACGCGGCGCTGGAGCAGCAGCTGTGCGAGCTGGAGCGCTGCCGCCGCCGCGTGCAGGAGCTGGAGGCCGAGCTGCTGGAGCTGCAGCAGATGAAGCAGGCCAGGAGCTTCCTCCTGGGCCCGGAGGACCCCCTGGCCGAGGCCCTGCTGGCGCCCCTCACCCAGGCCCCCGAGGCCGATGACCCCCAGCCCGGCAGCGGGGACGAGTTCGGTGCGCAGGACGGCGTCTGCTCCCCCGCCGCCTCCCCAGGCCACTCGGTGCGCAAGAGCTGCAGCGACACGGCGCTCAACGCCCTGGCGGCCCGGGACCCGGCCGGCCGGCACGCGGGCAGCCTCGCGCTGCACGCCCACAGCGTGCGCCGGCGCGGCATGTCCATCCTGCGGGAGGTGGACGAGCAGTACCACGCGCTGCTGGACAAGTACGAGGAGCTGCTGAGCAAGTGCCGCCAGCACCGCGCCGGCGTGCGGCACGCGGGCGTGCAGACCTCGCGGCCCGTCTCGCGGGACAGCTCGTGGAGGGACCTGCGGGGCACCGAGGAGGCGCAGGGGGAGGCCAAGGCCTGCGAGAAGCGCCTGAGCCAGCACGTGGAGGCCGTGGACAAGCGGCTGGAGCAGAGCCAGCCCGAGTACAAGGCGCTCTTCAAGGAGATCTTCTCCAGGATCCAGAAGACGAAGGCCGACATCAACGCCACCAAGGTCAAGACTCACAGCGGCAAGTGACCTTCAAGGTCCGCCCAGGTCAGGCTTGGGGTCCTCATGCCTGGGCCATGTGCCCCTGGCGAACGAGGGAGCCTTCCAGCTCGGATGTCCCCGTGGGGGCCGCGCGCTGCCCCGGGGAGCGTGGGCGGGGCACAGCTTCCTTTCTGCTGATGTGAGAAGAGGTCACGCGGCAGCAGCCCCTTGGCCACTGGGACCCTCCTGGGTCCTGAGTCAGCCCAGGCGCTGCAAAGAGTTACAAAGCCAAACGTCCCCACTTCCCTGTCCTGGCTTCCTGACCCCAGCTTGGCATCTGGGTGCCGTTCTGGAACAGTAGGCCTTTTTTTTCTTTTATAAAGTTTGCAAGGTTTTTTTTTGTTTTGTTTTGTTATTATTTTTTAATATTTTATTTTGATTATCTTTAGAGAGAGGGGAAAGGAGAGACACATCAATGTATGGTTGCTTTTCACCTGCCTCCAGCTTCGGACCTGGCTGGAGACCTGGCTTGCAGCCTGGGTATGTGCCCTGGCTGGGAGTCGAACCAGCGACCTTTGGGTTCGTAGGCTGGTGCCTATCCACTGAGCCACACCAGCCAGGGCTCTGTTTTGTTATTGTTTTATTTTGTTTTTTGGAGAGGTTTGCAAAGCAAGGTCCCCCTGACCCCTTGCCACCACAACTGGAAACACTTGAAGGGAGACCCCAGAGCCAGCTGTGGCAGGTTCCTGGGGTCTCCTGGACCACCCACTGCTTCTCCCTAGCTGAGACACACTGTCATTCCCTTTGCACCAGCTGTCCCACCCCCAGGATGGCCTCAAGTGTTCCCCACCCCAGCCTCCCTGGAGCCCCTCAGCCCACTGCAGACCTGTAGCCAATCCGAGGAGCAGAACAGAGCCCCTCAGCAGCCATGCACCAGCGGTGCACCCTCTCCTGCAGCTGGCCTGGGATTCAGCCCCAGACATGCCCTTTGGGCACTAAGCCTTGCAGGGGTCTGGTTGGGGGGCCCCCATCTCTGCACGCCACCTGCAACTCATCCAGTCTGGCCTCTGCCCGCCCCCACCTCAGGGACCATAACGCGTCTCACTGACTCCCATGCTCCCCACTTGCTGATCTCACTGCAGGTCATGGCGCCCCCAGAATGTGCCACAAGGCAGTGGTCCCAGCTTCCACCCCTGCCCCCTTCACTGGGGATGGCCCAAGACTCTCACTCCACACTGAACAATATTAAAATAGGACCGGGAGAGAGACACATCTGCTTCCTCCCATGAAATGCCTGCACTTAACCTCCCGCCTTTGGGGTGGGGGGGGGGGGACTGTTGAGGGCCCAGCTGTGGTTTACCCTATTGGTCAGGCTTGAGAAAGTCCAGCTTCAGCTAAGAGATGCCAAGGTCCCCAGATAGCCCTGAGCAATTCTTCAAGGCATGCAATTTCTGCCGCCCACCCATCCTGAGACTCATGGAAGCCGCACAGCCGGCGAAGGTGGTGGCCCTGCAGGCACCTCCATGCCTTACTTCTTTCTAAGGGGAGAAGGGGGCTCTCCACGAGCAACTAGCACGCCTGACCTCCCCAGAGGTCCAACCTGCTCTCTGGGCGGCACTGTGATCAGGGACACAGCTTGTTCCATCTCGGAACCCTTTGTCCTTAGGAGCCAGCAGCTCCCAGCCCTCCATGTGTCTCTGTCATCCGGGGTGGAGGGGGTGGGGTGCATCAGGGTGGGGGAAGGGCGCCTGCCTGTTCATTTCTCACTTCTGTAGCAGCCAACCAGCCTCACCTTTGAAGTATACGTGAGAGAAATATATTTACAAATGCTTTATTCTCTTCTTTAATAAAAAAACGATGCACCAGTATTCTAAAAGCAGGAATGGCCACAGAGCCATGGTCCTGTCTCTGTTGTGTTTCACACCAGCCTCCCACCCTACATCTTGGTGGAGAGAGGACCTCCTGACCCTCCCAACCCACTGCACACCCCCACCCCACCCCCGCTAGACTGGCAGCCATGGAGCCCTGCGGGTCTCAGGAGCTGTTTACACAGTGCCCACCCTGAGGGCCAGGCTGCCTTGCAGGGCACCCTGTGCTCAGTGAACCCTCCTGGCTGGACAGATTTCTCAGTTCCCTCCTCCCAACCCACCCATCCAACAGCTTCCACGTCAGAATCCAAAGAAAATGCCCCTGAATCTTTGGGGTTCAGTTGCTTGCTGCTTCTCCACCCTTCCGCTCCCACAGAACATGGCCAGCTCTGTGAACACCATCCCCACCAGGAAAAGCTTCCCAAGTCTTCTTCCCCAGGAGGTGGGCTCAGGGACCTTCCCCCAACACCCCTGCTCCATCCCTGAAGGAGCCACCTCCCTCTGCCCCTGCAGGTGAGGACAGTGTGGCGTGGGGAGCCCAGAACGGGGCCCCAAGTTGGCAGCTTTTTCAGTCAACTGACCAGCACACGCCCGGCTGTGGGTTTCTCTGTGCTGTGGCCTGTCTGCGGTGGGATGCGGAGCAGTCGCCCCTGAGAAGCACTGCGATTTGTCCCCCATCACCCTTCTCTGTCTTGCCTGTTGAATTCCCCTCTGGGTGTACCCCCTTCTCCTTCCTGCCACCATGTTGTCCTTGAGTGCCTCCCTAGGGCCCCTCCCCTGCTCCTCTCCCAGACTGACAACCTTGCCCCCAACCAAACCCTGGGGAAGTAAGAGGAATAGCCCCCCTCCCACTATCCGGGAAACAGACCCACCTGTGTCCCCCCAGTCCCCTCAGACTCAGGTGAAAGCCTGGCTGCGTTCTCAGGGAACTAGGCAGAGAGGGAAGCAGACCCTGAAGGAGGGGACAGCTTGCCCACCCAGGCCAGAGAGCATGCTCTGTGCAGGCAGCCGGCCTCTGCAGGGAGGGCCAAAGAAAGCCTGGAGTAGAGCTAGTCAGGCTGGTTTTTGCTGCAGGGAAAATAAAAAAAAGATAAAAACCATCAGGTCTCTGAAATTCAAAGGAAGTTCCTTCAGAAAACCTGTACGCACTAAGCACCCTCAGTAATGGAGAACTCTTGCCGCCTGCTGACAGGCAGCTATGATGTTTTACTGATGGCGATCCTGAGGCTTCAAGGTCAAGGTGGTCGTTCAAGAGCACAGAAATATTTGAATCCAGACCTGACCCAGTCCCACCATGCAACACTGCCTACTCCCTTTCCATGCAGTGTTGGGTTTTGGGAGCCCCTGGCCCCGGGCACTCCAGAGAAGAAAGGAAACCCCATGGGCCCCCTACATGACGGCGATACCCCAACTCACAGGCCACAAAGAAGGGCTGGAGCCTGCAAGCTCCTCCGTTGCTGGGAAAGGCCGAATCTTTCTCTCGTCATCCCGCCTCTCTTCTCACCTCTGTGAACGTCCCCTCTCTGGAGCACCCGCTCAGACTACGGAGGACCAAGGAGGGGAAGAAGGCTTTAGCGGCCAGTGCCCACCCTGTCACAGGAATGCGTGGCACCTCTCAGGCCTGTTTCTCCCAGAAGGGCCTCCATTCTGAGTGGTTCACCTCAGCAGCAGGTGAGAGGAGGCTGGCAGCTGCTCTCCTCACCCCCCAGCCCCCCCAGCTGTCTCGTTCTCTCTCCTGTCCCGCTCCTGTCCCAGAATCCAGGGCGCCAGATGGCCGGAGCAGGCTGTGTTTATTCAGGGCCATGGACACCTGCAGCTTCCCTTGCCTGTCATTCTGGGTCAGGCGCAGGGCTGGAGCCCAGCTCCAGCAGGACTGACGGGGGCTGACTTCGTTATTCATAATCCCAGAGCACAGACCCGGATGAGTGCTGGCTTTACTCCCCTGAGAAGCTTATTCCAGTCACCATGGAGATGCCTCTGTTCCCTCTGAGGTCCTGGGGCTAAGTCAGGCAGGGAGGAACCCAGGAGACTCCCCTTCAAACCTCCAGCCATTCTCTTCCTAGCATGCGCTTACAAAGCTCGTGCCTGGAGGTCGGGGAGTAGTGTATTCCCTCCCACAGGCTCCCTGGATCAATGAGGTTAACACTGCAAAGCCCTGATTTGTTGACAGCCTCCCCTTTCAAACAACCAACATCCCCAGGGACATACTTTTCTAGGCAATTACGCTTTTCCTAAAAATAGAACTCTTCATTAAGAAGCACCCACTAATATCACTAATAACCAGCAGCGCTCATGGAGCTGTTTTCCTTTACCACACTGCCTTTCAGCCAAGGGACTCGGCCAACAACAGTGGGCTATTTCCAAGCACAGCTTGGAGTGACAACTCTGTTTTGGAGTTCAAGTCTTAGCAGCTCTGCTTGGAGTGCCTGGCTGTCTTAATCGCTACCTACCTCCTCGGCCTCCCTTTACCTCCTTTGGGCTAGGAGAAGCCGCCATAGTGCTCCACGAACCCACTGGTTCCCCCACAAGGGGCGTGGGTGTGGCCCCCTGATTTACTGATTTCAGAGAGAGAGAGACATCGACTTGTGGTTTCACCTACTGATGCATACCCTGGTTGACGCGTGCATGTTTTCAGACCGGCGGGTGGAACCCGCACCCTTGGCGGACGGTCCGTTAGCAGGAGGCTACGCCGCACTTCCTCCTCCACCTGCCGCCTCTCCTCCCAGCCGCCGAGTGTCCTGTCGACTTTTCACACGTGCTCACGGGGGTCTTGCTCACAGGCTGCCTTGTGAACGAGCCTGAAGTTACTAAACCTCAGCTCTAGTGGACCCCAACTTCCAAAAGCATTCCCCAAGAACTGGCCCCAACAGGTGTGTGCCCAGGAGGAGCCAGGTTCGGGGGGCTGGGGATCCGGCAGTGAGCCTGGGCCTTCCTGGCGCGTGTGACGTTCCGGCGGGAGACAGGAAATCCACTAGGAAAGGTACGGTTGAAGGATGTGAAAGAAAGAAGCAAGCACGGCAGGGCAAGGGGAGGAAGACGAGCTGGGCCAGGCAGGATGGCCTCAGAGATGGGGTGAGATGTGGGGGGAAACCGGTCATGGAGGAAGGGGAGAGGTGTTTTGGGGACATGGATCTGGGGGTTCTTTCACCAGGAGGCTCCGTTGCGGCGGACGGCAGCGCCCCCCAGGCCCCGCGGGGCCGCCGATTGGGACCTTCTACCGGGCGCGGTGCTAGAGGCCGCGGGAGCGCGGCCCGCCGCCTCCCCCGCGCGGCGCTAAAAGTGGCGCGGAACCCAAGTCCACAGGGAAACGCGACCGAGCGGACCGCGGCGCCGGGAGCGCACCGGAAGCGGCCCGGACTCCAACATGGCGGCCGCCCGGTGCCTGCGCTGGGGCCTGAGCCGAGCCGGAGCCTGGCGGCCGCCGCCACCCCCGCCCTGCGCCCGCCGGGAGCTGCACAAGCAGGTAGACGGCACCGAGTTCCAGAGCATCTACAGCCTGGACAAGCTCTACCCGGATTCGCGGGGCGCGGACACCGCCTGGAGGGTCCCGGTGAGCCGGGAGGGCCCGACGGAAGGGGCGTTTCCTCGCCTCCGGTGGGGGACGTCAGGGAGCCGCGGCCCTGTTGGTCCTGCGCACGGTTGGCTGGAGGGACCGCCGTGGGAGGGAGCCGGTTGCCCGAGCCACGGAGCACTGGGACCGCTGGGCCGGACTCGGCGCCCCGGGAGGCTGGAGGCGTGCGGGTGCGTGGAGAGCACGCAGCGCACACCTCCTGCGAGGCCACCAGCTTTTCCGCACCGGTTCCCCAACCCTCAGACCCGGGTTCTTGTCCCAGGGACAGGGGGGCATTCTGGCCCCGCAGGCTGGGCAGGAAACGCAGGAGGCCGCCAAGTCGTTTGCTCGCTTCTGGACTCTAGGACAGTTGCACCTGTCCTTGGCCTCTAGTTTCCCCCGCACACCCAGGGCAGCGGGTCTCGTCTGGATGCCTTTAGTCCCATTGTGTGCAGGCTCTGGCCGCGAGCAGGAGAGGTAGGACCCAGCCAATGTTGAGTTTCCACCTGCAGGACTGGAAGAGAACGATCGCTGATTTCTCCACTCAGTCAACAAGCTAGTATCGAAAGCATGCGTTGTGCACCAGGCCAGGCAAGGGGAGAGAGGAGTGAACCAAACCCACGGTCCCGTTTGCGGAGCTTGCATTTCTAAGAAGGGAGACGGCAATAAGTGAAACAAGGAGTAAGAATAGGCGCAATGGTGACTGACTTTGGAGAAAACAAAGCCTAGGAGGAAGAAGGCGGGGGCAGTGTTACAGTTTCAACAGGATGGTCTGGGACTGCCTCTGAGAAGGTGACATTTGGATAAGAACCTAGAGGACATAAGGCAGGAAGCCATGAGAATAGAGGGGAGAGGGACATCCTGTGGCAGGAACAGCAGGGGCAGCCACCTCAGAGCAGTAGCACGCCCTGCCAGTGCAAGGCCCCTGTGTGTGTGTGTGTGTGTGTGTGTGTGTGTGTGGCGGGGGGGACTGCTGGAGGGTCTGAGACAGCAGAGTGGGATGATCCCCGCGCTCAGCGAGCCTTACAGAGCATAGTAGTGTAGTGGCAGGAGCAGGAAGGCCAGTTAGGAGATTGCAGCAGGACAGGGGCGAGAGGTGAGAAGCAGAATGGAAGCCCAGGGAACCATGAAAATTGCTCAGGTTCTAGAGACATTCTGAAGGGAGAGCCTCCAGGATTTGCTCATGGATATTCTGTGACAAATGAGAAAAAGAGGAGCTGAAGTCTGGGGCCTTGAGCAACAGAAGGGTGTTGTTGCCGTTAATTGAGATTAGAAAGTTCTTTCATTCAAAAAAAAAAAAAAAAACAAGATTGTGTACTTACCATGTCCGACACTTTCAGGCATTGCAGATACAGCTTCTGTTGGGGTGGAGGGGGCGGACGGTAACAAAGGGAGACAACCTATCTATCGGTATTGAGAAGAAACGAACAGTGCCATCATGGGGCGTACTGGGGGGCTACTCTAAATGGGAGTGAGGACATTCTTGCTGAGGTCTGGTGTTGGAGGCATCTCAGAGGAGACATCGAATCGCTGTTGGGTCTGGAGTTGAAGAAAGAGGTGAAAGCGGTCTGAGTTTAAACCAGAAAGTTGGGAGTCACCAACACAGATGATATTTTTATCAGTACAGATGGATGGAGTGTTCTAGGGAAAGAGGAAGACAGAGAAGAGAAAGGGTTCTGGGGGCACGTCAGTGTTTAAAGGTTGCAAAGAGCAAACAAAAGACAGTGGGAAGGACCTAGGGAGGTAAGAGGGAAAACAAGATGGCCCGAGGAAGGTGCTTTGTGGCGGGCATGCTCTGTGGTCGTTGGTGCCGTGGAGCGGCGGAGTAAGACGAGGAGCGCCCCAACCCCTGAAATCATTCTGAAGTGCAGAGGGAGAGGGGTGGGGGGTGGGGCAGGTGAGGATGCTCTTTGGGCTTGGATGGCCTCAAAGCTTGCCCTGGGCCTATGCACAGGAGGTGCAAAGGCTGAAGGCCGCCTGGAGAAACAGCCTGGAGAGACACGGCGCGGAGAAGTCCTGGGGGGAGTAGTTTGGTTTGACACAGAACCTCAGAGCTCTGTGCTCGGTCATCACTGTTCAGGGCAGGCAGACTCCAGGGGAGCAGAGAGAACGCAGTGGCCCACCAGGCGGGCTGCTCCAGGCCAGCAGAGGTGTCCTGTACGAGTCCCGCCGACGGCCGTGTGCTCGGATGCCTCTGTCCCTCCTTCCAGGAGCCGGGCCTCTGATGGCGCCAGCACCAGCTCAGGTCGGGCAGGGAGGGCTGCAAACGTTGGGTCCGCTTTCCTGGCGGACTGTCTCTGAGATGGTACTTGTGGAGTCTGGGGATGCTTTTCTGCCTGCACTAGGGTTTTGCTGGGCCCTGGAAACGGTTGTGTCACGTTTGCGTCGTGGCGTTTCATCATTTCTTTGGTGACTCTGGACCAGGTAGGAGTCACTCAGCAGGTAACATTTATTTGACACTGTGCACATTACGTTACAGGACGACGCAAAGCAAGCCAACAGTGACATTCCTCTCGGTAAGTAACTTGGTTTTATTTTAAAAATGAACAGAGGGGAGCAGAAAGGGGATGGATGTAATACAACAACAATAAAATTAAAAAAAAAAAAAACGAGCCCTTTTCCCCACCCCTCACATTCCTCCAGATCTTTCCAGCCTAATAAAAGAAACTGTCTTTGGGTGTGCAAAGGCGAGGTCCTTGAGCATTGTTAGAATAGCAAAAAAACGAAAACTAAATGACGGTGCCGCCGCTCTGGAGTGCTGCGCAGTGCAGCTCCAGCAGGCCCGGCGGAGAGCCCTTCCTGTTCCTTTGATGTGGACTGACTTTTACAATAGATGAATTGATCGTCACTTGAAGAAGAATATGTATAGTAAGCTAGCATTTGTGTCTTACGTATACGTCTGAAATATGTATGTATTTCTATGCACGTGCATGGATCTAAAAGGATGTACAAGGAATAGAACAGGAGGACGGCCCTGGGGAGTGGTTGGTGAGGAAAAGACAAACTCCTGGGACTTTCCCCTGTAAACCAAAGTTCGCATAACTTTAGGGTGTGCACACATCAAGCATGAGGCAAGGAAACAACCAGCCCTTTCCAGATTCAGAGTCTGTGACGTCCATGGGCAGGGAAAGGAAGAGTACCCAAGGTGCCAGATCCCCATGGCCCTGGCTCCAATGACGCTGCCTTGAAGAGGCCAGGTGACAGCAGCACAAGGGAGAGGACACCCAGTGGCCAACTTGACAGCTTGCAGCTGAGCCCTGATGCATGCACTTTGCCTGGAGGGGGCAGAAAGCCTTTCTCATCAGAACAGGAGGCTCCGATCATGACAGCCCCCTGGGGACAGAGAGGCGAGTAGGGGTGGCCGAGTTTCAGCCCCTCACCTGCCTCAGTGCTCTGTGCTCTGGGAGCATCACAGGAGTTCCTGCAGAGAGGCTGTGACCCTCTGTCACCTGACCAAGCACTGGGCACAGGGAGGCCACAGTGAATTAGACACACACTGTCCTCTTGGCACTTACGGGCTATTGGGTACCACATCCACCATGTTTTGAAAGAGAACAGTAAACTAAATTTATCCCTGAGATTGACCTTTTGAAAGAATCCTTGCTTTAAAGCAAAGAGCAAAAAGCAGGGGCAGCCAGAGCTGGTGGACATACTGGACCAGAAGCAGACCACCCAGGTCATAATTTTATATCCTCTGCTGCCTGTGTGACCTTGGGAAAGTCACTTACTCCTGATTTTAGTTTTGACATCTGTAAATAACTTCTTACTCTACTGATCTGAATGTTCCGTTAATATGTACGTAATGTGTACATGTATATGTGTCATCCATAGAGTGGTGTAGGATTTTGCCAGGGGATAATCATTTCTTGGGTGGGTATTCTGTTTTGCAGATCGCTTGACCATATCTTACTGTCGGAGTAGCGGCCCAGGAGGCCAGAACGTTAACAAAGGTACAGGGCCCCTTGTCCTTTCCTTTCACTTTAAAACTCAGTCAGAAGATGGGCTTGATGATTCTGTGTTTCCATCCACGAGGAAGAAAGGGTGCTTTTGTTTTTGTTTTTAGCAGAAGCTTAAGTACTGCCAGTTTATAATAATCCCCTTTATTCTTCTGAGTGTGGCCTGACTCTCAGACTCAGCAGGGGGGTCGCTAGGCCTAGGACGGGCTTGTGAGTCCGAAAGGGAAGTTAAGTGCCAGGGTGAGTGGCTGGCGAGTGGCAGCCAGCTCCAGGGACAGGTGGAGGCCCTCCCCTCATGCTCCTTGGAACCCAGTAAACTGGAAGAGGAGCACTGGGCATTTATTCCTGAGTTTATTTTTGTCCCAAAGGGCCTCCTTCTCTTGCAGGCTCATTCCACAGCCAGCTCTGTGTCCCCAAGTTGATGCAGGATAGAAACGACCTGGTTGGGTTTCTCACCTCCTTCGTTTTAGGATGTTCACCAGCCTCCCAAGTGCTGAGCCTCCCAGCAACTTGTGCTCCCTCCTCCTTTTCTTTCCAGTGAATTCCAAGGCCGAAGTCAGGTTCCATTTGGCCACCGCCGACTGGATCGCAGAGCCCGTGCGGCACAGGATGGCTGTCTCGGTAACTGCAGGCCGGCTCCTTCCCTTAAATCCCTCAGCTGCTTTTCTTGGTCTTATTTAAAAATTTTTTAAAAGATAGTTTATTTATTTTTAGAGAGGTCAAGGGATGGAGGAAGAGAAGAAGAGAAGCATAGCTAGGTGGCCTCCTGTTGGTACCCTAGGGACACTCCCTGACCAGGGTGGAAACCTGCCGCCCTGGCCTGTGCCCCGGCTGGGATCCAACGTGCAACCTTTCACTGTGTGGGGTGGCGCCAGCCGACAGGGCCACACTGATCAGGGCATCCCTCAGTCGCTTTTAAACCTTTACTCGGTAGAACTCTGGTTTTGCCTTTGTCCCCGGCAGCATAAAAATAAGATCAACAAGTTAGGAGAGTTGATACTCACCTCTGAATGCAGCCGCTATCAGCTCCGAAACCTGGCGGATTGCCTACAGAAAATTCGAGACATGATCGCCGAAGCCAGCCAGCCGGCCAAGGAACCCTGCGAAGAAGACGCTTCGCTCTGGAGAATCAGGTACCAGAAAATGCCCTGGACTTCTTCCAGCTGTCGTGAGGAGCAGCGCGGGGCAGAAAGGGGGGCAGCGGGCAGGGTCAAGTCTGCCACCTCCCAGCAAAGAGGTGGAAAGCCAGCGTGGCCGCGGGAGCTGGCGTGCGCAGTGCTGCCCTGGGCGCCAGCTCCTCCCACCACCTTGAAACGCACTGATTGGGCATCCGGGCCTAACTGCTGTTTTTGTTTGCAGGGTAGAGAATGCGAATCGGGAAAGGCTGAGAAAAAAGAAAAGGAATTCTGCCATAAAGACCAGCAGGAGGGTGGACATGGACTGATGTCACCCCCCAGAGCTGGCAGAGACCCTCTGCCCACCTGCTGGGCATCCAGGGCCAGCCACAGGCTGAGTTGTTGTGTGCGGTCACTGAAGCTCCTCCCAACACTGGAGCCGCTGAGAACGTTCATTCCCAATGGGGCTGCGGAGGTTTTTCTAGGCAGTTACACGTGGTCAGACCTTGATTGTCCCCTTCCTGTATGAAGCGCAATAAAATTCCAACGCAGGAGGTGTCCGTTCTTCAGAGCACGGTTCCTCCCTGGGTCTCGGCTGGAATCCAGCAGTAACCGACTGGCACTGGCCACTTGTCACAGCCCTGGGGGAACAGGACTGTGGGGGAGGTCTGCCCTCAAGGCACACAGGCGGGGGGTGGCGCAGCCGGGACAGCAGTGGGCATCTGAGCAGGGCCTGAGAGGCCCAGAGTTTCACCAGGACACCGGCGTGGAGTGCAGGCCGGTGGAAGACAACAGTTTGGGGAACGGGAACGAAAGAGAAGGCTGGGGGGGCAGGAGACGGCGAGGAGCTTCGTCTGGAGGGAGGCAGCAACTCAGTGTGGAGATTCTCAAATTCAAGTTCAGCAGTTTAGGTTTCTCATTTAGAAATGTGGGCAACGGAACCACTTGCATGGAAAGGAAGGTCTTGCATTAGGTGCTCTCCTAGGCCCTGGGGTGGGGCGGGCAGGAAAAGTGGATTGGAACTGGAAAAAGGGTTTGCAGTCCTGTGGGTGGGGAAACTGCTGGCCCCCACTATGGTAGCAGGTTACTCTGGCATGTACGAGTTTCATAGAATGTTCTGTTATTTTGACCTAGTTCATTTGGCAAATACTGGATTTCGATGCTCTAAATGCAACATAATGGACGGTAGCTGTGCACACTTACATGAGCAGGGACCTCATCACGTGAGTGTAAGCGAAGGGGAAGAGTCTCCAATAAGTGACTGAGAAAAGACCGATGATGTGGAAGACACGGTCCCGGTCCTCCAGGGGCCGGGCGCCTCCTGGGACCGAGCCAGAGCGGCAGGCGACCGTGCAGCAGCCCCTGCGTGAGTCCCGGGGACGGGCAAAGCAGAGTCCGCTCTCCAGAAAGCTGATCTGTCAGTTGAAGAGGAAAATCCTGTATGGATTCCTGAAACATGGGAAATACATAAGGAAAGTCTAAAGAGATTGTGGGAGTTCCAGCTGGAAGTTGCAGTTGAGGTGGAAGAGTCGTCACCCAGAGGCCCCAGTGTGGCCAAGGGTGGGCCTGTAGCTGGGACAGTGAAACCGAGTCCTGAAAATGGGCCTTGAAGCCAGACCAGTGTCAGCTCCCGCCTTCCGCCCCCGCCAGCGGCGGGGCCTTGGGCATGACTTGGCCTCTGAACCTCTGTTTCCCCTCGTGTAAACCAGGGATGATGCTATCAGTCCTACCTCCTTGGGCTGTTGTGACACTGAAATGAAGAACTAAGTGGTCAGTGGCACCGAGTGTGTGCTCGGGCAGTGGTGGTGAATAGCCCCATTTGGCTGTGACCCAGGGCCGAGGAGCTGCGGAAGACACATCTGCCACACTGAGTGAGAGCCAGGTCTAGATAGTCCTTGGAGGTGACAGCTACGACATTTAGACTCTGTCCCAACAGAGGCTGTTGGGACGATCAATCTGGCTGTGTAAGTGCAGGAGGAAAGTGCAGGGAAGTGAGCACAGGTTGGCAGGCTGACCTGCGTGAGCAGTCAGGGACTGGTCTTGGAACTCAGGCGGTGACAACAGGCAAGGAGAGAAAACAGATGTGGAAGGGTTATGGGGACAGGACATTGGCCCACATGGACTGGCAATGCTGTGCATTGAAAGAGCAAAGTCACATGGGGAGCAGGCTGG
This sequence comes from Noctilio leporinus, assembly GCA_004026585.1. Lineage (NCBI taxonomy): Eukaryota > Metazoa > Chordata > Mammalia > Chiroptera > Noctilionidae > Noctilio > Noctilio leporinus. The sequence continues at coordinate 74,741 of PVIW01000044.1, read as the reverse complement.
CGGGGTCGGGGTGGGGCCGTGCGAAGCTGGTGCTGCAGGGCCTGAGCCTAGGCAGTGATGCCCAGGGGCCGCGGGTGGAGCCCTGGAGCTGGGGAATGGGGACTCCGCTGGGAGAGGAGTATGGTGGGGACAAGAGGCATCTGGGAATGGCAGGAGCAGGTAAGGAAGAGGCAAGAGAACCCAGGGAGACTGGCTCAGATGGTGTCAGCAGGACCCTAGATCCTGGTGGGTGGACCCTGAGCAGAATGCTGGACCCCCGAGGCTCTCAGAAGACATTGGTGGCAGGTGAAAGGACCTGGAAAAGCACTGAAGGCAGGAGGGCACAGAGAAAAGCTCAGGCTGGGACCCATTCTTCTAAAAGGCTGAGGGCAAAATAAAGAACATGGATGAACCTCAGGGACACAATGTTGAGCTTAAGAAGCCAAGCTACCAAGGAGTAAGATTCCATTTATTTTCTTTAAATATTTTATTTATTTGTATTTAGAGAGAGGGAAAAGGAGGGACAAAGAGAAGGAGAGAGAGATCAATGCGTTGCAGGTACCCCCAACTGGGGACCTGACCTGCAACCCAGGCATGGGCCCTGACTGGGAATCGAACCAGTGACCCTTTGGTTCACAGGCCTGTGCCCAATCCACCCAGCCACACTAGCCAGGGTTTGTTCCTTTGTTCATACTACTGTCTAGTGGTTTTAAAGGAACAAAACATTAGGCTGAAGGCTCTGTTTGGCTGATACAGTTCTTTTCCACACATGTATACACACACGTATATGTTCCTGGAAGCAGTTGTTCCTCCTGTTGTCCCTGTGGCCTAATAGTGAAGGTTTTCGGCGTCGACAATTCCGTATTCATGGCCGAGGCTAGCCTGTTCTCTCCACACACCACTTTTCCTTACAATACCTGGATTTCCGGTCAGTTTGGTACCAGCAGACGCGACGGCTGGAGGTTGCCTTCACCGGCCCGGGGGTTCGGCGCTGCCAGCCCCGCTGTGCTTCCCAGGCGCGGCTGCGGGCGGGTCGGCTCGCGTCCGGGCAGCGCCTCCACGCCTCCTCCGGCGGACTGTGAGCTCCGGGTGCCCCCCATGCCGGTCCTTGGCTGCGCGTCCCTCCGTCGGCGAACCTGTGCCCCGCTGACGACTCCTGGAGAGACCCGAAGTCAGACCACCTACTAAGGGATCAGATGTGACACCTGTGATCCGCAGGCCCCAGTGGCCTAATGGATAAGGCACTGGCCTCCTAAGCCAGGGATTGTGGGTTCGAGTCCCACCTGGGGTAAAGGTGTTTTTTGGCACTCAGGACAATTCGCTCTGCCGCGATAGGTTCTCAGCGTTGAGCCCCGGGGACCCCGAGTGTGCGGGGCGGAGATCCAAAACGCTCCGTGAAGTTAAGAAGTTAAGAACCCGGCGATACGCGCCCCGCCCCCAACTTTTCCGCAGGTCGCAGACCGCGCCTAGACCGCCGGGCTGCAAACGAGGGGCGACTAAAGAGTGCGGGCAGGGGGGCTCTGGGGTCCATACCACGCGGAACGGAGCCCCGGATGGGTCTGCGCGTTCACTGAACCAAAATTAATCGTTGAGCGCGTATTCCACCCCAGGTGGGACTCGAACCCACAATCCCTGGCTTAGGAGGCCAGTGCCTTATCCATTAGGCCACTGGGGCACGACAAAAGGTGGCCTCCACGTGGTGCATGGTAATGCTAGAAGCTCGCGCGCACACCTCCCAGTTCCCGCCGTGCCGGTGCCCGGCTGCGTGCTCCTAGCCTGGAACGTGGTTCGGGCCCCGGGCGGTGCGTACACAACCCGAGGGTGCCCGCCTCGCTCCGAGCTCCGCGCTCCGCGAAAAAGTGGAGCGCGGGGCCGGCGGCGCGGACGTCCAAGAAGATAAGCGAGGTCCTCGGAAGGAGGGTATCCCGGGGCCGAGGCCCTAGGACGGGGGACGCGGAATTGCTGTGTCCCCAACCATGGGTGGCTCGCCCAAAACAGAACCGACCACGAAGGGACTCGAACCCTCAATCTTCTGATCCGAAGTCAGACGCCTTATCCGTTAGGCCACGCGGTCCTGATGGGAAGCGGAGCTCAATGCGCCTTCCAATGCGAGCGCCGCGCCGCCTGCAGAACCCGGCGGGCCGGGCACGGTACCCGCGCGGCCAGGGCGGGGCCGCGATGCGGCTCCCGCGGTCAAAGTCTGTGCCGGCGCGTCCCTAGATCCCTGAAAGGCTGCGTGCCTGGGCTGGGGATCCGTGGGGTTTGCGTGGCCTAATGAGGAAAGCAGTGGGCTCCAGCCCTGGCAGTTGAAAGGTCCAGTTTCCTGTACCGGTGTGCCGGCCGCGTCCCAAAGTGGGCAGCGCTCCAGCGCCGCGGCTGCACCCCAGCCCTTGCCTCGCCCGCAGTCTCCGGGCCCTTTAGCGGTGTCCCACCGGGGAGGTTCCGGCGTGATGTCATGACGCAGCCCGCGCTGTCGCAGCTGAAAAGGCAAATGATGCAGTCAGGAACGAGACGCTTAGATGGTGTAGTGGTTGAAGTTTTAGCTCCTAACACTAGGAAGCAGTTTGGCTGAGGAACTGTGTTCGAATCCCGAGCGGGGCCAGGTAGTTTAACCAGTGGCTTCCTTTGTTTCTGTAGCACGTAAGGTAGCGACAAAACTGGCATTTCCAGTGAGTGTGCACGGGTGCACCGCAACTATTTTGCCTTTTCTGTGCGATCATGCCAGACTGCACTTCGAAAGGTAAACCCAGGAGGGCCAGTGGCCTCTTGCCTCTAAGCTGCTGTCCACTCATCCCGTGAAACTAGTGTCTGAGACGGTCGCTGTCAGGCTAAAAGCAAGCAGGACGGCAGCCCCTGCCCCCTCCTTTCCCCCAAGCCACACGGAGGGACTGGCGTGAGAGTGGACTGCCGCCCGTCCCCATGCCACCCACCGGGCTGGGAGCTGTCCCCATCAAGTTGTCCCTGTAGCTCCGTGCAGTGTGTGCGTGGAAGGAAGTCTGTGCACACCCCATCATGGGACAGTGGGAATGGGAATTACCAATGTCCATGGGAAGAAAGATGGCACACTCAAATCACTTGGTCCCAGTTTTTTTAATTGATTATTGGACATGCTGGTTTGTTGTTCCACTTATTCATGCATCACTGGTTGATTCTTGCGTTTGCCCAGCCGAGATCAACCCCCAACCTGGTGCAGCAGGAGGACACTCTAGCCTGAGCTGCCGGCAGGGGCCTAACCCCAGTGCCTTTAAAAAGGGATTATCAGAGAGGTACATTTAGAGTTTTCCTGTGTGTGTATTGCTTTAGTAAAATGGGTTTTGTCAGTTAATTTTTAAAGATTTTATTATTTTCAGAGAGAAGGGCAGGGAGGGAGGAAGAATGGGAGAGAAGCATCCATGTATGGTTGCCTTTCACCTGCCTCCAGCTGGGCCCTTGGCTTTGCAACCTAGTTATGTGCCCTGGCTGGGAATCGAACCAGTGACCTTTGGGTTCGCAGGCTGGTGCTCAAGCCACTGAGCCATGCAGGGCAGGTTATTTTTTTAAACTTTAAGCCCGCAGCTCTTGGGCTTTAAAAGTTGAGTATCTCACATTATGTGTACTTTGGGGTTACTTATATTTATTCAGGGAGAAGCTACGTTATTTTTAAGTCCTTGACTTAAAAGTATTTTTTAAAAAGTTTTCTGTATAAGAACAACAAACTAACAAAACAAAGAATTTTCAGTACAAAATTCTTTTCCCTTCTCCAGAGTTATCCAAAATTCGTCCTCCTCTCCACTCTGAACCAGTCGCCAAGTATCCTCGATGCCACTTTTAAGCTCCGACACCCTGCTGCGAAACTGAAGCCTCACGGGCCTCACCAGCACTAATGGGAACAACACTGGCCTGGCTCTAGCCTTCAGTCCTCCCTGAAGTCACCCCCTAGTTGGCCTCCAAGGAGCTTAGGTTCTGTTAAGGACAGGAAACATGGTATAAACAAGAGATGATTCAAAATAAAGAAGGTGTCTGTCCTGGCTGGTGGCACAGTGGATAAGGTGCCGGCCTGCAAACACAAAGGTCGCTGGTTTGATTCCCACCCAGGGTAACGTAACCAGGTTGCAAGCCAGGTCTCCAGCCAGGTCTGTAGCTGGAGGCAGGTATAAGGCAACCATACATTGATGTTTCTCTCCCTTTTCCTCTCTCTGCAAAATAATAAATATAATCTTAAAAAAAAAAAAGAGGGTGGTGGGAAACTATGGGATAGTCAGAGGCCTCTGGGTAGAGACTAGAAAATGCACCACTGGCAATTTTGTCCCCTTCAAAGGACTTCTTTAAAATCTTGGCTGATACACTACCTACCTCATAAGGTTGCTGTCAGGAGAATGAGATGTTCATGTCAAGTGATCAGGTAACAACTTCTGGGACATACTATGTCCCCTGGGTCACGCCCCATCATTAGTCACTAATCTACCGTGGCCCCATCATTCAGGGTTTACGTATGATCATCTCTTCCCTACACATGCATGAACCCCTGAGGCTCACAGGTCTTTCCTCTGTAACGGATTCATATTAAGACCCTTCTACATGCCAAGCACAGTGCTAAGCCCTGGGGAACATGAAAGAATAGGACTGAAGTACAGGGCCAACACACACCAAAGAATCTTCTAGAATCCTCTACATCATTTTTTTCTGGGATTAGGAGCATATCCTGATCACTATACAACTCTACCAGCACATACTTATAGGCTCACCCTTCGATTTTTGGGGTTTTTTTAATTGTTTTAAAGATTTTATTTTATTATTTTTAGACAGAGAGGAAGGGAGGGAGGCAGAGGGAGAGAAACATCCATGTGTGGTTGCCTTTTTCGACCTGGCTTGCAACCCGACACCCTTCCATGTTAACAAAGAGCCCCTTGCCAGTGAGTTCACCTCGAGCTGTAGCTATTTCAACTGCAAAGGAGCAGACACACGCAGCAGCATCATGGAATCATTTTTAATGTCCAGAGCGTATAATATAGAGGCCAGAGCACTCTCCCCAGTTCAAGTTTATAAATTCTCAATTGGTTGGTGAGGCCAGTAGGGATACTTCTTTTTGTCTAACTTGGTATCTGGGAAGGCTTCATTCAAATCCTCAATGGTCATCTGCTCAAATGGAATTATGTTCTTTATCTTCTCCAGCTGGAAGAAGGGCAGACATGTTAAGGTAAACAGGGCTGAAGAGATGCAGGGCAGAACCCAGGGCAGTGACGGCCACTTGGTGGGGGACAGAGCTCATCCCTACCTCCTTTTCATACTGCTGGATCCTGGACTTCGACTGAGACAAAAACTCAGCACAACTTTTCACCTTTAAAAGAATGGAGAAGTTCTGTTTGGAACCGAGGCTGAATGGCCCGGACCCTGCAGCTCCCATGGGCCGAGATATCCCGGAGCTAGAAGGCTAGCTGTGGCCTTCTGCACTCGATGGGGAACATGGGGCTCCTGGGAGCTCACTTTGGTGACTGACAACTTTGGCCAGATGCACGAGGAAGCCCATACAGGAGGACCAGGTCTCCTCAGCAGGATACCTGTCCACAGGAGGCCCATGTTTCATGGGGGCTGGTTTCTGAGTGGTCAGGACACGCCCCCTGACCACCCAGCCAGACTTCTCTTTGGTGGAGCCACCTGAGTGCCAACATTTGGCCTTGAGAACTTTCATGCACGTAGTATTTGAATACTACCTTAGATGATTTTCCTACCCAACTCCAACTTCTTCATTGTTTGTATCAGCTTTGTTGAGGCCTAACTGACAGACAATAAAATGCACATATTTCAAGAATACCACTTGATCAGTTCTGATATAGGTATCCACCTGGGAAACCAGTCATAATCGAGAGAGAACAAACTGAACAGCCCCCTCCCTCCAATTTCCAGGCAACTGCTGAGACTGCATTTTCCAGCTTTATTTTATTGCTCCTTTGACATCACTCTACCCGAGCCTAGTGACTAAGAAATATAGAGCTGTCAGGAATTAAAAAGACTTTTAAAATAAATAGCAAAAAAAAACCCAACCCCGTATACATACGTATACATATGTGTGTGTTTATGTACACATGTACACATATACGTAAACAAACAAATAAAGTAAGGAAAGGCCTCTACTACTTACATCCTCTTTCTCTTCAGCATCCACCAGGGCAGTGTATTTATCCTCTGGCACAGGGACCTTGAGGGCATTAAACTACAAACACAGGCACAGTGAGTTGTGATTAATATACCAGGAGCCCAAAGACAAGGCTCAAAGCTGCTAGTCCTTCTAGGTCGTATAAAAACACACTCTCCAGCCCTGGCAGGTGTGGCTCAGTGGACTGAGCGCTGGCCTGCGAATCAAAGGGTCACCGCCAGCTCAATTCCCCATCAAGGCACATGCCTGGGTTGCAGGCCAGGTGGGGGTGTGCAAGAGGCAACCTCATGTTGATGTTTCTCTCCATCTCTTTCTCCTTCCCTTCCCCTCTCTCCAATAATAAAAAGAAAATTTCTCAATTTCAATCCAGGGTGTTGCAGTGGAGAAAAATTAAGACTGGGACTCAAGGTGCTTCTCAGCCCTAACTAACGAGACCGTGGACAATTCTTGATTATAATGAGCTCCAGTTTCTTTATGAAGGTGACATTTGGACTGGATGACCTCAAATATGGCCTCTGAGAACACTGTAGTTCTAAAGAAATTCTGATCTAGTTCTAAAGAAATTCTGATTTCTCTTTGAAGTGAATCCCACTTGTCAACCTGCATTTGGAATTATCTACCATCCTCCCCTCCCAGCCACAGCCACGTTAGTGGACTAGTGTCTCAGCTGCCGGAAGTCTCACCTTCTTCTCAAAGTCATCCACCAAGCCAGCCTTCGCTACGTTGGCCTTGTAGTAAGCCCAGTCAATAGTGGGTGGTTTGTCAGATAATGTAGCCAACCTGCTCGCATGGAGAAGCAAAAGTTAAGATTGTTCTAGGAACAAGAAATTCACACAGTAACTCCCCTGCTCCTTATTCCCACAGCCTGGACCTATTGGCACACTTTTCTCTAAGAGGAAGAGAACAGGAAGGCAAAAAGAAAAAAAGACTTTCATTTGGTAAATACACAAAGTCTTCATACTCAGCCAGAGGAGAGTCAGAGACTCGTACACAACAGCAAACCACTACTTTGTTCCCACAGACAGTGGCAAGTGTGAGCTGCCCTCTCTGAAAGGTACTGACCTGGAGGTGAGGGTCTCATTCCAGGACTTCAGGGAGTTAGCAATGGCCTTCTGGTTTGGGGGGATTATCTCCCCAAAAGCGACCCAGTCAATGGCTTTCAGAGCAAGTTTTCGCCCAGCCATCTTGAGATCCTGGAAAATAAAGAGAGGTTAGAGCAAGACAGCCTATAAAGGTCATCGTGTTGACATAAAGGTCTTTTAAAAACAGAGTAGTATCCTGAGTGCACGATGAGTCCGTTACATAAATTAGGATTAGGATTAGTGACTCCGAAGAGGAGGTCACGGTAGCGTCTCACATCCGAGGTGTGCAACCTGGCATGGAAGTATATTCTGTGCCCCCACGCCCCTCCCTCTATTCCAGAATGCCTAACTCATCCTTCAAAGCCCAGGTCTCCCGCGTCCGTTCTCCATGTAGCTCTGGCAATATTGCTTAAGTATTACTCATGCACCCCATTCAAGTTAATAATTTAGTTTAAAATCATCAGATTGCGTTGTATCTGCGGAGTGTCCAGGGCACAGAATTGACACGTACCCAAGTCCCCACGAGGCTTAAATGGAGCAGACGCTAGACCAAAACTCCCTGACCTCAAAAGAGGGGATAACATACATCGGCCCTGCCTATCTGAGGACGCTGCCAAAAGGAGCAAATGAAACTGCGCACGTCAATCTGTTCCCGGGTCTCAGGCGGACTTAAGGGGCTCTCTAGTCCCTTGCAGTCGGATGGGTAATACATCTGTCCTACCTACTCGCTTACCCCCTGACCACCAGCACAGCCTGCGTGTCTTAGCAGCACCCTTACAAGAGGTAGTCAATGCACACAGGAACATGCGATAAGACAGAAAATGATTACAGCCACTTTTCTAAAAATCCAAGACAGAAGATAATAAAATAGTCACACTAAACAGTATCTGTATCAGGCATTAGGAGGAAGGCCTAAAGGTCAAAGTATCACAGGCCATGAGGTGCATCACAGGGGAGGTGGTAGTTCATCGCCCGCGGGGTCTTAAAAAGAAACTTGTCCAACACCCGCCGCCTCCTTTCCTTCCTTCCCAGAACAGCTTACGGTTCCCGGGGAGCAGGTGAGGGGCAGGTGCCTTCTAAAGACGCCAGCGGAATAAGCTTCCTCACCGAGACCTTTCCCAGCCCCAGTTGCAGGTACGCTTCTAAGGGAAAGAAGTTTTGCCTCGTTCTCCCCTGCTGAACCCCGGGGCCCGGCACAGGCCGTGCACCCAGTCAGGCTCGGCGAGTGCCGGTGACGCGGGGCGGGGGGCAGGAAGCCCCCCTGAGATGCCCCGACCGGTCCCCGCGCTCCGAAAGCTGCCACCCTCGGGAAAGAGGGGAAGACGCATCGAGTTGCGTAACTACCTTCAGCTATCGTTTTTCCAGCCCCCAAACCGCCGCCCCGGGGGCGGACTACGCGACTTGGAAGCGCCTTAAAGGCGACCGGGTCACGGCCGGTCCCTGCGACCTCTGGCGCGGGGCAGGGCGCACGGAAGGGAGCGCGGGGCACAGCGGCGGCAGCTGCCCCGGGCCCTCTGCCAGCGGCGAGCGCAGGGCCGCGGTCCTCGGCACGGTGGCGACAAGGGCCGGAGGCAGGTTCGCGGGCGAAAGAGCGGAGGGACCCGCCGGGGTGGGACGCGATGCCCCAACCCAACTCACCTTCACCGACCCCGGCGGCCCACAGCCCGCAGCAGCGAGTAACGGAAGTGGGCCGCCGGAAGGTCTTCCCCCAGCCAACCCCGAGTCGAAAGGGGCAGGCCTTGCTCCACAGGCCAGCCAATAGGGACTAAAGTACCGTTCCGGAAGTCCCGCCTACGAGGGCGGGCTGAGCGCCTCTGCCGTGCGGGTGCCCGGGCGCTGGTTGGGGCGCCGCCGTCCTCTCCCCGGCCCCACCCCCGCCGATGGGCCGGCCCGGCTCTCCCTGCCGAGAGATGGGCCGGCCCGGCGGCGCGCGGGCAGTGGCGGCGGCGGCGGCCCAAGATGGCGGAGCTGCAGCTGGACCCGGCCAAGGCCGGCCTCGGAGGGGGTGGGGGCAGCGGGCTGGGCGACGGGGGCGCCCCCGGCCGCGGACCTCCCAGCCCTCGCCCCGCTGGCCCCACGCCCCGCGGGCACAGCCGCCCGCCGCCCGCCGCGCAGCCTCTCGAGCCGGGTCCCGGACCACCCGAGCGGGCAGGGGGCACCGGCGCGGCCCGCTGGGTCCGGCTGAACGTGGGCGGCACCTACTTCGTGACCACCAGACAGACCCTCGGCCGGGAGCCCAAGTCCTTCCTCTGCCGCCTCTGCTGCCAGGAAGACCCGGAGCTGGACTCGGACAAGGTGAGCCCCGCCCCGGGCCTTTAGACCCCCTCGTTTCTTCTAATCGGGTCCCGGGGTTCCTGCGACGCGCTCGTCACGGGCGCGCTCCGGGAGCTGGGACCCCGCCCCGGACCCTTCGGGCAGCTCTGCTCCCCCATCTCAGGCGCTGCCAGGGTTTCTGTCTGACCCCACCCTTCGCTTGGCTCGCAGCGACTCGTTCCCCAAACCTACCGCCGGCACCCACGGGAGCCCACTCCACACCCCTTCTACGTACTCAGCTCCACGCCTCATCCCAGCCCCTCGGATGTGCACGAGTGGCTCCCGGGCTCCTCGTCAGCCCATCGCTGCAGGTGCCAGATGCGTCCAAACTGGGTCGGGCCGAGCCAAGGCGTCTTTGTAGTTTTCTCCGACTTCCTCCGGGACCCTCTGCTAAGTTGGGCGAAAGCCCAGGTCAGAGGATGGCTTCCACGGCCGCGGGAAGTGCTTCTGATCGCTCTCTTCTTCCCTGGGGTCCTGGTCCCAGAGCCCGTCTCTTAACAGCCAGTTTCGCGTCCATTTTTGAGATCAGATGCGTTGCGGGGAAAGAGGGTGCCATTTCCAGTGCCACCCTAAGACGGCGGGTTCAGACCCAGGGAGAATGAAAAGCAGAATGCGGCTGGGCGCCAGGCGTGGCTGTCAACCAGATTGTTGAGAGGGCCCAAGATGCTAACCCATTTCCAGTTCAAACTGTTGTTTGAGTTTTTTGGTTTAACTTTAAATGTTCATCTTTTAGTTCCCACCAATTAGAAGTGGACTGTTGCTTGCAGCACCTACATCCCATAGGACATTCAGGCTGTTGCCTTGAATCAGTCCGGGGGGAAATGGGTGGAGCTCATTGATCCCTCTTACTGCTAATAAATCTGAGGTTGATGGGAACTAGTCCTACTCTAACTTTAAAGTAAAGAGATGCCAATACCCTTGCTTATAGAGGAATCGCTTCTATCTACCCTAAGTCTTCCTTAGTGCAGTAGAAGGTAGTTTATTCTTGTTCCTTTTCCTGTAAAGATGAGTAGGATTAAAGCTCCTCAGAGCCAAGTCCTGTCAGTGCCAAGGTTCCTCTTGGCACCGAGCTGGGGCTTGTGAGGTGCAGCTGGCAGTGCAGGCTTCCACTGGTGCTGGCCTGGAGCTCGGGAGTGTTGCCAGTGAATCAGGTTTTCTCAGAATCAGGAATGTGACTTGGGGGCAGTAGGAAATTGAGAACGTCCATCTCGCAAAGATTTAAGGCATGCAACAACAGCATTTTCTTCCTCCCTTGCCTTGTAACAAACATCCCACAGAAGAATGTTGGTAATTATCTCCACATAAATATTTTAGAAGTTCAACCAAATGCCTGGATGGCGTAACTGTACATCCAGAAGGCGCCACCTGAAATGATCTTGAAGTATGAGATCATAAAGCTGGCCTTCCTGCCAGAGGTTTGTGATACGCACACATCTAGCAAGATTCCAGGTCTCACTAATGAATGGGACAGCGGTTGCAACCCTGTTTTGACTTGGTCTGAAAGCCCCCCAGTAACATCCTTGTGCTTGGCTGGTTGGCAGGACGAGACCGGGGCCTACCTGATTGACAGGGACCCCACCTACTTTGGCCCCATCCTCAACTACCTCCGCCACGGGAAGCTCATCATCACAAAGGAATTGGCAGAAGAAGGTAAGAACACTGTTAGAACCAGGCATTTTCCAAACCAGGTTGACTGATTCCTACCATTGAGTTCAGTGTGAGGCTTAGGAATCTTGCATGGGGGTGCGGGAAGGGTGTGGGAAAGTGAGCAGAGGCCCGGGTGCCCTGTTGGCATCCGTGGGAGCCTTGTTTAGGGGGCCCTGCCAGCCCCCAAGTCCTGCTTGCCGAGGAGAGTAAGGAGCTCAGCCCAGCCGGAGGCTGCGGGAAGTTTCTCAACTGCCCAACTGTCAGGATGCCTTTTACGCTTTTTACGTGCCAGCAGTGAATGTCCATAACCAGAGGCAACACATCTCTGATATTTAGTTATTTACATTTTCAATTTTAGTTCACATTTGCAGCTGTAAAACAATAAAGGCTTGGCCTCATTTTTTTGAAGGCTGGTCTCATCCTTGTAATTTTTGCAGCTGACCTAATTCATTCCCCAGTCCATTGCCAGGCGCATCAGCAGTGGTTTTTAGGGCATTCAGGCTGTAAGTGGGTCTAGGTGGCGTTCACAAAGGCTTGGCTTGGTCTCATCGAAGGCGCTGGGCTGAAAACTAGGGCCTGTTCGTACCTCCTCAGCCCTGGTTGGCATCAGTAGCTGGGCCAGTTCGGGAGGCGGCCGGTGAGGGGGCCCTTCCTGCCCTGGGTGGCGCCCTGGTGAGCTGCATGCGTGCAGAAGTAATGTGCGCGGCCCAGCAAGTCCCTGCACCCGCCACCCAGCCCCAAAGTGCCAGCTCAGGGGTGAGCTTGCCTCTTGGAAAGAGGGATCTTAGGCTTCTTTTCTGATGCCTTTTTAGAAACTTACTTTGAAATAGTGTCAAGCTTAGAGAAAAGGGCAGGAATAGTACAAAGAACTTCCTTTACCCATATTCACCAATTTTTAACATTTTTAGTCGTATTTGTGTTGTCATTCATTCATTCTGCCTCTCCTCCTTCCACCTCTCCCAGTTTTATTTCTGAACTACTTGAGAATAGATTCCAGGCTCCACCCCTTACTACTTCAGTATGTATTTCCCAAAAACAACCATGGCGTAGTTATCAAACTGAGGAAATTTAATGTTGATAAGTACTATTATCTATTGCTTATTTTCCAATTATGTCAACTGTTCTGATAGTGGACTTTATAGTAAATTTTTTTCCTGGGACAGGATCACACATCCAACTTAGTTGTCCTGTGTAGGGTCTTTGATTTTATTTATCATGGGATTCTTTCCATTTCCATGATTGCCTTTTATGTTGTTCAAATGATAAGCGTTAAGTCTGGGCCACGTGTGTTGACACACACAATCCCCCCTGGTCATTTGCAGGACAGACTCGAGCTCTGGCAAAAATGCAGGTGCAGGTTGTCCCGTGTGACTAGTTCTAGGAACTAAGAGACAGCTTGGAAAGGTGTTCTGTGGCCCATGGGCAGGTGCAGGGAGAGCCCGGAAGGCGCCGGGTGGGAAAGGGGAAAGTAGGAGCGAAAGGGAGTAGCCATTCTCTGACCCACACGGGGAGACGGTACGGAGGCCCCCAGACAGCAGGGAACAGTTCCCGGACCGAGGGGAGACTAGCCCTGCATTTAAGATGCGACCTTAGCAAGTGTGAGAGCTGCAGCCTTCCCACCGCGCCCTGGGCAGTGCGCACCCCTCTGACTCCTGTCCGGCCCTCGTTCCAGGGGTGCTGGAGGAGGCAGAGTTCTACAACATCGCGTCTCTCGTGCGGCTGGTCAAGGAAAGGATACGGGACAACGAGAACAGAACTTCACAGGTAACGGGTTTGCACTTTTACAGGGAAACTGTCTCAAGAGGCTCTCCGTGCACGTGCGTGGGTGTGGCTAGGAAAGGGTGACTTGCCCTCGGAGCCAGGGGTCAGTGTGGAAACACTGTCCGTCTGCCAGACAGCGGCACTCCATCAGGCTAGTTCAGAACTAAAAACGGAAGAAGTGACGCAGCAAACAAACCCACCTGAGGGAGGTTGCAGCCGGTCACCATGTGGTGGTGGAGCTCTCACAGCACGTCAGGCCCCACCCTGCTCTCGGGGACAGAGCACGTCTCCCCCCGAGGCCAGGCCACGTGCGGCGCCAGCTGCCAGCTGTCAGGACGGCCTGCCCTGGGAGCACACCACCCCGCACCACCGGCCCCGAAGCCAGTCTCGTGGGGAAGGCTTCAGAAGGTGCTTCTGAGAAAGTAATACCAGCTTCTCTTTCTATTCATTTGCTTATTTCGTTTTTTATTTTTATATATTTTTAAGATTTTATTATTTTTAGAGAGAGGGGAAGGAAGAGAGGGAGAGAGACATTAGTGAATGGTTGCCTTTCATCTGCCTCCAGCTACGGACCTGGCTGGAGACCTGGCTTGCAACCTGGTTATGTGCCCTGGCTGGGAATCGAACCAGCGATCTTTGGGTTCTCAGGCTGGTGCCTTATCCACTGTGCCACCAGCCAGGGCAGAGCTTCTCTTTTTTATTACGAAGTCTGAATTTTCATACCAGCTCACTAGATACATAACAGAAATGAGACACACAGTTTATCACTTAGTTTGAGAAGGGAAGACAGTAGGACCTACTTAGCTAATTTCACGTCACAGTACCCATCCATCCTGTGTCTCAAGTGACCACAAAGGCTTCTCTTAGGCCCTTGGGATTCTGTGGTAGAAATTCCGTGCCTTCAAGAAGCTGGAAGTCTAGCAGGAAAGAAGGATGTTCCCTGTCCTACAGCCAGGCTCTGTTTCACATACACCTGCAGTGACAGGCAGGGCCAGACTCCCCTTGGTCGTCTGTCCTGCGGTGGAGGCTTTCTTGACAGCTTATGCTCTGGGCTAAGCCGAAGGAGCATGTGTCTTCTCTAAAGTGGAAAATAATTCCTTTAGTTCTTCTATCTGGCCAAGGGCTGAAAGGCCCCTTTAATGTTGGGAGACGAATCTTGTTGATTTGCAGGTCACTGACGGACTAGGGCCTGGTAGCCCACGCTTTTCACTTCCTGTGTTACGTCAACTCAGCACCTCTCCCTGTGCGGAGACTGAAGATCGCAGACACTCTAAAAGTCAGGCCTTCTCCTCAGTCTTCCATGTTCCAAAAAAAGCTTTCACTTAGTCTAAATTTTGATGGTAGCACAAATTATGTACTTGGAAACTATTCAAATCATAGCACCTGAACGTTCTAGTTCGACATTTGGCTAATTCCTTGAGAGCTAATTCCTTGTAAGATTTCCATTTGATGGCAGCAATTAAGTTAATTAGGTCTAGATTCTGAAGGCTGAGGATTTATACCCAGTTGGAGGCTTTTTTATTCTAGGAATGGCAAGACCTTTTTGATGTTAATTGATCTTTCCATCTGTGCAGCTCTAAGCGAAGATCTGATGTGCAAGACGCCCACAGGGTGCCCAGGTGCGGCTGGCTGTGTGGGCGTCACTGGCTGCCCCTTCCAGCAGTGGTCTCTCTAAACCCACCTGTGCTTAAAGGCAGACACCCACCCGGCAGGGCCTCAGGTTCGGGGCCCCATCCCACCTTTTCTTAGTGACCACCCATCTTTCTGTGGCTGCCACCGTTTCCCCACTTTGCGGTCTCTGATATTTTTTGCTAAGCAAAATTAATCTTGGTCTCCCTGAGGGCACCAGTGGTATACGTCAGAGGAGGGAAATCAGAAGGGCAGGACAGACATCTTAAATACCTGGGACTTGGACAGTTGGGGCCAGCATTGTAGATCTTTCATGATGCTCAGAGTTTTACGATACAGAAACGTGTAGGTAGAGCCATGTAGCGTGTAGATTGCAGTCTTTCAGATTTCCTTTTTATTTATACGGAAGGAAAAAAGTTGAAGATTGTATTTACTTTTGGAGAGAGAGGAAGGGAGGGAGGAAGACACCCCCCACAGGTTTGATCATTTGCCAGGATGACTTGTAGAATTCAGGAGGAAGCTGCACCTGCGATTACAGGTTATCAGGATACCCGTGAACTGGCAGGTGAAGATCTTGGCCCAGCAACCTGTCCTGAGCAGTCCTGTGCCACCCGCCAGGCACGGACGTGTTTGCCAACCTGGAAGCTCCTTGAACTTCCTTGTTTAGGGGTCTTTAGGGAGGTGTTGTTACGTCGTCGTCATTGATTAAGCCAAGGTTATTGGTTATTAAAAGCCATTGCCAGCCCCTCCCCCCACCACAAGTCAGTGGATGTGACTGAAAGCTCATCTCATCAGGCGTGGTCTCTGGTGCCCAGTCACCAGCATACAAAGGACGCAAGTCACTCAGGAGATTGGAAGGGTGTTAGATACTCAGCCAGGACCCGGGGACAAGCACCGCATGTCTGGTTTTATTGCTGTGTATGTGGCAAAAGGTCACCAGTTAGCACCGACATTTTCAAGGGGATCTGCGGGGGTAATCGCGGCCTGAACATCTGTACTTGAGGGGGCTTCTAGTGAACGTACTGTCCCCATAACAAGGTGCCAGGAAACCCAGGTGTACTCTATGTTTTCAGCATGCGTGTCAGACATGAGCAGCTTACGTAGAAAACGTGGCTTTCTTGTCCACGTCATTTTGTTCTGTTTTCTATTTAGGAAAACAGAGGAAAGCTAAGCACACGAATCATTCCTCTGCACTTAATTCCTTTCCCCTCCCCTTGGCTGAGTATTCACTGAAACTGCAGTGCTCCCTGGAGAAGGGGATGAAAGGTCACCGCCAAACAAAGCCAAGCCAACCCTTGCGGTGGTGGTGATCTGGGCCTCACGGGGGCCGCGGCGCGCGCGTCCCTGGATCCGCCTCCTGAGTCTGTGTGTGCTTGTCACAGGGCCCCGTGAAGCACGTGTACCGGGTGCTGCAGTGCCAGGAGGAGGAGCTGACGCAGATGGTCTCCACCATGTCCGACGGCTGGAAGTTCGAACAGGTGCTGTTGAGGCCTGGCGCCCCGAGTCTCGCACTGCCCTCCGTGGGGTGGGGGTCCCTGGGGTCCTGTCCAGAGCCGGGGAAAGGAGAACCCCTGCGCTGGGTGCTGGGCAGCACGTGACGCGCTGGAGAGCTGAGAAGCGTGCACAGCTCAGCCCCGAGGGAGTCGTGGTCTGGGCTGGAAGTGCCTCCCTGTTGTTGGTCTCCCTGAGGAATTTTTCCGGGAGTATTTGTTGACTCTTCCTGGAACGATGTCCTAAAGCAGACCAGCACTCACCTGTCCGTCCGGGGTTAGAGCTTTGTGTCCAAACACAACCGAGATCCAGCAGAGATGGCACAGAGTGGCAGGAAGGGGTCGGTGCCCCAGCCTGTGGGTTTCTGCTCTTAGCTTTGTGCTCCGGACTCCAGCTGAGCAGCTGGAGGCAGAGTTGACTGTCTCCTCCTGTGAGGTGGCAGGCCTGTCCCTTGCACCCATTGTCCTCAGCACTGACACTGAGCAGGGGTGGAGTGAACATGTTGTAGTGTCATACGGATCATGCCTGTGTTTACCTGGAGTTTAAGAGGCAGCTGAACTGGCGCAATAAACTTTCCTTCCCAAAAGTCCCTTTTGTGACTCTGCCTCCTGAACCAGCCCGGGGCATTCCTGCCACCGGAGAATCGGCCTGACAGTCCTCTCTCTGGGTGTGGGCTGCAAATGTTGCAGAAGTGCTTTACTTGATTAAAGTCTTAAGCAAAGATACTATAAAAACTTTTGTAGGCTGGTGTGGCTCAGTGGCTTGAGCACTGGCCTGTGAACCAAAGGGTCCCTGGTTCAATTCCTAGTCAGGGCACATCCCTGGGTTATGGGTCAGGTCCCTAGTTTGGGGGCACATGAGA
Organism: Noctilio leporinus; assembly: GCA_004026585.1. NCBI lineage: Eukaryota > Metazoa > Chordata > Mammalia > Chiroptera > Noctilionidae > Noctilio > Noctilio leporinus. The sequence goes on along the minus strand of PVIW01000044.1, from coordinate 57,844 downwards.
GGCCACCACACATTGATGTTTTTCTCCCTCTTTTTCCCTCTGCTCCCATCTCTCTAAAAGTAAATAAAATCTAACAAACAAAGAATACTTTAATAAAGTATTCTTTATTACTTTATTATTATTCACTTTATTATAAAGTGAAACAAATAGTTTTCATCTTTTCTCATCTTACTAATGTCCCCTGTGCTCCCAGTGACCCCGTTATGCGGGTGAGGAAGTTGAGGCACAAAGTGGCTGAGGCATCCTAAGCCCAGCTCACAGCACATCAGTCAGATGCCTGCCAGGAGCCTGGACTTGCCGGTGTGACCACACCCGTGGGCCCCTCTTCTTCTTCTGCACGGGCATTTCCAGTTTAGATTTAACAACTTGAAATCAGTTCTCCAGAAATGTTGAAACCACCAGTAGCATAAGGCATGTAGTAGCTCCTCAGCGACCTGCCTGGTGCTTTCCAGAGCCTTCTGCGTGCCCACCTGCTGTCTGGGACTCTGCTCGCAGCTCTGGGCATTTCGGCCGGAGCAGGTGTCCGTGTTAGGTGCGTTCTGCTTTGCCTCTGTGTTTGCTGGGGGTGTGGTCAGGTCGCTCCTGGCCACTGCCCTTGGATGTTCCACTGCTCGGGCGAAGGGGTCAGTGGCAGAACTTGCACTCTTTCCTTTGGGGGAGCCTCGCCCGTGGTGCCCTGATGGGTCACCAAGACCCCAGCCCCCCAGCCTTGTGGTCCCGGGACCCCTTCATCCATCCACCCCGGGTGGAGCTGCAGGACTCACTCGAGAGGAGGTCACTGTGTGTTCACCGTGCTCACCTTCTCCCCTTAGCTCATCAGCATCGGGTCTTCTTACAACTACGGCAACGAAGATCAGGCAGAATTCCTCTGCGTTGTCTCTAGAGAGCTCAACAACTCCACCAACGGCGTGGTCATAGAGCCGAGCGAAAAGGCCAAGGTAGGAGGTCGCCTCCCCGGAGCCCTGCCCGCCCCCTCGGGCTTTGCTGGCTTCTTCCCCTCCCTACTCAAGCCTGCGTGGTGTTGCCCCTTCGTTGGGGTCTTCTGACTGCCGTCACTTAAATCAGGTTTGCGGAGCAGTGGGAGGGGTTTCCGTTAGGAAACGGGACCCAGAACAGGGCCGCCCGGTCCCAGCCTCTGTTTGATCAGGGCGGAAAGAAGAGCCACTAACCACTCCAAGGTTGGCCTCCTGACCTTCAACCTAGAAGGGAGTTTTCCTTTATTACTTAAAGTTCTCTCTTAAAACTTTTTCCTGCCTCAAAAGAAAAGGTATCTGTTTACCTTTGTGACTTCTTAAGTTAGGAAAACTATTGTACCTGGTCTTTTTCCTCAGTGGCCCCTCAAACACACAGACACCTGTAAGTCACCTGGTGGCCTGAGCCATTTCCTTGAGCCCCAGAGAAGTGGGCCCATGGCCCACGTGTTCAATGAGAATCTGTCACAGCCCAAGGGAGGGGGTGTCCCCAACCCTGCCCTGCATCCTGGGTACGGGGATCACCGTGCTGCCCTGTGGGCCCATTGTGGGGCTTGGTCCCCTTCTTTGTCCTCAGCGGCTTGCGTTGAGTCCCAGCCTCAGCCCTTCCTCACCTTCCACTTACAGATTCTTCAGGAGAGAGGGTCTCGGATGTAACTCCAGACCCCCGACCATCGGGACGGTGGCCCAGCAGAGCACCCCTGTGACGTCAGTCTCGCTCCTGGACCATGACTTCAGAGCAAAGCTGAGCCTGCCCCCACGGAGAGTTTCTGGTGGAACCAAAGAAGCCCCCATCCCGCCCAAGGAACCTGAAGACAGACGCAACTTCCGGCTGCAGAATACCTGTCAGAAACTTGCTTTGTTTTCTTAGCCAGTGTTACAACAAATCTTTACAACCGCGTCCGGGCTGGGTTCCCAGTTGGAGCCTTTATGGGGAGCCGAGGGAGGGGCGAGGGCAGCCTGCTCCCAGCACACGCCTGTACTTCAAGGAATCTGGAGCCAGCGAAGGAGGGTGTCCCTGAGCCGCGCCACGTTCTCACACGGGCAGGCCGCGCTCTGGTTATCTTTCCCTTCGCTGTACCCCAGACTAAGTCGGCAGGTGCAGAGGATTCTAGCTGCCGTTTGTTGGACTGAATTGAGGTTCTGGGTGAAGGACAGAGCTGCCAAGGTACCCCACACTCCTATGAGCTATGCCTCTCAGGAGAAGGAGGGCAGGGATCGTCCTTGCTTGTGGCTGGAGGCTGCAGATTGCTGCCTGGGGTCTGGGGTTTTCAGCTCTGCCTCCTTTGTCCCCAGCAGCCTGGACCCTCCAGGGGACTGGCTTTCTCCCCAGGAAGAGGTTGGGGGCGGCAGCATCCTGCTTTGAAGCAGACAGACAGACAGGTGGGAGCTTTAGGTCGTTGGTGTCACTGCCTCTGCAGCCCTTTTTTTTACCTCCGTGGGCCCATCTGCCTTCCCTGGCTTTCAGCTGGGACAGAGGGACTTTGGACCTGGTGGCCCAGGGTGGGGTTGACTCTTTCTTTGAAATTTGCTAAGTGTGTTATGTTGTAGTATCCAAAGTGTTCTTTCTGTGGTTGTCTAGGAAACGCCTTGGCTGAATGTGTGACATTTGTTTGTGTCTCTCTCGGTTGCTGACCTCAGTGGTCCTGCCCGCAGCCTTGTCGGCACCCGATGCTTCTCCCACTCGTGTGTGTGTTTGCTGGGCCTCCCTGGCCCACCCTCACCGTCACTTCTCTCTGGAGCACCCTGTCTTGGAGAGCAGGTACTTGTCTGTCCGGTGGAGCAAAGCCGTGACCACAGTTTGTCCCCAGACCTTCTCTCTGAGCTTCTGAGTCTTGGGGAGCAGCCGCCGAGTGTATAGGGGCCAGGGAACCCTTAGTTTCCCCTTAGTGATGTGCATCGTGTGGCCAATGGTCTGGAGGAGGGACAGGGCCATGGGAACGCGTCGTCAGTAACGGCCTCCACAGGCCACGCGCTCCTGCCTGCCAGGTGGGCCTGGGACCATGACTTCCGGACACGAACGTGGGCCGTGCCAAACGCCTTTTGAGCTTGCGAGCTGCCTGCGCCCGGGGCTCTCACTGCGCCTGTTTCTCTGTGTGTCAAGTAGGGTAGGAAGGTGCGCACGGGGCCGTGCGCCGGTGCATGTGTGTGTGTTGGCGCCCAGGGTTCTCACAGCTGTAAAATGTTGCTACAAAAAAAGCAGTCACCTCTTCAAGAAGGTCCAGTTGTCATTGTTCAGGAAAAAATAAAAAAGATTTCAGCGTGTCGGGAAAAGCAGAGGATGGGAAGAGGTGCCCTGCGCTCTGGCCAGTTCGGGTGAGCGACATCAGACCGAACAGAGGGCCAGCCCACGCAGGTGTGCATCCCTGGGTGTGCCCGCCATACCCTCCCCGTGCACGCACGTCCAGGGGGTGCCCCCGGGGAGCCTGGGAGCCAGCCCCTGCTCCCCACACCAGCAGGACAGCCCAGCAGGAGGGCGTGAGGAGGACAGGCAGGGTTGGCCCTCAGGAATGCAGTTCCCTTTGTGTCAGGAACCTGGTGGGGGCTGGTCAGAGGGTGGAGCCCTTGCTCAGCTCTGAGACACAGGTGTCACTGGCGTCTCCAGTCCCCTGGAGGGCTGGCTTTCACCTGGCTCCCCTCCTTGCGACCACAGTGGCACTGAAGTTGTCCCAGGGCTCCAGAAGTCTCAGCTGGTTTCGTGTCTCTTAAGGTTCTTGGGAAAGTATTCTACCCAAACTCTCTATGAACCAAGTAGGTGTTTTTCTGGAAAGCATCTCCCTGGCGGAGTCCAGCTGGTAACACCAGCGAGGGCTGGCCCTGGGCCTGGGGGCCACACGTGACCAGTGATCGTCCTCTGCAGCTGCCAGGCTGCCAGGGAGGGGTTGTCCCCGCTTGATTCTCTGCCAGGCCTGGGAGCGGCCGGGTGTCTCCTGTGGGACAACGTACTCTGTCCTTCCTTCCTCACCCTCACTGGGCGAAGCAGAGAGGACACCTGCACCTCCAGCAGGGCCTTGGGTCCAGGTGTTGGGGACCATGCTGTCCCTTGTGATGCCTTTGTTACTGTCTGTGTGTGTGAAGAGTCTGAAATGTTGTTGAAATGGTTTCTTTCTTTCTCTTTTTTTTTTTTTTTTTTTTGGTCAATAAAGACATTTAACAAGTTTCTGAGTCTTCACTGCATTGGCGTGTGTTCCCAGTACTGCAGGCTCCTCAGTCCCTCTGCCTCCGGGCAGTTGTTAGACGGCTCCGGGGAGGGGGGTGTCCGCTCTGCCTGCGGAGGGGCTTCTCCTGGAGCCCTGCCCTGCGCTGGAGCTGCCTCCTCCCCTCCGCCATCACCCAGCCTGCCAGGCCCGAGAGCGTGGCAAACACCGTGGGGACAGATGGGCCACCCACCAGAGCTGGAAAGAGACAGGAGAGTAGAAGGTGGTTTTTAAGAGAGAAAAAACCTTCCTGGAAGAGTTAAGTGACTAGGTTCCCATATTGTTTGCAAGGTAGAGAGAGAGATGCATGAAATTTCAGTAACCAAGTGTAGGATCGGTTACTTGGGGCACCAGGCAGCGTGTGGGTCCTCAAAAGGCCTTAGAAAGCCCCCCGCCCAGGAGCCGGCCAGACACAAAGGTCAGGAACAAGGTACAGGGCTGTGCCAGGATCCAGCAAGGGGTGGAGACCACAGCAGAAGGCAGGTGATGGGGAGAGGAAAGGCAGGGGGGACGCCAAGGGGTCGCAGGTGCGCCCAGGACCGCAGCAGAGGGGCACAGGGTCAGATACTGACGTGTGGGGCGCAAAGGCAGGGGCGTGCAGGAGGCTCACCCAGGCCGGCCTAGGACGGGGGAAGCTGCGGAGGACCCTGCTGGAACCAGCCTCAGCAGCAGGGCGCTGCTGTGGTTTTTCTGCGCCTCCCTCTTCCCCTCTGGCCTTGGGGTCTCAGGTGCCCTCCCCGCACGTCTGTGGGGGGCCACTGGTGAAGGAGACAGGGCTGGGCAGCTTCCCAGCTACCGGCGCACGGGGCAGAGCTGGAGGGCGGCAGCTGGGGCTGAGAGGTGGGTTCTGCGGTCTCCGCGGCGGGTCCGGGCGGGCCGGAGCCTGCAGGGCCTCCGCACAAGGGTGGCAGCCAGCCGCAGCCACTTGCACAAAGATGATCTCGCCAAGATAAATAATGTTTTCAACGGGGATGTTTGCCTCCTGCCAACAGGCGGCGCCGTGCCAACAGCCGCGCTCCCGGTCCGCGCCGTGGTGACTGCGCCTGGAACTGGCCCCATGGGTGGGACAGCACCCAGCTGGCGAGCGGCGCGGGCCCTGCGGCCACGTGTCGCCCGTTAGGAAGCAGCAGTTGCATCTCAAACTTAGGAGATTCAAGGGCAGAGGGAGCATGGGTCTGTCCCCAGGCCCGGCGGCAGCGGCGGCAGCGGCAGCAGCCGTGGGAGGGCCCCCGAGTGGGCTCAGCCGTGGACAAGGCGGGGCGCGCCGGCCGGCCGGCGTTCTATACGGTGCAATTGAATTGTTTCCAAGGTTTCTATTTTCATTTTTACTTAAACCTATTTTCATTAAGATGGTTGTTTCCCGTGAGATTCTTCTGGGAGAAACTTCATTCGGTGTAACCAATTTTAGCTTTTACCCTTGTGGGCTTTCTTTTGAGGCCATTAGCTCCAAAATGTTTATTTTCCTCAGCGTCTAAGCCTCGTGGATCTCCATTTGGGTATTTTTAACTCCCTTCACTTCTCTGTTGATTATTTCCAGGAGAACACCAACTGGGTACAAGGTGACTAGTTTGTGTTTCTAGCTTCCCTGCCAGGTGATGGGGAGCGAGTTCCGCCTGGAATGTTCTTGCATCACCTTAGGTCCACGGTTGGGCCCTTGCTTCTGGGGCCGCTGCCCCCAGGTTTCCAGCCTCAACCGGCCACGAGTACGCCTGCGGCTTCTCCTGTGGGGCTCCAGGCAAAGCTGATGATTGGCTTGGACGAGGGAAGAAGGCCAGTGCCAGGAGAAGGTCCTCGGGGCTTCGTGGGGGTGTGCCTGAATTCCACGGGGCCCTTCTCAGAGAAGCGAGAGACCCCCCTTTCTCTGCAGGAGCCGGCCGGAGCAGGCTGCGCTCTGAGGCCCCCCAGGGGCGGGCACCCTTGGCTCCTCGGAGCACTCTCCCCCCACTGTCTTCCCTCAGTCCTCATTCTAATCACTGTCCCCTCAGGCTGCCACCTGTGGTCGCTTCGGAACAAAATCGAAACCTGTCCCTGAGGTTCAGGAGAAAACTCTCCCACCGAAGCCGTCATCCTCCCTGGTCCCAGAGGCTGGAGCTTCTGCATCACTGGCGGACGGGGGTCGCAATGCTGAGAAAGTGACCGTGTGACCCCAGGGGCCCGGCGCTCTCCCGGGCTGCATGGCTCTCAGAGCCCTTCCCCATGGCCACCCTCGCCTCTGTCTCTGAGGGACTGTGGTTCCAGGGAGGAGTGGGTGTGATCCTGGAACCCCAGCACCTTCAGGCACAAGGCGGGAAACCACACCCCCGTGTAAGGGGATGCTACCCACTTTCTCAAACAGCAGTTCCCCCTTTGGAGTTGCTAGACCCAGCAGGGTCCACGGTGCTAGTCCTGGGGTCCTCGGAGAAGTTCTAGTTTCAAAAAGCCACTGGCAAGCCGGCTGCCGGGCGGTGAGGCTGGCCAGGCCTCTGCTCATCACTCAGCATGTGCTTCTGGGGGGGATGGAGAGGAGGTTTTGGGGAGCAAGGGCAGCCAGGGTGCTTATAATCCCATCAGCGACCCCCCTTTCCACTACTGCTGAGGGATGATGGAGGGGCTTGTCCCCAGAGCCGCCCACACAGCTCTCAAGCCTTCCTGCTACTACCTTAGCTCAGGAAGAATGTTCTGTTGAATGTGAACCCAAACAGCCTGTACACGAGTTTGTCCCCAAGGGTTAGTTCACTTAAAAATGTTCCATGTCCCTGGCTGGTGGTACAGTGGATAAGGTGCCGGCCTGCGAACCTGAAGGTCACTGGTTCAATTCCCAGCCAGGGCACAGAACCAGGCTGCAAGCCAGGTCTCCAGCCAGGTCCGTTACTGGAGGGCCTATTTTTTCATTATTATTTTTTTATGATGCTACATCAACTCTCCTATAACACATTTGTTATAGAAAATGTGTGCAATCTAGAAAACATAAAGAGGCAAATAGAACCACCTATAACCCTGCCCTCCCAGAGGTGACCTCTCCTCTTCCTCCTAGTTCTTGTGCACACAGGGCTATGATGATCAGCTGGAAGACAATTATTACAGCTCCTTTTGGGTGTTTTCCATTAATCTCACACTGTGCACATTTTCCAAAGTTACGTTCAAAATGTAAACCGGCTTGTTCACCGGCTGCCCAGCTACATCCTGAGGATCTGTCCTCCAGCTTTGTTTTGTCTGAACAGCTTCCCTGGTTTCCTCTAGAGGTGGGTGGCAAGTGGCGGTGCTTCCTCAGTTCTGCCCAAAGCCAGGAGGCTCCGCAGGGGCGCACAGGCAGCCTCTGTAACCACATTTGTCCTGTCTAAGTCTCACCCCACAGGCCAGGAAGAGCAGGAGGCAGGACCAGAAGGAGGAGCGTAGGGGACAAGCCTTAACCCTTCCCTCGCCCAGCTGATGCCGTTTGCAGGAGGGGGTGAGAGAGAGGGTGTCCGTGGAGCCTGGGGCCTGGCCCCGCACAGCGCCCGTGCCTGGTGGCTATCCGGAGCTTCTCACCCAAGAGGACACCAGCTCCAGCGCTTGTCCTGTGAAGAAGGTCACTGGGGGCAACCTGGGCCAGTCCCACCAGATAAAGGGACATGCACCATCTCCACACACCCTGCTGGCCCAGCCCCACCCCAGCGCCTTGCCACCCGCCGCTGGCCCTCAGTCATTCTCATGGGCTTCGTCACCAGCTCCCGCTCCATCCTGCCTCCCAGCTCGCCCCCTAACCCTTTTTAAAGACTTTATTTATATATTTTTAGAGAGGGAGAGAAACATCAATGCGTGGTTGCCGCCTGCACACCCCCAGCTGGGGACGTGAGGGGCTCACCCCCTTATGCCTCCTTACTCATTCCTTCCTCCTACTCCGCCCTGAAGACTCAGCTAAGAGGGGCTGTGCTCCTGAGAGCCAGGCTTGAAGTCCCTCAAAGCCAGGTGGGGTTCCCCACTCCGTGCTCCCCTCATGGGAGGCCCTCCCCATCTGTCCTTCTCGCAAACAGTGGTGCAGCACCTGCGTGGGCGCAGGGAGGTGACCGAATTGGGTCAAGGATGAGCAGAGGACAGGGAGGGACCAGCAGGAGGGGAGGGCCCGGGAGGAAGGGGGACTTGGATCTGGGGTGCTCTGGGTAGCACAGAGGGGGGCCCTCAGTGGAGTGACCTGGCTGTAGGACTAAGTGGGGAGCATTAGGGCAGCTGGGGTCAGGTGGAGCCAGGGGGAGGCTCTAGAGGTGGGCGAGTGCTGGAGGCAGGAGGTAAGGGTGGGGTGCGTGGGGAGACAGGTCTGATGGGTGAGCTGTCAGGCGGGCACATGGGCTGAGAGAACTGGGAACCAGCCAGCGTGCAGAGTGGAGCCCCGTGAGGGGCGGACCAAGTTTTCCAGCGCAGCCCCTGAGAAACAGGAGCTTTAGATCGGTGAGGTCAGGCGGGGAGGCTGAGCCAGGAGACCCTGTGGAGGGTCCGGGTCCAGGCCACGGGGGCAGCACCGGGCAGAGAGAAGACAGGAGCCAGGCTGAAAGGGAGGAGACACCCATACGCTGGACATGCGGATGGGCCCCCTGACCGGGTCAGGAGGCGTGGTGCCTGATCTAAAGAGGAGGATGGGGAGGGTGGTGTGGGGACAGGCTGAGAACAAGTGACCGAGTGACCGCATGACCGCGAGGTCTGGAGGAGATGTCCTGCAGCTCCAGAGGGAGGGAATGGGCTGGAGGAGAGCGTGGGGAAGGGAGGGGAGGTGAAGGAAGCAGAAGGGAGGGGGCCCAGGCCGCAGGGTGGCCCGAACACCGCAGCACCCTGCAGCCTCTCACTATGCCAGGGGCCTTGGGAGCCAGGGCTGTGCCACACTCGAGGCTCCAGGACCATTGCCCCTTCCCACATGGCTGAAGTCAGGACAGGCCTCAGGACAGGGACAATCCCAAACCAGGAGGTGTGAGGGTACCCTGTGGCTTCCCTTGTCTTGCTCCCCCAGCCTGTTCTAGGCATCTGCTGCCCCTGAAAGGGAGATGGGAACACCTCTGTGCCTCCAGGGAGTGGGGCTGGAGTGGGGTGGGGGTGGGGGTCGTGGGTCCCCCAATATCACAACCAGCAGCGATGGCCTGCCCTGGGACAGACAGTGCCCATCAGATGTGAGTTCGGAGCACCTTGGGGGAAATAGCGAGCTGGGTGGTGGCACGGCCTAGACCTCAGGGACCAGCTGACAAGCTTCCCCCTGCCCTGCGCACAGAGGCAGAGGGGGCAGCGTGGAGAAAGAACGGAGAAGCCGCCCTGGAGCCAGCCAAGAGGGCGTATGTGAGCAGGAAACGGGGACAGTCGCCCAACCGCCAGGGGCGTCCAGGTGGCTGGAACACACCTGGTCCCCAGTCTTCCAGCAGGGGGCACCCTGGTCACACCAGGGATGCCAGAGGTTTCGCCCAAGGCCCAGAGCATGCCAGAGGTAACAGGATGGGGAGCCCCTCCTGGAGCGTTCAAGTCATTCAGGACTTACTTGTAAAGGACCTCACGCCCAGGGACTGGGGTGTGAAGGCCCAGAAACGACTCTGGCTGGTGCGGCTCAGCGGACTGAGAACCAGCCCGCCAGCCAAAGGGTCACCAGTTTGATTCTGGGTGAGGACACATGCCTAGGTTGAGGGCCAGGCTCCAGAGGGGGTACTCAGCCCCCAGCCAGGCTGAGATAAGGAGTGCCAAGATGGTGCGGACCCCCAAGTACGTCCTCTCTGTCCCCCATACAGGACCCCCCAGGGTCTGAGTTCGCCTCTATAGGATAAGAAGATAAATCTCAATAAATCCATCCCATCCCTTCCTCTCCATTCTTATATATCCAGAGATATATAAGTTAAAACTTATATGTAAGTTTAAGTTAAAACTGAGTATGTCAGCGTCAACCCCAGCACAGAGAGAGTTGGCAAAAAAAAAAAAAAAAAATGCAGGACAAGCCGAGACCGATGACTTATGTGTAAGACATGCCTTACGACCTGCCACAATCTTCTCCCGCATGAAGCACCTAGCAGCCCAGCCACCCCGGTGGGTGGTGGGTGGTTCCTCCCTTGTGGGTTTGGCTTGCATTTCCCTGATGAACAAGGACATGGAGCTTCTCTTTTCATGGGCTTGCTGGACAACTGTACATCTTTGGAGACCAAGCTACCCAGATCCTTGGCCCCTTTTTAGTGAGGGTGGTCTTTTTTATTGTTGAGGTGTAACAATTCAAAATGCCAGTCCCTGGTCAGATGTGTGATTTGCAAATATTTTCTCCCATTCTGAAAGTTATCGTTTTTGCTTTCCTGGTGGTGTCCTTCGGTGCACAAAAGTCTTTCATTTTGTTGATGTTCAATCTATACAGTTTTTTGTTTTTCCTTTGTCACATGTGCTTTGGCATCGTATTTAAGGATCCTTTGCCTCATCCAAGGCCATGAAATTTTACTCCTGCCCTGGCTGGTGTGGCTCAGCGGATTGAACGCGCATCTGAGAACTGAAGGGTCTCTGGTTCGCCTCCCAGTCAGGGCAGGTGCCTGGGTTGCGCGCCAGGTCCCCAGCTGTGGGCAAGTGGGAGGCAACCACACATGGATGTTTCTCTCCCTCTCTTTTTCCCTCCCTCCCTCGTTCTCTCTAACAATAAACAAAATCTTTAAAAACTTTACTCCTATGGTTCCTTCTAATAGTTTTGTAGTTTTAATTCTCACACTTCCATCTATGGCCCTCTTTATTCTTCTGTAAATGGTACGAGGTAGAAGCCCAACCTCGCTGTCCGCATGTGGATGTGCAGAATGCCCAGTTTTCCAGCGTGTGCGCCGAGGTGACGTTCTGCCTAGTGGGACGGTCTCAGCGCCCTTGCAGAACGTCAACGGGCCATAACCGCCCGGCGCTCTGCCCAGCTGTATCCCGTCGGTCTAGGACTCGCACCAGAGTCCCCGATACCTAACTCGGTGGTAATTAAATGCATTTTGAACACTCCCGGCCCCGGGCTGGCTTGCTGAGGGAGAGGCCCGCGGACCTGTGGTTCCGAGGGGGATTCGGACTGGGTGGGCGTCTTCGGAACGGCCCCCGGGCCCAGGGCTTCCCCCACAGCTGCCTGCCCGGTTCCCCCGCGTGCGGCCCTCGAAGCTCTCGAGTTTCATTGGAAGGTAAAGCCCCCAGAGAAGGGGTCCTCCACCCTCGGCCCCACCCTATTCCCGCAGCGAGACGCCGCAGCCTCTCAACCACGCGAATCGATCGAGGTCCCCCCGGGTCCTGGGGAGCGAACTCCGAAATCCGGAAGCTGCAGAGCGACCACGTGGACTATGCAAACCACATGCTAACGACATGCAAATGAGCCCCCAGCCGGGGCCCCGCGAGCTGGGGACTCGGCTGCGATTAGGGGCGGCGGCCTGGCCCCGCCCCGCCCCGCCCCCCACCTCCCGGCGAGGCCTCCCTCGCCGTCTCGCCGGCGCTCGAGGTGGTCCCACCCACCGCGCCCTGCGGCTCGCCCACCCCGCCGCCTTGCCAGGCTGGTCCCCGCCGCCCGCCCCGGCGTCCGGCCACCTCCAGCGCCGGGGGGGTCGGCTGCGGAAGCCGCGCTCGGCGGGAGCAGCCGCCGGTAAGCGGGCTCCCCGGGCCCCCCTCGGCCCCGGGGCGGCCCCCGCCGAGGTCTCGGTCCGCGCGGGCAGGCCGGCCCGGCTCTGGGCCTCTCGGGCCCCTCCCCGCCTGTCGAGGGCGAGGATCCGGAAAAGACTGTCCGCCCCGGGCCCCACCTGGGGGTCTCTCCCACGGCCCCCCTCGCCCTCCGCGGCCTGGGGAGCGAGGGGACGGGCGCCCCCAAGGCCTGACCTGAAAGGAGCGCCGCCCGGACGCCCCGAAGCCCCACCCGAGCGGCTCCGTCCCGCGAGGGGCGAGCTCAGTGGTAACGGGATCCCGAGGGCAGGGACCCAGCCCAGGGTGACGGGAGGTCGCGAATTTCTGTTGCCCACCCAACCCCCTTCCAGGTGGGGCCAGCGGCCTCGGTGGTCGGAAAGGGGAACACGTTCGGGGCCGGGAAGGGAGCGGGTGACGTGTCCCAGCTCTCCGACCTCTGAATTGCCTCCTTTCCCGCGCCCCTTCTGCGTGCAGGGTGTGTGGGCTCCGCGGCCCCGAGTTCAGGTGGGCCCCAAGTTCAGGTGGGCTCTGGCAGGGCTCCAGGCCGGGCCCCAAGTTCAGGTGGCCTCTGGCAGGGCTCCAGGCCGGGCCCCAAGTTCAGGTGGCCTCTGGCAGGGCTCCAGGCCCGCCCCCCAGTTCAGGTGGGCTCTGGCAGGGCTCCAGGCCCGGCCCCCAGTTCAGGTGGCCTCTGGCAGGGCTCCAGGCTGGGCCCCCAGTTCAGGTGGGCTCTGGCAGGGCTCCAGGCCCAGCAGGGAGCCTGCTGATGCCCCTTCTGCACGCGGGGCTCCAGGCGGGTTCCTGCCTGCGAGTGTGAGGTCTGGTGGGGAGGGGTCTCCAGGGGCTGCCCACCCCTTCACTGCTGCGGGGGCTGTGGCTCCCCCTTCTCCCTCACCCTGGGAAGAGAGCAGGGGAGAGGAAGAGAGAGGAGGACACATCTCCCCTCTGCGCACTAGCCCGGAACCCCAATCTGCCTTGGGAGAGCACCCGCTTCTTTCCACCATACTTGGAAACTCAGACGGGCAGGACAGAATTCTGAGGGCCTAGCAAGACCTGTGGCCTAGGATGAGGAGCCCTAAAAACAGCCTGAAAGATAAGAAACAGGAAACGTTATCTTGGCCTTGTCATTTGGGTGTGAAGATGGTCTCACTCTGGCTAGTGGGGTTGGGGGTCTGTGTGTCCCTGAGGGCTGATGTAGGCAGCCCAGGCGGGAAGGTGGCCCACCTTCAGCCCCAGGAAGTGGAAGTGGGGTACCTGCAGCCACATCTCCCTTCTTGTCCTGACTGCCCACCAGGCCGTGTCATGACTCATGGTCCCCAGTGCAGAGGAAAGATCACCTCCCTGCCCGGGCAGAGGCCAGGCCCGGGTCCCTGGCCCCGTCTCTGCTCTGCTCTGCCAGAGTGTTCTGGAATGGACCTGCCTGCCCCCAAGGCAGGTCACCCTTGGTACTGGACTTGCCTGCCTTCTGGGGAACACAGGTGAGTCACATGCACATCCCATTTTGTGCTCTGCTGGAGGTTAGGTGGGAGTCGGAGCAGATCCTTGCTTATAGTGTAAAAGGAAGGGGAGTAGGGGCAGGGGGGACAGGATAAACAAAGGATAGAATCAGTCCAATGTGGCATGAAAGCCACTGTTAAGGAGAGAAAACAGGAAGGGAATCTAGCCCAGCGGGAGGTGGGGGTCAAGGCACTTAGGAGTACCTCCCAGGCTGAACCCTGAAAGACAAATCAGACTTTTCCTGGCTAAGGATTTTGGAAGAGCCACCTCTGTAGCCAAGCTGGGGTGTGTCAGGGGGCAGGTGCTGGGGGAGGGGGCTGGACTTAGTGTGGCCTGGGAGTTGCTGGGGGGGTAGGAGGGGGAGGCCCTCTCCTCTCCTGGAAGGAGAGGGTCTGTAGGGGAGCTCCCAGAGGGGGTCGCCAGTGGTGCCCACACCTGGGAGGCCACAAGCAAAGAGAGGGCAGAGGTGCTCAGTGGTTTCCTAGGCTGTCCCGGGAGGCCCCGGGGAGGATGCACCGAAGGTCTGTGGAGGGAAGGTAGGAGCAGCAGGAAAGTCAGATTCCTGGGCGAAAGTCGCCAGCGGGCCTGCCCAGAGACGTGGCTGCTGAGAAGGGCACTGCCATGGGGAGGCAGGACAAGAATGAACAAGATGAGACAGGGGCTGGGGAAGGGAGACGGGTGTCGGGGTCCAGCCCCCAAGCCCGCCCCACTTGCCTCTCCTCCAGTCGCCCCTCCTCCCTGCACCTCTTGGTCGGTGACAGTGCCCGGCTCTGCACGGACACCCGCAGTGTCCGGAGCTTGGGAAGGAACAGCAGGAGGAGGTGAGGGCTGCGCAGGGGGGCTGGTGGCCCTTCTAGGAGGAAGACGGGGAAAGTGGCAGATCCCAGAGGGTTGAGGAGCCTGCAGGGCCGGGAGGAGGGGCAGGCTGTGGAGAAGCATGTGGACACTGACGTGCAGGTCGCCGTAGAGAGGATCAAGTGGCACTGGTGGCCTTTTCATTTGCTGAGGGAACAGAAATCGCGGGAGGATCGAGAGTGAGTTTGCTGGAGGAGCAGCGGCCTGAAGCTGGGCGGGGGCGTTGGGGTGAGGGGGTCCCTGGGGCCAGTGTCCTCAGCAGGAGCTGGAGGGCGGGAGGCACTCCTGAGCCACGCAGGGTCACACACACACACCCTCGCTCCCACACGCCCCCTGTGGCTGGGGTGAATGGGACACTGGCCTTGGCAGGGCTGCGCCCCAGAAGGGGTTGGAGCCTGGGAAGGAGTCACTTCAGGGCGGACCCAGCCTCGTGGGGTGTCGGAGCTCCTGCCTGGGGAAGGTGTGGGCCCCTGTGCTTGGCAGGAAGAGGGGGTTCCTGAGGGTTCCTGGGTCTCCATGGATTTTCCCTGGGCCGGGGCTAGAAGGAGGGAGGCTGCCTGGGACCCTTGGGTTGACGGAGGCGGGAGCTGCCCCCGGGGCCTGGGAACCAGGGCCGCGGCGGAGCCAGGACGGCGGAGCGAGTGGGCTGGAAAGGTCTCTGCCCCTGGGGAGGGCTCCGGTCTGCGGAGGGCGGCTTCCGCGGTGACGGGGGCCGCCTGCCGTGGCGAGGAACCAGGACAGTACCGGCTAAAGATGTGCGGGTGTGGCGTGTCTGTGGGCCTGCGTGTTTGTCTGCCTTTGGGCTGGCCTGTGTGTGTCTGTGTGAACCTGTGTCTGCATGTGTGCGGGTGTGGCATGTGTGGGGGTGCTCAGAAGAGCCCCGGCAGGCGGTCATCACTACTCAGCCTGCGGGTGGAACTGGCCCGGGCGGGAGGCTGGTTGAAGGGCACTTGCCTGGGGCTTCCGTGTGAGGGGGGCGCCCTGCTCCGCTCTACTGGGTGCACCCTTGGCGGCACCCAGCCCCAGCCAGCGCACGTTCCTGAGAGTTCCTGGGTCTCCATGGGTGTTCCCTGGACCGCAGCTGAAAGGAGGGAGGCCGCCCGGGGACCCTTGGCTTGGGAGGCGGAAGCGGCCCCGGCGCCCGCAGAACCTGGAGCCCTGCGTGCAGGTGCTGGCTTCCGCGAGAGCAGCGCCGGTGAACTTTGCTGCTAACGTGGCATTGCGCAAGCCTGTCTGAGTGCGGGAAGCCCGGGCCTCAGTGAGGACGTGTGTAGGGGTCACAGGCTGCCCTGGCCCCGGGGCCGCCTGCTCCATCCACGGCCAGCAGCCACGGAGGGCTTGCGGTGGGGGCCCACGTCGGGCCAGGACCGCCCACCTGCTGACCACTGAGTGATGTGAGACTAGAAAGAATTCAGTCACCTGCCTTGGCCGGCTGATCGCTCGCTCACCTGCCTGCCTCTCCTGCTGGGCCGGCTCTGGGCCTCCGCAAAGTGGGTGAGAGGAGATGCCAAGGCCAGCGCGTGGGCCTCTGGCCCCCTCCCAGGGGTGGTGCCGCTTGGAGAGCTGGTGCTGAGGCAAGAGGAAAGGTGGCAGGCGAGTGGAGGAGGGCTGGCGGCTTCATCCTGTCCCCTCTGCAGGCAGCCCGAGCACTGGTAGCGGCAGCGAGGCGGTGGCAGCGTCCCCAGCAGAGGATGCCGCGGGTCCTGGAACGTGCGGAGGGCTCCTGGGCCTGGGTTGTCCTGCTGGCCTCCTTGGTGACGCAGGGCCTCACCCTGGGCTTCCCCACGTGCCTCGGCATCTTCTTCACCGAGCTGCAGCATGAGTTCCAGGCCAGCAACAGCGAGACCTCCTGGTTCCCCTCCATCCTGATGGCCATGCTCCACGCGGGCGGTAAGCAGCACGAGGAGGGGCCCCCAGCATCCCCGTCCCTCTCCCAGAGGCGGAGGCTCTGCCTTTCCAGGTGGATTCCTAAGATTTCACCTGATTTCATCAGGGCCACTCCCCTGGCTGGAATCCTGCTGGGCCGGGCTGCGGAAGGGTGATGGCGGGGAGGCGCCCATGCCAGGCCTCCCAGTGGTCCCTGAAGGACAGACCCAGATTAGATGGGGAGCAGCTGGGGGTCTGGCTGGGAGATCATTCTGGACCTGGGTTTCTTGCCCTGACACCTGGGGTAACACATAGCTGCCTGCCCACCTGCCACATGGGGTTGTAGGAAGAGCACATGACCCTCGGCAAGAGCTGAGAGCAGAGCCCTAAGCACTTGCAGAAGATTCCAGTTCCGAAGACCTCCCTGGGCTTCAGGAGGGGAAATCAGCCTCTTTGAAGGCACCAGGATGAGAAGGGGACAGCCGGGCATCCCTGGCCAGCTTTAGACTCACTGCCCCCTCGCAGGCTCTCCAACATTTCAGGTGGCTTGGGACTTCCGCTGCGTCATACACACACACACACACACACACACACACACACACACACACACCTTTAGCCCATGCCTGTTCAGGGTATGATAGAAATTTTAAACATGAAAGGATCATTGATCCCAAGTGCCCCTGCTCCCACACATTTTACTTATTTATGTATTTATTTTTAAAGATTTTTTATTTATTACTTTTTACAGAGAAGGGTAGGGAGGAAGGAAGGAAGGGAGAGAAGCATCCATGTATGGTTGCCTTTCACCTGCCTCCAGCTACGGACCTGGCTGGAGACCTGGTTATGTGCCCTGGCTGGGGAATCGAACCTGCGACCTTTGGGTTCACAGGCTGGTGCCTATCCACTGAGCCACCAGCCAGGGCTTGCTCCCACACATTTTAAAGATGAGGGAGGCAGGCAAGTACAAAGTACAAGGCCTGCCCAAGATTGTAGAGTGAGTTCAGGGTAGAAGCAATGTCCCTGACCAAGAAACACCCAGGGCTCCACCCCAGCATCCTTGGCCGGGCTGGCACCTGTCCTAGCCCCACCCCAACCCATGACTCAGCATCACCTTCCTATACCAGGTCAGAGTGACTTAGGGGTCAGGCTGTGGGGAAGGTGTGTGGGTTGGTGGTCACGTCCCCTCCGCAGCCTCACCTCTCCCGCTGCAGCTGCCTCTGTTTGATTATCCCTGAGGATGGGCTGCTCACTTCCTTTCACCCCTAAACTCACACTGGCTCACACCCACACGCCCCCTCTTCCCCCGGAACGTGCACACTCCCTGAAGCTCCATGACTGTTCTTGGGGACAGGATGCCTGGTAAATGGGACCTTGCAAGGTGCTGAGCAGCCGGCCAGAACTGGCTTGTTTCTACTCCGGGTCTGGCTGGGAGAAAGCTGTTCATGTTGGGGGTTGGGTGGAGCAAAACAGCCAAACAGCTGGTGGCTGGCGGTGATGGGGGAGGGGAAGGTGCCCCGCCCAGCTTTCCCCAGAGGCTAGTGTGAAGGGGTGCAGAGTAGCTGGGGTCCCAGCTGCCCATCCTAGACTGGTGGGAGGACGGAAGGAGGCTGTGGCCAGTGTTGAGGATGGGGTAGGAGCAGGACTGGGGGTGCTCACCACGATGTAGATACCCAGAATCCCCACCCTCTGAGGCAGATTCCAGTGAGGATAATTCACCCGGGTCATAGCCAATCGGGCTGCGTCGGCTGGAAGCAGCCTCTGGGCCATGCAGCGAGACCCTTGTCCAGGCCAAACGGACCATGGTTGGACCTCGCCTCACACCCACTCAGCCATCACCCAGTCCGGGCGCTCCTGCGGCACAGGAAACAAGGCGGAGAGGGTAGCCTTGCCCAGCCCCGTGCCAGCCCGTGCGGAGCATCCGCACATCCAGCCCCGCAGGCTCCGGGGCTGCCATCCTGTGAGCTCCCCGCCAGTTCCTGCGGGGCCCCCAGCCGCCTCCACCCCGGGCTCCAGGCCTGCTCAGGCTGCCGCTACTGGCCTCTCATCCCTGCCCCTCCTGCCTCCTCCCCGCAGGCCCCCTGTGCAGCATCCTGGTGGGGCGCTTTGGCTGCCGGAAGACGGTGATGCTTGGGGGTGTGCTGGCCAGCCTGGGCATGGTGGCCAGTTCCTTCTGCCGCAGCCTCGGCCAGCTCTACGTCTCGGCGGGATTCGTCACAGGTGACTGCCATTCCGTTGGAGTTGCCGGGCACCCACTGCAGAGCACCCGGCGCCAGGGAGCGGGACGGGTGCTGGAGGGGCCGTGAGGGAGGGTGATGGCGGACAGACACAGGAGCAGGATTCTTTCTGATTGTGACACACGCATGAGAAGACAGGATAGCTGACTGATAGTGTCCTGGCTGGGGCGAGGGTGGGCAGAGACTAAGTGAGTGAAAAGGTAGAGTATGCAGAACACCCGGTGTAGAAGACAGGCTGGGGTGGGGCAGCTTGCTGTTTCCAACCAGGTGGGCAGAGAAGGCCTCGCTGAGACGGTGCCGCTGGGCAGAAGGCTAGTGCAGGGAGTCTGCCGCCCGGTTCTGTGGGGAAGAGCATGCCAGGCGGAGGGAACGGCAAGTGCAAAGGCCCTGAGGTGTCAAGGAGCAGTGCGGTGGCCAGTAGGGTGGAGATGCATGAGCAAGCGTGGAGGCTGGCTGGAGCGTCAGCTGGAGTGAGAGGGGAAGCCGTTCGGAGGGCTGGGAGAAGTGACCAAAGAAGCAGGAGAACCAGGAGGGCGGGGTTTCTTGAGAGAGCGAAGGACCGCAGCTCAGCTCGAGAGGTGGGGGGAGTGAAGCCACTTGCTGGATCAGGTGGCGTGGGGGCCAGACTGGATTTAGCGGAGTTGGAGACCCGGGCCAGAGCAATTCTGGAGCAGAGGCGGGGGCCAACGTCCGACTGGAACAGTTTCAACAGAGAACAGGAGGGGAAACTTGGTACATCTGAGATAATAAAGACTTCCAAGAAATTTCGGTGTAAGGGGAGCAGAGCAATAGGCTAGGATCCAAAAAAGCCTGTGGGGTCAAGAGGGCTTTTTAAAGATTTTCTTTATTATTTTCAGAGAGAAGGGAAGGGAGAGAGGGAGAGAGACATCCATGTGTGGTTGCCTTTCACCTGCCTCCAGCTGGGGACCTGGCTGGAGACCTGGCTTGCAACCTGGTTCTGTGCCCTGGCTGGGAATCGAACCAGCGGCCTTTGGGTTCGCAGGTCGGCGCCTTATCCACTGTGCCACCAGCCAGGGCTTGTTTTGTTTTTAGTGGGAGAAATAATGGTGGAGGAACATGATCTAGAAAAGAGAAAATGGATGATGCAGCAGAGAGGGAAGTTGCTGGAGTGATGCGCCTCTGCGTGGACAAGAGGCAGGGCTGGCCTTGCCTGTCGCCGGCAGAAGGCAAGCTGGCTTCGGGGAGGGAGGGCGGGTACGGAGTAGAAAGAGGAAGAAAGTCTGGGGCTCATCCGGAGGAAGGGGAGTAAATGAATGAGGGACGGGTACTGGCATCCTGGGCAACCCAGGGCCCACGTGGGCCAATGTGCAATTGTGCAGAATTCTCTGCACAATGTTCAGATGTGCAAGGCCAGGTAGAGTGGGTGGGGAGGCGGCATCTAAGTTGAGTCAGGACAAGTAGGTTCCCGGCAGAGGGAACAGAAACAGCAAATGCCTTGAGGTAGGGGGCAGCTTGGTGCCTTGTGGTGGGTGACAGGGAGAGTGGCCAGGGATGGCCACCAAGAAACAGGGAGGTGGCCGGCAACCTTGCAGGACATAGTAAACACTTTTTTTATTGGTACGGTGGGAAGTCCCCACAGGTGTTAAGCAGGGGAGAGAAATTTGGTTTAAGACATGAAAGCTCACCCAAGTGTGTGCCAAAGGGACAGGTGTGCCCACGGCAGCCTCTGAAGGGCAGATCTGAGGGCCAGGGGCCTGGTGGTGGGTCTGGGCTAGGGAAGGAGAACAGATGTGGGGTGTGACCCTGTGACCCCCTCTTCCACCACAGGCCTGGGGTTGTGCTTCAGCTTCCAGTCCACCATCACTGTGCTGGGCTTCTATTTCACCCGCCGGCAGGCGCTGGCCAATGCCCTGGCCTCAGTGGGTGTCTCCCTGGGCATCACGCTCTGGCCGCTGCTCTCCCGCTACCTCCTGGAGGACCTGGGCTGGAGGGGCACCTTCCTTGTCTTCGGTGGGGTTTTTCTCCACTGCTGTGTCTGTGGGGCCATCCTGAGGCCGGTGGCCACCAGCATGACTCCGGAGACCAGAAAAGGCCCTTCTCCGCCTTCCAAGACACCTGCTCCCGGCTGCCTGGCAGCCTGTGGCCGGACCACCCTGCGCTACTTGGCCTTAGACATCCTGAGGCACAACGCAGGCTACCGAGTGTTCACGCTGGGCGTCACGTGGATGATCCTGGGCTTCCCGCTGCCGCAAGTGTTCCTGGTGCCCTACGCCATGCGGCACGGGGTGGACGAGCACAGGGCGGCCCTGCTCATCTCCATTATCGGCTTCAGCAACATCTTCCTGCGGCCTGTGGCCGGGGCGGTGGCGGGGCGGCAGGGCTTCGCCAGCTACCGCAAGTACCTGTTCATCCTCGCTACCTTGCTCAACGGGCTCACCAACCTGGTGTGCACTGTGTCGGCCGACTTCCGAGTGCTGGTGGCCTACTGCCTGGTGTACAGCGTGTCCATGAGCGTGCTCGGCGCCCTCTTCTTCCAGGTCGTCATGGACGTGGTCCCCATGGATCAGTTCTCCAGGGCCCTGGGCCTCTGCACCATCCTGGAGAGCATCTCCATTCTCATCTCCCCTCCGATGGCTGGTGAGCCCCGGGACGGAGCCAGGGTACTGGGGCGGTGTGGCCGGGGGGAGCAGGGTGAGGGGTGAGGCAAAGGGAACAGGCTGGACAGACTTGGGTCCTGTGCAGCCTCCCATCGGTAGGGACTTGGAATCTGTGATTTTTCCAAGAGCCCCAGGGTACTGGCTCCTGCCTGTTCCCCAGCTGGTACTCAGGGTTTGAACAGTTAAAAATAAGGGTTTGCTCATCAGACTGACCTGAGCCCGTCTTTCTCTCTGTACCTCTGTTTTCTTGTCAGCAAAGAGAGGGAGAAAGTAGAACCTCCCTGGTAGGTTTGCTGGGAGGGCCACAGGCTTACAGCTCAGTAAGGAAGCCGGCAGAGTAAGCACTGCGCATGTGTTTGCTGTTACTAAATACCCTGGTTCTCCCACTTCCTGCCTGGGGGATCCCGCCAGGTTGTTTACCTGCTCTGAGCAGTGTCATTTGCAAAATGCTGAAAAGAACACCTGCTGCAACCATGGCAATAGTGGCTTGTGCCGAGCAGAGACTTCCCTTCTAGTGAAAGTGTTGGGCTTTAAAACATAGGGACCTGTGTGCGGTCACCATGGTGACTTGCCGGGGGAGGGAAAGGCACAGATGTGGGAGCAGATACCCCCTCATCCGCCCAGCCCCCACCCCAGTGAGAGGGCTGGCTAAGCAGCCCACAGTGTGCCATTCAGAGCAGGAGGGAAGGTTTGGTTCTTGGGGACAGCAGACAGCATGTGACTGTGGTTGTCACAGTAAGAAGGTGGGGACAATCCAGCAAGCCAAGAGAGCTCTCTGGGAGGAAGTCCGGGGGAGGTGGCCCGGGGGAGGCCGAGCAGATGTCCCAGACTCCACTGGCCCTGTCTTCTTCGCTCCCTTCCACCCGAGTGAGGGAGACGTGCCCTTAAGTGCTCTTTGGCTGGGGACTCTCCCTGGCCTGGGCCAGAGTGGGTTTAGGGTTTCCTCTCCCCTATCATTTAACAATTGATTGAGTGCCTACTAGGTGTGAGCCGTAGTTCGAGCCACAGTTCCTGCTACCAGGGGTACAACTGAGATAAAGTCCCTGCTCTTCCAGGGCTCGCAGCTTAGTGAGGGGCTGGTAGCCAGGGGTGGTGGCCTGATTTGCTCCCTGTCCTTCAGGGTTTCTCCTGGACAACACTGACAACAACTTCAGCTACGTTTTCTACATGTCCAGCTTCTTCCTCATCTCAGCCTCCCTCTACATGGGCTGCAGCTTCTGCGCCCTTCACAAGAAGGCACGGCAGGCCAAGGGCGAGGCGGCTGCCAGAGACACTGCCCCCGAGCAGGCTCTCGCTGGGGAGGGTGCAGACAGTCCTGAGAAGCGGCTGTGGACCGAAGTCATGTATGTGACCAGTGTCTGAGCCCGACGGTCAGCGAGTAGCCACTGCCTCAGCCCAAGAACCTGGTGAAATGCTGCCCAGAAAGCCTGAAGCAAAGGCTGTCCAGGCCTGGCCCATTGGGACCCAGCCAGGAGCTGGGACCTTGGGGCTGGCCTCTGAAGACTCAGGGTTTCCTTCCAAAGAGCAGAATCCAGGAGCGGGTCCTCCTCATTTTTCCTCTACGGGTGCCAGGGTGCTCAAGGCTCAGGAAGGTGGGTCCGAGCCCTGCTGGGGTCTGTCTGGCCAAGCCGCTCAGCTGGCTGCCCACCGCTGCTGCTACAACCCAATACACCAGACCAGCACACCTTGATGCGATCCCTTCGTCCTTCTCTGGCGTCCAGACAGTTCCAAAGAGCTCACCTGTCCTCCTGAGCCCTCCTGCCCACCTTCGTCCTAGTGACTCGGCCCTTGTCCTTTGGGCCACGCCCAGCACAGGCTGCTGGGCCGCCCAGGATTGGAACCGTGGGAAGCGCCTTGTGGGAGAGGAGGGCCTGCACTGGAGGACAGCTGAGCCCTGGTTGCAGGGTTTGCACAGGTTGGATGGCGGGGTGGTGTACTTGTCTGGCATCCGGGGGAGGCGAGCACCTGGGGGAGGCGAGCACCTGGCTTGGGTTTCCTAGAATCAGTGAAGGCTGGGGGCCCTGCTCCAGGCCTCCCTTCCTCCTTCGCCCGACCTGGTCTTTGGCAAGGAAAGTAAGGGTGGGGTTGGGAAGCCAGACATTTGACTGACCGGGGAAGGAAAGGATTGCTAGGCAGGGCCCCAGGAGCTCTGTGAAAATACAGCTGCCTGTGCAACAGAATCCCTTTACTTCCTCCCTGTGGGTCAGAGGTGTCGAGGGCTGGGCCAGCCACCAGCCCACCCCTGCGCTTCCTTGGCCTGCGCCTGCAGCCTGGAGGTCAGGCCTCCACTCCTCTCCCCACCCATGCGCTCTGCGGTGCCCTCCCTTGAGGTCATCACTGGGGATTGGTCATCAGGCCAGGCTTGTCCCAGCAGGGTACCGACCAAGGGAACAGAAGTTTGTTTGAATGACACACAATGTTTCCTGCAGCAGGTTATAAACCCTGTGAGCTATGAAGCCGGAAAACAGCCCTGGAATAAATCCCCTCCCCCAGTCTGCTCTGCCAGCTTGGCAGGGGCTGCTCCCGCCCAGAACCGTGTTTGTTTATTCAGGCTCCAACAAGAAAACCTTATCAGGAGGATTGATTTTATTTTCATGACGCCACTCGATCCTTCCCTGTCCACACGTCCAGCCGGGGTGACTCAGCATCTTTGAGGATGTCCAGCTCCCCAAGATTGTTACGAGCGCCAGGGAAGGTGGTGCAGAGGTGACCAACTGTGCTGTTTGCCGGGACAGTGGAGACCTTGAGTTGGCTGTGTGACTTTGGGCGAGTGGCTCAGCACCACTGGGATTTTTAAAAGGTTGGCTGGGATGAGCGCAAGTCTTTCACTGTGAAAAGCCTGACCCTGAAGAGTCCCGGCGCCACCCTGCTCCCCACCCCATCCTGCCCTGACTGTCAGCTACACAGTGGGAGGGAAGAGGACACACTTGGCACATTTCCCCAAGTCTTGTGTCCTCCGTCCTAAGGAGTAGAAGAGGGAGTGGGAGCTGGTGAGCAAGTACACGCTTCTGGTACTGGTAGCCATCAGGCTTTGAGATGGGATCCCCTTATAGGGCCAGTTCTTTTTTTTTTTTAATTTTTTTAAAGATTTTATTTCATTATTTCCAGAAAGAGGGGAAGGGAGAGAGGCAGAGAGGGAGAGAGAAATCAATGTATGGTTGCGTTTCACCTGCCTCCAGCCACAGACCTGACTGGAGACCTGGTTTGCAACCTGGTTATGTGCCCTGGCTGGGGAATCGAACCTGCGACCTTTGGGTTCGCAGGCCGGCACCTTATCCACTGGGCTACCAGCCAGGGCTATAGGCCCAGTTCTTTAAAACAGATTTTTAATTATTATTTTTAATAAGGTTGGATCCCATTATTATTTTTTAAAAGATTTTATTCATTATTTTCAGAGAGAAGGGCAGGGAGGGAGGAAGAAAGGGAGAGAAGCATCAATGTATGGTCACCTTTCACCTGCCTTCAGCTAAGGACCTGGCTGGAGACCCGGTTATGTGCCCTGGCTGGGAATCGAACCAGTGACCTTTGGGTTCAGAGGCCGGCACCTTATCCACTGTGCCACCAGCTAGGACTCTAAATTATTGTTTTAATAGAGGGAGAGGGAGAGAAACATTGATGTGAGAGAGAAACATTAATCAGTTGCCTTTTGTATGCCCACTCAACTGGGGACCAAACCCGAAACCCAGGCCTGTGCCCTGATCAGGAATCAAACCAGAGACCTTTCTGCCTTGAGGGACAATGCCCAACCAGCTGAGCCACATTGGTCGGGACAAAACATTTCTTTTAAAGGAAAGAAAGATTATCAGGGAACATTCAGCATAGAGAATTTGGACCTCGTCTGCCCCAGGCAGCAGCAATCACAGGCAGTCCCTGGTCGACAAATATTTAAGCCTCTACTGCGTGCCAGGGACAGGGCAGATAGGAGTAAGAATGGTCACTGCCCTCAGTGCAAGACCAAGGACTGAGAATTTCTCTCCAGAGAGGAGGGTTTGGGAGGAAACAAAGGAGAGAAGAGGGGTGGCCTGATCTCGGAAACCACAGTTGGTTGACTTTCTGGGAACCCTTCGGAGGGGCTCTGAAACAGATCCTGCGTAGCACAGGGCGGAGCTCACTTCCATCCTGTCCCCCAGCCCTGACCTTCAGGTCCGCAGGCCTTTGCTGGTCTGCCCAGTCAGAGGGAAAGAAGCCCCCTAGCCGCCTTGGGCTAAGATGTGCATCCCCAGGTCACATCCGTTCCCCAGAGAAGCTGAAGGGCTTGGTGAGGGCCCTGCAGCCGCCGGCATCCCCAGACGCCCAGCCCATGGGCACGACTACTGCCCCTGACTGTGTGCACAGGACAGGGGCTGACCACGGGGACCGGAGCCTATGCCTCCGGGGCTTGCTCCCCAGCGGAGGGCGGGAGGGCGGCAGGATGGCGCGTGGCCCAGGACCAGAGGCCCAGGGTCCTCGCCCTCAGGCAGCTTGCAGCCCACGCCCCCTTCACCCTCCATTTTCACACGCTGGGGGCGCGGCAGGACCACCTCCCTCCCCGGTGCTTTAGCCCCTGCGCCTGCGGGGTCTCGGTCACACATCTCCATACTGAGAAGCCCCGAGAAGGACCTGGACAGAAGGGCTTCCACGTCCCGGGCTGCTGGCCAAGCCAGAGAGCTGCCCGCAACGGCACGCGGGGGTGAACCCAGCTCCTACCGCCGCCCGTACCTGGCCGACAACGTTACCGGGTTCCCGAGATTGCGGGCGGGAGGCGGGAGCCTCTGCGTGAGGCTGGGGAGCGGGAAGCACCCGGCCCGCACGGCTTTTCGGAAAAGCCGGCCAGAAAGTAGGGTCCGGGGACCCGCGGGGCGCGGGGAAGGGCGGCCGCCCGGAGCCACGCCCAGACCCCGTGCTCCCTCGCGGATGCAGGAGGGTCTGAAGGCGGTTCTGCCTCCACATCCCCCCGCACGAACCCCCTGGCGCCTCTACGCCCCTAAGGCTCCTACATTGGTCCCTCCAGGCGTTCGCAGGCCCCGCGCGGGGGCGAGCGGTCAGGCCAGACGCGTCAAGCGTGACGCGCACGTGCGCGGAGCCCGGCGCCCGCCCCGCCCCCGGCTCCGCCCCGCCCCCGGCTCCGCCCCGCCCCCGGCTCCGCCCCGCCCCCGGCTCCGCCCCGCCCCGCCATCTGGGGCGGGGCTAAGAGCGGCTTCCGCCGGAAGCCGGGCGTTAAGCGGAAAAGCACGCAGGGGCGGGTGCTGCTCTCGCCGGCTCTGCTTCGCGGGGCTCCGGGGCTCCTGCGCGTCGGGTGTTCACGCCCAGCTCCGACCGGGGCCCGATGCGGCCCCGCGGCCCCGCCGCAGCAGCGCATTGCTGAAGCCGGGAGAGCAGCCTGCCTCCCGTCCGGGGTGCCGGGCGGGTCTCCCCACCGCGCCGCCTGTCCCCCGAGGACCCTCGGCACCCAGACCATGGCCCAGAAGCCGAAGGTGGACCCCCACGTCGGGCGCTTGGGGTACCTGCAGGCGCTGGTCACGGAGTTCCAGGAGACTGAGAGCCAAGGTGAGAGCGACAGGGTGGGTGCCCGGGGACGGGACGGGGGTCCGCCCGCGACCGTCGCGCGGGACCTGACAGCGAGGCCACTTTTCCGCTGCAGACGCCAAGGAGCAAGTCCTGGCCAACCTCGCCAACTTCGCCTATGACCCCAACAACTACCAGTACCTGCGACAGCTGCAGGTCCTGGATTTGTTCCTCGACTCGCTATCGGAAGAGAATGAGACGCTGGTGGAGTTTGCTATGGGTAAGGACGGGTCCCCCGGATGCCCAGTGGTGGGCTGGGTGAGAAGTGAGCCTTGGGGCGAGGAGGCTCGGGCGGCCCCTCGGCTGCAGTGGCGGACGTCGCGGTGCCTGTTGAGGGCACAGGTCGCCGGAGTCAGGCCTGGAAGCCAGGCCCAGGACTCCTCCGCACGCCTGCCTTCCCTCCTGTTTAGAGACGAGATCATACACGAGGGAGTGGGTTGAAGCCACTTGGAGGGACACGAGTTCAGGGTGCTGTTTTAAACGTCTTTATTTTAATGTTTTAATATCAAGAGAAGTAGACGTGATTTGGAGTGGCGAATGGTTCCTGTAGTTGTTGCGGCCAAAGATCTATTAAATTGTTCACTGGACAGATCTTTATTGGGCGTGAACTGTGTGAGCAAGGTTCTGTCCTCGGTGGTGAGCTGGCCCTCAAGTCGCGGAAGGTCGTTGCCCTGCAGGGCAGTAGGGGAGACGGATGGTGAGCTACCAGCCGAAGAGCTGGGACTGGAGGAAGTAATCCCGACGATGAGAGGCAGCAATGGAAGGTGGGGGCTACTTCCCTTTGGGCCATCACGGGCAGGCATTCTAGGCAGAGGTACATCCTGGGCGGAAGACCCTAAGGAAGGAAGCGCCCCCCAAACGGCTGATGGTGTCCTGCAGAGGAAAGTTCGCTGGTTCGATTCCCTGTCAGTGCATGATTAGTCTTTGGGTTCTGTCCTGGGGTCCCAGTGCATATGAGAGGCAACTGATTGTTTCTCTTTCACATGGATGTTTCTCTCCCTTTCTTTCTCCCTCCCTTTCCCTCTCTAAAAATAAATAATACATTTTAAAACATTTAAGTAAATAAAAGTAACATTTTATAGTGAAAGAAATTTTATGTAGGGAAAGAAACCTTTAATAGTAATTCCATTATCACCTAATAATCAGTTATACAAATTTCTCCCATTGTTCCCAAAAGGACATTTTGGGTGGGGGGATTGGAATTGTTTGCGTAAACTAGGATCCATGCATTTGATCAATCTCTCACTTAAAATAAATTTTGTATTTTATTTTATTTTTTTAATTTTGTATTTTAGAACAGTTTTAGAAAAGTGCAAAGGTAATACAAAGAGTTTCCATATATGCCACATACAGTTTCCCTGTTACTAACATCTTACATTAGTGTTGGTGCATTTGTTACAATTAATAAACCAGTATTGATATGTTATTATTACTATTATTGTTATTAACCAGAACTCATACTTTATAGTATATTAATTTTAGTTGTTACATCTCCTTTGGCTAGGCTCCTCCTCTTAGAGTTTTCTTTTTTTTTTTAGTTTTGAGGAGTACTGGGCAGGTATTTTGGAGTTGTTTTCTCATGATTAGGTTGGGTTTTGGGGAGGACAAGCCCAGAGCTGAAGTGCCCTTCTCATCCCAGAACCAGTGTTCACTTGGGCAGCACATGTGCTCACCCCATCAGAGTCAGATCAGGGTCCCTGCCCCCTGCACCTTGTCTCTGTTGCTCGATTATCTTGATCCCTGGGCTGAGGCCGAGTTTGTCAGGTTTCTACACTGTAAAGTTACTGTTTCCCTTCCACATGTCCTCTTTGGGAGGAAGTCACTGAATGTATTCTCTTAATCATTGGTAGGCTTTTTTTTTCTTACAGCAATTGTTGAAGAACCCAGACCAGTTCTGAAGAATGTCTGCCTTCCAGGTTATCTGGTTGCCTTTCATGGTGTTCCTTAGTTTATTCCTCTATCCTCTTTAACTTTCTGTAACCTAGAAATTGGGTCAAAGGCCTTGACAGAATCAAGAAACACTTTTATTTTCTGAATACATCATAAGTAAGTGGGATTTAACATTTTGAAAGATGACCCAGGCTGGCCCCTAGTGTTTGCAGTTCTGGGGCTAGAGTACAAATGGGGGTAGCCCTTCCACTTCTCACCATGATGGTTCTCACAGGTGTGTGTGGACGTCCCAGCTCTGTTCACACCCCTCTCCAAGGACTTTGGAGTGTCCACAGCAACTGTGGGGTTCACCCTGGGAGTCAGGGTCTAGGAAAGAAGCCCGTTCAGCTCTGGGAGGAGCTCCAGGTGTGGGAACAGAGGACTCTGGGTGGGCTCCCTGGATTTTCAGCCTGTGAAAAGGGCAAGGTGAGCCCCTCTAAAGCCAGTCAGGGGCAGGAGCTCATGGCCCAGGTCTGAGAGTGGTGCAAGCTTCTACCTCTGCCCATCTGGAAGATGATTATGCTAAATAAATATACATGTTTTTAATTATTCACTTTTCAGAGAGAAGAGAAGGGTGGGGAGAAAGAGAGGGTGAGAAACATCAATATTTGGTTGTCCCTGGCCTGCAGCTTAGGCGTTTGCCCTGACCAGGAATAGAACCTCGACCCCTTGGTTTGCAGGCCAGCGCTCAGTCTCCTGGGCGGCCCCTCAGGTTTACTTCTACCCGCTGCCTTTTGTCCTTTTTTCCCTTCCTCCTCCTTCCCACTGGAGCAAGGTCCACCATTCGCAGGGAAGTAGCTTTCTCAGCCGTCCCTTCATGGGATCCCCTGCAGATGCCATCTCTCCTTTATTTACTGTGCTTGACTTAAAAGGAGAGCCCCAGAGGTACTTAGAAGCCGGGTTTTGTTACAGCTGTCACTTTTTTTTCTCTTAATGAGCCTGCTGCTAAATAGGAGACACTGTCAGGGGCTTGTTCTGCTTTGTAGTTCTGCTGCTTGTATCTGGGCTGAGTGCAGCTTGCTTACCTCTGTTCTCTCTGCAATGTTGCGGCCTTTTGGTCTGGAGAAGGTGACAGAAGGTCCTAAAAGGTGCAGAGTCCCCGGCTGTGACTTGGCTCTGCAGCAGTCCGCAGGGACAGGTGGGTGAGGTTGCCCTTGGCCGTGGCTCGCAGAACCGGAACCAACGTGTTTGTTGGCAGGAAACGTGAGTTTGGCAAGAGCGGGGCTTGGGGCCAGGCAGGCCTGGTCTGGATCTCTGTTCCCCCACTCGACTCCTGGGGCGTGGCGTCCCTTCTGCGTCACCTCTCCAGCTGTCGGTGTCTGCAGCCGCGGGCTCCCCGGCCTTCGAGCCCGTTTGAGGGTAGACAGGTCCCTCACCTCCGGATGGGTGCGGTGCGGTGCAGTGGGGTAGGGCCCTGTCCTATCAACAGAAGCACCCAGCAGCCAGAGCCAGGCTCAAAGTCCAGTGTATCTTCTTCCCTGGAGCAGTTTCTGCTGCTCTGGCTGCCCCCAAACTGCCCCTGAGATGGCAAGTTGCCCCTCCCAGGTGTGTAAGGCACTGCTTACCCCAGGAGATGGCACTGTTCAGGCCAGGGCGACGTGGGAAGTGAGTACTGGGAACCAGATACAAAGCCAGGATCTCAGCAGATATTTGGGTTCTGAGCTCGTGCCCCAAACAAAAACCCTGGCTGCTTTGGCATTAAGTTGGAAACGTTTGCCCAGAGCCCTGCGTTGGACAAACGCAGGAGCACCATACACTGCGCACCTGCAGCACCCTGGGTGCTGTGTGGGGACGCGCGGGAACCGGGACAGACTTCTCTGCTCGGGAAGCTGGCTGAACCCTGGAGAGCGCCGGCCGCGTGGCAGGCTGGTTACCAAAACGGTTCCAGCAGGTTGCCTCTCAGAATTGAGGTGAAAGCCCTTTCCTCGCGCCTGTGCCCTGCAATACATGCAGCTGCCTCCGGGGGGCGGTGGCGTGCAGGAGCCTCTGTTCCTGTTTTTGTTTTTTATTTATTTATTTAAAAAAAATTTTTTTTTATTTCATTATTTTTAGAAAGAGGGCAAGGGAGAGAGGCAGAGAGACATCAATGTATGGTTGCCTTTCACTTGCCTCCAGCCACAGACCTAGCTGGCGACCTGGCTTGCAACCTGGTTATGTGCCCTGGCTGGGAATCGAACCAGCAACCTTTGGGTTCGAAGGCCGGCGCCTTATCCACTGTGCCACCAGCCAGGGCAATTATACTTTGATAAAGCTAAAAATATTAGCCCCGGCCAGGTAGCTCACTTGGTTAGAGCATCATCCCAATATGCCAAGTTTGTGAGTCTGATCCCCAGTCAGGGCACATACGGGAAGCAACCAATGAATGCATAAATAAGTGGAACAGCAAATCAGTTTCTCTCTCTGAAAAATAAATCTGTAATTTTTTTAAAAAAGGTAAAAATATCATGTCAAAATATAAACCATCTTAATCCTCCCATCCAGGCACTTAGCATTTGCTTTTCATTCCACAACTTTCAAGTATGTAAATACAGGATTTATAAAAATCTGATATTCCCCTTACTGTTTCATAAGCTAACTGTTTTCACCGACCCATGTTTGGTGAACATCTTTCTATGCCAACAAATCTATAATTATGGCAGCAGTTAGTGGCTATGCCACACACCATTTTATGGATACAGTAACTTATTAAGATGTTAGAGCATTTTAGTATCATTTTCAGGTCACCGTTACTGGCACTGAGGGTGGAGGAAGCCGGAGTGAAAGACCTGGAGTTCCAGGCAAAGACGCCCCGGAGGTCTGTAGCTGGAGGCAGGTGAAAGGCAACCATACATGGATGTCTCTCTCCCTCCCCCTTTCCCTTTCTTAAAATAAAATAAAATAATTAAGATTTTATTTATTATTTCCAGAGAGAGGGGAAGGGAGACCTGGCTGGAGACCTGGTTATGTGTCCTGATTGGGAATCGAACCAGTGACCTTTGGGTTTGCAGGCCTATGCCCTATCCACTGAGCCACCAGCCAGGGCCTAACAAGTTTTTTAAAAAACAAGGCCCTGGCTGGTGGCCCAGTGGATAAGGTGCCAGCCATTAGAGAGAGACATGGATGTCTCTCTCCCTTTCTGCCTCCCTCCCTTCCTTTATCTCTGGAAAAAAAAAAATCTTTTTAAAAAAGTATAACTGACATAATAAACCATAAATACTTACAGGGTACACTTTAGTAAGTCTTAACGTGGATACACACCTGTGACACCATCATCTTACCTTTATTTTATTTTATTTTATTTTATGTTTCTAGGTTAAATTACCTATTTATTTATTTATTTATTTATTTATAAAAATATTTTATTTCATTATTTTAGAAAGAGGGGAAGGGAGAGAGACAAGAGAGGGAGAGAGAGACATCAATGTACGGTTGTGTTTCACCTGCCTACAGCCACAGACCTGACTGGAGACCTGGTTTAGCAACCTGGTTATGTGCCCTGGCTGGGAATCGAACCTGTGACCTTTGGGTTCGCAGGCTGGCGCCTTATATTTATTTATTTTTAAAGATTTTATTTCATTATTTTTAGAAAGAGGGGAAGGGAGAGAGGTAGAGAGGGTGAGAGACATCCATGTATGGTTGCTTTTCATCTGCCTCCAGCCACAGACCTGACTGGAGACCTGGTTTGCAACCTGGTTATGTGCCCTGGCTGGGGAATCGAACCTGCGACCTTTGGGTTCACAGGCTGGCGCCTTAACCACTGTGCTACCAGCCAGGGCTACCTATATTTTAAAATTCTTTTAAAGGTATAGTATGGGTTTTGTTTTTGTGTTTGACTGAAAAAGGTGGGGGGAGCAGGTGTCCACCAGCCATTGAACCAGGAGGACAGTGCCTGCTTCCAGAAGGTGAGGCTGTGACAGGCAGGCAGGCAGGCCTCTCTGGAACCCTGAAAGGGAGGGCTGCAGACTAGAGGGGACTTCGGGTCCCTTGTCCCTGGGACACCTCCCCTACCCTGGACTCTGGGCAGAGCGGGGAGGAAGGGGCCCAGAGCCGAAGCACCCACCTTGCCTTGCTTTCCCTCAGGCGGCCTCTGCAACCTGTGCTCGGACAGGGCCAGCAAGGAGCACATCCTGCAGACCGGGGGCATCCCACTCATCATCAACTGCCTGTCCAGTCCCAACGAGGAGACCGTGCTGTCGGCCATCACCACGCTCATGTACCTGAGCTCCCCCGGCCCCGGCTCCCGCCCGGAGCTGCCCACGCTGCCTGTGGTCCAGTGCATGCTGCGCTTCTCCATCTCCACCAGTGCCAGGCTCCGCAACCTGGCCCACATCTTCCTGGAGGACTTCTGCTCCCCGGGCCAGCTGGCTGAAGCCCGCCGCCTTCCCGCGCAGTCCGCCCTGGGTATCCCCCTGCCCAGGACAGAGGCCCCGCCGCAGCCCTAACACGAGGACGCTCCAGGCCGTGGAACTCCCACTGCCAGAGACAAGACCGACATCCCACCGGGGCTGGGGAAGCAGATGCCCCTGGCTCCCTGCGAACACCCTCTCCCCAGATAGTGCCTTTTCAGCCATTTTAAAGATGAGTGCTTGGCACGACAGGTAATTGCACTGTGCCGTGCCGAAAGGCATTAGGAGAGGAGTGGAGAAGGACAGACATCGAGACACTTGAGACGGAAATCAGAGGCAGCGTCCTTAGGAGAGGAGTGAAGAAGGACAGATGTCGAGACACTTGAGACGGAAATCAGAGGCAGCGCCACGTGCAGGGGCCTGTGTTCTCAGCCAAGGGATGGTAGCGGCTGGGCTCTTGCACTCAAGCGTGGAGCAACCTGCTCCCTGTGTCCGAGGCTGTCACCGGGGCGGCTCTGCGAGCGCTTGGGAAGTGGTGTTACCCCGTCAGTGTCTGGGCAGCCCTGAGAACCGGGGGCAGGAAGCTCGTGAGAACTAGCCTGGGGCTCCGGGAAGCTGGGTACCTGCCCTGTAAGCTCCCCAGGTTGGGCGCTGGGCAAGGTGGGTGATGGGTGGGGGCCCCTGTGGCCCAGGATTAACCATTAATCCACACAGGCCTATCTGCCAGCCCCAGCGTGAGGGCTTCGGAGAGAAAGAAGGGATCCCTACCATTAGTGATGCATCCCAGTGACTGTTAGGTGGCCATGGGGTGTGACGACCAAGGCCCTGAGGGTGATGACATCAGAATCAGGCACTGTCTTGGAGCTGCGTCTTCTCCCCAGTCCTTGCCTAGAAGCCCTGGCCTCCTCCTCTGCCGTCTGGGTTAAAAGAGGAGAGTCCCTGCCCCTCAAAGTGCATCTCAGGCTTAGGAGGGCTTGGGGGATACCAGCAAGGGTGGTGCACAGGGGGACAGGACCAGACACCACCGTAATGTGCGTGGCTTGCAGTCCACGGCGAAGCTGGTCTGCACGAAGCAGCCTGGGACGCAGCCATGGAAGGCTGGGGCTCAGGAGTCACGAGGAGTCCTGGTTGCGGGCACTCCCCTGAGGCTGAGTTCCTCCATGACCCAGAAAAGGCAGGTGTGAGGGGTGTGGAGGTTAGCCGGACTGGGGCCACTGGGGCCAGGAGGGGAAGGCCTCTTTGTCAGTGTCCATTCTGACTGCAGCCCTTACGCTCCTGCCCCTGATGTTCCCAAATAAAGGGCCTGAAAAGAGCAGTGAGCAAGTGATTTATTAAAAGGTTCCTGACTGACCTCCTGCCAAGCCTCCATGCCAGCCATCTCAGGAGGTGCCCGGTGGCTGGCCTGAGAGAGGAGCCGTGACTGTCTCCCCACCTGCCAGCGCTCGGGTCACCACCCCAATGCTGCCCCGTCGTCACTCAGCGGCGCTGGGCTCCCCGCTGGCCTCCTTCAGCTACTGTCTAGGGCCCTGGTCACGTTTGCTGTCTATGATCTCCCTCCAGTTGTCACTCCAGGAGAGCAGGCGTCTGCGTGGCGGGGGCAGGGCCAGGTGCTGGTTGTGGCAGCAGGTGAACAAGATGTGCTCCCAGGTTGGGGTCTGTTCCCGGCCTGGTGCAGGGCGGGGAGAGAGCGGGGTTTGCACCCTGTAATCAGGTCCTGATTGCCCCCCCCCCCCCCCCCAGTCCCCACAGGCCAGACGCCTGGGGGTGGCCAAGGAAAGAAAACAGCCAACCTTGAATGGTGTCCTTGTCATCAATGAGCAGGTCCCCTGAGACCACGGTCTTGTCCCTCGTCATGATAATGCGGTCCACAAACTGCGGCCCCAGGTGCTTCTCCACCCAGCGGTACTGTGAGGGCACAGATCTGTCAGGAGGCCCAAAGGCCCTGAGTCGGCCAGGGAGGAAGGAGGTGTGAGTGGGGTCTGCAGCCCTTGCCGTGCGGCTCCCCTCCCCCCACTTCCTGCGCTTTTGCTGGTTGATTTTCAAATTCTGACTCAGGAAGCCCAAGGGTCCAGCAGGCCGGCAGCCGCACCTTCTCTGCCACGCAGTAGTCGAACTTGAGCAGAGGGCTGGTGCAGATGAAGACCTCGGTGCTGCGGGGAAGGGCTCGTGAGCCGGCGGGCGGCGCTGCGGGCCCCCCCCCCCCGCCTGCCCCCTCCCCCACTCACTCCTCCATGGCGTTCATCGCCTGCATGGCTTCCACCGCTCCGGGGATGGGCTCCAGGTCTAGGAAAAAGCCCGGGGCTTCGTACACACTGGCGACTTTGTCCTGAAAGACAGGGTTCCCATCCGGGCTTCTGCCGCGCAGATCGGCCGCGGCGAGGATCTAAAGGTGGGGCGGGGCTCTCCGGACCGGGAAACTGGGTCCCGGGGTGAGTTTGTCACTTTCACCCGGGGGAGGGGTGACCACCCTGCTCCAGGGGGGGCCCCGCACTCGTAACTGTCCTGTGGGGTCAGGGCTCCCGCTCCCGGGGCCCCGGTGGAGGACCCCCTCCTGGGGCTCCGCGCCCGCCGCCCACCAGGTCGCCTACCGCCAGGTCGGGCCGCAGGGCGCGGTACTGCTCCCGGGCGAAGAAGCCGCGGCGCTGGTCCAGGGGCACGTGCGGCTCCCCGGGGAAGCGCCGGCGGAAGGCCCGCAGGAGGCCGGCCTCGAAGTCGGCCAGGACGCCGTCCATGTCCACCAGCACCCGCACGGGCCGCGCGCGCGCCGCCATCGCGTCCCGGGGCAGCGCGGGAGCCACGCGGGAGCCCAGCAGCCAGCGGCTTCCGGGGCGGGGGCTGCGCCGCCAGGTTCGCCTGTGTGGGCACCGCCCCCGCCGCCTAACCTGGGTCGCCCGCTGTCCGCCCGGGGTCCCCTTCCTGGTCCCCGGGCGTCAGCAGGGGGACCCCACGTGCTGCGCAGCGTCTCCTAACGGGGCGCAGCCGGCTCCACCTTCCCGGGACGCCGCCTCCAGCCCTCGCTGGCCGGAGCTCCTGAGAGCGAGTTCCCGGACCTGCCGACTGGAGTCGGGGCTCCCGCTGGGAACGTCCAGCCCCCCTGGGGAAGGCGGTCCCGCCCAGCGCAGGGCGCGGGCCGCCCGCTGCCTGCGGGACGGATGGGCCGCTGTCCCCCCTTCTGGAAACGCGGGTGTTGCGCAAGTTTGCTAACGCTCCGCTCTCACGTTTCAGTGTCCTGGCCCCATCCGCGCATCGTCCCCATCTGAGCACCCCGCTATTTCCACACCAATGCTGCAGACACTAAGGGGAGCCTGGCTTCTCATCGATTCCAGGGTGACGGAACTTAAAGCACTCAGGAAAAGAGGAAGAGGTTGGAAGAAGGTGAAGGGAGGAGCCGAAAAGCAGGCTCGTAGGTGCGTGACCCGTGGACGAGGACGCCGTTCAGCTGCGGCGGGACGGGGCTGGGCAAAGGCGGAAAAGTGGGGACACCTGTGACTGTCGGCAGTAAAAAAATAAAGGAGAAACGTACAACTTAACCAGTAAATACTGAGAAGGTTTTTCTCCTCTCCCTCACTAAGCCCTGATATCGCACAAACTGGGTAAAAAAGTCCAAACTGCCCTTTTCAGTCATCATTTTGGGGTAATCCGCCCGGGCCGGTGTGGCTCGCGGGTCAAGCCCCGGCCCCTGCGCTGGCTGGCGGGTCCCCACTTGGGGGCGCGCGAGAGGCAGCTGAGCCTCGTGTTTCTTGCACGAGGCGGTTTCTCTCCCTTTCTCCCCTTCCCTCTCTAAAACTGAATACGATTTTCAAAATAGATGATTCACTTTCTAGACCCTAAACTTTCTAACTGGAAAATTTAACATTAACCTTTAGCAAACAGGTTTACATAGAATTTCCGAAAATGTTATGTATTTTTGATAGTAAAGTGACAGGCAGCATTGTCCTTCCCTCACAACACCTTAAATGTTTTTTTTAAAGCAGTTCGGTTTTATTTTCTGCTGTAACAAAAAACGAAGAACGTCCTCCAGAAAACCTTTGGGTTAAGCATTTATCTGCACAGAATTAACTCCAAATCACAAGTCATGCACAAATCAGGGACATCTCTTTTCCAAGAGCCTCTACCTCCTCTAAGTCATGATAAAACCGGAACCGGAAGTCAGGCTAGAATGCTTTAACTGTAAGAAAAACTACACCCACACCCTATAAATACCCTCGTTCTTCCCACAGAGCCGCGCAGGCGCCCTCTCAGTCACAGGAGGGGTTTAGAGGTGACCTACTTCAAAGGGGTCCCTTGTTAAGTTAGGAAATCAAGCCCCAAATGACGAGCCAACAGAATACAGCTGGTCAGCAGCACAGTGGGCCCTAAAAGTTAGGTCTTAACAAGGCCCAACTTAGAGCCCTGGCTGGTGGCTCAGTGGATAAGGCGCCGGCCTGCAAACCTAAAGGTCGGGGGTTCGATCCCTAGCCAGGGCACATAACCAGGTTGCAAGCCAGGTCTCCAGCCAGGTCTGTAGCTGGAGGCAGGTGAAAGGCAACCATACATTGATGTCTCTCCTCTTTCCCTTCCTCCCTCTAAAAGTAATAAAATCTTAAAAAATAATAATGCTTAACTTGTCCAGTTTGACCTGGACTTTTCCCCTAGAACCTAGCTGTCAATCAAGGGGCCTCTTACCCCCACGCTGTCCCCTACTCATTATGCAGATCCTTCCTTTGGAGCTCTTTGACCACCCACCATTGAGAAACACATTGCAGGAGGTGAGAGGACTTAAAATTTTCAATGTCACCACCCAGCATAAAGGGTAGGTGGTAGAAGAGCCCAAAATATTCGCCTACTAATTATTTTGGCTACCAACTGGTCTTACTATATGCCTGAATTTCACTACCACGGTCAATGATCACTTTGGCATTTTGAACTCACACTACGACTCTAAACCTGCTGTCTTGAGAGCCCTTCTTACTTTTTAAAATTTCATTGTTGTTGTATTACATTCCATCCCATTTTGAGAGCCCTTTCTTTAGAGAGAGAAGCTCACTGGTCCTGGCCCTTCACTAGTTTAACTTGAATGACTTCAAATCCCTGAGCAGCAGGATTTACAGTAACAAATAAAACGCAATTAAACAGGTAGAACACAATCTCAAAAAGGACACAGGACACAGCATTTCAAAACTTGCCCATTGTTTACTTGAAGCAACAGTCCAGGGTAGTGAAGTACAACACACTTTGGGGATGACACTTTCCTTTTCACAGTCAGGCACCAGCATCATGCACTCGCTCCAGGGTGGGTCGTGGGACAAAGACCTCCCGCTGCACAGCCACCGCCCTCGCTGGCTTCACCACCTGCCAACGGCCGATTCTTCTGCGTGAGGGCTTCTTGGCCAGTGTCCGGCTTGCTTCGGAAAAGGCAGTTTCTCTGTTTTGCAGGCAGCTCGACAGGAGGCCCAGGCATCTGAACTGTTCCATGGGGCGCGGAGGATGCTGTCGGCAAAGGGCACTGGCAAGTTGGGGCAACGCCGCGGAGGTGCCGCACGGAAACAGCCCTGCGTCGGGGCCGGGAGGGACGGTGCGGGTGGCCTGTGTATGGGCCTGTTCACTCCAGGCTTGGTAAACCCAGAAAAGCTGACAAGAAAAGGGTGTTTAAAAACCTCGGTAGAAGATCCTCTAACAGGTTTGCAATCAAATGATTTGTCCTTAAAAACACAATACAAAGTGGAACAAAGCTTCCGCTCCAATCTACTACTAGAAAACACCATGCCACGGCCTACAGACCTGGAGGAATCAGGACAGATAAAGAGAACCTGTTCTTCCAAAAGAAAAGGAAAACGGAAGAATTAAAAAAAAAAAAAAAAAGACAGCAGTACATAAAGTGCTTCTTTTTTAATGAAACAAATCGGAACGATGTACAGTCAGGCTCAAGTTGTGCAGCTCACGAGCACGGAGGAGACAGACCGCGCGGGGTGGCGGGGCTACCCCAGGACCAGGCTGGACTTGCCCCCAGGGGGGTTTCTTCGGGAGGGAGCGGGGGCTGGCGCCACCGGGCTGGGCACAGGGGCTGCAGGCACGGGCTTCTCCTCGCTCTGCCCCAGGCTGGCCTGCAAGTCTGTGTCCACGTTTTCTAGGGAAACAATGAAAGTAAAGCTAACAACTGTTTCTAGTGAAGTTGAAGAACCAAGACACATTGTTTGAGGAAGGGTTAAAACACACCTAGGGAAAAAAACAAAACAAAAACACACCTAGGGAAATAAACAATCACTAGCCATGCTCCTGCCGCCCAGAATTAACCACTGCTCTTGTTTCCTGTATTCACCCCCCCTTCCCCCAACGACACAAACAGTGAAGGCAGGAATACTTTCCTCCCTTAGAGCCTTGCAGATCAGCTCTCATCCCTCACCCCTAGCCAGCCCCACAGGGGTCCCCGCTCCCTGTCCCCAGAGGCCCCATGGCCAGGTGTGTGCCTTCTTCTAGCCCATTTGTTTCCTGCACATTTCATGAGCATTTTACTCCCAACAGATAACATATCATGCGGTTTTGTTATTAACATAAATGAGATCAGCTTCCTTTTCTTCATTCTGGCAAATTTACCCATATTTATGAGTTATGGTCATAATTCACCTTGCTTAATTAAACTGCTTCACGATATATGTGTGTATTTAGCACCTATTTGTCCCGTCTTGTGCTAGAAACACATCGGAACCAGCCCACACACTGCGAGCAGAGCTGTGCCGCGCACCCCGCCCTGCACCCCGCCCTCCCCGCGCGTGGGCCCCCGCCCCACTCCTGCCCCCTTACATCTCTGCAGCGCGACTGGGTGACCACCTCGAGTTGGAATTTGCCAGAGCGGTGGCTGAAAAATGTTCCTGCGTTCCTGTTTTATGCCACGCGTCCATGACCAAGGGGTGAGGCCGATTTTGACCATGCAGGTTCCCGGTGCCGGTCAGCGCTGATTAAAGGGCCCGCTCCCCCGGACCGCTGCTAACGCCTCCGTTACCGTGTCCGCCCTAACTCTTCTTTAGGTTAATGTGTTAGCGGCCAATATCCTGGG
The DNA here is from genome assembly GCA_004026585.1 of Noctilio leporinus. Lineage (NCBI taxonomy): Eukaryota > Metazoa > Chordata > Mammalia > Chiroptera > Noctilionidae > Noctilio > Noctilio leporinus. The sequence continues at coordinate 18,185 of PVIW01000044.1, read as the reverse complement.
TATTGCTTGATCCGTTCCCTGGCTGACTTGTGAAATTCCCAACAAGCATAAATTCTTAACCAGGTAAGTTTACAAAATCAGAGAAGCTGTTTATTCAAAGTCAAGATTAATGGCAAAAGAAAAAGCTCAGTATTTTCTGTGGAAGGAAATTTCAATAGTTTTAAGGCAATGTTAGATTTATTTTTTATTTTTTTGTAAAACCACGCCAGGTCTCATTTTGGTGCTAACCCACATTCAGTGGCACTGTCTAACATCTGCCTTTCAGTCACCGGGCACAGAGGCCTTTAGAAGACCGGATAGAAAAACGACTGTAAGGTGTGAAGACACCACCCCCACCCCCAGTTTGGGTGTTCCAAAATCCGGAAGCAGTGAAGCTGAAATACTGGTCATGGCATATACTGGGTAAGAACTCTGTCCGGACTCATACCAGACACCAATAAAAAGTTCCAATTTTGAAAAAAATGTAAGTTTCTCCTAAGTTCCTCAAAAACTAAACATTAAAAGTTCATGTTCCTAAAACCACTCGTAACAAGTTTTGATTCAAGCAACTGAAATGGAGAAGTCCGAAGGGGAAGGGGTTTTAGATCAGAAACACAAGAAAAATCTCAGAAATAGGCTCCTGCTGCTTTTAACACCACATTCTGTGAATTTTGGAACTTCCTGTAGAAGTAACTTAACACAACACGCATCATGCTCTACGGTGTTTGAACAGAAAGTGAAAGTCTAATGGGGTCCCTTTGGGAAGGACATCCTGACGGGAAGGACTGAAGCTTGGACAAGACAGGGTTGCCCTCAGGGTCCTGCCGCTACGCTTGTCCCCGGGAAGCGGTCACTTGCATGGACACCGACTCCCCAAGTCCCACAGAAAGGGTCCTTTACACAGCCTGGGAAATGCGCCCAAGGTGGTCTGAATACAAACAACACCTGCCCCCCAAAAGCACGTTCTGAAACAACCAAAATAGATGAGCACAGACCAGGGACTCAGGCTTCAGAAGTACTCACCATGGACGTCACCTTCTCCCTGGAAAAAATAAGACATTAAAAATTGACTTCAGAATTTAATTTTGCAACATACAAGTAACACAGTCGCAGTTCAGACAGGCTACTCTCTCTCCGGTTCGATGCAGCCGAGGTCAGGGTCAGGCTGCGGGACAATACACAGGCCACAGGACGACAGCCCCGGTGCCAACAATACACCTCAAATTTAAAAACCTTAACAGCTAATTGATATCACCCCGATAAATTTAATTTTTTAAGAATACTTTACGATACTCTTGGTTTCTCTTCAAAACAAATAAATCTTTCCCCTTTTACTAAAAACAAACAAACAAAAAAGCAACAACGCTTTATGGCGCCGGCCTGCAAACCCAAAGGTTCCATTCCCAGCCAGGGCACATCACCAGGTTGCAAGGCAGGTCCCCAGCCAGGTCCGTAGCTGGAGGCAGGTGAAAGGCAACCATACATGGACGTCTCTCTCCCTCTCTGCCTCTCCCCTCCCCTCTCTCTAAAAGTAATAAATAAAATCTTTAAAAAACACCCCTGGCTGGTAGCACAGTGGTTAAGGTGCCGGCCTGCGAACCCAAAGGTCGCAGGTTCGATTCCCCAGCCAGGGCACATAACCAGGTTGCAAACCAGGTCTCCAGTTAGGTCTGTGGCTGGAGGCAGGTGAAACGCAACCATACATTGATGTCTCTCTCCCTCTCTGCCTCTCTCCCTTCCCCTCTTTCTAGAAATAATGAAATAAAATCTTAAAAAAAAAAACAACCCAGAAAACAAAAAACTTTATTCATTTATTTTTAGAGAGAAGGGGAGGGAGAAATGAGAAGAACTATGATGTGCAGGAGAGACGGCACTCAGTTGTCTCTTGCGCACCCAGACCAGGACCTGGCCCCGCTTGGGCATCTGACTCCAAGTCCGTCCTACAAGTCTCCCCACGTGGCGGGCTGCTGCTCCAGGCGCCCGGAGACACCCTGGGCTTTTCAGATGCGCAGCCAGGGCTCTGGGGCGAGGCTGCAGCTCCTGGAGTTCAGCTCCCAACAACTGGACAGCACTTGCCAACAATGAAACCGCCCTTGAATTCAGAAATACGTACATGGTACATGAACTGAGTGTGATTCGGAGCTTCAAAAAAAATCAACAACGTAGAGACCAATCCTGACGGTTAAAGAGACTTCGGCCCAGACCGAGGCCCTCTGACAGGTGGGGCCCAACCCCAGAGCAGAAAGTTGCCGTTTGATTCCCAGGCAGGGCACCTGTCTGGGTGGCAGGCTGGTCCCAGCTGTACAAGAGGCAGCCAGTCGATGTTTCCCCTCTTTCTCTCTCCCTTGCCCTCTCTCCAAAAATAAATAAAATCTTTTAAAAAAAGGAAAACAGAACAGGCCAAGTTCACATTTACTCTGTCTGCTCCCCCACCTCCAGTTACTCATCTTCCGAGGACGCCCAGCCCCTTTCCTGACCACCTCTGCGGAGGAGCCCTCAGCACGGGGGTCTGGCTTCTAACGGCGCCGACCCCTCGCCTGTCCTCCGCCCCTGCTGCCCGCTGACCTTCAGATGGAAGAAGTCTCCAGAGTTTGCTTCAGACGAGTTCCTTCCCTGGGCTGCGGAGGCCTCAGGATCTTCCCTGCCGCCACTCGACCTGGCACCTGCAGCAAAGCGGACTTTCTTGAGGAACGAAATGGGCAACCCAGCAAGCACTCTGCAGTGGGCGGCATTCCACGCCTGCCTCAGTGACCAGATGCGCCCGCAGTGTCGGGGAGGTTAAGGGAAATTCCACTGAGGGCTGAATAGACCAGTCTGACCTCACCCCTTGCTCTGGTCCATCCCATAACCTCTCCCGTTTCCCATATTTCGCCCCAGTCTTCCCTCCGGCGGGAAGCACTCACCGCGTGCACTGAATCACGCGAAGGCTAGATTTTGCTCCCCAGCCCAACCCAGCCGGGGCGATCACCCCGGTCCTGTCCCTGACCGACAGTCACAGCACAACCCGCACCTGCCGACTTGGGCCACGCAGCGGGGTTCTCCTCGGGTGTCCCAAAGATGCTGGAGGCCATTTTGTTCTTCCTCACGGGCTGCTCTGTTGGTTCGTCAAAGCCTAATGAAAAATTGGATCCACCACCCGGAGGCCGCAGAACCCTAGGAATAATGGCAAAACATCAATTTCCAACCAGAACATTTCTTGGCAAAAATGTTGTCTACCCTGGCTGGTGGCACAGTGGATAAGGCCACCAGCCTGCAATCCCAAAGGTCACTGGTTCGATTCCCAGCCAGGGCACATAACCAGGTCTCCAGCCAGGTCCCCAGCTGAAGGCAGGTGAAAGGCAACCACACGTGGATGTCTCTCTCCCTCTGTGCCTCTTTCCCTTCCCCTCTTTGTTGTCCACTACCTCTCACTTCATGTCCCCCTGCCCATTCATTCCCCTCTCCCCCACTAACGGGAGCTGCTGGTGGGGACAGACAACAGCCTGGCTGGCCAAGGACCCGAGGGACAGGCTGTGCCCCTGGGCTTAGCAGGAGGCCGGGTTGGGCAGGGGAGGTTTACAGCTGCGAACGCCGGAAACAGTTGCTCTTGCATCATTTGTTAATTATTGTGCTATTGTCCATATGAACAACTATGAACCTCCTTTTGCCCCACCCTGTATATGCAAAGAAGTTGAGAAGCACACTGCTATTTGGTTTTCCTTTTTGTCTTTCAACAAAATAAAAAATAGGAGACTATTCATCTAAAGTCAACGGGCCCAGGTGGTAACAAAGTGTTTCCCACCTGCCCGTCACAGACAGGCCGCTGCACACAGTGGCACCTCCCCGACTCGTGCCAGTCGTGAGCACCAGTGACCACCCACGTGGGAGTCCGCACGAGGGGGGAGGTCCACTGCGGGGCGGGTTCTGGGCGCCGGCACTTGCAGACACCACATACAGCCTTTTGTCCAACAGGTGATCCAGTCCTTTCGTGTTTCCAAATCTCCCTGCCGCAGGCGAACGTATGTGTTCGCTCCTTGGAAAACCTCAGTTTAACTTGTCCTGGCCCCTCTCAGGACACAGAAATTAGTGATGGTTTTATGGGAAGGTTTTCTATCTGCTGATGCGATTCCTTGGTCAGGATAGGAGCAGCCTGCTTTCTGTTTCTTCTGAAGTCAGTTTGAATAACATTCTCCTAGAAATACATTTATTTCATCTAAGTTTCCAAATAAATACAGTTGTCGTTTGTAAACTCAGCTCCTTATTTTAGAAAATAAAGGAAAAAATAAACAGTTAAAGTATAAATTCTCTTCTAAGTACCTTACTAAAGGCATTCCCAAGTTTTGATTTTTTTTTTTACTATTGTTTCATTCTAAATATTTTCATATTATCATTTTCTTTTTTGACCCATAAATTATTTAGAAGTGCATTTGTAAATCTGCAAATATAGGGGTATTTCTAGTTTCTTAATTTTTATCTTTTAATTAAAACACAGACAGATACAAGTTTTATGACATAAATCCTTTGAAATTGATGAGATATGTCTTATGGCCTAATATGTGCTCAATTTTGTAAATCTCAATATGTGCTTGAAGAGATGTGTATTTGCCAACATGCTATCTATCTAGATTAAGCTTGTTAACTGAGTTGTTCAGATCTGCTAATTAAATGTTTATCATTAACTGAGAGAATCTGTTCACAACTTCTGCTACGATGGGGGTTTCTCAGTTTCTCCCCAGAGTTCTGTCAGGATAGAGTTCTCCCTCAAACTATTTCAGATCACTGGGGAATCTGCACTGGGCTAACTGGCCAGTCATTGGACTAAACAAAAAATAGGATCCCTAACTCATTAAACTTACCACAAAGTTTCAGCTAGGTAGGTCAAATGTTTCCATTTAAAGACTAAAACAAAACTGCTAGAAGAAAATTTTGTATGAATATGTCCTCGTCCTGAAGAAAAGAGCTTTATTTCCAAGGACAAGATAAAAGCTAGAAATCATAAAATGAACAGATTAAACTTGGCAAAAACACACATAACATTTGACAAAGGATAATATTACTGGCATATGGAATGTTCTTAAAAATAATTTTTCAGGGCCCTGGCTGGTGGCTCAGTGAATAAGGCGCCAGCCTACAAACCCAAAGGTTGCTGGTTCAATTCCCAGCCAGGGCACATAACCAGGCTATAAGCCAGGTCTCCAGCCAGGTCCATAGCTGGAGGCAGGTGAAAGGCAACCATACATGGATGTTTCTCTCCCCCTCTGCCTCTCTCTCTCTCTCTTCCCCACTCTCTGAAAATAATAAATAAAAAATCTTTTAAAAAGTAAATTTTTAGCCCTGGCTTGTGGCACAGTGGATAGGGCACCGGCCTGTGAGCCCGGGGGTTGCTGGTTCAATTCCCAGCCGGGGTGCATGGCTGGGTTGCGGGCCAGGTCTCCAGCCGGGTCCGTGGCTGGGGGCGGGTGAGGGGCAGCCATATACTGATGTCTCTCTATTTCTTTCTCTCTGCCTCTCTCCCTTTCCCTCTCTCTGAAAATAATGAATAAATTAAAAAAAAAAAAAAAAGTAAATTTTTAAAAATAGTAAGAGGAAAATAGACAAAAGTTACTCAGAAAATTTTAAAATATGGATAGCCTCTAAATACTAAAATTTCAACCTCACAAGCAAATGACATTTAAAACAAGGTGATACATGTTTAAGTTTGCATTTTACCTGAATCAACATTTCTACTTCCAGAAATTATCCTAAGTAGATAGCCGGGCGTATGTACAAAGAGACTCCTGTAAGTAGGTTCATCTGTAAGAAGCTGGAAAGGCCCAGTTCCCCAATAGTCAGGGGATTATCGAAGCCTGTCCATACAACTGAATGCCATACACATCAGGCCCTGGCCCGGCAGCTCAACTGGTTCAAGTGTTGTCTCCATGGGCCAAGGTTGCAGGTTTGATCCCTCATGAGGGCACGAATAAGAAGCAACCAGTGGCCCTGGCTGGTGGCTCAGTGGATAAGGTGCCGGCCTGCTAACCCAAAGGTCACTGGTTCGATTCCCAGCCAGGGCACATAACCCAGTTGCAATCCAGGTCTCCAGCCAGGTCCACAGCTGGAGGCAGGTGAAAAGCAACCATACATTGGAAAAAAAAAAAGCACCAGTGAATGCATCAATAAGTAGAACAACAAATCAACATCACTCTCTCAAATCAGTATTTTAAGTAAAAAATTCTTAAAGCTATATACAATCACGTGAGATTTACCTTTATTAGATGCAAGAAGTTACCCAAAACCCAGTAAACAAAGTTGGATAACAAAAATAAGACCAACTATGTTATATACAATGATGTGTGTAGAGATAAACACTTGTCTAGCTGTGTGACCTTGCGTAAGTTACTTAACATCTCTCCGCTTTGGTTTTCTGGTCTATAAAAAGACAACAGTAGCTACTCCTAAGACTGTTACACTGTCGCTCAGAATAGTAACTGGCGCATGGCAATCATGCGCCCAGCTGTGATAATAATCATAACTACACACAAATGCCTGGAAGTATGCATGCCAAAATGTGATCCAGGGGATTTCTGGTGAGTTTCAATGTCTTCCTCATACTTCATGTTTTTCTGTATTGCTATCCACCTAAAATTCTTTTCAAGACCACTTCTGGGTTCCGGGATCCCCTAACTTTTCATTGACAATACTGCTTTCCTCACCCCGGCCATTAGAGGAGGCCTTTTGTGAGCACCAGTGTCCACGGCCCCTTCTCGCCCAAGGGGTGATCTCCTGCCCTGTCCCGTGTCCTTTCCCGCCAAGCTCCCCTGTCCTGTCCTACCCCTGCTACCACAGGCCGGCAGGTGCAAGGTTTGGTGAATCCTTGGCAGAGTGGAAGGAAATCAGGCACTTTATCAATCACTAAGGTAGCCTCCTCTCAGCCACACCCCATCTGCTTCTTCACCAGCGCAGCCAGGCCGCTCTTCTCCCTGTGCCTCACAGTTCCGGCCCCGCTCGACCGTGAGGGTGACCCGCACTCCTCCGGCCCCTGAGGCTGACTGGCGGAGCCCTTCCCGACCTCAGAGAGCAACAGGTGGAAGCCAACAGGTGGAAATGCGGGAGGGGGGTCCTCTCCTGGCTGCCAGCTTTTTGTGGGTCAGCCTCACACACAGGTGGCTGCAGACAACTTGGCAAAGAATGCACGCAGCTCTGCTCCAACCCGACTCCTTTTATGGACGCTGAAATTTGATTCCTGTGTCAGAAATATTCTTCTTCTTTTTTTTTTTAATCAACCAGTTATAAATGTCAAGATCTGGTACCAGCTAGTTTGGGCCCCGGGTGGTCGCTGCCTCCACTCTTATCCCAGCGGTTTCAACAGGGATGCCACAAGAATTTCTGAAACGCACAGTACCGGACTCTAAGAGGCCAGAGGTTCTGACCTCTTCCCCTTATGCTGTCAAAGAAAAAAATGACAACCACCAACAGAACAACAGCCACCAGGTGCGCATGAATCCAAATTATACCTATTTTTTGTCAGATCAGCGAAACTGTATTTTTGGGTGTGCCACAGAATCTCTGGCAATTAGTGTATGTGTGCCATACACTACACTATTGCGTTCAATATAGGTTGAACATCGTTGCTCTGTTGAGATCAACAACCTCATTTCTAAGAGCCAAGTCAGGCCCTGAGAAGTTTCAATAAAGTGCCCAACATTGCTAGTTCACTGACAGACGGAACCAAAACCCCAAACCCCAGCCCTGGCAGGCACGTGACGCGGGTGTGCTGATACGTGGCCCTTCTGCTTTTCAAACTACAAACTCACACAGTTGGCGCTTGGATTCCTTTTCTTGTTTTCTAATCTTAAGACTGTCTTATATTTCTTATACAGGTCCTCCCGTGTCCTCCCCGAATCTAATATTTGTGTCTGCTCAATTTACAGTAAATAAAAATATCATTTTCCCCTGGAGGTGGGGGGGAGATCTATTTTATTATTTTATAACATGTCTAACACACTTAAAACCCGACTGTCTTATTTTTTTATGTCTCAGATATTAAGTACCCACCACTTAGAGTAAACTCATTATATGAAGATAAAGGTATTCAAGCATTCACTTAATAAAGATGATCATTTTAGGTCAGCTTTAACAGTTAAGTCATAGTTAAAGGCATGGGATAAATTCTCAATAAGCTTTCCCCCATTTTAAAATTTGAGGTGACCAGGTTTTTAACATTTGTGCCCCAAGACAACAAAGATACTTGAAATATTATCACCAAACTTAACTTGCTTCAGTCTTCCCTTCAATCACTAGAGAGGAGTGATTTTCCCCCCTTACCATCATAATTAAACCTTCATGATATTTCTGCCAGATGAAAATCTTCAGAACCTTAATGGGCTGGGGAATCGTTTTTAAAGAAAAAAAGATGCTAGTGCCCAAACACCTGCTTTGAAAAGTCAACGCCCGGGCCACCAAGTTTGTCCAAGTCTGTGCCCCTCTGTGGCCGCAGGTGCTGCCCTCTCCCATGACGTCAGTGTCACGAAGCCCATTTGTAACAGCCAGGCAACCCCAAACAAAGGATTTGAATCATAAGACAGAAATCATATCCATTTTACTTTTTCACTTTCTAGTATTCCTCTGAGACACACACACATAACAACAAAATCAGGGTCACACGTTAGGTCATCAACAACAATGTCCGTCTACCGCAGATAGCATTAAAAAAAAAATTACTTCTTCTTTCTTCTCTCTTTAAATGCCAGGCTTCCCCCATGGTCTTTGCAGATCATTCTCTAAGAGACTAAATTTACCACCCATTTATGCAGCAGGGAGAACATTCTGGAGAAAAGAAGCTTAGGAGCATTAAAGTGAGAGCACAGAGGAGAGGTAGGAAGTAAACAAAGGACTAAACTACCCCTCTGAGGTCACAATATGGGGGTGGAACTGATGACAAAAGGTTCACGGAAACACTTATTTTGCAGAACCAAACCCACTTCTGTCTCACATTTTCAAACATAAATATAAAAAAACCTCATGTGAGGACTCACTGCACCAGGTCACTGAAATCCTTTATGAAGCACTAAAGCACTAAACTGCACTCACCCCCAAAGGATCAACCCTTAGATTTTTTGTCACATTAACATTCTAACCACTACATTCTGAGCCGCAGGAAGTGGACCCCATGGCACAAAACCAAAACCCAAGGTTCACTTTGTTCCAACGTGTCCTCTGGAAAAACGGTCTCCTTGGAAGGATGACAAGAGAAGAGGGAGTGACCCTCAGTGTTTTCACAGGTCCGCTCCCCAGGCTCCCCCATCCCAGGGGCCACTCATTTAGTTTTTAAAAATCTTCCGTTTTCTCTAGTGTGAAAGGGAAAGGAACAAGCTTTTTAAAATCTGTCACTTCCAAAGCACCTCCGGGACTGACCCCGCTTTTGTCCTCAAGTTCTCTGGCCCCGAAGAGACGCTGTTTCCCGGCTGTCTGAGCCCCACAAAATGGCTCCCTTTGTGCCACTTGCTCAGGACCCCAAGGCTGGCCATACGGGGCTGCGTGTCACCAGCGATGACGAGGAGGTGCCCAGAAAAAGTGAGCCCAAGCTTCCTGCAAGCCCGAGCAAGGGTCCCAGGGGCGCGTGCCTCCCACCCTAGAGGGCCGAGTGCGATTAGACAAGGTGGACACGCTCCACGAGACCAAGCCCTTCGGCAAGGTGGGCCACCGCTCGGAAAGGGGCCCCTTCCCCAAAGGCGGCGCCTGGAGGGGCCGGAGAGGCCCGGCTTCCCAGGTGGAGCCCACGCGGAAGAGACAATGGACGGCTCCGGCCCCGCCCAGGCCCGGGAACCCTCCCCCAGGAGCCGGACCCGGCCGCGAGGAACTCATTTATCAGACGCCGGAGAGGGAAGCAGAGGAGGTGGGGTGCAGAGACCCGGTCGGGTCCGAGGGTCCGAGCTCAGATCGCCCACTCGGCCCGGCGCCCTCCCCCTGCGGCTCCGCGGCGGGAGTGGGAGGGGACGGAGCAGGGGTCTTTCCTTTGTTATCCGAGGGAGGCCCCTCAAAGGGCTGGCAGCTGGGTCCCGGAAAGGGGTGGGGTGGGGTGCCACGACCGCCACCCCCCTGACTGCCAGTGCCACCTGCCAGCCCACCCCATGGGTAGGAGACCGCCGGACCCGAGCGCTGCGACCGCGGAATCCGAGCTCCACCCCGATGGCACGGCCGCCACCTGCCCCGGACCAGTGACAGGAGCGCGTGGCCCAGGGGTGGGACAATGGGGCTGACCGAGGAGCCCCGAGGCTGTCCGGGCACCCGGGGTCGGGACCGCAGCCCTGGGGCCCCGCAGGCCACTTCAGAGAGGGGAGCGCACGAACCCTCTCCGGCCGCCCCAACTTACAGCCCGTCGCGCGGCTGGGCCAGCGGCCCCGGCCAACCGGCCCCGCGCCCGGGCAGGAATGAATGAGGAGCAGGACCGGGCGCGGTCGCCGAGCCCGGCTCGCGGGGCCGCACAAAGGCGGGGCCGGCAGCCGAGCACCGCCGCCGGGCCGGACGCAAGTGTGGCGCCCCGGGCACGTTACTACCGGCGACCGGCTGCTCGGCCCGCGTGGCCCCGCGGGGCAGCGTCCTCCCGACCCCGAGCCCTGCGCGGCGCAGGCGCGGCCCCTCGCCTCACCGGGAGCTGTTCCTGCTGTTGGGGTCCACGCCCTTGAAGGTGGTGGTGGTGGTCATGGCGCCAAGGGGCGAGGTAGGCAGGCGCGGTAAGCAAAGCACCGAGAGGATCCGGTCCGAGGGGGCAGAGCAGGGGCCCGACCCAACGACGGCGACGCTGCGGGAGCCTCCGCCACCGCCTGCCGGCCCAGCCGCCGCTTTTATACGGCTGGAAAACCCCGCCCCCATCCTGCCAGCATTGGCCGATTCAAATAGCTCCCTTCGCTCCTATTGGTTCTCTCGAGTGCCAGGCATCGCGCTGCGTCACGACTGGCTGCGGCGGCTTCGACTCAGCCTGAACCCGCCCTCTTCCTGGCCGGGGCGGGTCTCGGGCAGTTCCCCTCCCCCACCCCGGTATCTCGGAGGTGATTGGACTAAGGCCAAACCGGCAGGCTCGCTGTCACTTGCAAAAGTTCCGTGGGGCAGGGCAGGCTCGCTCCGGGCCAGCTGGGGCCGCAGTGCCGGGCGGGTCCGCCCTGCGGTGGCACGGTGAGAGCAGCCTCCTTCCTAAGGCATCAGCATCACTGCTGCAAATGCACATGCAATGAGTCCCTACTGTATCTCGGGGGGGAAACCTGACAGTCCCCAAGCAGCAGCGACGGAAAGCACGCCAAGAGGATCCCTTTTCAAACGACTGGAAATTCTTTCCATGTTAACGTTACTATTTCGCTGTCACGGGCGGTGCACCCACTCGACCAAAATTACAGTCGTTCCGATTGGAGGGCCTGTTCTGAGCTGGTTAATGCCTGGCGGCTGGAAATGGCCACATCCCTCGCCACCGAGACTACCCCAGAGCCCTGCAGCTGTCCATAGCCTCAGTCATGACTCTCCCACCTGTCTGGGTAAGTCACTCCCTGCAACAAGTGCAGAGGCCCTTGGAGGGCTTGGGAATGACTAAGTTACAAAATGGGCAAACGGGAGTGGAGGTCTTTCCTCCTCATGCCTGTTTCCTCGAGGCAGATCTCGTTTTCAGTATTTCCATAAAAATTGAATTCCATTCCTCTTTGCCCGGTGTCCTCTCCTTCCGGGCAGCTGGAAGACTGTCTTCTTGGTTAACCACTCTTCTGGGCTTTCACGGGAAGCCAGAGGTTATGTTCTCCTCTTTTAGAAGGCTTATGTGCTTGCCACAAAGCATGAAGCACACCACTTATCTGGATTAGAGTCTTTCCATTCTTGGCCCTGGCTGGTGGCACAGTGGGTAAGGGGCCGGCTTGTGAACCCAAAAGTCGCTGGTTTGATCCCCAGCCAGGGTACGTCACCAGGTTGCAAGCCAGGTCCCCAGCCAGGTCCGCAGCTGGAGACAGGTGAAAGGCAACCACACCTAGATGTTTCTCTCCCTCTCTGCCTCTCTCTCTCCCTTCCCCTCTCCCTGAAAATAATAAATAAAATCTTTAAAAAGAAAAAGAAAAAGAAGTCAAGCAGGTAATTCTCACATACAGCTTGGGCTGAGAATCTCTGCTCCAAAGGTAAGAAATCAGTCCCTGGAGGATGCTTGTCATCAACTCGGATTTATGAAGCAGAGTAAACTGATACATAATAGACATCAGGTGAAGGCCATATTAGGGAGGCCTGTTTGGCACATTCTTTATATTTTCAAGGAATACTGTCTGAAATATCTGCAATAACTAGCCCTCCTGCTTAATTGTTCATGCACTCAAATGGTCTAAAGTCACTCCACTTCACTTGCTGCTATAAGATTTAGGGTAAAACAGCTATCATTTGTAGCTATAACCTTTGATCCAGGTGACTCACTCAGTTGAAAATGGGACAGGAATAAAATTGCATTTTGTCCAGGCGAAAAGATCAACACAGATCAGGATCAAAAGGTGCAAAAGGCAGGCCCTGGATGGTGGCACAATGCATAAGGTGCCGGCCTGCGAACCCAAAGGTCGCTGGTTCGATTCCCAGCCAGGGTACATAACCAGGTTGCAAGCCAGGTCTCCAGCTAGGTCTGTAGCTGGAGGCAGGTGAAAGGCAACCATACATGGATGTCTCTCTCCCTCTCTCCCTTCCATTCTCTCCAAAAATAAATAAAATCTTTAAAAAAAGAAAAAAGAAAAAAAAAAGGTGCAAAAGGATGGGGCAACGTGAACAGCGGCCTTCAGAATCGGCAGCCCATCATTATGATTTTAAATACACGTATCTCTTTCAATACTAAATTTTTCCCAAATTCTTAGGTTACCCTAACAACCTAAAATAGATGACACGAAATCTCATGACAAAGAATGGTCTGACAGGAATTTCCTGACTGTGAGCCGGGTTTCCAAATCTCCGTGAAGCAGAATCAAAGTATGTAAACTAGGTTGACAGCAATGTAGGCGCGCCTAACGCGGAGCTGGTGTCCGACCTCAGCCCTCTCTGCCTCCCAGGCCCTCACCGGCCTGTCTCTCCAGGATTTTTGTACAACCCTGGGGTTCCAATAGGTGCAATTTTAAAACCACTGCCCTATAGGTACAGGTCCATTTTCACCTGCTTGTTAAATATAGTCAAGAGGAGAATGAGGTATCCACATGCTTCCTAGTTTTTCATGTTTTTAAGCAGTTAAGGGCTCTTCAATTTACGTTAGTTCCCTGCTGCCACCTCCCTGTTAGAAAGTGCTGGTCATCCTCACGTAATTCAATTCAGAAAGGATAGCAAACAGCTTACCCAGCAGGTTTGTGTAAATGCAACTTTCTCAGAATTTGCTGGGAACATAATCCATTGTTCTGAAACGGGTGGCAAGAAACCTAAAATAGGTCAGAGCATGTTTCAAAGCTTAATACTTTTCCTTTAACATGGGCAGGAATCCCAAAGGTTCTTAATTTCATTGCTGGGTGCATGGAGTTTTATTCAGGAATGCAATGCACAGCCTACTCAAAAGAGAATAATCTGGAAACTTTCTCATCACTTGTGCCTGATAATACAAGGAACACGCGCATCTATTAGCTCTCAATCAGATTTTTGCCTTAAATATTACCAGCTTTACCACTCACTACCAGGCAGTACTGTGGATCCCCCAAAAGTCCGGCCGGCCTCAATGTATTCCGGGACGTCAGGAAATGAGCAGTTTAACTGGCCTCATTATTGGGATTTACCCTCCCAATTGGGTGTGAACCAATCCTAGATCAGTGCCTTTCACAGAGTTCCAACACACACGTATTAGGTCGGACCATACGAAACTGCAGAGGTTTGACTACTTTTTTAAAAAAGATTTTATTTTTAGAGATAGGAAAAGGGAGGGAGAAGAGGGAGAGAAACATCAAGGTGTGGTTGCCTCTTTTGCGTGCCCCCAACTGAGGAGTTGGCCCACAATCCAGGCCTGTGCCCTGACTGGGAATCGAACCGGTGACCCTTTCTTTGGTTTACAGACCAACGCTCAATCCACTAAGGCACACCAGCCAGGGTGTTTGACTATTTTTGACCTACAAGAATAGCAGTTGTAGCCCTGGCTGGTGGCTCAGTGGATAAGGTGCCGGCCTACGAACCCAAAAGTCGCTGGTTCAATTCCTAGCCAGGACATATAACCAGGTTGCAAGCCAGGTCCATGGCTGAAGGCAGGTGAAAGGCAACCATACATGGATGTTTCTCTCCCTCTCTGCCTCCCTCCCTTCCCCTCTCTCCCTCCCTTCCCCCTCTCTGAAAAATAATTAAAATCTTTAAAAAAAATAAGAATAGCAGTTATGTTCAACCAGTTTAATACACACTCTTAACATTTTCTATCCTTCTATTTTATTATTGTTTTTAATGTTGCTCAGGCGCTTTTGAACTTGACTTAATAACTGAATGAAGGGCCCACTGACAAGTATTCCTACCAAGATTTATTTCTCAACCTCACTATTGCAGGGCGTCTCGTAAGTGAATCACTTCAGCGATTTAGCCACATACATCTATCTGCACTGAAGTTCTGCAGCCTTCGCTCATAAAGGCAAAGTTAGTATGCATCTGTCCATTCTTTTCTTAGCCATTTCCTCACCAAAAAGGGGGGCGGGAGGCAAGATCAATGCCTGCTACCACAGCTCAAGCTTTCTGAAAACTCATTTGCCCCTAAGCAAATGCATGGAAAGGCCTCAAACATGGAAAATAGCTTAGTCGTGTATTTGCCTTCTCTTTATTCAAAATTAAGGTCAACAAAATGGCACATAGGCTCTACTAAGGCCTGCCATACCCTCTCTCAGATCCTTTTCAACCACTGCACTGTGGAGGGAGAGCATAATTCATACCTCATTATTTCCTCCTCTTCTCAGACTGAGCGGAATAAAATACCATGTGGTTCAAGTCTGTCCCCTTTCCCCAATTCCATGTTACTTCTCTATTTAATGATCAAGCAAAAACTCGTCTAACCTAAAAATTCTGCCCCACTCTCCTAGAAATGAATTTTCTCCTCAGCAAAAACAATTAGTCATTTTTAAAATGACTAATTATTAAACATCAAATAATTTTAAAGGTTCTGCCCAGAAATGTGTGGGGAAATTCCTTTAATATTCCTAATTCTAGAAACTTGAGGCAGTTCGTCACATATGCCTTAAAAAATCCGAATTGTGGAGAAAAGATATTGCACGACAACTCTTGGACATTTTTCTTTTATTTTAAATCCTCACATGAGGGTATGTTTTATTGATTTTAGAGATAGGGAGCGTTAGAGACAGAAACACAGATGATAAACATCAATCAGTTGCCTCCTGTATGTGCCCCAACGAGGGATCCAACCTGCAACCCAGGAACGCGCCCCAACCAGGAACCGAACCCACAACCTTTGGGTACGTAAGACCACTGCTCGGACCAACTAAGGCTCCCAGCCACAGCAACAATTCTTGGAGTTTTAAACCATTTCACAGGCCCTGGCTGTGTGGCTCAGTTGGTTAGAGCATCGACCTGATACCAAGGTTGCAGGTTCAATCCCCAGTCAGGGCACGTACAAGAATCAACCAATGAATGCGCAAGTGGAACAGCCAATTGTCTCTCCCCCTCTCTAAAATCAATTTTTTAAAAATCTTACTTCATTTAATCTTTACCAAAAGGTGCTTAACTTCTAAGAGTTGTGGGGATGCCTCCCAGAATGGCTCCTCAATGCCACACTGAAAACATTTCTGGGGGTAGGGCCGAAGCTCTGGTGTTTCCTTAAAGGTCATCCAGTCTTCTAAACCATGATCCCGAATGACTGTTAGTCACAGCAGCACCCAACTCAACCCCAGCCCTGGCTGGTGTGGCCCAGTGGACTGAGAGCTGGCCTGTGAACCACACCGTCACGGGTTCGATTCCCAGTCAGGGCACGTGCCTCGGTTGTGGGCTGGGTCCTCAGTTGGGGGTGCACGAGAGGCAGCCACACAGTGATCTTTCTCTCCTACTCTTTCTCCTTTCCCCTCTAAAAATAAATAAAATCTTAAAAAAAAAAAAAAAAAACTAACCCCAGCCTCAGCTGGTCCCTCCCAGACACCACACACCCCACCACACACCGAACTCCCCAGTGCGTCTCCCTCCAATCCTGGGGTTCCGCTGACCTGCTGCTGTCCAGATCCCCAACCTAATTACACACTTTCACCCCAGTCTCCCATTTCCCCTTCAACTATATGCTTCCCTCCCATCTTCCATTCAGTCTCACCTCATTATCAAGGGGAGCCAGAGCTGAGCTAATTGATGGAAGAGTTCAGCAAAATGGTAGCATAATTCCCATGATTTGAATGTTCCCTCTCCAGCCAAAAATACTGTAAAAATTACTCAGTATTTTTAAGAAATCTAACAATTCCACTTATTTTCAGTGATTTAAAAAAATACTCCATATTTTTTTCCAGAAAACAATGTCTTGGTAGGAAGCAAGGAAAGTTCACTTAAAATACAAAATACTTTTATTAAATAGTAGCCTTTCCACATATTTCCCTTTGGCTCTTTGTAATTCTACCCAACCATTTTTTCTTTTTTTAAAGATTTTATTATTTTTAGAGAGAAGGGTAGGGAGAGAGACATTAATATATGGTTGCCTTTCACATGCCTCCAGCCATGGACCTGGCTGGAGACCTGGCTTGCAACCTGGTTATGTGCCCTGATTGGGAATCGAACCAGCGACCTTTGGGTTTGCAGGCTGGCACCCTATCCACTGCGCCACCAGCCAGGGCTACTGGAAACTTTTCTACCATGGAGTTGTTTTAAAGTTTTATCTTCCCCCAACAAGCTCCAAATTCAGTCTTAGTAAATTCCTCACTCAAAAACTCAACCCGGGACCCTTTCTGTAAATTGTCTGACCGGAACATCAATGCTACCTTTACTTCTTAGGGACAGAATCCCACTATTTAATGGTCCCTAGAGCAATGAGCCAAGGGAAGCCTGCCTGCCTGATCCCTTCCAAGGTTCTTGGGGGGCAGGCTTCACAGTGTTACAGCGCAGACTGTAAAAATAGGTTGGTAGCAAAGTAAGAGTCCAGCTGACTCAAGATGCACTCACATACTTAACAGAGCCAAAAATCGACAGAATTCCTATTTTCGGGGAAGCTCATTTTCTATGGACAGAGGGACGGGAATTTGGTTTCCAGAGAATCAGTGCCGGAAAACCCAACTGAAATTTGATTGGAATTAACATGCACCAGGAACCCCATCTCCAGGGGTTACAACCACCTGGCTGCGCAACAACCCCCTCGGGATTTCAGTTTCCTCATCTCTGAAATGAGTGAGAACCAGATAACCATTTTCTATCTCTCCTGCTCTAATGTTCTGTTTATTGATTCTATAAGGCCAAAAGAAATATATTTAAACACCCTTAAGTAAGAAAGACTATTTCGGGTTAGGGAGCATTTACTTATCAAAGTGAGAGACAGGAGGGCTGTGTACGAGCGCACCCAGCTCAACCAGAACTCTTCCGCAGCTGCGTGTGCGAGCGCACCCAGCTCAACCAGAACTCTTCCGCGGCTGCGTGTGCGAGCGCACCCAGCTCAACCAGAACTCTTCCGCAGCTGCGTGTGCGAGCGCACCCAGCTCAACCAGAACTCTTCCGCGGCTGCGTGTGCGAGCGCACCCAGCTCAACCAGAACTCTTCCGCGGCTGCGTGTGCGAGCGCACCCAGCTCAACCAGAACTCTTCCGCGGCTGCGTGTACGAGCGCACCACCTCAGGCAGTGGCTACGGAAGAGAATGCTTGGGAAGCCACACATTATGACCTTTTTTCTTTTGTGCTAACAAAGTTGCATATGTGGAAGTGCCAAAGCTTCTGGAACAAAATGGGGGCTAAAACATCTGCTGCTAGTCGTTCACAAAATAGCTTTGCTGCTTCGCTTTGCATAGCCTGTGAGAAATACAAGGGAGCTCTAGTTCCTCCTTGAAGTATTACTTCTAGTGGGCCTAGTGTCTTTTCCTCCACTCCAATTTTGTACTAAATTTAATCCTCAGAATAAACAAAACAGCTCATTTTAAACAAGAAGTTTATTTAAACAACAAGACGCTTGACTTGAAGGGAAAACTATCTAGGATTCATTTCTTTTAGAGTAATTTATCCCTACTTAAAGACAGGTTGCCCTACATGTAACAGCTACGTACAAAAAAGTTATAAAATTGTCCTTGGTTTTACAATGATAAATGAAAAACATTAAAATTCTCCAATCAA